>NW_024121987.1:17824931-18450216 GCF_016745375.1 Pimephales promelas
TATATTTGATTTAATGTAAATTTAAAACTTCCATAACTTTTTCATACTTTTATTTTTTGAAGTGCTTTTACTTCAGCAATAATCTGCTGAGTGTTTTCTTTAAAACAAGACTAAACTTAGGTCTTTATTACAAAGCATACTTGAATTACAACCAAGTTTTAATAGTGAATTGTTATGTCCATTCTCAGTAAGTGTATTATTTCTCATTTGAACTGTAGGATATTTGCTTTAATTACTGAGATTCAAATCCTTTATTGTTTAAATACTGTGTTATCCACATTACCTTTTGATGACAGACTCAATCCTCCTCTGTGAATACCAATATTACCCACATTTCGGCAGATTTTTTTTTCTCCCCCCATCTTTGATGTAGGGGTTGTGCTGCTCTAGCTATCCTTTTAAAATACGCCAAAGTGATATTGGATTTAAGTCAGGTGAAATTCTTCACTGGTCTGGTCATAGTTTTCACTTTTTTCTTAAAACCATTACGTGATTTTGGCAGTGTGCTTTATGCTAGAATAGTCCTCTTAGCTTCTGGAGAATGAGAGTCATCTTGTCAGCCAGAATTTTGAACAGCCACAGGCATTCATGGTGCAATTTATAAATGTCATCTCCCCAACACCTCATGCCGCTACATATCATCACACTCCCACCTTTGATTGAAGGCTGCATTGTGTGGTGGATCATTGTTGCACTCTCCTGATTTTTCTCTGCATTTTGAATCGTTGGATCAAAGGGTTGGGGGTTGTGTTGGTGGATGGAGAAGAGCACCCAGTCTGTACATTAGTCAAAAGCTCTCAATGAGAGACAGATCAAGTACAGCAACATTGAGAGCGAGTGTCTTGTCACCAAGTGGGCGACCCTCATCCTCGGGTACTACCGTTTGGGATGGGGCTTTCACCCTCTACTCGGACCATTCTCTGCTCTAGCATTTCCACAGCATGAAAGATGCCAACGTTCGGATCACCCACTGGTTTTTAGCTTTACAACCATTTAAATGTCAGGTGATCAATTCCAATATTGCCCTTTGATTGAAAAGTTAATTTCTAACCCTGGATGAGTATAATTAGAAGGTTGTCGACTGTTAGAATGGCTGTGGATTGGAAGTCTGATGACAGATGGCATATTTTCATTATACACATGGAGTGTGCACACACACTTTATGGCCAGACCATCACACACACAATGGTATTCCTATCATTATGAGGACACTATAATGATTTTTTATAATGTATTAACTGCAAATTGTATCCCAAAACCATAACCCTACAATCAAACCTGCCCATCATCACACAAAGTTTTCTGCATTTTTACATTTTCAAAAACACCAGTATGATTTGAGTGACTTGAGTTTTCCTCATGGGGACCAATAAAATGTCCCCACAAGGTCAAAAACTACTGGTATGGTACTATGTGGATCCCCATGATGTATAATCGGTACAGACACACACACACACACATACAACCAGGAAAGTCTGGAAATAATTTCCAAGACTTGGTTTACACAATAAGTCAGTTTTTGGCTTTGGGCTGTGCTGTAGGGTCATTCAGTACTGGCATGGTTCACTATCTTAAAGAATGAAAAAGTGGTGCCAGATATGCTGGTGAGCACAGAAAGTTCTCTAACAGGGTTTGATATGTTTAAATCAAGGGTTAGTATATTACCACTGTGTATTTAAACAACATTAGCCTGAAATTAACCAGTGATTGTTGTTGTTTTTGAACATGAACATTATGGTTATTATGTTTTTGTTTTCTCTCCTCAGTTTTCCCACCCAGCTTGCCAAAAATAAAACTTCAATAGTAAAGAAAATAATATAAAAGAACAAACATCGTCATGCAGTTCCTTTAATGAATAAAACAGATTTTAACATAAATGTAGGTCACTAGACTTTGAATATCTTCCACTCAATTGTAGATCTCATTCTCCATCGCACATATTGTGTTCATCGCACTGTGTTCCCTAATAGTCTGAATGTGGATTCACTGAAGATCAATGAATCAAAATGGATCATGAGAATTGGAATATAGTCCATGTTATATGGAATGTTTTCATGAGGTTTAATTGTGTATTTGGAGCTTGATATGGCCACTAATTCAAAAATGTCTCTTTATATGCTCCATTAAAAAAAAATATGAATTTGGAATGACGGGTCATTGACGTGATGACAGAATTTTCGTTTTGTGTTTCATTTTTACAACCTCTGCAAGAGATACATCATGTTTCCAATATTGGAAGTATTCAAAAAGGCCTTTAAGGCCCTGTTTACACGATGGGAAACAGAAATTTCCCTGTGGTTTGGCCTCTCATTTACACGAAAACCCCGTTTTTACAGTATCACAGAAAACGATTATTTCTAAAAACTCCGGCCAAAGTGGAGATTTCTGAAAACGCCGGTTATGTCTTGTCGTGTCAAGTAGCAGAAATGGGGTTTTAGGTTCTCTCTTGTCGATTCTGAGGATTCTGATTGGCTTGCATGGCTTTATCCTTCTCCCTACACTGCCACCCATAGGTTTGGCATAGTTATGATGGCGCTCGACAGCGTATTTATGCGGATGTGTAAACGATGTTATTTTTGAGAGGAGAGGGGGAAAATATTCGTTTCTCTAAATACCCGGCTTTGTTTAAACAAGGCATAAGTGGACAAGCCCCAGTAAGTGGAAGTTTTAAAGGAGTTGTTCACTTTAAAAAAAAAAAAAAACTTTTGCTGATAATTTACTTACCCCCATGTCATCCAAGTTGTCCATGTCTTTCTTTATTCCGTTGAAAAGAAATTAGAAATGAAACATTCCAGAATGAAAACATTCCAGGCTTTTTCTCCAAATAATGCACTTTACTAACCAAACTGTTGAAGGTCCAAAAGACAGTCCCTCCAGAAAAACGCGATTATGCGATCGCTGAATTCAATGCAAAATCAGCCAAAGTCCGCATATTTATGCGGGGGCCGCATTTTTTCAAATACGTCGCACTTTCGCCGCATAAATTGCCGATTTCCGTGCAAAATATGCGAGGTTTGCATAATTTCATAATCCTCGCATTTTCGTTGAAAAAAAAGTCACATGTATCTTAGCAGAAAGTTGAAAAATGTTGCGTTTGCTTCACATAAGAGCAGCTTCACATATTTCCCCCTGTTTCCATGGGAACGTTATGAAGTGACGCAATTACGCGACGCCAGACAGACTCACGGAGGCGATTGACATCTCACAAATCTAACTCGTATAACTGTCTGTCGAACGTTCTACTGTCACATCGTTACTTAATAAACAACATAAGATAAAAGTAGTAGCATCAAACAGAAATTACCCGCACACATGGGGTGTTCGAAGCGCACATATAACACTGCAGACAGTTCAACAGGGAGCGCGCAGCTCTTAAAGGGGCCACACCTTATTTACACTCTTACAGTCTGAAATAAAACAAGATGAGAAATTAAATATTCCCAGCACTTTCTATGATGTAGTATGCTTGTTTATCAAAGGAAGTAATAAGAAATGACTCTTATATTAACAGGATGTTGGGGGAATCACTTTTTTTCTCTTTTTCATCAAACCGCAATTTTTGCAAGTTCCCTCAATTTTTGCAAATTCCAGCAATTTCATCGGATAAAATTGCATAAATATCCCACATATTCCATCGCATTTTTAAAGAAAACTGGCCGCATAATCAATCAATTTTTGCCCGCAACAATCACAAAAAAAACTCCGCGTTTTTCTGGAAGGACTGAATACTATTATGGTAAATGTTAAATATAAATCGCAAAATTTTTTCACAAATTTTTGGAAATTACCACCACAAAATCAGTCATTTTGATCGCAAAAATCACACAAAAAAATCGTGAAATCCTGGAGGGACTGAAAAGACAGTTTCAATGCAATGTCATTTAGCCATATCGGCAAGGAGGGGGGATGGCTGTTGAGATTATCATGACAATAAGTAAAGACTACTCAATGTCTACCAGTTATACTACTACTTCAGAGAAAATTACAATTCCATTCCTTACAAGCCCACTGACGTTTTATTTCTGAAAATGTAAAAATCTAGCCACATTCAAACACTGCCTCGATAACCCATTCCCCAACCAACACACACTCTTGCCCAATTTTGCTTTCAGGGGAGTCTCATTCCTCACCTAAAATATGCAGTTCAGAAGCCTCTAGGCCACTTTTTTCAGAGGAAAACTTTCACTTTGGTTGCTATGACAACAGTGAAAAACACACATCTGGATGATGGAAAAGAAACTTTGAGAGCTGCTAACACTGATGCTATTTTGATTCAGAATATGTCCAAAAAGTCATTCACAACATGTTTTTTTTTCCAACAATTTCTATTGATTTATATCATCACTCTTGTCTCATCCACTTATCTATGTAAATGACTGAGTTGCTCATGACGTCAAAAGTGAAGCCACCGTGCCGCCATATTGGTATTCCATCGTATTCCCTCACATTCTGTTGAATTAATACGAAATCATCTGATTACCTAACGGGTCATGTTTTAATATCTGAAGTCTCCCTGTACATTCTCACAACGCAAACGTCCTAAACATTGAAATTGTTATTAGTTTAAAGTCAGGAATTTCCCCTGCTTGTTACAAGTAACATTCAACTTCATTACAGTAGCAAATATCAGTAGAGACACCTCAACAGCATTTCCATTACAAATGATTTCTGAATACAGATTTAGGCTTTGTAAGGCATTTGAGCTGACCTGTGGGCTTTTTAACATTTTCCAAGATCTCCAAGAGTCTGAATTCTTAAAGTGGATGTTAGAAATAATATACACGCTTCACAACCTATTTAAAAAAAAATGATGCTGACTGCGAATGGATTTAAAGACGTGAAGCTTCATTTAGAAGCATTTATGCTATCACTCTGAGCAAGATGATGCATGGTAAACCTTTTTAAAATAGTATAATGCAATTTATTGTATTATAGATCTGACTAAATCTTACAAATACAAAGAGGGTTGTCACGACAGAAATGTTGATATTCAGATAAATTATATGTGATAGATGAGATTTTGTGCCATCTCTGGTCAAGTGAGAGAAAAATAAGGTGGGGGGTTTGGGTCATTTTGCCCCAGGGCCGTCTTACTGTCTTAACCTATTCCATGACCATTACATACAAAATCGTGACATAGAGAAGTGAAACCCTGAAGGTTCATGCAATGAATAACAGCATCACTGACTGTATTTGGCACTGAATCTGACATACTCTTTCATTCTCAATTACTCTCTTCCTTTCTCTTTTCCTTTCCCCAACACCTAACGTAATCCCAAAGAGAAATATACAGTAAATCTGTCCACACACACAAATTATATTCCTCTCTTGGCTATTAAAGTGAGGTGCCCTTTTCATTTCTGTTTTAATTTATGTATATGAGACTGCAAAAAGCCATTCGTGTTTTGCACATTGTATTTTCAGTTGTAATCTAAACATCTATAGAATTTAAAGAAGGACAAAGAAGAACAATATTCTTTAAACTTAACCTGGATAAACATGCATATTTATATTTGTAAAGGTAAAAGTAAATTTAATTTTAAAAGGAACATCACTGTTGTGTAGATTTAGATTTCAATTTAGTAGATTTTATTACATCGGTCATTCCACATTGAAATTACTTAAGAAAACTGAGTAATACAAATTCATTAAACTATGTAAATGTTGCTTTGTTTTAAGTGTTACCAAATAAATGTAGTAATTTTCATTGCATTAAATATACTTTTATTACGAATCATAAATACAATAAAGTTGAACTGTTTATTATGTCAACATTCACAATAAACCATTAAATCCGTTATCTTCACATCAACTTGATTTGTAGTTAAGGTACATTCAGTAAACTCTCTGATAATTTACAATAACTATGACACAATAAAATACACAATAAAAATGACACAACTTGCCCAGGCTGTTCAGTTTGTGTATGATCTATGGACAAATGTGTGCAAAGAGCACCTCAAGCTTTAAATGAACAAGGACAGTCTGAGTACAAGCAGGGCAGTGATCAGCCTTGACCAGTGTGTAGATGCTTCAATCTATAGGTTTATGAGGTCTTTCGCTTTATGCCCGGTGCAGGGAGAAGGAAGAAAGAAGAAATTGATCTCTTATAGTTGTTTATAAAATCAATTATATCACTCAATATATATATATGAAGAGTTCAGATGCAAAAGCCTCTAAGTGCCATTTGAAATTTTCTTCTAAAATGATCAATTTTATCAAGCTTGTATATGTCAGTTCAGTAATTTCACTTAAATGGCAATGAAGATTACCTATTAATTGTTATTTAAGTGAAATTACTGAACTTAAATATACAAGCTTGATAAAAATGGTCATTTTAGAAGAAAATTTCAAATGGCATTTAGAGGCTTTTGCATCTGAACTCTTCATATATATATATATATATATATATCACACAAGCAAATGGCAATTAAATGCAGGGATGAAAAGTCCGATTAACGAATAAAATTCACGAACAGAGGATTATGAACAGAGCAGAGAATTATGCCTTCTGTAAATATAGAGTTGTTTGCTTAAAACTGCTTGAACATTCACACGTTTGCACTGATAGGCTACAATTTATCTCCATAAATACTATTTTCTCAATTCCTCGCACATATTTTCTCTTAAAGTACTTCCATCAGTTGCTCGATCTATATTATCAACACATATTTTGCATACATGCTTTCATTGCATCAATTATCTTGTCTAGAGACCCACTTTTGCTCTGGTAATCGGCTAAGTGCAGAGGTAAGCCCACTGGCTAGTGCATGCTATCGTCCGGGCTTATGAATCCCAGGACGTGCCTTGCCCACTCAGGTTGATGGCTCACTCCACTAGGAGTGTCGCTTCCTCCTGGGCATTGGCACAAGGCGCTTTGCTGGCAGATATCTGCAGAGCTGCGGGCTGGGCGACACCAAACACGTTTGCCAGGTTTTATAGCAGGGGTTCTCAACTCCAGTCCTCGCGACCCACTGCTCTGCATATTGTGTATGTCTCCCTTATTGAACACACCTGATTCAGATCCTCAGCTCGTTAGGATATCCTAACGATATGAAAAATTGTCCAAAAATCTCGTCTCGTTCCTGTGAAGCCAATCTCGTGTCTCGTCTCCTTTAATAAGATAAGCGTCTCGTCACACCCCTGAACTAGTTAAAAATGTAACACAATGGGTCAATTTTGTTGTCTCTGCCTACCTTATCTCTTTGTTATGCATTCAGTTGCACACTAATGATATTGTAGATATTATAAGATCATTTTTTGGTAAAGGTTTAGATTTTTTACTTGCATTCCATTCATTCCTAAAGGGGGGTCAAATTGACCCGTGAGGGAAGGATTTGTAACTTTTTTATTACAGCCATATAAACTCCTCGAATTCAGTAAAAAAAAAAAAAAAATGTGGTTCAAGTGCGACAAAAGTCCTACGGTCTTGGACCACTACGGATAAATAAAAAAAAAAAAAAATTCGGGTCACAGTGACCAGAGGGAAGGTTGAAATGAAATAGCTTTTATAAACATGCGATAGAAGAAAAAAAAAAAAAACATTCTGGTGTGCATCTTGAGACAAAACAATCGCACTGACATATTTCAAGATGGCAAATTGCCTTCAGTAAAAGAGTTCAATCATGCATTTTAGTATGGGACTAGGGTGAAGCCTTGTCTTTGAAACCAGGGGCTAATGGTTTATGTGTGTTTTAATGCAGTGCTAATTGACAGCCTTTATTACAGTACTGAAACTAAGGTTTAATAGTAACTAAATTTTCTGCTGAAAATATATAAAAAATATATTTTAATTTCGCATAAAATATACTTTAGATTCTGATTGACAGTCTCATTAAGTTGTTAGCGTGTTAGAGCTACATAAACCAATTATGAAATTGAGATTAATAAAATATAGGGAAAAATATTAACATAAATTATTGGTTACCTATCAAACTAATATTACAGTTCACTTCTCTTACCCTGCCTTGGTTAGATTTTTTAAAGGTTTTTTAAGAGAAGTCTACTCTGAAAAAAATGCTGAAAAAATGCACACAACTGTTTTCAACATTGATTAAAATAATAAATGTTTCTTGAGCATCAAATCAAGGATCATGTGACACTGAAGATTGGCGTAATGACACATATCTTAGCATACTGCAAATTGCTTACTTTTTTATTTAATTAAAATATGTTGTACCATCATATGCCAAACTATCTTTCTTAACACCAGGACCATTATTGCCTGGTGGAATGTGGACAAAGCTTGTAGCGGTTGTTAAAAAACATGCCCATATTTCCTTCACCCCGAGGTCAAGAGGTCGATGGAGAAGTAAGGCTGAAGATTTATGGCTCTAAGAGAGTGGAAGTGTGTTATTGATAAGTGGTTTAGCTGGGGTGTAGGGAGGACACAGCAGTAATTAAGAGATGAACTTGAGCTTCATTAAGTTGTCTACTGTGAACAACACTGGGGAAAAAAAAACTCACAAGCTTGAAAAGTAAAAAAAAATTGCCTTAAATTTAAGTTAAGTTTAAACTTGCTTCATTTGAGTTCACTTCAAAAAATCTTTTTTATTTATTTATTATTATTATTTTTTTATTAAATAACTACAGTTCTTTAGCTAAAACACAAATACCTAGTTCTGGCATGAAACTCTAGATGGTGCAGGCTGATATGTCTTTAAATTATTTGGTAATGATCTGCATAGTGCAGCTGATTGGTTGCTGTTGCATCAGCGGCCAATGAGCTGCGGGTCAACATTCAAACAAGTACTGGTGTATTACTGTTAGCAGTATGCAGCGCTTTCATTTTGCATCTGGATTCAACATCTAAGATGAGTGATCGATGTTTTATTTCGCATCGCTGCACATATTGAGCGGTCCAGTTTTCAATTCCTAAATGGAGCAATCTTTACAATTTTTTAAACTGTAATGTTTTAAATAGCCTCACGTCAACAGTGCACTAGTGAATCAATGAAACGTATAGCATATGTTTATTGTTTTATATGGTGTTAGCATGGATATGAAAACAGTTTAAGTAATATAATAATGTGCGTTTCAAACAACCCGGTCTCATCCCAAGACGTCATATAACTGACGTTTTGGGACGTCTTTTGACCATACGTCAATATTCGCCTTTTTAGGGCCCCCTTAAAAGATGTCAGTTATATGACTTTTTGGGATGAGACTGTGTTATTTCAAACAGTGTCAAACAAATCACCATATTTAACTATGTACTAGACTACATATTAATGATGTCAGTGTACCACACATCATTAACTCTAATGATGCATTAATTTCTTTCAAAGAGCAATGTTTTCATTAGCAATGCTAAATGTTCATGTACAGTTCATCACGGTATGATATGAAATTGATTCTCTCAGCCAGCGATAATATATTTGCTGATACCTCAAAAAATGTAATCAATGTTCCATCAATCAATTGCCTGGACTTAATAAATAAGAAGCAAATATAGCAGACAATAAGCAGGACATGGCGCCGGCGCGATTGCATTGCATGTGAACTGGAGCGGATCTCATAAATGAACCAAAACTCAGCCGTGATTAAACTTAACCGTGATTTGTTGCTTCTTCACCGCGGTAAGAAAAAATCCCATACCGTCACAGCCTACTTTAATCATGTATGTTACATGTGCAGCAGTATGTCTTGTATGCTCTCAGAAATGTCTGAATGTATTCGCAATAGCAAGGTTGGGAACTTGCTCTGCAGCAGCAGCATAGCAGATCTATTCCTAAGACCAAATACATTAACATTGCCATGCCAATCTCTATGAACATACCAGTCTCCAGAGAGTTGTCATCATAACAGAAATGAATTAACCCATTAGAATTAGAAAGTGCTAAAGATTCAAAATGTGAACTAATAATTTCTGTTCCCGTTCAGTCAGTCACTTTTAACGTTACTTCGGACTAACGCCATGGGGTCTTGCCTTGGAGCCCAATGTCATCTGGAGTGAGATTTGCATGCCGAGTCAAACCTACCCGGACATACGGATATAAATAGGTCTGACAATAATCACTTCATTTATATTTTGCTTTGAAGCAGAGCAGTTGCACAGCAATCACTCTTTCCATTTACCTCTACAAAATAAAATATGTTTAAAAAAAAAAAGTCTCATGTTGTTACGACTTGCCCTGCGCACCATTTAGATTCCCGGCGAGGTCAATCGTGTGGCCCACGCGCTCTCACGACATCTCACATTGTTGGGAGACCCCACGCCCAGGTGGTCCAGCTGATCTGGAGTCGATTTGGGGATACACAGGTAGACCAGTTTGCCTCCCACTAGTCTTCCCACTGCCAGTTGTTCTATACCCTGACCTAGGGGAACCTCAGAACGGATGCGCTAGCACACAGCTGGCCCCGGGGCCTAAACATGTATGTGTTTACCCCAGTGAGCCCGGGAAGACCCCTGGAAATGCCAACGCGTTCTCATCCCAAAGCGCCATATAGGACGCTTTTGCAAAAGCGTAAATATCCAACGCACATGGCACCCTTTAACGTCTAATGAGACGCTTCGGTTAATGGTTAAGTTTAGGTATGGTGTAGGGTAAGGGTTAGACCACTAGGGGGCGCCTTCTGCCCAAATATATCTGCGTCTCATTTCACGTTAAAGGGTGCCATGTGCGTTGGATATTTACGCTTTTGCAAAAGCGTCTTATATGGCGCTTTGGGATGAGAACGGGCTCGAAATGCCCGATCGGCTCTGTGCTTTCCATCCTTCAAGTGGGTTTGGAGCACAGGCTGCCCCCCTCCACCGTTAATGTCGCCGCCATCGCAGCACATCACAATGTTGTTGATGGCAGGTCACTGGGAAAGCACTGGGAAGTCATCAGATTTCACTTTCTAGATCAGATACTTGCACAGTTTTATCACAGGCACAATCAAAATTGGAAAATGCTGCTATGCTAATCACACTTTTTGGAGTGACATGACAAAGACATGAATTGCTCATAATTACAGTAATTCAACACAAATGGAACCATCATTTCAGAGATTTACTCTTACATTTACATATTTTTTGTCTCTTTCTTTAACAATATTATCATGTACAACAACTATTTCACATGCCATGTATAACTACGAATCATAAGTGTATAAATCAAATCACTTTTCTTAATATAGTGCTTTAGATTGTTTCGAAGCAGCTTCATAGTAATACATGGGAAAATAACCAAGTTGTTGCAAAATGATTCAGTTATGAAACAACTTTAATTTTACACAAGACAAGGTGTAATTATTCAGCTCAATTTAGTTCAATGTTGAACTACAGTGTTGGAAAGTTCATCAATTGTGAAACTTCAGTTGACAGACAATCAATCGTGTCATATTTTAGTTCAAGTCAGTTCAATGTTAAATCATTTCAGCTAAATTATTTAAATAAAATTATGTCAGAAAGTGATACTGCTGATTGTTTTATACATACACACTCACTTAAATACACTATTATCCTCAAGATCTGTTCGGATAGATCTATCTGGCCGAGGAAAAAAATTATATTCTTTTCAATGACAATGGAGCCTTTGCTAACGGTGATTTATTTATTGTGTCATAACTCCTGAATTGGCAATTGAATTGAACGTTGTAAGAGATGTTTTCTAAACTGTTCCCTTGAAAGTATGCTTGCTTTTGACACTTTTCTCCATCATTTGAACTCCATTTAGTGAATTACTGCTGCAATTATCAGTAGAAAATGTCTGAACACACACATCTCTTTTGAATTAAAGTCTGCTTTCCACGGGCAGTAATGGCACAGCGTTAACAGCGACAGACAAATCGTTTTTGAGAAGATTTAATGATGCATGGTTTCATGGAAAAGAAAGACAATGGACAATTTGAATTGTAATAGCACTGTGCCTTTTCAGTGCATTTAGAGTCTGGTTAAACTGGATTGCAGATGGTCAGTGAAGTGCAATGGAATTTCATATGCAAAGGAGCTGAAGTGTAGTCAATTTACTTAATGTGTAAAGGAATAGATGAAAAATACATACAATAGAATTGCTTTTGCTTCCTGTAAGGCGTTCATATATGAAATCTCTGTATCGCCATTCGACTCAGCTTCCAACATGAAACCTGTGAAGTTGGGAAAGAATGGTTGATAATTGCATGTGCTTGAACACACCATTACCTCAAATTGATTTTAATTAGGTAGGATAAACTGGGATGAACTGGGAGCAAGCAATTTGCAAACCTTAGGGGCACTCAACTGGATTTAATGCCGGTTGCTTGATTTACCAGAAAAAAAGTCATCTGTTAACAGCATGCTTACAGGCTGATAAAGGTGAACAAGCCATGGCTAAGAAGAGCCAGTAACAAAATATGCACACAAGCACACTTGCATGCCCCACTTTGGCTTTCATCCAGGAGTCGTTTTATCCAATTAGGCTTTATCCGTTAATGGATATGAGGGGATGAAACATCAAACAATTTACATGAATAAATAAAAGATTAATCATCACGACACAATATAATACATGGAAATGTATTATATGAGAGACACTTTTTTGTAGGTGGTTTAATGATTCATTCAAAAACTTTTTGATTAAATGCCTTTCAATAGTTCATATTGATGAATTAATGGATTTCGACTAATCAATAGTAGCAATAGGCAGTCTTATGTCATTAATTATTAATTGTGTCCAATCAATATTCATGGTTACCACGGGTGGGTAAAATGTGCAGCGGAGCCATATCTGCATATTTTAACATATGTAACAGCCGCAGACAAGGATAATGCAGTAGTCCAAACAGCAGCTATGCGCCAAACATTTGGAAAGTTTAAATTCCTCAATGGCATGACCCCTGTGTATGCGACTGAAATTTTCATTTGTTTGAATGCATAATGTCTTTGTCATGCACTTTTTCTAGTCAAATAATTTTCAAGGAATATGTACAGTACACGATTTCATGTTTCCTTTCCAACCAAAATTAACTCATGCATAAATTTGAAGACAGCCATCATGGTCAACATCACAAATACACGTGTTTATGGGAGGATTGTTTGCAGTCCATAAAACTCTTCTGTGGGAGGCTGAATTAAAAATATCCAAAGCCAGTGCAGGGTTTTCATCATGTTTACTGTGGCGAGCAGGACGAGTGAGGGCCGTGTGGAGAACGGCGCGAGGCCGGTGGCGTGATTCCCGATGAGCGACACCTGTGAGACGTAAGTATCTCGTATCTCTCACGGAGGAGCGGGAATTTTCTTACACTCTTAGAAGAAATGGTTCTATTTAGAACCAGAAATGGTTCCATCCCCCGCTTCATATATGGAATACCATTTTTTTTTGGTAAAAGGTTCTATATAGAACCCAGAGGAACCCTTTTTTAAGAGTGTATAGAACCTCTTAGGGGTTCCAAATATATAGCGCTGATAGAACCTTTAACTCTTTCCCCGCCAGCGTTTTAAAAAAAAGTTGACGATTTTTGCTAAATTTTAATGCCCCGCTGTATATTTTCTTCCATGAATATATGAAGATGATATATATAAAAAATAAAGATCTGAGCCTCTGCTTTTAGGCAAAAAAAAAAAACGTTTTTATTTTATTTTCATTTGTTCTTTTTTTATTGCCTCTTGAACAGAGGTAGGTTTTGTCAAAAACACAACATTTTGGACAAAAAACTGAGAAAACGGTATTTTTATCAAACAAGTGCATTTAAAAGCAGAATACATTCAGATGTTGTTTCCTTCATATATAAAACTTTCCAAAATAAATTAAAAACATAAATAAATGTAAAATGTATCAAATTTCCCATGATGTAAGGGAAAATGTAACTTTTGCTATAAAACTTCTGCCTCTGCCTCTCTGTGTTCTACCTGTGAATAATGAATAATTGGAATTACAATAAACAGGACACACACACACACACACACACACAAATACATATTACAATGTGGTAAATGTGCACAAAGAGAGAAATAATTTGACAATTACACATTCATATTTAGACAGCCACACATAAATGCCTGCACACACACATACATATTATAGTGTCATAATATTATAGGGAACGTTCCCAGAACATTCACTAACGTTCTTTAAAAGTTGTGTAAATGTTAGGACAAAACGTTATTAAAATAATGTTTTCGGAACCATCATATAACGTTATTAACGTTCTTGTAACGTTGAGAGAAAACGTTCTTAGAACAACGTTCTTGGAACGTCTTTATCACGTTATTTGTATTTGATGAACGTTCTCATTACGTTGATAAAAAACGTTCTTAGAACAACGTTATCGGAACGTCTTTATCACGTTATTTGTGTTTGATAAACGTTCTCATAACGTTCCAGCAACATTATGCTAACCTTAGGATAACGTTCTAACAACATTATGCTAACGTTCCAGCAACGTTCTGCAAACATTAAGACACCGTTCCAGCAACGTTAAGCAAACTGGACATTTCCACGTTTTTAGAACATTTTAAATTAACGTTCCCACAACCAAAATGGAACGTTAGAAAAACGTTCTCAGAACCTAACTTTGTTAGCTGGGCTGCGGCACGTCCATGGCTAGAACTTTCTGTGACAACATGTGCATCTCTCTCACTGACTACTTCGTCCCGATCAGATTCAGAATTATCAAATAAAGAGTGATCGGACTCCGAGTCCATTAACCTCCAGTACTTCAGCCATATACCTCTGCATTGTCTGTCTGATACATTCTCACTACTCCACTGTTTGAGACGATTGCAATCTGTTTCTCTGATCAAAGAGTTGTGCACTCATTCAGAACATGCGCGCGGGTCTTCCTTACCGTATACCACCTAAAACACGGATACCCGGAAAATTCCGTGTTTGGCGGTGAAAGAGTTAAGGTTCTATATAGAACCTTTTCTTCTAAGAGTGTAGGAATGTTCGATCACTTGTTTAGTGTTCATGTAAACACTACATTCAGATTCACCAATCGGATAGAATTCAGTTCGATTGAAACAAAAGCTGTCCATGTAAACAATCAATGGCGACTGCAGAAAGCAAAAGCTGAATCCCGGACATCGACGGCCAGACATGTCCGGGGAAAAGAAAAAGTTACTACTCGGCTTTCTCCACAGAACAAGAGCCTGCTAGCTTCTTTACAAAAAAGATGGCTAACACTATGTGTAATCCCAAATGTTTCTGCCGGATAATCAAGCACACTGGCACTGATCTGTGATTGGTCTGTTAGCGCATTAGGTCCAACCCCTTATGGACGGGTTTGAAAGTGTGGGACCTAGTGCTTGTAGTCTTTACAGTAACCCCCCCCCCTCTTACACTTCCTCCTACAATCGTCGTTTACGTAAAACGACGATTTTTGCGTCATTGTAGGAGGAAGTGAATAGGGTAAATAGCTCATCTCAGGGGAAAATGAGAGAGTGTTGCATGACCTTTCAATAGTATAACTGGGTTTCTAACAATGGAAAGCCTAATGCAAATGGGTGGAGTGTCCCTTTAAAAAAATGGCTTCTTAAAAGGGCTACATAAGCTTTTTCGTTTAGAATGAGCCTCAGCTGATTTTTCTTTTCTGTCCCCAGTTCTTGTAAATCTGCAGTATCATTAACAGTCATGGTCTTCTCAATGTCAATGATCTCATTTTCTTGCAACTCTAATGTCTTTTTTAAAACCAAAGAAGAATGGGTTGCATATTGCTGACAGAACCCCTTTATATGAACCTTACTTGTTTCCCACCACTGAATTACTACCATTACTAGATTTTACCATTGTGTATTGTTGTGCTGATACATTGTGTTCCCTTCACACATCTGATTGTTTTTAAACTGTTAAAACTGCAGCTGACTGTGCATGAGGTTCTTCTCCTTTCTTTGTGAAATCAAAAGTGCAGTTCCAATCTCCTCCTAAAATGATAAAATCCCCATCCTACTGTTGGCTTAAAATGTTCTCTACTTTGGCAAAAATCTACAACCTGTCTGGTCCTAAATTAGGAGCATAAATGTTTATGAACACAAAAACAAGACTTCTAATTTCAGCCCAAATAAGTAGTGCTTCTACTTAATTTTTTAAATAAAAATTTTGCTTTAAGACCAGGGGGGGAAAAATGACAGACAATCCAGCACTAAAATTAGTCCCATGACTGAGAACCTTCTCTCCTTCCCACCACAAACCCCAGACAACCTAATTTCTTTGGTCACTATGGGTCTCCTGCAGAAAACCCGCTTATATTTGTCAGGTGTATAAAGTAATCATTTTTTCTTCCCATCCCTCATCCCATTTATATTTAGGGATCCAATCCATAAGGAAGAGAGAGAAAAAAGAAATTACATGTAGTAAGGCAATTGGTCTACGCCACTCCAATTTAATTTGGGTAGGAGATCTCAAGTCACTAGAGGGTTTCCTGCTTGGCTATTCAATTAAATGAATCAAAGCAAAATTACTATTTTTTCAAAGCATCACTTTTATTAAATACAATGATTCTGAGCTCATCTGCTTTCACTCAAAGCTGGTCAAATGGAAGCATGAGAGATGGTGGTACAATTAACTAGGGGAGGTAACAGATCACTTCAAAAGAAAATACACACAACGATGAATAAATACAATAAACCCCAAAAGAAAATACAAAGTTTCTTCAAGCCACACTAAACACACAATAACTCTTTACACACCACACCTGTATAAATCGAGAGTGAACATCTCCCCTAGTTACTATGCTCACAGCTACAGATAATGACCTGGTTGCAGTTCACAGAATCCACCATATAAAAAGTACAACTGATTAGTCATGGACCAACCAAACAAAATAAATGAAAAACAAAAATAAAGGTAGGAGAAAACAGTGGTCAGTTGCACAGGACAAATTGAAATCTTTTGGCTAACTTCAGAAGCCCCAGGAAATACAGCAGCAGTTAATGCCCCTCCACATGGCCAAACATAAGCGCCTTTAAAGCAACTTCTGTGCTGTGATGATAATTCAGTATTCACCACTCATCCAGCCAAACTTTGCCAGCATTAGGGCATTTAGGCCACACTTCTAAAACAATCCAACAGAGCTTGTTCTTCCAGCAACCATGCCAAACAATTCAGCTACTGCCACAGTTCCTCTCACAGGAAGTGGCATATTTAAAGGGAAATTACACCCTCTATACATACCCTCAGCAGCGCCCCCTAGTGACTTGGCTACATAACAGTTATTTTATTTTTCCACTCGCTTTTCCTGCTTTCTTAATGTAGTTATATGTTAAAACCTATAAAACCTCTTTTTTTTGTGAAAGCTCTTTATAGTTGCATCAACAGTTTACATATCTTTTAAAACATCTGACCACTGCTCATCCTTATTCATTCCATCATTACTACACTGAGATAAATCATCCATCTCATTCACCATGTTTTCCTTTTCAGCTTCTTCTACCTGTACTGTATCATTACTCTGACACACATCCTCAACATCACCTTGAGTCTCACTCTTATCAACAACATCGGACGCACACACACACTGATTTATCAGGAGTTGTTCCTCACTCCCAGTATTTACATTATTTTCACTCACCTCCTGTTGTCCCTGCTCTTCCTCTGTACTTTATCCTGCTCCTCCGCATTCCGTGTTCCTGTGTTATTTGCTGATTGATCGAAGTTTTTTGGATCAGATGTGGACTCTGTTAGTTTCTGTGTGGACATGCGAAGCGCTTATGGCCTAGATCTCTACAATCAAAATATCATAGACTGTCAGTAGTGGCATAAACCATGAAAGAATTCCCACCTTGAACAACACTTCCAAAGTTCGCTCCGGTGAATTTAAAAACATGTAAACCTGCTATCTACATGAAAGGACGTGCTTTAACGCAGTGTTTTTACACCCTAAAGACTTGTTCACACTACATGATTTGCTCTCTGTGAAATCAGGAGCGTTGACATCATGACTTTTGCGTAAACATACAGTACACGCCACTTTCAAGTCAAGTGGGGTGTTATCTATACGCATTTTGAGCTATCCGCGTTAGGGCTGGGTAATAAATATCGATTTCTAGATATTAATCGATTCTCATTTTTACGAACCGATATCGATTCTTAAATTTCAAGAATTGATTAGTCATCCTGTTTCATTTGAATGAATGGGACATTGTCTCGCGGCTGCGCGCATCCAAAAAAATCGCAATAATCTTTGTCCTTTGTTACTAATGATATGAAACAAAGTCTCAATTTTCAAATTACGTCCATTTTCTTTAGAAATTCAAAATCATAAATAGCGTTTTGGCGCTGTGGCGTGAGATCGCTCTAGCGGAGTTTAAGAGCAGCAGTAGCGCTAATCTCTCTTCCGGCTTAATAATACCCGTCACAGCGCGAAATAAACATGAATGAGCATCTGTAAGTGTGTTAAAAGATAAGAGTACAACTTATCGAAATCCGTATCATGTCACATTGATTCGCTCAATCAGCGTTTCAACCGTGGAAAGACGTCAGTTAAACAGCTTGTAATCAATGTCATGTATCGTCATATTTACCTCAGAAAACCCACATAAACTCGTTAGTCAACTAGAAAAAAATAACTCCAGAGAGGAGCATTTTGCTAAATCACCATATTACATATGCATTATAATCTTAATGTTCTTCAATATTGAATGCATATTTGAATAAATCTGGAAAGTTTTTTATGACAGCAACCATTTAAATGTTTATATTTCATGTAATCTTCTTATTATAAAAATAAATAAAAGTGTAATTTAAGTGTTTTTATAGCTACAAAACAGTTCATTATTACCTTCATATTAGGCTAATGACGACTATAGGCTACAACTAGACTCCCATAGTTTACAGCATTTAAGAGATTTGATTCCTTTCAAAATAATCAATATTAAATCGAATCGTAATCGAAATCGAATCGAATTGCAAGCTTGTGAATCGAAATCGAATCGAATTGTGAAATTTGTCTCAATACCCAGCCCTAATCCGCGTGTATGCGTGTATGTCTACGCCGTTAAATGTCCGAGTGATTCCATGTGTGTGTTCACATGTCCGAGCGAAACGAAGCAAAATGTAGATCTACATCTGGGGAGCGATATATTTTTTTTTCCTAGAATGGTAGGGGAAGACTCATAAATGTTATTAACCCCAGTGACTGATATGTTTAGGACAGGGTTGGGGTAGGTCTTATATTTATATATACAGTAATGTAACATTAAGTCAACGACGTTCATAAACACGCTGAAAAGCGATTATGCGTGCTGATAGTGCGCCAAAAATGGAAATACGAATTGGCGTGTCATACACACGCCATGTCACACAACACAACGTGATTGATCCGTAACAGGAGGTAACGCACTACACAAGTTGACAACAACTCTGTCACCCAACGATTATATCTTATCTACAAACCACGTTTTGTCACGAAAAATCACGCGATATAACGAACTGGAAATGATGCGAAACAGCACGTGCGCCAATACCCAGCGAAGAAGAAAATGGACGTCAGACAGAAACTAGTGCTAAACACTATTTACGTGAAAATTTTCTCTGAGAAAAAAAATGCAAAATAAAGAAAAAATAAAATTTACCCGGTGACCTCAACTCATGCCTTGCTCTGACTGGCTGTAGCTCATGACATCACTGAGGTTGAGTCGTGCGACAGCTCTAGATATCTAGCATGCTATATATTTTTCTGGGCTCGGTGACGCGTCTGCGAGCGTCTTTGATGCGTTGTTGGCTCTTTCATACTAATAGATTGGCAAGCGCTCATCGCCCGCTGATCCCCCACGATTTGCACGCGATAACACCCTGACCTGTCGGCGAGCTCAACGATTTGCAAATTGGGCTTAAATCCTGTAGTGTGAACTTGGCTTAAGGGAATCTTTCGGTTGGGACCCACGATTTCACTAGCCTGGCTAACGCCAGACCACGTATCAATGAAATTTTCTCGTATTTGAGGCGTGGTTTACGAATGCCCAGAGCCGTATTATTGGGTGCTAGGAATGTCTATGAAATGTGCCTGTACCTCTGTTAAATGCACCTGTGCTCCCTCCCCGTTCTGTGATCGGTTCCCTATTTCAGGGGAAAATTTGGTTCATGGTATCCAGACTGCCTAGCAGCGGGAATAAAATCGCGCTGCGGCAAAGGCAGAAATGGGAAACCCAGGCTACGATTTTACCAAATCTTTGCAACTCTTTGGTGATGAGATCGTAGATACAAAAGGCGGAACATTTGAAATGGTGACTTTAGTTGCTGGAGCAGAGCGTGGGGTTACCGGAACATATGATTCCTCAACGTATTCTCATCCTTTAGCGTCATATACAGTAGAACGCTATATGACAAAACGGTGCTATACTACGCACATGGCACCCGTTATCGTTAATATAACATGCGCTGTGATGGTTAGGTTTAGGTGTGGGGTAGGTCTCATATTACGCTAAAGGATTTATGACGCCTTGGGTTCGCGTGAATATTAACGATAAAGGGTGCCATGTGCGTAGTATAGCGCCGTTTTGTCATATGGCGCTCTTTGTGACGCTAAAGGATGAGAACGGGCTGGATTCCTTCACCCATATATCACTGACAGTCAACTGATTCACTAATATCTGAGACGACATTCTCAAAGTCCACCGGCTCTCCTATCACCAGCAGCAGATCCCCCACTGTCACTCTGGGCTCCGGCACACACATGCACCCGTTACGCAGTGACAGGGTTTCCATGCTGGCGTCTCACAACGCACACAAACTGAAAGAAAAAAAAATCCTTTTCTCTCCTACTCTGTGTAAAAGCAAGGGAAAAATAAACGTAAAAAGAAAAATAGAAATAACAAAGTTTCCCCAAATGCTCTCAGCAAACACACTCAGCTCCCACACACACACTCCCAGTATGTACTCTGAGAGAGAGGGACAGAGGGACTACACTGTGACTGATCTATTAGAGGGGCCATTACTGAGAAACTAGTGCCCTTGCAAAGATCGATGTTGTTATTTTTTTTTTGTGTGTGTGCGCAAGTGTACAAATGTGTGCTCCCTTCCCCACCGAGTGAGAATCCCAAGTATAAAGAGGCAGTTAGGTAAGATACAAACTGGAAAAGAGAAAAAGAAGCAGCACTGACGTTTCCATGTCTACGGGCATGACAACCTGTTGAACCACCTGATTTAAGGCTAATATATATGGACAGAATAGTGGTTTTCAGTGGTCGAGTCCGTTCTTCATAACTCGCATCTATCGCGGTTACCGCAATTATCATGAAGATCTGGCATCTGTCAAATCGAGATGTTTTGACAGATGTCAGATCTTCTATTCATGATAATTGATCTCTGACTATTTTGGTTCTTCAAATGAGTTTGCAGATTAAGTTGTATGAGATTACTGAGTGTTCTTGTGTTTATTGGAAAGAGCAGATATATAAATGCCGAAAACCATTTTCAGTGATGATCAGTAATGCAGTGACGGCAAGACAACAAAGTAATGACATCATTAAAAAAAATGGGAAACAAATGTCACTGGCACAGAAGAATCGTTGTCACTGGTACAAGCTTATATTTATCTATTTTTGTAATTCCATCCACACATGTGTACTAATTCAAGTTCATGACACAATCAATGAAGTTTGTGTATAGTTTTTCATTTTTAATATATGATATGAATCTCTTATGTACAACATGAGTGCGTCATTGAAATCGAATTTGTGCACTATATTTACATCACAATAGTAGCTGTCATTGAGTGGAAAAGAGCCATTTAAAGATTCTTCAAATTCCTCCTTTTGTGTTTTTACTGAGAAATGAACTGCATAGTTTGTAACAAAAATGAGATGGGAGTAAAAAAAATTACCGGATTTTTATTTTGGGGCTGTAGTCCACGCCGCAGCAACTGATGAAAGTTGACTGTTGTTGCCAATGGCTGTCTTGGCCAAAAAGTTTCAATTGAACACACCGCAAAGACTACAACTAGACTACAACTACAACTAGAGCGTTCTGCGCCTGCATTCAGATAAACAAACTGTAAACAAAGCAGTTTGCTTACCATTTTGAATTTTAATCATGCTGTTCAGTTTCTTCGGATCATGTTGTTTTGAAAATACTTGCGTTTTGGAATGCTTCAGTTTGATGACGTAGAATTAGAACATCCTACGAAGCCCCCCTAGTCCCACTTTGGCAAAAAAAATAATTATAACTATCTTATGGCCTCAAGATACTATCTCGTGGCCTCAAGATACTAACTCGTGGCCTCAAGATAGTAACTCGTGGCCTCAAGATAGTAACTCGTGGCCTCAAGATATAACTCGTGGCCTCAAGATACTAACTCGTAGCCTCAAGATACTAACTCGTGGCCTCAAGATACTATCATGTTGCTCAAGATACTATCTCCTGGCCTCAAGATACTAACTCGTGGCCTCAAGATACTAACTCGTGGCCTCAAGATACTAACTCGTGGCCTCAAGATACTATCTCGTGGCTCCAAGATACTAACTCGTGGCCTCAAGATACTATCTCGTGGCTCCAAGATACTAACTTGTGGCCTCAAGATACTAACTCGTGGCCTCAAGATACTAACTCGTGGCCTCAAGATACTATTGTGTTGCTCAAGATACTATCTCCTGGCCTCAAGATACTAACTCGTGGCCTCAAGATACTAACTCGTGGCCTCAAGATACTAACTCGTGGCCTCAAGATACTATCTTGTGGCCCAAGATACTATCTCGTGGCCTCAAGATACTAACTCCTGGCCTCAAGATACTATCTTGTGGCTCAAGATACTATCTCCTGGCCTCAAGATACTAACTCATGGCCTCAAGATACTAACTCGTGGCCTCAAGATACTATCTCGTGGCTCCAAGATACTAACTTGTGGCCTCAAGATACTAACTCGTGGCCTCAAGATACTAACTCCTGGCCTCAAGATACTATCTTGTGGCTCAAGATACTATCTCCTGGCCTCAAGATACTAACTCATGGCCTCAAGATACTAACTCGTGGCCTCAAGATACTATCTCGTGGCTCCAAGATACTAACTCGTGGCCGCAAGATACTAACTCCTGGCCTCAAGATACTAACTCGTGGCCTCAAGATACTAACTCGTGGCCTCAAGATACTATCGTGTTGCTCAAGATACTATCTCCTGGCCTCAAGATACTAACTCGTGGCCTCAAGATACTAACTCGTGGCCTCAAGAAACTAACTCGTGGCCTCAAGATACTAACTCCTGGCCTCAAGATACTAACTCCTGGCCTCAAGATACTAACTCGTGGCCGCAAGATACTAACTCCTGGCCTCAAGATACTAACTCGTGGCCTCAAGATACTAACTCGTGGCCTCAAGATACTATCGTGTTGCTCAAGATACTATCTCCTGGCCTCAAGATACTAACTCCTGGCCTCAAGATACTAACTCGTGGCCTCAAGATACTAACTCGTGGCCTCAAGATACTATCGTGTTGCTCAAGATACTATCTCCTGGCCTCAAGATACTAACTCGTGGCCTCAAGATACTATCTCGTGGCCTCAAGATACTAACTCGTGGCCTCAAGATACTAACTCGTGGCCTCAAGATACTAACTCGTGGCTCCAAGATACTAACTCGTGGCCTCAAGATACTAACTCGTGGCCTCAAGATACTATCTTGTGGCCCAAGATACTATCTCGTGGCCGCAAGATACTAACTCCTGGCCTCAAGATACTAACTTGTGGCCTCAAGATACTAACTCGTGGCCTCAAGATACTATCTCGTGGGCTCAAGATAGTAACTTGTGGCCTCAAGATAGTAACTCGTGGCCTCAAGATACTAACTCGTGGCCTCAAGATACTATCTTGTGGCCCAAGATACTATCTTGTGGCCCAAGATACTATCTCGTGGCCGCAAGATACTAACTCCTGGCCTCAAGATATAACTCGTGGCCTCAAGATACTAACTCGTGGCCTCAAGATACTAACTCGTGGCCTCAAGATAGTAACTTGTGGCCTCAAGATACTAACTCGTGGCCTCAAGATACTATCTTGTGGCCCAAGATACTATCTCGTGGCCGCAAGATACTAACTCCTGGCCTCAAGATACTAACTTGTGGCCTCAAGATACTAACTCGTGGCCTCAAGATACTATCTCGTGGGCTCAAGATAGTAACTTGTGGCCTCAAGATAGTAACTCGTGGCCTCAAGATACTAACTCGTGGCCTCAAGATACTATCTTGTGGCCCAAGATACTATCTTGTGGCCCAAGATACTATCTCGTGGCCGCAAGATACTAACTCCTGGCCTCAAGATATAACTCGTGGCCTCAAGATACTAACTCGTGGCCTCAAGATACTAACTCGTGGCCTCAAGATATTAACTCAAGGCCTCAAGATACTAACTCGTGGCCTCAAGATACTATCTCGTGGCCTCAAGACACTAACTCTATCTTGAGGCCAGGAGTTACTATCTTGAGGCCATGAGATAGCATCTTGAAGCCACAAGTTACTTTCTTGAGGCCACAAGATAGTTATAATTAATTTTTTTGTTGCCAAAGTGGGACTAGGGGGGCTCCGTAACATCCTTCTTTCTGTGCTGTCTTGACTTCTTTGCTCTATTTATCACTTCTATTCTCATGCACTGACCGGCTCACTAAACTGAACAGCAATCAGAGTGAACTCTCTCACCGATGGCCCAACACAGATTCAGCATGCTGAATTGGACAAACTCCTGTCCTCGTGAGCCCGACTGGAGTTGACGTATGGCTGCAAAAACTAGCCAGACAGATGAGCACTAACGGCCTGACGTTGGCCACCAGCCATAAAATATAAATATACTTACAGTAGTGGTATCATAGAAATGCATAAATCCCAGTACTAGGACGTGAACATCTCCTAATGGAATGTCACGTGTTGACATTTTGAGACTTATTACTACATACCGTGAACACAGCACAGGCCTATCGCCTATGCAAACATTTTAGGTGATTAAAAGTCCAGGAGTAGACCGGTGTAGGTGTGACAATGGCCAGAAAGAAAGTCTCTAAATCTATAGAAAGTTTATAAATTGGTCATTGCATTCATACCGTGAACACAGCACAGGCCTATCGCCTATGCAAACATTTTAGGTGATTAAAAGTCCAGGAGTAGACCGGTGTAGGTGTGACAATGGCCAGAAAGAAAGTCTCTAAATCTATAGAAAGTTTATAAATTGGTCATTTTAGGTGATTAAAAGTCCAGGAGTAGACCGGTGTAGGTGTGACAATGGCCAGAAAGAAAGTCTCTAAATCTATAGAAAGTTTATAAATTGGTCATTGCATTCATACCGTGAACACAGCACAGGCCTATCGCCTATGCAAACATTTTAGGTGATTAAAAGTCCAGGAGTAGACCGGTGTAGGTGTGACAATGGCCAGAAAGAAAGTCTCTAAATCTATAGAAAGTTTATAAATTGGTCATTGCATTCACCATCGGCATGTGTGGCAAAAATGTTGGACTCTGGTGACAGGTAATAAAGGTGTTGCCCCCTGTTCTTAGCTGGTGCTATACTGCTAAATTTAACTGAGTGGCTTGCATGAGCAAATGACAGCATGACAGAGCCACTCTGCTCAGTGACATATTGTGATGGATGAGCAGCTACCAGGTCTGTTGCTTAGCCTGCCACAGCTTGTGCAGATGATTCTCTCGGCAAGTTTGGCCCCACTATAAGACTGTGGTTTAAGACAGTGTTTGTCAACTCCAGTCCTGGGAACCCATATACCATGCTTCACTAATTAAAACACCTGATTAAAATCATCACTTTCTTAAGGTGGACCTGAGGACTTGATTGTTTTGTCCCTTAAAATATTTTCAAAAATGTTTCTTGCTCCAAAAACAGTGTAATTTAATGTAGCCTGA
This sequence comes from Pimephales promelas, assembly GCF_016745375.1. Next base: position 17,850,660 of record NW_024121987.1, read on the forward strand.
CATTCTATTCAGAATGCGAGTCTGATTCTGCTCCATAGGGCTTTGATTATGAGGCGTGTCTTAATCGAACCAGTAAAAAAAAACTACAACCAATCAGAGCAACGCAGTAAGTGACGTATATTGAGCGACTCATAGTTGTCAACAGAACCGAACTGCATGCACTCTGGAAAAAGTATTTACGTAAAAGAAAAAAGAGTGTTAACGACCTTTGCCGGTGTTGCAAAAAGAATTTAAGGATCCGCGGAGTACTTGCAAACTCAAAAAAACATTTTTGAACGAAATAGAAAATCCGTTTAGGATTAGATCTCGACAATATAGCCAACAAATCAGCTCGCATTTGTCGGACCTGTCTTGACTTTATGACACGGTTGGAGCACAACACAGGATCATTTATTTAATAGTATTTATGCATCGAAAGTGAAAGTGATGTAGTTGAGTGTGACAAAAAAAAAAAAAAGTCAAGGGTCTCTTGCAAAGCCTACACACTTCCAGTTGTCAACATCAAAAATCATTTTCAGTTGGTAATTGCTTTACATTCTCCCTAAATAGTTTAAATTAGTAGATTGCACAATGTAGATCATTATTTAATTGAAAGCAAAGAAATGAAGTATAGAAGAGAAACACAATATAATAACAATATAACATACAATACAATAATACAATAATACAAATGAGTAAATCGAACAATCTGTTTTTCAAAATAAGACAAAATGTTACTTGTTGTATGTGAGCAATATTGTTTTACACTTAATTTAACCATAAACAATGGCTAAATTAGCTATAATATGAAAAAAGTTGAATTTGAATCAATGTTTTATAGTTTTTTATTTAATTTACTATGTAAACAATATTGTTTCTTTTGATTTTTTAAGACAAAATAATGAAACTGATTTTTGATTAGAGCAATATAAAAAAAATACTTTAAATAAATGACACAGTCAGAGTAACCACACTGAAAAACCTAGAAACCATCTATCAGTAGCCTACTCATAATTGTCTACTGGTAATTTGAAGACTAGTGCTATTTTTACGTCTTCCTTTTGCTTGCTCTATTATTTATTTACTTTTCCATTGATGAATCCATGACTTCGATCGCAAGTCTGGTGTCTGTCAGTCATTTGGTTAATGGATGACTCGCCGGTTCAATAACGTCAATGTGGCATCTCAGACATTGACCTAAACACCACATCAACAACTTCCTCTGCCATCATTACTTAACTGCTGAGCTTTTCCACCTTAGGAGGAATTTATTAGCATCATTCAATAAATGAACTCCAGCCAAGTTCAATACACAAATACAACCCCATTTTACAGACGTTTACTTCTTTTTCCAATGTTTGCATTGTCAATAGAGATTTTTTAATCATATATTTATGATTTTTTACAGTGTCATTGGTTACATGTACTAACATAGTAAAACTATTGTACTACAGTAATAACTGTAACTTATGCATCATTACATTCAACTAAACCGAAATCAAACCAAACCCTAATCTTAACCCTATAAGTATTTGTAGTTACTTAATATTATAATTATAGTACTTAAATGTATAATTACTGTATCAGAAACACCTTAAAATAGTGTAACCAAACCTTTTACTGCTTCTTATAATCATATCGGTGTATTAAGCCTATATAATATTAAGGTGCTAGAATTTTGAATGATAAAAATATTGTATTTATTTTGCATTCATCAGAAAACAATCCCATATAAAAGTGGATGGTGACCACTGGATGTCAAGGTCCCAAAAGGACAGAAAAGAACATATGAAAATATTCCATACGACTACTCTTTTACACAATAATTTCTGGAGCTTTACAGCCACAAGTAGTCATTCACCTTTAGATTGGACTATGATTGATTCAATCAGCTTTTACTTACTAGGGATGCTCTTTTTATTGAAAGAAGGAAGGCACTCGCTTCGGTATTTTCTGCTATCAAGTTTTCACACATTTTCCACCCGCTTCCCACAGAGTTTAAATTGCTGATTGATTTTTTTGGAGATCTAGGCTCGATTCCCTGCCCCTGGCTCACAGTCTCTGTTCATTGATCTCTCACCAGTCTGCTGACTCTGAAGTTAGAGGACTCATCTTCTGCCACCATCTGGAAATCAACTTGGTAGATGTTCTCCCCAATTTATTGTTTGCAAGAGTATGTGTGTGTGCTAGTTTATGTATGTGATGGAGAGGGCAGGATAAAAATAGTTTCTGAAAGCACATTTGTGATTATCAAACAAGCTCTGAGATTTATCAGTATACAGACTTTGCTGTGTGTGCACATTTAAAGGGTAAGCAGTTTTGTGTGTGTGTGTGTAGGTTCACGACGCATGGGTGCTGACACTTTCTTCTTTGGAGACACTTGTCTTTTAGGTTTTTCAGCATGTTTGGAGATGAGTCAGACAGCTATTTTATTAGTATTGTATAATGCATTAAGTGTTTTATATATATATAGATATATCGTAGGGCTGTCAAACGATTAATCGCGATTAATCGCTTCCAAAATAAAAGTTTGTGTTTACATAATATATGTGGGTGCACCGTGTATAATTGTTTGTATAAATATAAATACACACTCTAAAAAAATGTTGGGTTGTTTCAACCCAAATTTGGGTCAAATATGGACAAACCCAAATGTTAGGTTAAAAATGTCATTTACAATTTTAACCCAAATTCAACTTTCACTTTCAACGGTACAGTACATTTTTTAATGGCATTTTTAACCCAACATTTGGGTTGAAACAACCCAGCATTTTTTTAGAGTGCACACACAAAAAAAATATGTATATATAAAATATTTATATTTATATATAATATACATTATATATAAATCTATACAGTATACATTAAAATATTTCTTAAATATATATACAAGCATGTGTGTGTATTTATATATATCAAATAATTATACAAATACACAGTGCACCCACATATATTATGTAAACACAACCTTTTATTTTGAATTATGATCTTCGAACAAAATAAGACAAAATTACACATTTTCATTCTTTTTAAAAGTTTATCGTGTCAAAGTCAATATTCATCCATGCGGAATTTATATACATAAATGATGGTGGCCATTTAGATTTTGACCTCATGAACATGACTTCTACTACTGGAAATAATTTCAAGGCTAATTCATAAAAAAAGATAAATTGTCTTGATATTGTATCAGTGCCAAGGCGGCAAGGAACTTCTATGTCTCATGAATATTAAAAAGGTTACATGACTGAACTGTCTAGCAATGTCAGCACAAGATTAATTCATATTCATGATTGCAATCTTACCCATAGTGACATCATTACCCACTCACCTTTCTGCAATTTTGATTTAAAGGCATATAATACAGTTTGCTCCAGGGGTGGACTGTCCCTGAAATTATTGTGTATTTCAGATGGCAAAAAACTTTTTCTTGCATGTTAATGTACAGTAGGGTAACATGTTTAATTTGATTTTTTTTTGTATTATTTTAATATGTTCCTTGAAGTTTACTTGATGCTGGTGTTCTTCTGAAGTCTATTCAGAAATTAGCAAATTAGTTGTTTGAACTGGAGGCATCAAAACGAATTTTCTTTTATGCTTATTTACTTTGTCCTGTTGTCGACAGACTCGAGTGCATGATACATCAGAAAGTGAACTGGCCTTATAAATGCCTCATATAATCATATTGAAACTTTGTTGTTATATGCATCCTGTCACCATAACCTGCCCCTTAATCATTCTGTCATGTGAAAAAAAGCCAACATCAAATATTTTCTTTATATAAAGTTATTGTGTCTCTCTTCAGAAGACTCTTTAGGACAGCTTCCTGTGTCCAGGGTGGAAGATTGAGGTTGTGTGTGCTCTAACATAAACACAGAGGATGCATACAGCTATAAAGCTACATTTTTTACTGTGTTATACATTTCAAAGACAAGAAGAGAACATAAAACAGGAATAAAGCACAAATGAACACCCCTGCAGAAAAGACAAGCATAGCTGTTCACCAGCATATGTTGTTTTGCATGCTGATGCCTTGCACAGTATGAGAGTGTGCCCAGCAGGCTTCTTTTTGTTGGTGAACAGCATGGGTATACTAGTCCACTAGACACACCAGCAGATCATGTCGACGGCATTAATCAACATAAACCAGCCTGAGCAACCAAAGAAAATATTCATACTGATCTAAACTGTATTATTTTCAGCAGGGACACCTTATTAGGAAAAACAAAGTTTGCAGACCACAGATACATAATAAACACATTTCTAAAAATATGTATTTTTGACAAGTCACTGATTTGCTCTTAAACACCCTGAGAAAAAAGGGTCGGTGAAGTTTTTTATTCATCCGAAAATTGTCAGAATGAATCAATTTCTTTGCTGATTGCACACAAAAAAAAATGGCACATACTTGGCAAAATCCCAGTTCCAATCTAATAGCTTGAGTTGCTGGCAATAAAGGTGCACAGCTTTTCAGTTCACCTGAAATCAAAGTTGTTTTTACAGGGTGTACAGTTGATTGATACAACAAGTGCTTTTGAGGAAGAATCACTGAATTTGCAAATTAATTTCGTGACATTGTGTGGTATAAAATCGCATTAATAAATAAAATAGCAAGTAGAAAGTAAAATAGATAACCAACCGATCTCATCTGAACATAATTATTTTACAAACTTGAAGTTTTTTATGAACAAAGATGTGATTCGTGGGAAACAGGAAACACATTTTTAATAATAAGATCCTGCAGTCCAAAGGGCTTGAATAGAATAAGATGAAAGGATTACTTTCGGAGAACCAAACAAGATTCTGTAACCTTTTTCTGCAGGACCCATCGAGATACGTTAAGGCCTCATTATGCTTCTGCGTCAACTCCACGGCGTAGCTACGTCGTCACTGCTACGGCGTCGTGGGCGTTTTATACTTCTGCGTGAGGTTGTGGTGCATCGCGGTGCATTTCGCCGCCAGAACGCTAGGGGGGTTCGCGAATCTCTTTGGTTCCGTGCGCCGCGAGCGAAAGAGAAAGAATGTTGTTCTAGACGGATATACTCTAGCCTCAGAGAGACAATACTAATAAAATAGCTGTAACCACAGACCTGGATGTGGTATTAGCCTAGCAACTTAAAAATCATATTTTGCATGCTATCAAAATACTTTGTTCTACTTTAGAAACACTACCAAGTTACAGAACATGTTATCTTTTTCTAATGCAGAAAAGCAAGTTTATGTATTCATGTTCATTCAGTTGAAGATTGTTGCATATTAATAGCCTTTGTATTGGTGTATTGCTGATACTACTGATGAAGACATTCTTCAGAATCCTACAACAAACAAAGAAGCTCCAGATTTATGTAACACCCATTTTGATCACTCACAAAATATCTATGAAGGCACAAGCTCTTTCCTAGAACACTGGCTACTGGAATTAGTAAGTGGAAGTCTCAACCTAAGACTGCAAACCCTATGGACTGCCCACAGTTGATTCACTGACAGACTGCATATGTTGCACAGAAAACTAGGAAATATTGTTGCAGAATGGGCCATTCCACTCTGATTGGCTGACCTCTAAGCAATTTCTAACGGTGGGGATGCAGCAGTCTGGCAATATGGACCAGATTCAATGACATTTTTTACTTTTTTTTTTAAAAAAGATGGCAAACTCGAAACTCTTAGTTGATGTTGCAGATCTGAACGGATTTGGGTGTCGATTCCAGATAGGGCGTTCTGCATATTCTGTAGACGTACACTCTCACATTACTTCACGCACATGTATAAAGCTTGTGTCAAAACAGAGGGCTTGGATCTTTTGGTGTCATACATTTACAAAATTAGAGTTTTAGAAAGGAAAGGGGGAAAAGAAAGAATTGATACGGAGATGGGCCTCATCTCGACTAGACTCAGTGGCTCTAACCCAAGCAGACAAGTCATTAGAGGGGGAGGGTCTACTTCAACATCTGGGAATCATCAAGACCCACAGAACCTTAGATCCCCAGATTCCTACCCTCCTCCCAAAATCCACTTTCCCCATCCATCCTTCTACCCTACTCCTGTTGTCAGGACAGGCAACCATCATTCTTGCTTTTTCTCCCCTACCTACTGTATTAAGGCCAAAGCAAAACAGACTCCTTCAAAAACACATGTATTTTAGCATTTTTGTCTATTTGGACTCCTGCTTTCACTAAAGAGTTTGAGAGTTTACAACACAGGAGTCTGTGCTGGGGGAAGGGGTGAGTAAGTTTTCATGTAGCTGAAGACAGTGAGAAGCGGGCTTAAAGTATTTTGGCAGAGCAGAGGAGAGTACACAAGACCACAATCTACTACCTGCAAAAAGGAAATATGAATATATAGATTCAAATCAATGACTCAAACAATCAAAATCAATGATCCCATTCAGAAATTACACAAGAAAATTCACATCAATGACTTGACACATCAATTCACTGCAAGTGTGGCTATATAATGGTTTCAGTGTTTCATTAATTTATTAATATCAGGTCAAGAAACTGGCCTGATGAACTGGTTGAGGATGAACCTAGCTGCGACAAGCTTTATCAGGTATGTAGAATAAACAGGTCATAAGTGACAATTACAAGGTTCTATTGACATAATAAAGATTGAGTATGTATTTTCTGTGCCATTACTAGCTCTGAATAAAATAAATAAATACAAATTAAGGAAATGTTTGAAGTTGGCTTGACAAGGCCTTGGATGAAAAAAAACTTTGAAAATTAGTTTAAAGTTTTTTATGTAGTTTGGCAAATTTTGAAGCGAGATATTTCAAAGACAAACTTAATTTTAGAAGATTGTAAGCAATGATGTAGTGGTGCCTGGAGAAGTGGGTATACTCTTTATTTATGCCCCTAATAGTTTTTTTTTTTTTTTTTTAGTTTTTCCCAGCAAAGGATGAAAGCTCTGTGTTATAAACAGTGACATGTAAGACTGCTAGTCTTGTCCCCTTGCATTAGTATTGAATATGCTTTGCAAATTCCGCAGATATTTCTTTGCCATTGGCTCGAAGTTGATAGGCTTTCTAAGCGAAACAGTGTAAAAAATATTGTTGGTTTAACTTAAAAAATTAAGTAACCTGGTTGCCTTAAAATTTTAAGTTAATTGAAATGGAAAAATTGAGTTAATACAATGAAGGAGATTGATTTAATCATCAGAAACTCAAAATATCATGTTATATGAACCACATTAATTATTTAAGTTGATTTGACAAAAGAAAAAATGTTACAAATCATGAGCATATTTTTTTACAGTGCATTCGTCATCATCCGACGGAACTCGGAGTGACAACGAAAGGGACCTTTCTGATATTTTATATTTTTTTAATTTATAAGCTCCTGTCCTCAGTATTACCATCCTTGTGGGAACATTTGGTCCCCATAACGTAGGAAATACCAGGACCATACACACACATTCTCTGCCCAGTTTCTGACAAACTCTTTGATTTACGCGTGGCTGCCACTAAGAGAGCAGAATGAAATCAATTGCCTATTACCACACTTTGCAACAGGCTGTCATCACCTGAGAGTCTGGTGTTGAAAATATAAGGTCGTTCAGGGAACATGCAGTGAAAATCCCATCTCTGTCTTGCCCTTTGCTCTCCATCACTCTCTGGGAATGATGGCAATCTTTTTTTCACTTTTATTCACACACATTTCTCTCTGGTAAGATGTTCCTATACCTCACCTAAAAAAAGAGTCTTTTGGTTCCCCAAATCATCTTCAGTTTAGTACATATTTACAAGAGTGAGACATTCAAAATAATTCTATATCCCTGCCTCATGAATACCAGAGGCGATTTAAATATATACACTGAACAAAATTATAAATGCAACACTTTTCTTTTTACCCCCATTTTTCATGATTTGAACTCAAAGATCTAAGACTTTTTCTATGTACATAAAAGGCCTATTTCTCTCAAATATTGTTCACAAATCTGTCTAAATCTGTGTTAGTGAGCACTTCTCCTTTGCCGAGATAATCCATCCACCTCACAGGTGTGGCATATCAAGATGCTGATTAGACAGCATGATTATTGCACAGGCTGGCCACAATAAAAGGCTTGACTCTTCTAGTTACATCGTGCACTAAGACAGATGGAAAATGTAAAGTTGCGATTTTCTAGGCTGATATAACTAGGAACTATACTCTCATTCCTGCGTAATAATCAGGAAACTTCACTGTCGTACCATGAGTGCAGCGGGCGTAATGTTATGACGCAGCGCCTGAAAATAGTCCCCAGCTTCTAACGTGACCGGGACTAAGTTTGTGTAGTCATCGCGCCTGCTGCACTCATGGTACGGCAGTAAAGTGTCTTGATTATTACACAGGAATGAGAGTATAGTTCCCTGCATATCAGCCTAGAAAATCACAACTTTACATTTTCCGTCTGTCTAAGTGCACGATGTAACTATAGAAGAGTCCAACCCGATCTCACGGGGAATTCGTACGAATTTTACGAGGTGGCTAATTCGTAACAATTCATACGACCTCACTCGTACAAATTAGTACGAGTTTGCTAAATCGTACATATTTTACGAATTGGCCAATTCGTATGAATTCGTACGAATGACCTACCCCTGAACATAACCGTCACGTGGGTTTGGACAAATCGTATCAATTCGTACAAGTGAGGTCGTACGAAATAGTACGAATTAACCACTTTTTAATCACTCGTACGAATTCGTACGAATTGGTCGTGAGATAGGGTTGAAGAGTCAAGTTTTAAATAGGAAAAATATCGAAACACTTTGGTAATTTTTTTTTTTTTTTTTTTTTTTGAGAAATGCTACTGGTCTTGTGCACTTCAGTGATGTATGCTAAGCTATGCTAAAAGTGGTGCCGCCAGAACCGGAGATCGGCTGAATGGATTCAAAAAAGGTAAAACTCAACAGTTTAACTCTGGGGGAGTTGTAAAATGAGCGTATTTCCAAAAAAAAGTGGAGTATCCCTTTAAGGTAATGCACACATCTACTGTAGTGTGAATGCTATTTATTGGAGAATTCACATACTAAAAATAAATAGCCCATAAAACATCCACACACCCATAACCAAAGAGATTTTGATGGGGTAAATAATTGTATGTGGCCCATAGCATTTATAGATTTTTGCTCTTGGAGTTGTAGTCTCCAGATACCTGCAATGAAACAGGTTAATTAGTTTACAATCGTTACCTCTACTACAGTCAATGCATTTGAGTCATTTGTGGAAATTTTGTGTGAACACACACAAGCTGTCAGCTGTACATTTTGCAGTAAAATACAAACGTGGGGTAGAACAATTTTAATATTGAAGTCGCATTCTGACACAAATGGCATAGGAAACCATTTGAAGACAGTAAAAAGCCTAATAAGCCTTAATTAATATCTTTATTGATGGCACATCACATTCTTGATCTATCTCAAATTCTCTAAACCAAACTTAATCTTCTTATATTTATGTCTAGCAGTTTTTCATATAATTATCATAAGGAATTATTTGCTTTGCAACCACCATAAATTATTTACAAAATTATTTTGATTGCTATGGCAGTTCTTACATGTATCTAATGCTAGAGTGGACTGCCCATCACATGCAAACACACATCCTTTGTTGCTTCCCCAGCTCTTACCCTTCTCCGACAGCCAAAAACACACAGATTTGTGTGTTGAGGCGGCACATGTTGGGTCTGGTTTGTATGTGCTATAGCCAGCAGGCAAGCCCAGTATGCAGACAGGAGGTGACGTGTGTGTTCGAGAGCTGTGGGTCACTGTATCAATCAGCGACATACATTCTGACAGACATCCTGCAGTGGCCCTGGGGACACAGACCTTAGCACAAGTACAGACAATTGTATTTGTATGTCTGATTTATTGTGTGTCTAGTCAAAAGTTTGACCTATATCTTTACCTATATGAATGCATTTGCATATATTTACTGAACAAAACATACTTGCCAAACAAGCTGTAACACTGTTTGTGCTACAGACATGATGCCTCAACATTTGTGGGGAGAGGTGTGCTAATACTTTTCAAAGTGACCAGGTTTATGATTATTGGATGATGGATGATAAAACAAATTCCCACACACTCACAATCTTTGAGATACTTGAGTCCTATTTAGTATCATTGATACATCTACATTTGAAAACGCATCTTTTTCTCTATACGTTTGGCCTTCAGTCCACACTGAGACAATGCCTTTGTCCTGCGAAAAACAAAACTTTTTGAAGGCGATCTCCCAAGTGGATAAATTAGAAAATGCATTGCATGTACCCATAGGGTACATTCCCAACGGGTAATAACCCAATTACACTAATAAAATGATTGTGCCAGAAAAATAGCATGAGGGGTAAAAAAAAAAAATGAAGATTTTATGACGTTTTATAAATGTGAAATAAGATGATTTAACCATTTTCCAACGTTTCAGTGTTGACGAGCAACTTTTGGAAAACGCTAGACTGGACAGAGAAGATTTTGAAATGAAAACACCTTTTTTCAAATGTATCCACATTAATGTAGACATAGCCATTGGGTCTTATGGTGGTTTCTTTAAACTTGGGCCAGTAAGCACTCTAGAAACTGGATAGAGGCTGAAACCTTTTTTAGTTTTTCAGTTGTGTTTTTCAGTAGAGCTGTAATTCTTGAAATATGATTTTGTTGTTGTTTTTTTCCTTTCCTATCTCCTTCTCTCTCTCGGTTTCTGTCAGTTCATGAACTGCTCATGCAGTCTTCCTGCCAAGACAAGCTGGCACATAAGAAATATTGTAGTCATACTGGTGGAAGTATTTTTTTTATCTATATTTAACTAAACTTCAGATGGTATTGTGGTGTCTCTTTTTCTCACATCTCATGTGTCCGTGTTTTCCTTTGAGGGAAAAACAATGAGCTAAGAAAAGAGTCAGCCAAACCACTAAGGTTCTTTTATTTTACAGTACTTTGTAGAAAGTACAGAATAGCTACATGGGTTAAGTTTGGGTTTAGGTTCAGTTATTGTAATTAACAGTAACAGGACTGTAAAATAACTGTTACTGTTGTGGTACCAGTGGTATACCATGGTGCATTACTAAACGATTAACATAGTCAAATACCATTTTATTTCCAAGGTACTTCCAAGAATACCAGGATTAGGATACATGTCCAAAAACATATTACATGTCCACAAAACATGCTGTTTCGATGTTTTGAAATATGACATTTCAGGGACTAACAACTTCCGGTCTGTTCCTCACACAAAACTATGATATGACTTTAAAAGATTTGGAATAATAGTTCACGCTAAAATGAAATTTATATAACTATTTCCCAACTTTTTGACATTTTATGCCCATTATACACTGACGACCGGAATCTCATCCCAAGACGTCAGTTATATGTCTTTTGACCATACGTCAACATCCGCCTTTTTAGGGTACCCTTAAACGTCGGTTAGTTGACGATCCCGGGCTGTCATACAACTGACGCTTTACTTTTAACGTCACTTAGGTGACGGGGTAGGTTTAGGTCTGGGGTAGGGTTAGGATCCGATAACGTCATCTAATTGACGTTTAAGGGTACCCTAAAAAGGCGGATGTTGACGTATGGTCAAAAGACGTCCCAAGACGTCAGTTATATGACGTCTTGGGATGAGACTGCGCATATGAGAACTCAAAATATGTTCTCATTGAATTAAAAAAAAAAGCAGCTTCAAAATATCTAAACATCTTATTTTGTTTTCCACTATTTTGAGTGTAGGACAATTTGAGGATTTGTTTTACACTATTCCTTTAGCAGTCCATTGCAAAATACGAGTCAATTTGATTTAAATAGCACTTTATATAAAATAATGACTGTAAAAAAGATTTATTTTCCAAAACTTTTAAAAAAGTCTAAAAATATCTAAACACCTATAAGACACACAAAAAACAAATTAGCTCAAACCTGAATAGAAATCAAACTTCTACACTGTAAAAAAATTATTTTCATGATTAGTAATCACAACATTTTTTCTTTTGTCAAATCAATTTAAATCATTTATTTAGTTCAGATAACATATAATTGTGAGTTTATGAGGATTAAATCATTCTCCTTCATTGAATTAACTCACTTTTCCCATTTCAATGAACTTAAAATTTTAAGGCAACCAGGTTACTTACTTTTTTTTAAGGCAACCAGGTTACTTTACTTTTTAGACTATTTCCTAATTTTTTTTATTACGTTCTAGCTACCATATCTTCAGTGATGAAATTATAATTCTACCAGTATCGTGCAACATGTTTTCTTGGTCTGATTTGATCCTTTCTGTCTCAGATTCCACATCTCTTTCCTTCAGTGGAATGCAGTAGTTCTGCTCTGCTCTCTCTCTCTCTCTCTGTCTCTCCCGGGCTCGTCCCCAGTGGGCTTTGTGATGGGTGACCGGGGTCTCAACGCCTGACAGTAGACTCAGCAGGATCTCAACGGCCCTGATGGAAGACACAGATGGTCCATTCCCTTACAAGCGCACACACACACACACTCGCGCACATGTCGAGAGTTTAACACACATATATTTTCAGCACTTTGACAGTAGCTCAGCTGTTTAAAAAAAAAGCCTGGCTTTCAAAGTTACAAGTTACTTGCATTACATGGCTATTGTTATGTGTTCCTGAAGCTCCCTCTGTGGCATTTTATGGCTTCTTTTTGTAACAATATTTAGTTAAATACTGCTTGTATTTTAATTCAGTTATAGAAACGGTTATTTTCTATTTAGTTTTATTACATTAATATTTATTTGCACTCAAACTGAGTTATCCTCTCTAGTTAGGGTGAGATAATATGATAGATACTTCTTCTGGTAGTTCTGTTACTGTAACTTCCCCAAAACATCTAGACATTTATAACAGCAAGCATATTTCATATAAATCTGCTTGCACGTTTGAACTTGCATGCACTCACGAATGTGCGCGCACACACACATCGTAATGCAATGAGAAGCGTTTCCCTCTGACTCCCTACAGTTTCACACAATCTGAAGGGGTCAGAAGCCGGGTCTCCTGATGAAGCTTGTGTTGTGACAGGAAACAAAGGCAAACAGTCCCTCTCTCCACCCTCCTTCTCTCCTTCTTTCCCTCCCTTGTCAGAAAGAGCCAGACATGAACAGACAGAGGCTGGACTGAGGATTTGGGGGGCCCTAGCACAAGGTGGATTGTGAATCAGGGGCAGCGAGGGCTCACAAAGTGGAGGATGGGCTGAAGAGAAATGCTGGAATACATAAGGGCAGAGGGGAAAAGTCACGAAAAGCTAGAGCTTTGTGTGGGGTTTTGCTGTGTGTCTCTGTGTGTGCGTATGTGCATGTGTACCATCGAAACAATAGTCAATCTCGTCAATGATAAATAAATAGATACAAAATCAACATTACACTGCGATGCTGGTTCTGCATTCTGTTGCATAATCAATTAAAACATGGTAATGTTACTGACAGTATTGTGGGAAGTTACTTTCAAAAGTAGTTACAATTGCGTTACTCCAATTCGTACGAATTCGTACGAGTGATTCAAAAGTGGCTAATTCGTACTAATTCATACGACCTCACTCGTATAAATTTGTACGATTTGTCTAAACCCACGTGACGGTTATGTTTAGGGGCGGGGTCAGGGGTGGGTCATTCGTACGAATTCATACGAATTGGCTAATTCGTAAAATATGTACGATTTAGCTAAATCGTACTAATTCGTACGAGTGAGGTCGTACAAATTGTTACGAATTAGCCACCTCGTAAAATTCGTACGAATTCCCGTGAGATCGGGTTGGAAAAAAAAGTAACTATTCGAAAGTAATTACGTTTTCTCATCTTTTTCATGTTTTTGACATGTAAAGTCCCTTTCGCAACAAACACAATGCGAAGAGCAAAACGAATTGCAGATGTATGGTCCTTTCACATCAAAAATGTAATATGCGTCAGGCTGAAGGAAATGCAAATTCACGCATACAGTAGAGGACTTGAGGACACGAATGAACACAAGTGACATTTAGCTAGAGGAAAGTCATGTTTGGTTGAACTGGATACCCAAGTAGCAAAGACCTTGGTTATTAAAGCGAGATTAAATAGGTATTTAACTAATCATTGCATATTAGTGAAATATTTGTATTTTACTGTATTTTTACTCATTTTTTGTTTTTGTTTTTTTACAACTGAGGTGAGTTATGAAGATTATTCTTGCCGAAATCATCTGCCTTGTGTGTAATTTAAAGAAGGCCTGCAACGAATATTCTGATATGTTTACTCTTTCATCATGAAGAGGGAAGAGCTCTCGTCTGCCTTTGATATGGCCAATATTACTAACAATGCCATGTGAAGAGTGCCATAAGCTGAACCTGAGGATTGCACATCAAATTCTATGTGCCCTCTTGGATTTTGAGAGGAATTAGTGAAATAAAGTTAGTAGATGAAACCATACAAATATGAGTAGCCTAAATTTGGTCAATTTGTTGGTTGAAATATCTCCGTTGTAAAAGCTTTACAAAGCATAAAAAGTACTCACTTTGATGAGCTCACAAAAAAAGTTAAATGGCTACTAAATGTTTTATAACTATCATGAATTACAGTAGAAATACATGTTAATAAAGCAGTTATTAACACACCGAGTAACTCTTATATGTCCAAATAATATGTATAAATGTACATTTAATCATTTACTTAAACTTTTTAAATGATGTAATGAACCACTGATAACTCCTAAATAATTGGTTTGTAAATAACGTAAGAATTTACAGATGATAAATTAATAATTAATAAAATATGAAAATACAAATATTAAACACATTATAGATATGCTTATAAATCAATAACAACGCATTTTTAGCTGCTTATTAATGTCTATTCATTCTTTATAAATTATTAACTATTTGCTAATGATTCATAGAATGGCGTTATTATAAAGTGTTGCCTAGCAACAACTTCTCTTTTAAATTACACATTACACACATCATTAGTTAATGCAGAGGAGGGTATTTTTTGTTTTGTATTCAGAGAATGCATAGACTAAAATTTAGAAATTTAGCATGTCAGTAGAGACTTTTTTATCTCAGTACTCACTCCATATATCGCTGAAATGAAACTGTCTTCAGGAAGAGGGCTGAAATGTGCTTGAATCCATTGTGTATTCAATTATAATTGATACTACCTCTACATTTATTGAGTGTTACGCTGTGAGCGCCTTACATACAAATAGCTAAAAGTCATGGCTGTTACTTTATAATCGTTCATTTTAAATTGTACATGATCTATGATATCTTAAACATTATATAATGTTTGTTAATGACTTGTTTTTATAAAGTGTTACTGAAGTGTTACCTTATTGATGCAGTATTAAATGATTTGAGCATTATCCTGAAATCTCATCAAAGTTGCATCTAATTATACGTGATTGTTCCTTTTTACCATACCCTGTGTTAATAAGGTGTGTGTGTAACAGACTGTGTGTGTGCGCCCCTGGCTATCCAGTAAATTAAAAGGCTGATGATGTGTTACCCTCCTGCCAGTTGAATTAACAAATGAAATGAGAGAAGGAGAGGTGCTAATAAAGACACACACACACACACACACCTCTTTTTCTCTCTCTCTTTCTTTCTTTCTTTTTCAATTAATTTTTCAGATGACACATCCAGAAGAGACTCTATAATCCATATATAAATCTGGTGTCATGAAAACAATGTATATCCGAATTAAATTGTATCTACAATAAAGGTAAAATAATTGATTTTATCCTCAGGAATTTGTGTATGAAGTTGCCAGTTTGCAGTCGGTTGTGGAGGAAATGATGGGTGCTTCTAAAACAGAAGACTGCATCCTAGTGAGGCTGTGTCCAACATTAAATGCTAGAATGAGACGATCTAGTGCGCATGTTTATGTCGCATGTGTTCCCAGCCACAATGTTCAGCATTCTTTAAAAATTGTCAATTTTGATTTCATGGTGACTTTAATATTAATGTTATAGCTTATGCATATTAAAATAATCCTCTTTTAATTTCTTGAACATTTCATATTTTCATAAATTGAACTTGTTAAATAAAATAAATTGTTAAAATAATCAGAATGTAAAGGTGCCATAAGATTTTTGGTAAATTACCTTCTCTTAACAGTTTATTGTTAATTGACTACTATTAGTATGACATTTATGGGCTTATAAAACTGTAAACATTGAGCCTCACTGGTACCATCAAAACCATAGACATAATAAATATATAAATGCACTATCGGCCATACGGAGCACGTCAACGGCGATTAGTTTGATTATGTTATTGACTAAACTATATATTATTACTTCCCACTTTATCTTATATATTTGCATTTTCCACAATAAGAAAACTTTATTTAATTTAATATGTTCACAATTCTTATCCAAAAATAAAAAGCCAGATAGCCTACATGACAAGCCTGAGCTTTGATATAAATAATTCCTTATTAAAAAAAAAAAAAAAAAAAGTTTTATAATTCTGAGATTTTAAATAACTAGATATGGAACTTTTTGTACACCACGTACAAACCACTGAAATCAGTTAATAAATGTTGTTTGTTTTTTTGGGGTTTTTTTGTATCCAGAAAAAACACAGCTCATAATTCATCTCAGCCTGTTCTCATCCCAAGGCGTCATCTAACTGACGCTTTTGACCATGCGTCATCTAACTGACGCTTTAGGCATCCTTTAGCGTCAGTTAGATGATGCTTTCCTAGTGATCTAACCCAACCCTACCCCATCAGTCATCTAACTGATGCTAAAGTTAAAATGACGCCCTCCACAAAATGGTGGACACGTTGACGTATTGCAGCAATGTTCCAAAGTGGCCATTAAGGCATCTATTTATTTATAATGTCTATGATCAAAACACCTGGTTGTCTCATCTGTTTCCAGCTCAACCAATAGTGTGAGTTTGGGGCGTGGCTACTGTAGTAGGCGGAGTCATAGGGTGTTTATCAGACTCAAACCGGTGCGCAACGGTTTGCTACGGGTTGAACGACATGTTTCCTGGAAATGGTGTGCAACAGGGTTTGAGATACATTTCGATGGGTGTGTCAAAAAAAAGTCAGCCCAATCAGCAGCAACATGTATATAAACCACGTGGCTTTAAAGAGACAGCTCGCACAATGGGTCCAAGTAAAGTCGTTACAAATGTGTCTGCTGCACCTCGGTATATGCAACAATTGAAGATATTAGAAGACATGTTTTATTGTAAAAATACAGCATAGGGCCTATCCACAGTGATCGGCAATATTGTTAAGCCTAATATTCATTATACAAATAATATGGTCATGTATGAGATCATATCTCAGTGGATTATCCTTCACCTGAAATGTTTGTCTTTTCATCCTGAAATGCGAGGCAAATGTTGGATCGCAATAATTAGGAACCAGTTTCCACAAATCCCTTCACTCGATTGGAATGTTCTCTTTTATTCTGGACGGCAAGGGCAGTCGAACGTATTGTGCAGTCTTAAACACGTATTTATTCCGATTTCACCAGGCCCTGAAAATTCGTCAAAAACAACACAAAGAATGGCCTTCTCAGCTGCCATAGTTGCAACTATCATCAGAACAGGGTGTTCAGGTGTTCAACGCACCACCGTTTGCAAATTTCTGGCATGTTACATGGGAAAAATCTTAGAGAATTGCAAGTCAAAATTCACTGCATTTAGATCCACATGTCAAAGCAAATGGGGCATTGCGATGCAACGCACTGAATGTTTTAATATCTTCATCATCCATCCTTTTAGTAAGACAAATGTACCAGTTTATAATGTTTATTTTTATGTGTCCAGTGTAGACAGCCTTAAACAGCTGTAATGCAGCATGTAAAAAAGAAATGCCTACAGTGGATGGGTTTAGTGTGTGTTAGCAAAGTTGTTTAAAAAGATGCTTTATTTTTATAACTCTGCAAGGTGCCACTAGTGCATCTAGGGTTGGGTATCGTTTGAATTTGAACGATTCTGATTCCGATTCCGATTCCTTGTTTCGATTCCGGTTCCTAACGATTCTCGATTCCGATTCTTTTAAGAGGCAGGGTCAAAAAAGTTTAGCTAACCTTGCTAACCAACGGCCTTTCTGAAGGAAATACTCCTTCTGTAAAAATACTCCTTTTGACACAAATTTTGCATTTTGCCGAGATTTCGTTATTTTTAGAAAAGTGAAGCCACACTTTGGATCGCCGACGTAAGCTACTCATGTTCGACTCGCGTGGTTATGCCAACACTTCCGGTAGACGCTTCTTCGTTGGTGTTGTTCAGCGGTTTCTTCTTCAGCGCGGCGGACTGTGAATATCGAAACTAGGATTCGAAACTTTTGGATTTTAACTTTTGAACGATTCCGGGAAAAACGAAAAGTTAGTCTCGGTTCCAATCGATACTCGATTCTCGATACCCAACCCTACATGGCACTACATGCTTTGAGTAGTACTTCAAACAGTAACTTTTTATTTTACTGTGACCAGGAAAATATATATTTATATTTTGTCAAATAACCCATATTAACATGAATGCACTGAATATTTAGTGGACAAGTCAATTGCAATATTACATGTAATATTACATTCTGCTACATCTTTTCATTCTTACAGCTGACGTGATTAATTATACATATTTCCCTTTAAGCTAATCGCTACAAACTTCTTTAATTTTAGTTCTTTAATCGACATTTTACCCTTATAAATATTTTCCATTTTTATTTTAAAAAAGTAATTTGAACATTTCTCCCTCACTTCCTCTTAAGGTACTCCCCCCTCCAATCTATCTATAATTCCACTCCTCCTCACCCCCGGCTTCATCCCATCCCTTCAAATTACAGGCATCCCACTGCCTTTAAATACGCTCAGGGCAGACGGGAGGAGTCACAGAGGTCAGGCCACAGATGGAGAAGAGGTGGGAGAGAGAGAGAGAGATTAGATTGTGATATCTAAAAAAGCATTATAGTGTAAAAACAAAAGACCACGGGTCTCCAATTGGCTCATGGAGGGTCATTGTCCTGCAGAGTTTGGTTGTAACCCCAATTAATTCCACCTGAACCAGGTGTGTTGGAGCTAAACTCAGGAAGGTAGCCACACACGGGAGCAGAATTGGCCACACCTGACATAGATATTCTAATAAAACATCTGTTCCAACAATAAAGAAGAAAAAAAAACTGCACATAATGCATTTAAAAGGTGACCAGAAAAACGAAAAATAGATATAGAAAGTTTGAGACTCAAAAAGGGGTGAAAAAATTGACAGGCTGTCAGTGCTGGTTGAAACAAACATGAAAATAAAAAAGCTGGATCTATTTGCAAGCAGTATATACATTTTAATCAGAATAAACTCATAATGACATTTCCTCAAGAAATCTAGGAACAAAAACACAGGAAACAAGCAATCACATTATAGACAAGATCAGACAAAAAAAAAACTGAAAGTCAGGACTATATGCAAACTACAGTACATCTACTATGATCTCATCTATAATGTGGTTATACTCTATATAGTAAATGGACTGCATATATATAGCACTTTCACAGACCCAATGGGCACCAAAGAGCTTTACATTTTGCCTCACATTCACCCATTCATACACTCATTCATACACCAACGGCAGTGTCAGCCATACAAGGTGCCAACCAGCTCATGGACACCTCAACACTTGGTCAGGTGGAACCAGGATTGAACCACCAACCTTCCGGTTTGTAGACAACCTACACGAACCACTGAGCCACTGCCACCCCATATATTAAAAAAATAAAAATAAAAATCCCGTTTTGTTCAATTGCAAAATCGTATGAATTCGTACGAATGACCTACCCCTGACCCCGCCCATAAACCTACCCATCACGTAAGTTTAGACAATTCGTAAGAATTCGAGTGAGGTCGTAAGAATTTGTACGAATTAGGCGCCTTTTAATCACTCGTACAAATTCGTACGAATTGGTTGTGAGACAGTGGGACCATCCGCTGTGAGGTCAAGAGCATCCGCTGTGAATGGCCATCCCTCTTCAGATCCCCACAAAGTTTTTTTTTTTTCTATAGGATTCGGGTATGGGCTCTCACTCTAAAACAATGATGTTTTTTTTTGAGATCCTTCTTTTGTTGATTAAGATGTGTGTCTTAGATTGTCATGCTAAAAGTTGAAAGTTATCTTCATTTTTGTCTTTCTAGCAGACGCCAGAATGTTTGGTGCCAAAATCGACTGGTAACTATTCATGATTCCCTCCACCTTTACTAAAGCCCCAGTTCCAGCTGAAGGAAAGCAGCCCTGAAGCATGATGCTGCCACCTCCATGCTTCAAAAAAAAGGAACAGAACGGAACGGAAAATTCTGTACTACATAAAGGGGTTAATACCTTGAAGTCACAGAGAAGCAGATTCGCGACCAAATAAGAGGGCCCATTGCAAGAGAGGGCCCATTGCATGCTCACATGTCCGAGGTAAGTTTGTGGTGTGATGGATCACATAGGGCGCTAGGCACAATTTCAAGCACCAATTACAGTTATGATGGCCTGTGATCAAACCACTTAAATGACACTGTGGAATGCAGTATGTAGTCCATTCCGTAGACTGCGTCTGTTCCCTGAATAGCGTGAATAAATAATAACATTACTACAGGTAAAATCTCGTTGTGATTAAATCGGATAGTGGAATTATCAATCAAAAGCAACTTTTTAAAGTTATCACTGTACAAACCTCAAACATGTCCCTACACTATTTAGAACCAGAAATGCTTCCATCCCCCACTTCATATTTGGAACTCCAAAATGGTTCTACATAGAACCAATTTTGTTGGTAAAAGGTACGGTTGGCCAAGTACGGAACCCCAGGGTTCTATATAGAACCCAGAGGAACCCTTTTTTAAAGAGTGTATAGAACCTTTTAGGGGTTCCAAATACGTAGCCCTGATAGAACCTTTTAAGGTTCCATATAGAACCTTTTCTTCTAAGAGTGTATTGCTCTGACTGCACTGCTGACACTCCACTTCCCCAGAAGACTCAAATCCCCATGTGTGTGTATGTGCGTACACTACACTGTGCGTGTTGAGCCAGTAAAGACTTGCAAAGTGAAACATGAGCTGTTGATTCAGATGTAGACTGAATGATTTAACAGTCTTCCATGGGGCTAACAGAGAAATGCACATTACAGAGAACATACACTCTTAGAAGAAAAGGTTCTATATAGAACCTTAAAAGGTTCTATCAGCGTTACGTATTTGGAACCCTTAAAAGGTTCTATACACTCTTAAAAAAGGGTTCCTCTGGGTTCTAAATAGAACCCTGGGCTTCCATACTTGGCCAATAGAACCTTTTACCAAAAAAATGGTTCTATATATTCCATTTATGAAGCGGGGGATGGAACCATTTCTTCTAAGAGTGTACAAAACACATACATAACCCTGCTCTCGACATTCATAAATAGTAGCATGCATTCTGTGAATATGTGAGGCCAAGTTGTGCATGTGTGTTTGTCACAGTGAAGTGCGTAGAGCTTCTGTGGGTGTGCGATGATGTTGGGAGATGCAGTTTTGTCCAATTATAATAATTATAGGAGTGAGTGGGATAAGATGAGCCCGTTTTTTCCAAAAGGAGCGGAGTAGAATTAACATGCATAACTATAATTCTGTCACCTTTGAACTGAAATGATAAGACATTTAAAAACAAATGCACAGAATGTGATTACTCAAAAACAGGTGGTACAACAAGTTCAATGGTTACACATAGAACTCGAGTCTCATGAGCCCGGTTTTGGAGATTATCCAGAAAGACGCCTGACTTTCTATTATGCATAGAAATGTTGGAGAGAAAAAGTGACAATCCATAAATAGTTAATTTAGCTAAGCCAGAGCAGTTGTTGTGGGGGTCTTTAGTGACTGGCATGTATACTGTTCTTCTTCATCATGGAGAATGAAGAGATCATCCTCCCACCTTTTTGGAACTACTGCAAAAAATATGAGAGGAAGAAGAGTCATCATCAGAATTGATTTACATGCCAGCACAGAAATCTTCTGAGAGTTAAAGGAAAATGTCCACATTCTAGAAATCTGAACATTATCTGGTTACCTATTGGTCAAGTGACCAGCAACCTTGTCATAAAATTGATAGGAAATTGACCCATTCATACACTCATTCATACACCAATGGCGTCAGCCATACAAGGAGTTAATGGACACCTCAACACTTGGTCAGGTGGAACCAGGATTGAACCACCAACCTTCTGGTTTTGTAGACAACCTACACGAACCACTGAGCCACTGCCGCCCCATATATATATATATTAAAAAAAACTTTCCCGATTTGTTCAATTGCAAGGGTTTACGAGTTACCAAAATCATATGAATTTGTACGAGTGACCTACCCCTGACCCCGCCCATAAACCTACCCATCACGTGGGTTTAGACAATTCGTACGAATTCGAGTGAGGTCGTAAGAATTTGTACGAATCAGGCGCCTTTTAATCACCCTGCCCTGCCACACTACAAAATTTGTTCAGGAATGGTTTAAGGAATATGACAGAGTTCAAGATGTTGCCCTGTCCTCCAAATTCCCCAAATCCCAGTCCGATTGAGCATCTATGGGATGTGTTGGACCAACAAATCAGATTCATGGAAGCCCCACCTTACAACTTGCAGGACTTAACCTGCAGCTGATGTCTTGCTGCCGGATACCACAGAACATGTTCAGAGGTCTTGTGTAGCCCAACACCTCGAGTGCACCTCTTTCGATTGACAGAGACCGAATTTTAAAGATTTTCAGAAAATCAGTGTTGAATCTGTGAAATCAAACATCTGGACCTGCTCATGGGGCATGAGCCATATTGTAAGAAGGGGATGAAACCCCAGTATCAAGGTCCCGTACATCTTCATCCACAATTCTTATCTGTAGTTTTAGTTAGACACAAGAGCATTGCTTATGACAGTTGAATAGGGGCTGTACCTCCCTCTCACCCTCCCTCCCTCTCTTCAAATCTCCCTGATCTTTACATGCTTCACAGTTTTCACATGCTTCCTCATGTTCACTAGCGGCAGAGAGCAGTCACTCTGATGTGCCTCTTTTTATGTTGGCTACCATTCAAAGAACAGTTGCTGCTGGGGTAAAACGTGTGAGGCCAATGCCCTTCGACGGGGTGGGGGATAGGGGTGTGCTTGACATTGCTTTGGGGGATTTGAGGAGACTGGGGGGGGGGGGGGTGTTGGGAATGGAGTGGTGGTGGGCAGGGTACTGGCCTTTCAAATTCATATTTCCTAACATAAAAGCTTTCTCACTTGAAGGAGGAGGATTCCTGGTTGTGGGATGGAAAGGTAACAGTTTACCACAGGCTCATGTGTTGCTAGGAGACTCAGGGAGCTACTCCTGAAACTGGTAATTCATCAAATATAAACCTCGCCATTAGCAAATGGTTTTCCTGGGATCTGAAAGATAGGGCTAGAAAACGTGATACCTACCACATGATCAAATCTTGAACAAATATATTCTCAGAATGTGAAGGTATCATGAGGATTGAACACAAAATAACGACATAATTCTTTTAATAATAAAAAAAGGTTTCTGTAGCAAGGTTCAGGGAAGAAGGAGACAGGAACCGGAGAACAATCAAATAAAACTTTATTTAAATGAAATAAACAAACAAATACCTGCCAGCAGCCCCTCACGGACGACTGCTGGCGACCAATATAAAATATAATAAAATACAAACAAAAGTAGGCCTGTTCCTCGCTCGATCATCTACGCCGTCGCTCCCCCTTTATGCTTCCGCTCCTCCGTTACCCATTTTCCACCAAAAAAAGAACTGGTTCGGAACTGGTGCTGGTTCAAAGTTGGTTCGGAGTTGGTTCAACTTGCGAACCGCTTCAGAACCTATTTGTTTTTCCACTGACTAGAGCGCCCAGGGAACGACGTCGTTACGTCACTGTGTACTTCGCCATACGTCTTAGAAACGCTAGAAGCGCTTGCAAATACAACATTACTTTCGGATTATCTCTAACTCGTGTACCAAGAAAGCTTTAAAAACAATTGAAATATGTAAGTCTTTAAAATCTTTTCGTTTGATTTGTAATCTTTTCTGATAAGTTATGTACCCCTGTCTTGTGTCTTTTTTTCTTTCCATTTATTTGTTCTATATTGTGACTGTTTTCTTCTTTGCTTATAATGTGTTCAATTGAAAAAAATACAAAAATAGAAACGCTTGGCCGAGAACCGGTTCTTTGGGTGTCGAAACGCAAAGAACTGGTTCGCGCGTTGGGTGTTGCTCATTTGCAATCGCACCACCGGCCTCGCGACATTCTCTCACGTCCCTCGGCCGTCCTGTTCGCCACAGTTTCTTATGTAACACGAAGGTTTATTTGTAGACTGAAGTAACAACATGATATCATTACTTTCGTGGAAATATACACGCCACTTTCAAGTCAAGTGACGTGTTACCTATACGCATTTTGAGCTATCCGCGTGTATACATGTATGTCTACGCCATTTAATGTCCGAGTGATTCCGCGTGTATACTCTAAAAATGCTGGGTTGTTTTAACCCAACTTTGGGTCAAATATAGAGAAACCCAGACGTTGGGTTAAAAAACGGAATTAAAAAAATTTACCCAATGGCTGGGTTTGTCCATATTTGACCCAAAGTTGGGTTGAAACAAGCCAGCATTTTTTTAGAGTGTATGTACACGCCATTAAATATCCGAGCGAAACGAAGCAAAATGTAGATCGACATCTGGGGAGAGAGATTTTTTTTCCCTAGGATGGTAGGGGAATATTCATAACTGCTATTAACTCCAGTGACGGGTAGGTTTAGGGACGGGGTTGGGGTAGGTCATATATTTATATACACAGTAATGTAACATTAAGTCAACGGCGTTCATATAAACACTGAAAAACGATTATCCGTGTTGATAGCACGCCAAAAATGGAAATACGAATTGGCGTGTCATACATACGCCATTTCATGAGATCAGTCTGGAAGTAATGAATGTTAAAAACCTGTCTTTTAACAACATATGAAAATAGAAAACATTTCAAAATTTTATGATCATTTTAAATAATACTGACTGTATTTGAACGCAATTGAATGCTACAGTGGAGAAAAAGCAGCAATTTATTTCATGCAAATGCCTTAGTTTTTCAGACTTTTAAAAGGTAAAATATATTTAACAGGCATGTAATTAAATCAATTTATATGTCTTGGGCGCAATTTAAACAACTTAATTTTACTTCCTCTTTTCTAAAATAAATCATTCACAATAGCCATAATGAGGTAATGCACAGTGACTATGGATTAACATCTTTGTTATATTAACCTGTCATTTTCCTCTGATTTTAGGGGAGGGGTTAGGTTTAGGGATATTACATTTTTGGACAGGAATGCTGTTCTAGGATCAACAAAATATGTTGATCCAGAAATAACTCATCAAAATCAGAGCATGTGTCTGCTAAGGGCTTGCAGTTTAATGGTCAGACCATAATGACTATTTTAACTAAATTACAGCCCAAATGGCCTTGTGTAACACAGTGGCTGGTATAATGATGCGCTCGATGAAGGAGATGATTAGAAATACACCGTCTTTAGCAAACTCAGGAGAATAACAACCACATTAAACACAAATAATAACAACACAATAACAAACAAAGGACAACACTGAATGGGGAGTATATATATGCAGGGGATCAGGAACTAAATAAGATACAGTGGATGATAATCACATAAACAAACAGGAGGGAGAAAACATGAAATAAAGGGACCAGAACAGAATATAAAAATAAGAGCCCATAACCATGACGTATTTCAAGTGGGCAATCTTTTATGTTTGTATATCCATGTCTATTTTTTAAGATAATTGAACTATGAATGAATATCAGGGGCCTCTTTTCTACCTCTCACACTTGTTTCTACTCTCTCATTCTCTGCTTGTGCTCTAGAAGATGGCAAACGACAGTTGAGGTCATTAACAGAAGAGGGATGAAGGTAAACTTGACTGCAGTTTCCCCTTATCTTAATTCTTTACACTCACGCTTTTGTTTCAAGGGCTTTGTTTACACCCGAGCCATTAATCAACTACTGGGTCCTATCTGTTTCTCTGCAGGCAACAATAAGGACAGACCAAACACCCCCCTTAAGCACTTTAAGGCAACCTATTTATGTTAAAACAATAATGCAGAAAAACTGCAGTGTAACTCTTTCCTTTGTTAGCTTTTGTTATATGACAGACAGTGGGGGGGTATTCAATGGGTCTTCTATTCATTGGATCTTGCTAGTCAAAGAAATATAGTAATTTTCAGTACTTTTGTTGTGGTTGTTGTTAGTAGTAGTATGGATACATACAACATGGAAACCTTTGCAAAGTACTCAGGTCACTGTTATTTAGTATGTGACGGAAAATCATTTGAAGTACTTTGAGAAGTTGGCAAAAGCTTGATTTTTAATTAGCTGCTGGCAGTTTTTCGTTTAGGTCTGGTGCAGCATTGAAAATGAACTGAATGATCTGTCAGGCAGAACAAAGAGTTGTGCTGTGAGTTTGTGTGCAATTTATCTCTACAGAACAGCAGTGGGTCTGGAATGTGTGTGTATGCGTGCCTCACAGTATTAAAGGAATAGTTTGGCCAAAAAATAAAATTTTTTAAATGATTTACTCACCTTAAAAAAAAAATAAGAGTCCAAAAGCACCACAACAGTGTTATAAAGGAGTCCATAGAAGTCATTCTGTATATTCCATGTTTTCTAAAGCCGTAAAATAGAAGAACAGGCCAATATTTGAGACATTAATCTGTATGATGTCTCAATATCACACATTGATTATGATTATGAATATGACATACAATCTATCATTATGTTCTTCAACATAAACAAGATTTGATTGGCTAAGCACTATTAGTATGGGAGAATGACACGTGAATAACATCGAGCTGCGTCGAAACGCTGTGGGAATGCCTCTGCGTGATTGCATCATGAAGTATGTATGAAAGCGTGACGGAACGTCATGTGACTTCATCGACCAGAAAAACTATAAAGTACACCTGAACCAAACAGCGTCAGCTTCTGTGTCTTTAGCAAGCGCTCTATGTGAATCCATGTCCCTGGTGTTTCTTTGTCTGTCTTAGAATTTGCTAGGCAGGAGTTTATACATATATAAAACTTTATAATGGCAAGCTAACAACATTTTAATAGTGTGTTCATCTCTACCCAATCTAAATCCATCTCTGCCTTCACCTGCCTGGTCCAGTGTATCATCTCAGGGTTCAGAAACACGTTTTGCTGTTACATCCACCCCAAATGAGACACCGATACTGCAATTGTCCAGCGAAATGTTGTAGTTAGCAAACAGCCTTTTAAATTGTGTCCCTCCCTGCCCTCACTACAGTACAAGCAGGTATACAAGCGGGTACATTTTTTTTTGTTGGGGGGTGGGGGGGGGGTGGGTGCATGCACGTCAGTATCAAGGAGGTAATCCATCAGTCGGAAGTTGAAGCTGCCTCCGGGGGCCACCATTTTAGCGGGCTATCACCTGCTGTTAGCATCGCATTAAATCCCATTCATTTTGGCGTCACTTTGACAGCGAATAACTTTACATCTGAGGCGTCCAAAGACTCCATTTATCCATTATTTATTTCTAAAGAAACACGACAATCTATTGTCGTGTTTCTTTAGATCGCTCCATTACTTTGTATGTTACGTCATGGCCCCGTAGAAGCCGTTCTTGTAAAAATAGGCTAAAAATTGCGTCATAACCACTCGACTGTCCGTCGCACAGTAGAGAAGTTACCGTATAGACAGGAGGAGAAGCTTGCACAGCCTCGCAGGCAATCTTTTACTGTCTAAAGTCAGCCCATGGCAAGATAGAAGCAAAATGACAAAAAAATTAATCAGAATACTTACCAAAAGTTGCTCCAGGTCGCACTTCGCCGTCTCTGTGCACGATTAAAATTTGTCTTGGCACAGCTACTAAAAGATTTACAACTGTCAGTCAGTTTGCTCACGTGACATCTACGTCGTCAAGCTCAGAATGAGCCTGCGCAGAACAGCACAGTCTCATCCCAAGACGTCATATAACTGACGTCTTGGGACGTCTTTTGACCATACGTCAACATCCGCCTTTTTAGGGTACCCTTAAACATCGGTTAGATGACGTTATCGGATCCTAACTCTACCCCAGACCTAAACCTACCCCTAAACCTACAACGTCACCTAACCGACGTTAAAGGTAACGCGTCGGTTGTATGACGGCCCGGGATCGTCATGTAACCGACGTTTAAGGGTACCCTAAAAAGGCGGATGTTGACGTAAGTTCAAAAGACGTCCCAAGACGTCATTTATATGACTTCTTGGGATGAGACTGTGTTACGCAGAACACTTGGCTATCAGGAAGTGAGTGCCCATGTTGAGCTTCAACTCTCTCCATTGAAATCAACAGGGTCGCTGTGTCCATTTCTTTTACTGTCTATGGTCAGTATGGGCTGACAGTTACATTCATAAAAATGTTCCCTATTTGTAGAAAAACACACGTACTATCGTAAGTTTTAGCTGAGTCTTAACTAGCTCAGATTTTGCGCTTGCTGAGGCAATGCGTAGATTATGGGTCAAAATAAAGAATCTACAGCTCGGAACGTAGATTATGGGTCCCTGAGCTCAAGGAGTTTTTACCCGATGGGTTGCTCGCACCTTCCGAGAAGGGCTCTGCACCATTCGGGCCAGTTGTTCCCTGCTGGATATACACCCCTCTGTGGGGTAGACGGTTTCCACCTCATTAAATGTTGCCTGTCTCCCCTCGGTGCTCTCAGGGGGCCGGTCTGCCAACGCCGCCTTCATGCCGGGACGCAGAGGGTCCTAGCGAGTTTACCCAAAGCGTTTTGACACAGCTCGAGTTCTCTTGAAAGGGAACGTCTCAGTTACGTATGTAACCCTAGTTCCCTAAAAAGTGATCGAGACTCTGCGTCACCCTGCCATACTCGCGGCATGCTCATGATTGACTTGCTTCAGCCAGAAGCTGACGTTGTTTGGTTCAGGTGTGCTTTATAGTTTTCTGGTCGATGACGTCACATGAGATTCTATTACACCATTGGACTGGTTTCATATGTGCTTCGTGACGCAATCACGTAGAGGCGTTCCCACAGCGTTTCAACGCAGCGTATTGTTCCCTCTTCATGGAACTAGGGTTACATACGTAACGAGACATCATTGATCGATCTATCTATCTATCTATTAGGGACAATTAAGACAAAAACTACCATAATCTTTTTTAGTTTACTACCATAAGTTTTTAACAACACATTGAGAACTATAACTATTTGTATCATAAATTGTATCACATTTACTTTTCATCTATACTTTCATAAACTTGTTCAACATGCTCCTTTAAGCAGTAATCAATCTTCAAACAAGACATGTCCCACAACTTTGGCGTTTGCTATTAATAAACCCAGACACACAAATAATCTCAGTCCAATATATAGCAAACATGACAGTTCACATGGGCCACAGCTGGCTTACAAAACAGTGTCTGAACAACTTGAGCCTGTGGCAAGACGGACCCCTTCAGATGACTAGACACTGAACTTTATGGGCTTTTTGAAGTTCATATGAAAGTTTTTGACATGCTGAAAACAATTAAAGCCAATTCCACCCAATAAATTACAATAGATACAAAATAAAATAAAATAAAAACTTATAAACAGAAACTAGATATGAAAAGAAAGATTTCAGTCACCATTTACTAAAGCAATGTGGTTAACAGTGAAATAAGAACAGCTAAGGGGTGTTGTTAGGCAAGATGCGGAGCAACAAAATATATAATGATATTGATAACAAACGTATTCTTCTGCCAAGCAATGTAGTTCTTCAAAAACAATTTTCAAGTGGTTGCCAAGCAACACAGACACATATTGGGCATTTATCTGGATATCGCCTTTAAATGTGCAATCGTTGAGGCATTGATCAAATAAGTTAGCACTTGTCTTTGCTGAATGAGGAGTCGTTTTAATTGTAATTGAATAATGTCAACGTAATTGAATATGTAGCATTGCACGTACAGTAAATCTTTAGCATAGCACACGTATGTTCATGCGCGCTTCGGTCCAGACATGAACTGTGATCCACTCTGTAAGTCTTGTTAAAGTCATCACGGTGTAGCACAGAAGACGCTCTCATGCTCTTTCAGTGTGTACATGTTACATTTTTTCTGTCATATTTCCCTTGTGTTGGTGAGCAGCCAAAATGAATGTGGTGGAATGTAAAGAACGCACTCTTACGACTATGTTTTTAATTTTTAGGTAAATGATTCCTTTAACTTTCTTCCTCCGTTTTTATCAAACCTGACAAGGGCATACGTAAAATAAAACGGTCGCCATTAATGAACCATGGTCTTTTCTGAAAGAAGTCACTCTGACTTTTCTTGTCCAAAACAAATAAAAAATGGATCACTGCATTGAGCCTGAGCATGTTAAATAGATTATAATGATTTTAAGGGAGACTTAAATTACACAAGTTACAAACAGGCCCAATAACAGATTAATTTACTTCTAACAATTTACTAATGAAAGTGTTATTACCACTGTTCATTATTGCCTAAATTCTGTTCAAAGATTTTTGGCACCACTTGTCTTTGCAAATATCATAGGAAGAAAAACACAATGAGATCTCTTATCTCAATTGTTTCTCCTTGACAACAATGGAGAAGAAATCATCTCAGAATAGATGAAATCTGTGCTCCGATTTTGCAAGTTCTCTCTCTCTCTCTCTCTCTCTCTCTCTCACACACACACACACACACACACACACACATACAGAGTAAAAAGATTGAATACACTTTGAGTTTTGCCAAACAAGCCATTTGCACACCAATTGTTTGGGGTTTTTTTTGTTTTCTTTTCTGTGAAGGCAGAAAGACAGAAGGGGTCCGCCTCATTCCCCTCCTTCTATGTCTCTCTCCCTCACCCATTCTGCATGGATCACTTCTTTACTCCTCCCACTCAAGAACATGTGAATAGGGAGTTGGAATGAATTAATGAAAGAGTGAATGGATGCGAGAATCACACATTTACATGCACACAGAGAGCTTAGGTAGATAAGCAAAAAATGTTACCACACTCTTCATTTAAGGGGAAATCTGAGAAATTCAGTATACCGGTACTCACTATTTCAGTAAATTGCAGTTCAATATAAGATGTGAGTGGAGGGCAAGTGAAAAGTAAACTATTCATAGCGCTGTAAAAAAAAAAAAAAAAGGGCAAAACCATTACACTGGTCCCGTTCTGCTTGTAATTGCCTATGTATCCTCTGTAATAAATTCCTCCACAATTTCCAAGTCCCGAAATCATCAGGCAACAGTAAAGGTAAGATGGAAAAACAAGAACAAAAATGTGGGGTGCTGGCCAAAGAAAATGCTGGCGCTGTCTTGGGATGTAGCAGGTTGACAAGAGCTTGGCTGGGCTGTTACAGTTAGTCCCCTTTTCCTCCTTGGGAGCATAGAGGAGCGTAGAAGGGTTAACACTTTACCAGCCGATGGTCTGAAATAACCAATGTACTGAAATTCTTGATGTCTCAGATAATTGGTGCATGCTTGCATGCTCAACCCTCAGTCAACATCTACTCTAGTCAGTCTTCAGATAAAGACATTGCAGAGTCCTCTACACTTACTTGCTGTTTTCCCTCATTGATCTTATTCACTGATTCTTTAACATTGATCTCCCTTGTTGTTCTCTGGTTGTGTTGTCCTACATGTTCTTCTCCTTGTCTTAAGATCTCATGCAATACAAACTGCTACTCTCAATTTAAGTTTCAACCTTTATGTACCTGATTCCATTGTATGTATCTTAAACTTGTGATAAATTTCTGCAATTTTTTTTACTCATATCCAAGACAACACTACGTACATCCTGAACACATTGAGGACCTTGTCATCCAATTCTGATCCAATTGAGGAAATGATGGACCAGCTTCGTCAGGCACTCATTGCTCCACACAGCTCCGAAGCACATGTTTTCGGGTTCCTCCTCCACCTCTATGCTAACACCATGCACACTGGTAACCACCATCACCCATAATGCCAGCCTGTCCCATGGTGTCATCTTACACTGAGATATGCAGCCGAAGAGATGGTTCCAGCCTCTATCAGTAATTCATCAACACGTCCCATCCAAAACTAGAGTACAAAACGGATGTGCATAATGATGGTGATTGAGCTGTTCATTCATGGAAGTATCTCCAGCAGGATGACCAAATACCTCACAAAAGAGAGAGAGGGATACATCCAAGGATTACGTGACTGAGCTGGACTGCTCCCAGATGGTGTTAGACTGCAGTGCTCATCCCGAGAGCAGGGTGATGACCATAATCTTAATTATATCCATAGAAAACCCCTGCTGCTGCATCTCTTACATGAGTGAACATTGCAACAGGAAATCCAATGAGATATATCCAGCTGGAGACCCGCGGCACCACCAGATTCAGAACCCCAGCACCAGAACCGAAAGTGAAGGAGGGCCGGAATTATTATTATTGCATTATAGTTATTTTTGCAAGAATGTAAGGACAAAATGGGCCTGAGAGTGAGTTATTCAATTGATACATTGTAAGTTCAATGTATAAAAAAATATTTTCAAGATTTGCCATCACAACATATTTTCTTTTGTCAAATCAACTTTATAATAATTTATTTAGTTGAGATAACTTATTATTTTGAGTTTCTGATGATTAAATTAATCTCCTTCATTGTATTAACTCCCTTTTTCCAGTTCAATGAACTTAAAATTTTATGGCAACCCAGGTTACTTACTTTTTTAAGTTAAACCAACAATATTTTTTTACAGTGTAGTAATCACAACATTTTTTTTTTCTTTTGTCAAATCAACTTAAATAATTTATTTAGTTCAGATAACATATAATTTTGAGTTTCTGATGATTAAATCTTTCTCCTTCATTGTATTAACTAACATTTTTCAGTTCAATGAACTTAAAATTTTAAGGCAACCAGGTTACTTACTTTTTTAAGTTAAACCATCAATATTTTTTTTACAGTGCTAGATATGCGCGGTTGGCGGTTACAGCCGCGGACTCGGGTGTATGACGTGACTAAAAAAAATATTTGAAAATAAATTCGGGCGGGTGGCGGGCGGTTGAACCAAATTATGTGCCAAAATGTGTTTTCTATTAGGCTAAAATGAAACTATTGTACAGTAGCCTATCAGATAAGGTCAGTGTGAAGAGGTTCAGTGTGGAAGGAAGAAGACAGGATCGGCGTGACTGGGACTCGCGTTTATTCAGAAAAACAAAACGAAACGAGGCGCACAGTAGCGCATTCGCCACCATAAACAAAACACGCGATCCAACACCAGTTATATGCGGTCTCTCCACGCTAATTACTGCAATCAGACACAGGTGTTAATAGACATTTTTCACAAAAAACAGAAATACGTAATCGTTGTGGTAGCGGTGTTCCTGTCAACCGTCAACTCATAAGAAAAACATACCGGGGAAGAGAAAATTGATCAGAGAGTCTTCAAAACTTCGAAAAAATGTAAACTTGTCATGGTCCAGTTGTTGATGATTTTGTAAAATGCTGTGGTGATGCTTGTCTGCAGCTGATGTATCTGACCAAAGATATGGCTATTGATTTCAGAACTGAAGCTCATTCTTCCCAATATACTTCATTAAAGGTAAGAAGGTGGAGTGAGTGGAAATTTATTAATATTTAGGGACTATTATTTACAATAAACTGCGTTTTGACGTGAATACCAAAAAGAAGTCTGTCAGTTTTATTCAACAGTTATGCTCTTAGGTTGTGACTTCTTTTTTTTTTGCACTACTCTTGTTATAGAACGATCAAAGATGAAGAACAATTTATACAAATATTAATTTATCCCTTGTACACTCAGATTGTTAAATACTCAGAATGGTACATATTAATATTTTATATGTAGCCTACTGTTGCGTGTTCTTATTTATCTTGTTTTATATTGTGGTGTATACTTTTATGTGTTTATTACGCTGGATACAAATTTCCCGGATAAAGTTGAACATGAACTAACGTTACTACATTATACACAAATCATAAAACATAAATAATAAACATAAACAATGACGGCTTAGTGAATGAAGATCACAGGATCAATAACATCCCGCCAGATAGCCTGAATCCATTTCCGGAACTGACGAGGGAAGGAATGAAAACGACAGATATGGCTGCTTGAATAACAAAAAAGATCGGTACACAACAACTCTTACTAGTTGCCTGCGGCGCTATCTGTTATGACTAGAGCGGAAGAAGATTACCACGACAATTGCGTACTTCCTGTCACAAATACGAAAGTTGGGAGAAAGGTCTATCATCTGCACTTGACCTACTTACTCACCGTGAGTCTCCGTCCTTTCTCTCCCGCTACAGACTTCGCAAAATCACGCCCCCCTCGCCACAGTCAGGTTTGCAGAAGTGCGTTTAATTTTATTTTTGTCCCTGCGTGCCGATCGGAGACGGAGTTCACTGCTGATATTCTGAGAGCTTTCTAGTCTCACGGCTGTCATCAGCAGCGCCTTCGCCCAATTGGCGGATGGCGGGCGGGTGTGGTTTTGACGTTGGTGTGGATGGATGGCGGACGGATTATGAGTTTTGTGATGCGGTTGCGGATGAAATAATAGCCCATCCGCGCATCTTTAGTGGTTACTCGGTCTAGAACGTAAGCTCTGCCCCTCATTTTCGGTCTTGGCGCTGGTGTTAGAACGTAAGCTCCGCCCATTACTTCCGGTTCTGCCGCTGGGGATCTAAAACTGGTGGTGCTGCGGGTTTGCAGCTGGATACTATTGAATTCAATGGGGCCATGGGTCTTGAACGATTCATACAAAAATTCATACGGGTTTCTCGTCACATGAAATCCTATCAACCACACTGACTGGATGAACACTGGAAACTCTTTCCTTCTTGATTCTGGTGGACTCCATAGCAGACATCAATCACCCTAGGACATCCCTGGCTAGGACATACCTGGCATACATCATCCTAGGACACCCCTGGATAATCCCTGGAATTAACTGCTTCCAGGAATGTCTTCATTTACCACGCACAAGCTTCTTGGAAGCCCCACCAGGAGGACACTTCCTGCCGACATTCTGTCACAAACACCAGCACAGCTGGAGCCAATTCCTTCCCTGAGGTGAGAGTGCAAAGAGCTCCTTCCATCAACCAGACACCGTTCCAGGGTAAACTTGGTTTCCAGCTGCCCCTGTTTCCCAGGTCAGGACAGCCATTGAAAATTCCAACTTTTTCCCTCATCTATTCATATTCTTGAGTTTACCTCTTTTATCTCCCTTGTTGTTCTCTGGTTGTGTTCTATGTTTAACTCCCTTGGAAAATATCATGTAAGACAAATTGTTACTCTCAAATTAAGCGTCCTCCTTGACTCATCCGTTGATCAGTTTGACTATCTGATTCCATTGTATTGCAAACATGGGTAACACTTTATTTCGATAGCCCACTTTAGACATTCTACTAACTATAAGTAACTTTTCAACTACATGTCAACTAACTTTCATTAGAGTAGACTGTCAGCTTAATATTTGCTAACACTTTGTTTTGTTGGTCCCCCAACAGACATTCAACTGACTATAAGTAACTTGGCGACTACAGGTAAACTTATTCTCCTAACCCAAAGCCTAACACCTAACCATAACCTAACATTCTACTGACAGTCTACTATAATATACTAATACTCTAATGAGAGTAAGTTGACACGTAGTTGAAAAGTTACTTATAATTAGTAGAACGTCTAAAGTGACTATCGAAATAAAATGTAACCCAAACTTGTAATCAATTACACGTTTTTTGGACAGTTCCAGCATACAACGAAATTAAACTGAGATTGAAATTGTAATCTACTGTATATACATATCAATTTATAGTAGCTGTCTGTTATGTTTGATATGATTACAGACATTGATTTGACAAAGATATTGGTGATACGCTTCAAGTAAATAAGCAAACAACCATTCAATATTTTAGTTATATTACTTCTATTACCTTGGGGCTTCAAAACTGTGTCTGATAACTTTGCCTAAACGTATCTATGGTGACATAATGGAGAGAAAATGCAGCAGAAAAGGTTGTAAGATTAGAAACAAAGAACAATACAAACTCTCATTGGGTGTAATGCGTTTTTAGGACCACTTGAGCAGTCACCAACAGCAGAGACTGCCAAGTGATGGAAGCTTTGTTTTAAGTTCACTGCCAAAGCACTGGTAGTCAAATGAGTTGTAATGTGACTTGTTCAAATTTCTATGACCACTAGGGAACTGAGAGAAGATGTTTCCAAGGAACTGCCTTGCATTCAGGATTCAGCAATGCAACACAGACAAATACACACTGTCGACTTAGTGGCCAGACATGATAAATCATTGCCAGAGTAGTTGACGTGAAACAGTTTGTAAGCCTTAATGAGGCTCTTCCAATGGCCAGCATGCTGTCATTCACTAATTAGGTTTGTTTATGCATTTGTGTTTGAGTGGGACTCATAGAGATGGATGGAGGGAAAGTGCCGAGGGAGGGGGTTGCTTGTCTTCAGCAGCAGACTGAGATGTCGTGACTGTGCAGTGACATGCATGTCACCCAGGAGAGGGAGAAGTGAGAATAGGAGAAATAAATAATATTTTCCCAATACTATCACCTACCAGAGGCAAATAACACACAGGAACACATTCACAATAACACATTTCTTTTTCTTTTAGAAAATCAACAGTAAATAGAAGTGGGTTCATTGATATTTATTTTATAGCATTTTTTCAATTGCGGGGACACATTACTTATTACTTTAAAAAAGATGGATTTTGTATATAACATGTTCAGGTTCGATTACCATGGTGAAAAAAACAAAAAATTTCTAAAGATGATGACACAAATGTTGGTAGTATTGAAAAATAGAACTAACACAATAGGCTTTAGGCTTCGAAGCACTTATTAATTGTTTTGGAGTTGTGATTTCCTGCAAAACAGTTGCGGTATACCATATTTGCTTTTGGCATTCAAACAAGAGTTGAGCAATGATTTAATTTTATCTGATTTGATATCATTTGCAGCATGGTCATTTCAGGACATTTTTTGCCTTTTCAATGAAAAATGATTCAATTTTTTTTTTAAATCCCCAAAATATTTTATATAGGCATACACAGACATCAAGAATTAATATACTAATCTAAGCAATGGTGACAAACAGATCACCTCTGAACATAAGATCATTACTTATTCAGGCAGCAATGCATGATAGGAGCCATGAATGAGTTTTGATTGGTGGCACCCAGAATACAGTGCAACATGCTTTATAACTGTTACCATTGTTGAGATTCACAGGCTAATTATTGATGTCTGTGTGTCTTAAAATTGAAGAGAAGTAAAAAAATGTATAAGAAAAGGTTAAGAAATTATTTTGAATTACATTGAGAATGTTGCACAAGGTCACTGCTGCTATAATTAATAAAGTAAACCTAACTCAGAAATTAGAATATGAATTCAGTGATTCAGGTTAAATGATTGTGAATTAATGATTATGTTAAAACAAAACCATCACCATCAGATCACCTTTTCTATTTGTTCATCTGGCTGTTATAACTCATGTACAGCAGCCAAACAAAATCTAAAGTTAAAGAATTAAGGGTCAAGAGCCCAACTAAAGCAAACACTGATCTCCATAATGGTGACTTAAAATTTTCGGTTTTCTCCTTCAGTGATTCTGCTTGTTAACATCAGGTGTCTTCAATAATGCGCAATCATCACTCAATTATTCACTTAATTATCTCATTAACTTTAACACTGCTTCAGTGTTCATTTAACACTCTGCTCAGAGTTTATATAATCCACACTCTCAGTGTTAATTTAACACTGGGGATTTTGCTGTGAAATCTCTTCATAATTCGAGGCGATTCAATCACCTCTGAAGACTTCGATTAAATCACTATAAAAATGTTATTCTCACACTTATAGGGATAGTTCATCCAAAAATGAAAATTCTGTCATTAATTACTCACCTTCATGTCATTCCCAACTCAATTGTTATGTGACTCATTACCTTCTCATCTATCCAATCGTGTTCTAATACTTGTGGTATAAAAGATAAATACTTACATGTTACAGAATTATTTTCCAGAGTCTTTCTGGTAGAACTACATATTTATAAAGAGTTATTCATTAATAATCTTCTCCTCATTGCTCTCAAATCTATGGAAGGCTGTTAAAAAAGATATGATATGAAAAGATAGGCAATATGACTTTGGTTACAATGTGACTTAATACTGTATGTCACATCTTACTCACAATCAATATAAAACAGTTGGAAAATGCTTGTAATTTGCAACTATATAAAATTGTGAATTTACATCTTGCAATGTGACAATGTGACGATGGGTTCTGGCACTTGTGCAATATACACAATGACATACATCCGAGGGAACGAGATGGAGGGTACTAGTTAGCAAGGGAAGGGCATAAAAACAGTGGACTTAAACGCAGCCCTTGATGACACCTGTAGGATCCTGCTTAAAGGGGCATAGTAGCATATAATGACTTTTTTACCCAGTTTTAAACACATGGTATGTTGATGCCTTGTTAATTTATTGCCCCCTTTTTTTGCCAATTACACTCAACTCATTTAGAATGGTGGCACATATGCCGGTCAAAGGAATTATACTTCTGTTGGGTGAAAATGAAGAAAATAATGATATTTATCAGAAAGCGTGTTGGCTGGTACAGATGGTGACCAATGAATTAAAATGGTTCTGAAAGCGTCACATAAATCCGTCTCAGACATCCCAGACAAACACACATAGAAACCCAGGGGGCGGCCAGTCATCTTTGCTCAGTCAGATGGGGATGGCAACATGCCATGGGGTAGAAAGAGCACAAACCACCCCCATCCCACCCTGAGCACTATTTTACAACCTGGGGCTCCTTCCTGAATTAGCCCCCCACAGGGTAGAGAGATTTAGACACACATTCAAGAACACCACACACACTCTATGTTTATTGAATGTCCCCATGCGTGTGTGGTTGCGTGTTTGTGTAAAAAAGCCAAATACTGTAGCTTTGGAAGACAGTCACAACTGATGGTAAATAATAATTTAACATGTTAGTTTTAAGAGTAACATACCATAAATACCCAACACATTCTCATCCTAAGGCGTCATATAGTGACGCTTTTGACAATGCATATACATCCAATGCAAATGGCACCCTTTAGCATCAGAGCTTTGTTCGGTTATGGGTAGGTTTAGGTCTGGGGTAGGGTTAGGGTTAGACCACTAGGAGGCGCCTTCTGGCCCATATATATCTGCATCTGGGTGCCATGTGCGTTGGATGTATACGCATTGTCAAAAGTGTCAGTATATGACGCCTTGGGATGAGAACAGGCGATGTAGAATGATATGGATTCTTATTATTAAACATATAGCTTACTTCTATATATTTCCTTTGAAATTTTCGTGGAAATCTTTTTTCCTTTTTCTTTCAGTTAGAGGATCTGTCCTTAGACAACCATTTTTACAAAGTAGATTAATGTTCGTATATAAAATTTCCATATATTAAATATTTTGTCATATGAAGTAAAAACATCTATGAAAGCTACAAGAAATTGAAAATTTTCATATATTTACATATCAAACATTTGTAGAATCTGCAAAATGGTCATTTTAAAAAAAAAGGGGGGGGGGGGGGGTCTTGAAAATTGCATGTTGTGTTTTTTTTATTCAGTACTGATGTCTTTACCATTTTAATATTTTCATGTCACAGACTACATTTCCCATCATCCACCTGTGCCTTTCTGTAAGACAAAGACTCACAAAGTTAATATAATATTTTACCTGCTATTGATCTCAAGTATCATCACATACCTGTTTATTCTGCCCTATCTGCAAATGAAGCTACCTTTTTGAGTTTAACTTAAGTTGTGTTCCTTGTGTTCAAACCTGAATGTGACACTCAAGGTATTCTGTTTTAAAAGCAGTCAGATATGCTGTTTTAAAAGCAGTGTGTTAGCATTTGAAAAATGTTCTGCAAATCTGGGCTGCGTCCGAAAGCTTAAAAATGTGCTCAGTGTGTTGTGTGAATGTAAGTTTTTGACCAAAGGTGTCCACTTCTTTTTACTTTTGTAGTAATTAAATGTTTGTTTAGTTTTAACCAAAGTTTTTCTGGGATCATAAACCGTTACGCTGCTGCAGACGTCTGTCCGAAATCAGATTCGTGAGGTAAACTCTGCCTACAAAGTCATTGCCTGATAAGGCAGCAAGGGACCAAGTCAGGTGCCTAGTAAGTTTTCGGACACAGTCGTAAGGCCCTATTTTAACGATCTACGTGCAATGTAAGCAAGTGCACTCAGGGCGTGTCCGAATCCACTTTCGCTAGTTTCGCTGGTCAGCTTGAACTGTGCAACAAGGGTTGTCCCTATTCTCTTAATGAGTAATGAATGTGTTTTGAGTGTAATGTGAAATATGCTAAAGAGTCTCATCCCCCATTCCCTTTAAAAGCCAGTTGCAGTCGCGTCTTGGCAGATTGCTATTTGCAAGCGGAAAGACCGAACGCGTCTCCAGAGCGGAAACGGATCTGCTCGTGCGCGAGGTTAAGGCAGAACATCTACGGGGGAAACTTTTACAATGTAATCTTTTTATTTGAAATATTTGGCTAGTTTTTGTGCTGCTGCATGTCCCTGTGTATAATAAGCAGAGTGTACGCACGTTGTGGAGCCGCCTATAGGCGCACATTACTAACGCGCTCTTTAAATTAAAAAAAATATATGTATTACACCATTGACTTACTCTAAGACCAGGTTTTAGTTGGTCTGTGTAAGCTATACCGTCATGCACATGTGTATTATGCATTCACTCTGTAGGTCCAGTGCATCTTTATAAAGTGACATCGCCAACTACTGGCCTGGAGTGCGTTTCCCGTACAACGACGTAGTTTTCTGATTCACTACCATAGTACGATGCATCGTTGGAAAAATCTACTAGCTAGTCACGACTGTTTCCCGAAACCCACTGTCGCAAAGTATCGTTCAACCACGTTGGTTTCGCACGTGGTGGAGTAATAATACTTTTAAAGAAACTGTTTGAGATCCAATTAACGCTAGATTTGTTTTATATAAATTACAGACATTATTTCTACAGAGGAATATTTCTAATTGTTACCAGACTCAATATTTGGCTCGTTCTTACATAGTAGAGCACGTTCGCACATGCGCACTCTATAAACATGTTACCTCCAATCTTTTGACAAACTAAAAGATGTAAATTCCATTTTTATGTATTCTAAATAAAAGACACCGGTTGTACTGAATGTCAGCTTGCTTATTTTGCTCAAGATCAGGATTTATTACCTCAAAATGTCATGCAATATAGAAACGATGCCTCTTTGTGATGTTGTTTGCGAATGTTCGTTTGGAACGATGGTTTCGGGAAACACGACTCGTTGAACTATGCTGATAACGACGGAACTTGCGACCATAGTTGGCTAACGATGCTTTTGGGAAACGCACCCCTGAACTACTAGCGTTTTGGTCATTTTTGTGGATCTGCGTCAACAGGGATCGTTTTGACGATGTTATCATCTCTATGTGGATAAACTTTTCTGTCATCATTGTAGTGTAAACGTACCCTTATACTCCCATGTGTGTAGAAGTTCTATGTGTGTGTGAATGAGTCATGAGGGAAAGAATTGTGTGAACAGAAGATTTGGTGGTGCTGCGGGTGTGGAGTTCTGGATGAGTCTCAGACTAGGGTTGGGTATCGAGAATCGAGTATCGATTGGAACCGAGACTAAGTTTTCGTTTTTCCCGGAATCGTTCAAAAGTTAAAATTTCGAATCCTAGTTTCGATATTCACAGTCCGCCGAGCGGAAGAAGAAACCGCTGAACAACACCAACGAAGAAGCGTCTACCGGAAGTGTTGGCATAACCACGCGAGTCGAACATGAATACCTTACGTCGGCGATCCAAAGTGTGGCTTCACTTTTCTAAAAATAACGAAATCTCGGCAAAATGCAAAATTTGTGACAAAAGGAGTATTTTTACAGAAGGAGTATTTCCTTCAGAAAGGCCGTTGGTTAGCAAGGTTAGCTAAACTTTTTTGACCCTGCCTCTTAAAAGAATCGGAATCGAGAATCGTTAGGAACCGGAATCGAAACAAGGAATCGGAATCGGAATCAAAATCGTTCAAATTCAAACGATAGCCAACCCTATCTCAGACACATTGTAACATAAAAGAATTTAGGATTAGCACTTAAATATCTGTCTTGAACACTTGAACTGTTTAGATCTACATTTAGAACTACGGTGTGAGAGGAAACACTTTGAAGAACCACACTGAGAGACATCCTGTCAAATGATGCTTTAAAAGTGTATTTGGCACACATGTTTTTTTTTTTTAAAAAATGGGTAAAAGAATGCACTGGAGCAGAGGTGAGAGTTAAGAGCATGTGAAGGAATGTGTGTATGTGCGTGTGTGTTTTTTGGGGTAGAATGAATGAAAGACTACTGTGCTGTTGGCACACACACACCAGCTGTAGATCATTAGCAATACTTAATTTTTGATCCATCTTCCAATATGATTAAAAAAGTTAACTCAGTATTTGATTAATTACAAAGGCTAGGTGTTCTTGAACAGAAACGACAAGTCTCAAAAACTGGAGGAAGAAATGGAGAAAGAAATGCCGGACGAGTGGCCAAACTGAGGATAAATATTCTGCAGTATCTTTGGATCTCTACTAATCACTACAGTACCGAACAAAAATGTTTCTGGATCTTGGAACAACATTCCTTCCCATAAATTTAAAACCTATCCATAAGTAACCCCTAAAATCAGAGGGAAATGAACCCTAAACTTGACATAAACTTTAAACTTGTCGATCAAATCCGATTAGTTGAATGGAATGTTGTTCCAGGATCAACAAAGATGTTAATCCAGGAACATGTGATGAAATACATGAAATAAAGCGGAGTGGATACGTGGATTGAATTTATTAGAGTCTGAACTGAACACTTGAATTTCTGATCTAAGCAAAGTTTGAGACATTGTTAGACCTTTTGTGAAACTGTAGAGTCTGCTTACCATACTGCTCTCAAAAATGTGCTCTATATTGAGTGTTTATTGGTTATTGTTATGGTCTGGATGCTATTCATTATACATTGTTAGAATGATTTTGAAAAAAAAAAAAAAAGTGGTTATACAGTAACGTTTAATCCTTCAAGTATTTTGAAGTACTTTGTGATTGATCCTTTTGCCGAACATATGAAATGTAAAATGTATAAACTAACATGATGGTCTCTATTATTATATTGCCAATGATATTGCTTTTTGCCTTCATAAAACAGCACAAGACTTTAAGAATAGGCATTCTGTTTGTGCTGGGTGTTTTAGAGAAACGTGTGCACTTTGCTCACGCGAACACAGAGCAGTTTTTCCTGTGAGTGAGACTGGAAAACCCGTAGTGGATGTAATCGGAGTGATAACAGAACGCTTAGAGAGCAGAGACTATTTATATAGGCAGAGAGGAATTGGCTTTGACTCCAGTCCTGGTTTTGCGTCTGCGCCGTTAGGAGCTCAACATCTGTCTCGTATGCATGATCGCTCTAGACTAGATTAGAGGATGTTTTTAACTAATTTGCCAGATTGATCTCATGAAGTTTGCGTGTGTATGCCACGCCAATTCGTATTTCCATTTTTGGCGTGCTATCAAGACGCATAATCGCCTTTCAGCATGTTTATGAACGCCGTTCACTTAACGTCATATAAATATATGACTTACCTCAACCCCGTCCCTAAACCTAACCGTCACTGGGGTTAATGGCATTTATGACTGGAGATTTGACAGCGACTGGAGATTTTGACGACGCGGAATGACGCGGACGTTAATGGCGTAGACATACACGCATACATGCGGATACCCGCGGATAGCTCAAAATGCGTAGAGATAACACGCCACCTGACTCGAAACTGGCGTGTATGTTTACGCAAAAGTCATGATGTCATGTTGAATTTGCGGTAAAACTAGTCGCATTGAAAACTGGTGGATTTATAGATAAACTTATCTTTCAGGTATTTTGCGGACTGGCTTAAGACTTTAGCGTGAGAAATCGGGGGTGTGGCGTGAGAGCGTGAGAATTGGCTCAATTGCGTGAGTCTCACGCTCAATGCGTGAGAGTTGGCAGCCCTGAAGTTTGACACAGAGCGCTTGCTGAAGAACAAAAAGCTGACATATCATGTTTGCCGGGTCCTTATATAGCTTACGCCTATGTGCCGTCACACATTACGTCATGACGCAACACCAATCAGAGATTGGCCTAGTTTCATTCATACTTTAGAGGCGCTACGCTGAGGGGCATTCCCCCAAAGTGTCATTTGACGCAGTTTGAGTGGCGTATTGGTGTATTGTTGTGTTTAATGTAGAAATGTATTATTCTAAAAATGTACATACATTTATTTAATATTTTAGACTATAAACAGTGAAATTTATAAATGTATATATATATTCAGAATGTAAAAAAATAAGCAGGAACAAACTGTACATACCAGTGATGCGCGGGTCAATGTATAAACAACCCGCAACCG
This sequence comes from Pimephales promelas, assembly GCF_016745375.1. The sequence continues at coordinate 17,895,134 of NW_024121987.1, forward strand.
ACCGACGTTTTCAACTACCCGCCCGCAACTTGGACCGCAAAAAAAAGTAAAAAAATATTGTACCCGACCCGCTTCCTGAGCGCATTTTTTAAAAGTAGTAAATGCTCATCGGAGCGTTATTGGGCCATAGACGTGTAACAACACAGCATCGCAAGAAGACGTAGGCCTACACATAACAAAGGCAAAGCCAGCACTTTGGTCATCATCTTTCATTATTTCAGCAAATGTCTCCCACACTTTTACTCTTTCTATTTGTGTATTTGCGGAGCTTCCACTCCCCAGTCTTCACCTTTTCTCTTGCCGCCTCCATCTCTCTGCAGACTGTAGTGATCATAGACATGGCCGGTTCATGAACGAATCGTTCTTTTGAACCGGTTCTTTTTAGTGAACCGGTCGAACCAGTACACTAAATCGAACTGAATCGTTCGAAACAGTACCGAACGCACAGGGACAGCGGTTCTCGAATCACTAGTATAGCCGAGAACTGTTTAGACTGAGCTTGTGTGTTATCTTCGTGCCAGTTACTCAGCCAATAATGTGTAGGGCTGTATATTTCATCAAAAATTGTGTCTAGTACTATATTAATACAAATGTTTAATTGGCATCTTTTTTAAAACGACCCGACCGACCGCGACCCGAATATCATTAAAAACATTTTTGGATGACCCGTAACTGCGGGTAACTGCGGGTAACCGCGGGTGACCGCAGGCACCCGCTCATTTCGGATCAACCCGCGCATCACTGATATATGTACTATGTTGGATATTAACATCCACTAGTTTAAATCGCGACAGCAGCTTCAGATTGGTAGTCCAACACATTGTTGTCTATCTGTACTTCCGGGATTCTTCCCACGGAGCCTCGCTTTTGATTTCAAAATGGCGGCTGCATGAAATCAGCGTATAGGTTTCAAAGTGGAAGTTTTGGAAAACAAATACTGTTCTCCGTGTAAACTTAAAAAAACATGAATCTGTGAAGACGCAGCATCCGTTCTTTCGGTCATCCTTTAGCTAGGGTTGTGATGATGCTCTTATTCACGCAAATGCTTTAAACCACTCATGCGCGACAAGACAAAAGAGAATGCGCTGTCAGTAAATGTTCTCCTGACACACCCGCGTGCGCACAAGAAGCGCGCCAGTATCAAGTTCTCTTTCGCGCTTGAACGAACAATAACACAGTCTTAAATGAGTTAAATAAAATCTTAAATGGAAGTGTAGTTGTGAGAGAATGAGATGCGTGAGATCCAACGCTATCTCACGACCAATTCGTACGAGTGATTAAAAAGTGGGTAATTCGTACGATCTCACTCGTACGAATTCGTACGATTTTTCTAAACCCACGTGATGGGTAGGTTTAGGGGCGGGGTCAGGGATAGGTCTTTCGTACGAATTTATACGAATTGGCCAACTCGTAAAATATGTACGATTTAGCAAAAATCGTTCTAATTCGTACGAGTGAGGTCGTACAAATTGTTACGAATTAGCCACCTTGTAAAATTTGTACGAATTGCCGTGAGATCGGATTGTGAGATCCTGACAGCGACAGATCTTAAAGTGACAGGAGCCATTAATTCTGTCTGTCAGTAAAGTTAACCTAAGAACAGAGTGAACAGAGAAAATTACTAACTGCTCTTGACTAAAGAACGCTTGTAGCTTTGATAAGGATTAATCTATATTTCATTTATAATTTATGCAGTGCGGACTGTTTTATAATCTTTTTCAATTTCTGTATGGCACAGGTAAATGACATTTATTATCGGTTTAAGTGAGGATGGTTTTAAGTTCACTTAAATTAAAGTTTTTATATTTTTTTTATAGCCTAATGTTTAAAATTTGGGGGGAAATCATTTTCATAGAGACATCAGTAGCTATAATTGATAATGGCTTTCATTCATAAAATGTTTTTCACGTAAAGCCCTGTCAAGGTATTATCAACTGGCCAGCATTTTGAGATCGCAATAGTAAGGATAATGCGTCAAAAGCTCGCTCAAGTATTGGGGAGCTAAAATAATGAATGCCTAATTAGTAATATTTTCAAATGTAGGCTATATAATGTTTAATAGGGAGCCAATAAAATGTAAAATTCTGTAAAAAAAAAAAAAAAATGTAAAGCAAATTTAGCACCTACGTTACTGACGCACGTTCTCTTTTTCTCTTCTTTCTGAGACATTCACCTCTGGATCTTTGTAAAGGGGTGGAGGGGTGCCTTCATAAGCAGGGTGGTTTTTGGAGGGGGAGGAAGCAGACTTAGGTCAACATTGTGGTATTTTCTTAAAGATGCATATCTGCCCTGAACAAACATGCTGTGTATTTATAGGAATTTGGGATCCAGCTCAAGCAGCATGGGGCCAATTGGTCTTCAGTATTTGTGCTGCAAAGCTCAATGGGGTTTTTAATTAAATGGTTTACTCTTAGTTAGGCTTAATGGGAGATGTGCCAGTTGATAAAGAATAACACCAGCTTACAGCTAAAGCACATGGGGAACACTTTATAATAAACTTCTTTAATGAGAGATGAACAGATTAGTAATTGACAGTGAAGTAGTTAATTTATGTGTGTATATAAAAATATATTAAAGTTTAATGACAATCATAACTATTAGAATTACATTGACAAATGAACTGTCAATAATTGTTTCATGTGAAACTGTTTGTTAATATTAATAATGAATGTTGTAATGATTTTTGTATCTGTTTGACCGAGGATGGCAAATTATAAGCATAAAAACCATGTAAATAGGTGTTAAACATCAAACCAAATGCCCTTTTACATTTGTTTTACATGTATATTGACACATTCAAGTAAAGATAATGCAAGATAAGAGTCCTATTATTTAATGTTTACCAAGGTTTGGGGAACAACAGCAACAGTTCATTGCAAGCGCAATCTAAAAAAGCCAGTATATTTCTCATTTTAAAACTTAAATAAAATTCAGTGTATAAGAGTAAAAATGTTTTATATAAAAGTGACAAACAGAATTCTTCAAAGCGCAACCGTCACCATTAACATCATATTTATTGTTATTTAGTTACTCAATAAAACATATACATATATATACAATATGCAGGAAAACAGACAACTGCACTTAACATATTACTTTAAAAAAAATGAAAAGAAACAAAGAAAAGGGACCTCTGTGAATCTCCACGTTGCCATCATGACCTTCCATCCAACCTTTTTCAGGTATTTAAGGTCAACTGTAACATTTTTCTAAAGAGTATAAGATTGCCTAAAAAAATTACATGTGCAATACCAATATTCTGGTTTCTATTTGATATCCATTTAACATCAAAAGGTTTCCTCTAGCTGTGCGGCGTACCAGTGTTGAAGCATCATGGGTGTTCAAGAAACAATCCGATGGGCTATTTAAAACAAAACATGGAGAATGCTGTAAACCTAACATACAAAGAGGGAATCCGACAGGTTAGAGTAACCAAACGCAGTGGAGAAATTCTGGGGGAGGGCCAGTGATACGCATTAAAGCATTTTAAGACAGCTTGAAAAGACATGGCACATCATTGAATTTCTATGAATCATGTTCTAATAGGATTCCCCTGACCACTCCCCTTTTGGTTCCAAAGAAGGCAGCGAGGACCAGATTTCAAAGCTCTCTTGTGTCCCTTGATGACAATAGAATTACCTGCCCTAAGGGCAAGAGGGTCAGGAAAAGGCCCTAGATCATATTCAGAATCTGTTTTTTTTTATATAAGGAACAATAATTATTTCAAAGATTACCTCCAAAGAGGGCAACAAAAGTGGGTATGAGAGAAGCATAGAATACACAACAATGGCTAAACAGAAAAGCCATCAGAATGCATAGGCATATAAAGAAATGTTGAGGTCTGGATCAATACTGGTACACCATCATCTTGTCTTTTAATATCATCCTACGGTAAGTTCAGTGTAACATGTTTTTTTCTTGGGGGGTTTTCTACAAAAATGGCACAAATTTTCCTGACAAAGAAACACTGATTTATCCTTCCTCCATATAAAAAAAAAAAGAAGTCTTGGTTTCTTATCCTCATCCTGGTGGTCAAAAGGTCTTCTTTTTTTTTCTTCAAGTCAACGCAGCTACGAATGTTCCGAAACGGTTCGAGATGTCCGAGTGAAGGGAACGCCAGGAAGGGACTGGTCCCCCGCGGCCCTTTGACTCCCCAAGTTCATCTGTGCAGTGGACTGACAGGCACTGGAGATGAGAACCCATACCTCCAGCGGTCCCCGAGGAACCTGCTCCTCCTGTGCTCTTACTTTGAGAGAGGTCTACTTCTGAAAGAAAAACACAGGGGGAAGACATTCAATATGTTGATGTAACCATTACATTTGGTTATTGAAATTTATAGGATTAAGTCTTGTCTTGTAGGATTAAGCGATTAATCAAGCGATTAATCAAGCTATTTTTGGCCACCACGATATTGTTTTTTTAATTGTTTTTAATAAATGTTTTTTTTTTGTTAAGCAAGCAATACAAATACATAAGTACTTAAGAAAACAAACAAACATAACAGTAAGAAAAAAATTCCCCCAAATATAAAGCAATATATATGTGAAAAAAAATCAAGTATCGGACAAACAAAATAGTTTCAAATTTTTCACATATTTCAAATATTTAAATGTTTGAAATCCATCCCAAAATATTTCAAGTACTCTCATTGGCCAATATTGGTAGATCACTGTCACAGATTTTGCAGATTAAGTGGTAATGTATCAATTTCAAAATGTCTGTCAACAAATAAAAAGCCTTTAATAGATTTAAAAAGTACTTAAAGTGTAAATATTGTGTACAGTAAGTGTTTCGAGATTGTGTGTGTGTAATCTTAAAATCCATCGAACCACATGCATTAGCATTGCCTTTAGGACCCATTCACCCCATTCCACTGCACAAAAACAAAGTGACCCTTCAGTCAAGGAGTCACAAAGCTCTGGGAAAACTGACCTTTGACTCAGTTTGACCTAATTTACCTGCATATTAGTGACACTTCCAAAGCATCGACACACAAGTCAACCCCCTGCCCGCATCTCATTTACCGCACAAAACAAAATTCATACAATGGTTTATAAGGGTTGCATTTGAAATGTCAATACAAGGGAAGAAGTGATTGATAGACAGAGAATCAAAGAGTTTTGAACCCAATTCACGTCTTTATTCAGATGTACATAAACATGGGTATAAAAAAAGAAATGTTTGCTTTTTGGGTTTGTATTGGTTTAACTTATAAAAATGAAGTAACCTGGTTGCCTTAAAATTTTAAGTCGATTGAACTTGAAAAAGGGAGTTAATACAATGAAGGAGTTTGATTTAATCATCAGAAACTCAAAATAATAAGTTATCTGAAATAAATGAATTATTTAAGTTGATTTGACAAAAGAAAAAATGTTGTGATAACAAATCTTGAAAATATATATTTTTTTACAGTGTACAATCAAATGTTTGTGCAGATATGGACTAGGTCTTTTTCATTCACTGTAAAAAAAAGAAATAAAAATACGCTATAGTGTTAGGAATGTAACCCCCCAGTTTAATGGTATATGAACCGATGTTATAAATTTAACTGACGTGAATAATGACTACTGACACGCCAAACACGACACGTTTAAGGTAAAATTTCAAATCTTTAGGCTTCTGAATAAATCTGCAAAAACTCATATGTGTTACAATTATCCCTGCTCTCCCCTACAGAGAAACACCTTTACACACACACACACACATGCTGTGTGTCAGCCATTTTGAGAGACGGGCGCCTGGTCTCGCCCTCGAGCCTGTCTGGACCAGTACTGCCGAAAAAAAATGCTAAGGTGTAGGGAAAGGTCAATAACCCGACCCCATCCCCCAACCCTCGAGGATAGAAGAACAAAAATGAAGGGAAAAGGAATCCAGAGAGGAGGGAAAGACATTAGTGGTAGAAAGTAAAGAAAAAAAGGTGGGACTGCACAAATGATGACAAACAAAAAGATCGTCGTATCTTTACATGGAGTCTTAATCTATTATATGGTGCATATATACACATCTCCCCCACATCTTCACACGCCTAAGGCAATAACACATACACACACACTTATGCACGCACATAGTCTTATTCTCTTGTCATACGTCCTGCAGAGTCTGCCAATAGTGCGTGGTAGCTGGGCACAGCAGGCTGGGCTACGGCCTGGATAAGCAACCAACCATTCTCCACACACACACACACACACAAACTGCTCAGCAGCCATCAAGCTTCCTGCTGCTACCCCCAACACACACACAGCAATGTGAGAAATTTGCAACCCCAAAACACAGTCACACACAAATGTATGCATTTAAGAGACCCAGAACACTGCAACATAACAAACACTGCACACACATCCACACATATCATAATCCTTAATAAAAAATGTATTTAATTTTTAAGTCTGTATGGCAAAAATGTATATTATCCTTTTTTTCGTTTCTTTTTTTTTTCATCACCGATATTTGCATGACATGTGATTGGTCTTACACTCTAAACAATGGGGTCAAATATGGACAAACCCAAATGTTGGGTTAAAAATGTCATTTAAAATGTTAACCCAACTTCAACTTTTACTTTCAACGGTACATTTTTTTGAATTAATTTTTATAAATTACATTCCATATTTGACCCAATTTTGGGTTGAAACAACCCAGGATTTTTTAGAGTGTATCTTCCTTCCTTACATCACTAGTCTCAAAAAAAAAAATGCTTACCTAAAACTATAATACTTTTTACTTTTTTCTTTTGATATAGATTTCAAATATCACAATTATGAAAGATGCATTTTTAATTTTGTTCAATTTAAAAGGCAATGGAAGAAAATACAGCATCCAGTGTTGTAGTCGAGACCACCCCACTCGAGTCAGAGTCGACACCGAAACCAGAGAGAGTCGAGTCCGAGTCGAGTCCGAGACCAGAGACGGTCGAGTCCGAGTCGAGACCGAGACCAGTGAGGGTTGATTACCTAATTTACTTTTATTTACTTAGAGAAATCCTTTTTTTTTTTACTGAATTTACTTAGAGTTTAAATATGATCAGTTTAGGGTAAAAAGGCCACATAGTAGGTGGTGTTAAAAGTAATTTTATTACAATTTGTCATGCGCAGTTGCGCACTAGAAAATCACCAATCACTGGGCGTGTCAATCAATTAAAAGAAATATTTTATTAACATACATTAATAATCATGAAAAATATTTTTAATTGAACTCGAGTGGACTCGGGAATAAGTCCGAGTCCTAAAAAAAAATTTTTCGAGTACGAGTCAATTCCGAGTCCAAATGCACACGAGTCCATGACAAGACCAAGACCATTAAAATATGGTCTCGAGACCGAGTCCGAGTCTCGAGTACTACAACACTGACAGCATCTTATTGACACACACGTTTTATGCACCTAAATGTTTTCTCATAACTTCTATTCCTTTTTTGTTGTAGTAGTTGTTCATAATTACTCCAAATTGTGAGTTTACTTTTTTTTCTCCCCACACATGATCATTTGTGATCAGGAAATACTAGCCTACTTCTGTTCACAGCGGACCTTGGGATTCCACTGAAAATATGCTAATTTTGATCTACATGCTCCATCTTTTAATTGCTATCCACAAGAGAATTGGCAAAAGACTTATATTTGAAGGTTTGAAAGCTTCAATTCCCCTTCCTGCAGGAGTCTGGTGGGAGGCTTGAGTTCAGGCAGGCACGGGCTCTCTCTCTCTCTCTCTCTACCACCCTCCCCCTCCACAGGAACACATAATACATGATTTACTGCTGCAATAATAAATCTTCAGCAAGTCCGGCTTCCTCTACTCCTCAGAGGAAATGACATAACTGTCTGGTCTTATGTTTATATTTTAAAACATTTGTAGTCACACATTTCAGTATATTAGGTGTCTTTAACAACGTATTCATCAAAAAAAAAAAATCAAAAATGTAAGGTACGATGTACTTAGCATGAACATAAATTCATAGACAGGTACAGAACACAATCTAGCTAACATTTATAGGTATATGTAATGACGTATTTATCATAATATAGTTAAAATTAAGTGTTCTGCTGTTCTGTTGTACATGTTGTCATCATGTCACTATCAGTGTCCCAATATATAGTGAGTGACCCTACTTCTTCTTCTCTCTTTTTCTCTCTCCTAAAAGTTAGCAGCATCACACAACCCATTTGTTATTTTTCCCTAATGAGGAAACCCCCTCTAGCTGCCTGGTCACATCTTTAAAAACACACACACACATGCAGTAACAGGGCTGAAGTTAGAGCATCGGATGGATACTTGACATCTAAAAAGCTTTTAATAAATCTGTGTATATGTGTTGTGTGTGTGTGTGTTAAAATACTCTCTCCTGTCCCATTTTCATTTTTTTAAGTTTGGTTTATTTGAGGCTTTCAACATTCCCAAAAACAGGAACAATGATTTACCAATAGTGCGAATTTGGGGATATGTACTATTGGGAGCAAACAGTTAAGGAAAACAGTTGTAATTTTGCATTTCAATTTGGTCACGCCGTTGGGGAACACAATACACACTTCTCCTTTAAAATCCTGCTAGATTTAATATTAATATTGCATTGCTTATAATTTCTTTATTGCAAATTATATATATATATATATACACACACATGGAAGCTAAATTAAATATATTTCTGAAATTGTACAATTTATGTACAATTTATGTACAAAAATCTACAATTTATTTCAGGGGCAAGATATTAAATTTTTTATTATATTTTCTAATCTTACACCCAGCATTTAGGCTGTATGCAAATGGGGATAGAATAGAATTTCAAACCTACTTTGTATCCACCAATTCAAATCACATTCTAGCATACACTGATCAGCCACACTGTAAAAAAACAATATTTTTATGATTTGTAATCACAACATTTTTTTCTTTTGTCAAATCAACTTAGATCATTTATGTAGTTCAGATAACATAATATTTTTGAGTTTCTGGTGATTAAATTAATCTCCTGCATTGTATTAACTCAATTTTTCCATTTCAATGAACTTAAAATTTGAAGGCAACCAGGTTACTTATTTAAGTTAAACCAACAATATTTTTGTACAGTGTACATTAAAACCTCCTGCCAACACCTTAAACTTTTTGCCATGTTCCTCAAACAATTCCGTATATGTTCATGTACTGTAGTTATAATAAATAAAGTTGTTTCTTTAAATGTGAAATATGTAAATGTATTTTCTTGGTTTGAAAAATATGGAGGGCAAATACATTTTTAAAAATATATATGTTTTTGATATATATATATATATCATGTATTTATATGTATGTATATGTGTATGCATATTGCCATATGGATTGTATTACTTTGATTGTAAGAGCATTTCCTATATTCAACCACTGATAAAATGATTGAAAAATTGGCGAATGAATAAGTTCTGGAAGAAGTCAATAAGAGGCAAGCTAGTGACAGAATGAGAGCATGGGTTGCCCTGAGCTGTTTTTTCCATTTTACACTAAATGTGAATCACAGCTTTGTTTTGGGTGTTAGGAATGGAACGAAAGAAACAAAAAAAAGCAAGCCACAGAAAATAATTAAAATCATTCATGTTTTGCAACTTGTCACAAATGAAATAGTAAAGTGTTATGCTTATGCTGTCACGAGTTAGAAAAAGAAAATTCACTCTTTCCATTTGTCTACCAAAATAAGTGTACTTTGGGTGTTTGGTGACCACCAATATATTAAGCCATTTCCCACAAAAGCTCGTGGCCACGCAAACATAGCTGATTTTACTTTAGAACTGATCCATTTAAATGCAGAATGCAGAAATATTGTCCGTATAAACAGGGATAATAAAACCTTGCCTAACTTGCTCTGTCATTTATCATGTCCACAAAGAGTCCAGTGGGGGTCATTAGTACCATTTGCAGTAAACACTTCAGGGGGCCACAAGGAAATCCTCACCAGTAATGACTGATGACAACCAAAACCTCACACACAACATTAATGTACAATGTATTCATACTTGCTGCTGTCACAAAACAACTTAATATTAAAAAAAAAATATATATATATATATATATATATATTAGTTTACATTTTTTTGACTGAATCCCAAATTTCAATGACATTTTCTAATTATAAATATATATTTTAGATTTGTACAAAACATATCCAAGATATCCGATGGGCCCGGCATTTTCGATTCTCAGCTACATCTAACGATCAAAGGTCGCCTGCACAAAGGTTAGTCTGCACTAACAAGAAGGAGACCCGAGAGAGAAGCCCGAGAGAAGACGGGGACAATCACACCAGCTGGGCCCCTAAATGACCCCAAAATAACTCCATCAAAGCACTTATGGAGTTTGTATACATAATAGTGACTAAGTTGAATTGTGATTTTGAGATCAGAGGACCCAACACTACTGGTGTTTGACAGCACGAAGAACAAATATGAATATCCTGCAACCCAGATGTCCAATTTTCAAAATCAAATCCAAAGAGTGTGCTGGTATGTGTTATGCATTAAAGGTGTGGTGAAATTTTAGTATGTGTGTGTTTGACGCCTGTACGAATTATTTAAGAAAGGTTTTGTTTAGATAATTTTCTAACATAAAACAATATTACATGAAAATGACCCATGCAGGGCTTTTTTTTTTTTTAAAAAATCAAAAATTTTATGTAAATGTTTTTATTTTTGCACATTATCAAAAATGATGTAACCTGTTAAGCTTTTTAACTCAAATTTTAAATGTGTAAAATTACACTTTGATGCACAAAACATTGCCGCATTGCGCTGCCTAGAACTGACAGCTGAATCTGTGTATTCATAAGGTGATCTGTTATTATAAAGACCTAACAAAAAAGACAGACTATATATATATATATATTAAGGATATATTTCTGAACGATAAAATGTGAGTTAATACTAATTACTCACAGGAAATGTGTTTACTCTTATATAGAGATAAAAACACTGAAAATAAATTGGTTTTATCAAGTCAAAAATATTATCTAATAAGACTGTACATTAGCTTACACCAAGCAAAAACGGTATTGGTCATATATGCAAGAAGTAGCTCCTTTACTTCACTTCGTACAGCACAGTGCACCTTAAAATGATCTTGAGACTCGTAAAATAAATTACTGCTTCCTATAAATCCATATTAACAATGTCCCGTAAGCACCTTAGTCACCTAATTAAAATTACCAGAAGCATTCAAATGCTTTAAAAGTTAAGTGTTATAAAGGCCTATAAAAATGATGGTGTGAATGAACCTCTTATAGAATTTAACAGTCCCCTTGTGTGTTGGCGTGCAATGCATCCGATGCAATTTCACAAGCCGCAAACACTTTGTAACCCTTCTCTCATCTCTGCTGTCTACGCCACTCAAATGAAAATCTGTCAAGGCTGGTGATTTGTGCTAACTAGCTATCGATCGCACCAGCGCAACGTGCGTTTACAGCTCGGGGGGTTGAATGCAAGGAGGAGGGGAAAGAAAAAAAGGAGAGAAGGAGACTGCAAAATGAGGACAGCAATGCATAGTTGGTGGGGGGGAAAGAAAGGTGGGAAATACTGAGAAGAAAATACAATGTTTTGCATTTGGTTTACACTGAGTGCATAGACAGATGCGCAACGAATCCATTTGGCCGTGTGGTGGTGGTGGATGCGTTTGCAGGAGATGGGGATGGTGCACTTGACAACACTGCATGTTAAACAATGGACCTTGACTTAAGGTTGCCTTCTCTGAAAGCTCCCCCCTGCACCCTCCCACCTGCAGTTAGCCCAAACAAAGGGGCACATAATGCACACCGGGGGCCAACTATTAACACGTGTGAAAGCGCACTCCGGCTGTGGCAATTCAATTATGCGTGTCCGTCCCGCTGCCTTTTCAGTAAAGACAATTACCGTTTTATATACTGATTAAACTAAAGGACAAGTGCCAAATGGAGGATGCACACATTAAATATATGAGCTTATGGTTTACATAATTATGCCGCTTAATGTCAATGTATACTAAATTATTATTAATAGTTACTAGTTCTAATTATTATTATTATTGGTATTAGTATTGTTACACAGCTACAACCTTCGGTTTCACACACATGGAACATTTTTTAAAACATTTATGTTACTTTTATTAAAAATATTGGCAATTTGAGTTTTGTTTTTTTTAATAAAATTTCATAAAATATTTGAAAAATTCTGACGTCCATCTAAGAGTGAATAGAACAGTCGCCTGAAAAAGCCATACTAAGAACTCAATTGAAGACTTTTGTTTAATTAATTTATTATTAATAATAAAGATTAAAACCAAGTGGCTAGAACATATCAAGATGATTAATAGAGTATTGTTATGAGTAAAGATCAACAGGATATACAGTATTTTTTTTGAGCCTCTGTTATTTAATGTAGCTTCTAATGTAACTCATGAAATCCTTAAATACATTCTTGTATTTTGCAAATGCAATTTTGATGTTTCTTAAAAAATAGGTAGGTCGTTTATTAAATGAAATGCATTTAATACATAGAAATCATGACCTAATTTCTGTCTTCTTTTAATTAGTTGTAATTTCAGTTGAAACTTTCATATTTTTTTCCTCACAAAGCCATTTTATATAATATATTCTATTTGTGACAAACTACTTGTGTGCTGTTAAATTTGGTTTTCTACATTTTTTGAAAGCCCTCAGTTAAAAAACATAATTGTGACCTTAGATCATATCCAAACGATCTAAAAACAAAAGTATAACTACATTGTGTAATTTTCCTTTTAATAAAAATGTAACGCAGAGAAAAACTCAAGAGTGTTATCATTGCTCTAGCTCAGAAACCCTATAATGTAAAGGAGAGAATTTTTTGCATGTATGCCTACATTTGTGTGTGTGAGCAAGACAGATAAAGGGGGGAGGGGGGGTACAGATATTGCCACCTCATACATTTTATGGAGTGTTTTTACTTTCATAAATCCAGTAAAAGTATAAGTATTTACCTTCTTTGATGGTTCCCTGGACTTTATTTTTTTCCCAAACAGACTTCTCCTCCTCTGAATCCTCAAGCAGAGACTTGTCACCGGGCACATACCAGGTGGCATGCTGCTCAGCCATGAGTGTGTCCAGATCAATGGTGTCCACGGAGCCCTTCCCAGCATCCGGGCTACAGCTAGAAAGCTCTCCGTCTTCATTTTGACCACTTTGGTCACTGCTTTTTTTCTTATTTTTTCCAGCTAAAGGCTGGTCTTCCGAAATGCTGAACTGCTGCCGCTGAAGCTGGATCTGAGCCTGCAAAATTTCTAGTGGGTGAATTTCATCTTGGCCGGAGGTGCTAGAGGGTGTACGGGCTTGCTCCATGCCTGGCGTACCCGGATGGCTCACTCCACCAAAGCCATCCAACGTTGAGGTAGTGTGATTGGAGAGGCCCATGCCTTGCCCTTTCTGCCCACCCATTAGTCCGTTGTCTCTCTGCAACTTGGGCGAGCCTAACAAAGTGCTGCGGCCAGCCTTCACGGTGGATGGGGCATCTGAGCTTGATGATACCTCATCCTCATTGCTATAATGTGTGCCCAAGTCATCTGTAAAATCCATGCGAGGGGAACAGACGTCAGACTTTGATACACTTTGAATGCCACTGTCAAGAGATGACATAAGGTCAGCCTGATCTGCCAGCAGCAGGTCACCCGCTTTCCCCCATGAGGGAGAGGTGTGGGACTTTTCTTGAGGTGTGCCAGTACATCTCTCCCCGGCACCAGCTGCTGAGGCCACCTGCTGGCCGGGACTTACAACAGGGTTACTGTTTTCAGAGGGGAAAAATATCCCAGGGCTCACATGGCCACTGTCTTTTTTTCTCCTCCCTCTCCCTCTCCCACTCCCTGTTGCCGCCTTACCCTCACTGCAAGGGGTAGTGTCCATATTGTAATTTGGGGAGAGGGTGCTGGCTTCCCCCTGCACCATTTGATTTTGACCTGGTGGTTTAGTGTTGCTATTTCCAGCTGGAGGCATTTGCCCATTTTGGGGGGAAGTAATGCTTGGGAAATATTCAGTCCCAGCATTCCCAGTGCCATTAATTGCACTGTTATTTAGGTCCTGTTCTGTCTGACTCAGCTTTCGTTTCCCTTCTCCCTGAGTCTTCTTGTTGAATGTCACATTGAGGTTAGGGGCCCCCAGGCTGGCAATCATGTTCTGACAGGCAGTAGAGAGGGCTGCCAGGCAGCTCTGTCCAAAAACATTGTCCTTGCCAGACGTTTTGCTAAAATTCCCTAAGGAGAGTCCACCAAGTTTGCTGACTGAGGAACGTTGGTTAGTGGGAAAGTCTGATTGGGATGTAAAACTCCCTGGTGAGGTGCTCACCCCTTGAGAGTTACTGAGAGAGGCTCCCGGTCGATTAGAGCCTCCATAGGGAAAAGAGGACGGACCACCCATGGGTGGTCCCGGAAAGTCATTAGGGCGCCTTTCTGATGGTGTATTGGGCAATCCAACACCTGTACTGGGCGACTGCATCTGTGAGAGGTTTCCCATGCCACTGTTGAATTGTGAGTGGACGTTGGGTGAGAGCAAGGGCTGCACGTGGCCCTCCCCCGGAATCCTCATAGGCTCCTGCATGCCCATTCCATTCACACCAGTTCTGAACATCATGCCAGGACCATTTTGCTGCATTTCATGAGCCCCCACCTCTCCACCTGGACCCATGCGATGGCCCAGCATTTCCCCAGGTGGATGGGGCCCGGGAAACCACCCACTCTCCAAAGTTAAGTGTGGGTTCCGTCCATCAAAGTTCACCATCCTCCCACCATTTTCTCTCTCGAAACCCGACTGAGGCATGCCTCCCACCGGGCCCCCATGCCCCAGGGGCCCTTGAGGAACATCACTGTGGTGACCCAGCTGCTGTAGATTCGGTTGTCTCATCCTCTGCTGCTGACTCCGAGAGGCCATTTGCTTGATCATCGATGCTGCATTTTGTTGCTGCTGCATAGACTGCTGCTCAGGCCCTGTAAGCTGCAGCGATGGGCCTGTTGAAAAGCCATCCGTCACAGGGGGGGTGAACTCTCCGGGCAGGCCAGGGTAGGCTGCTGGAGAGAGATTATTCTCCATACCAGGCGGGTTATGCATACCACTGTTCCAACTGCCGCAACTCTCCCCACCATGAGTGGCATTTGGAAAATCAAACCTGGGCCTCTTTGCCATATTTAAATAAGGAGAATCAAAGTGTTGCAGCCTCTGATTGGAAGGCTGCTGAGGAGGGGGTGGCTGCTGTTGCATGTTGAACATGGGGTCGCCATAACTATGCATCCGTCTGTTCTCTGGTCTGTGAATAGGGTATTCAAACTGATTATGCTGGCCAGGCATCATGACGCCTCCCTCCTGCATGCTGGCATTTGCGGAACTCGTCTCTGATTGTGGGGGCTGTGGGAGAGATGGTGGGCAAGTGTTCTGTCTGCCAATCAAGCCTGGCTGCTGCTGCAAGAGAGGATGCCTGGATCCAGGCTCTATCCCCACTGGTATTTTACGTCCACCCCCAAAACGTTCAAAGAACACATTGTGCTGGGCTGAGGGCGGCTGCTGTTGAGGGGGGGCATGGGGGTGTTCTTTAGAGATGCCCTGCATTCCAGGAGCACGAGACAACCTTGGGTTTCCAGGAAAACTGGGCCCTGGCACCTGACGCCCAGGCCCAAAATGAGAAAGCTGAGAATCAGATTCAGAGGGGGAGTACACAGACACTTCAAAATGTCCAGATGAGGGCTCGTTGGAATAATTGTAGTCCAGGCCATCAACACCACCTGGTGGAGGCATTCGTCTGGGCTCTAGATTGTGACTTTCTGAGGAAGAGGATGAAGAAGACAGGCCATGGAAGGAGGCAGCACGATTAGGTGATTGGTCCAATGGGAGACATGGGGCGGGTACAGGGTGATTGCCGCTGGGGGGTCCATGGTGCTGAAAATCAGGCATGGAGCCTGTCCTTTGCTGCTGCTGGGACTGCTGCTGAGAGAATCCATCTGCTGACTGCCCCTCAGCGAGCGGGTCAAAACCCTCCGTGAATCCTTGCTGGAGCCCCATACCGCTGTTGTAACCCATTATCCTTCCGCTGTGTAAGCAAGAGGACCCAGGTTCAGGTCCAAAATTTCCACCAAAGTGCTGATGGTGTTGGTGTGAATGTGTTTGATGTCCATGGGGATTATTATGAGGTCGTTGAGGGTTAAAAAATCCATGCATTGAGGCCTGTTGTTGCTGTTGAAGATTCCCCACATGCAATTCAGAATGTCCTCGCTGAAATCCAGCATACTGTTCACCTCCATTCATGTTAATGTTCATCTCAATCACAGGAGGCTCGTTAAGTGGGCCCATACCAGGCTCAACTGTCCCCTGTGGGCCTCCAGCATGAAAACCTGGGCTCTTGTAATGAGAGTTCATGCTTACTCTTGGCTGGTTAAAGTTTTTCTCAGTGGGGCCAAAATTTCTGTTATTAATCTGTGGACCAAACTGTTCCAGCCCAAACATACTTCCCACAATCAGTCCCGCATGACAACCAGCTTTCCTGGCTCCACTGCAGTGTCTACTGTCTCCTTTATTTTCTTTCTTTGGCAAACTCGAGTAATTTCAACAAGTTGTATAATACAGGGCTAACTTTCAAATGTGGTATTGCCATCAATAAAAAAAAACTATGTTTGTAGTTGTAAACCACAGTAATGAATAATTAATTACTGAAAAAGTCTATGATATTGTAAATGAACTTGAAATTGTAATATGAAATGCTCTACAAAAACTTTAAAGTTCAAGGTATATTCCATAAACTGTTCTATGGTGTTTCCTCAGTGCTTTAAAAGTATTACATAAAATATAAAAGAAATACAATTATTTACTACGTGGAATTTTTGCACTGAACAAACCAAAAAACTTTTTTTTCCTTTTTTTTGCCGAAATGTTCTCTACATCACGGCAAACCACGACTGCTATAAAAACAACTCTCTTACCACAAAAACACCCTCACCTGACGATCTGACGACAGCTACAACACATATAGAAAAATTATATAAAACATGTTCCGTCTAATTATCCTTCCGTCCAATCAGACAATTATTCCAATGTGCTGTCAAATGTCCAGAGTGAGGTGCATGTTCTACTTAAAAATCCATTTTGAACGCATATTACAACACTTTCCAGGGTACCACAAAAATATCCAAGTCCATATGAATCCAGAACGGCGTGTTTGGTATCCACTTTCTTTTAGAAATGGGTAAGATTCTTTCGAATTGCATAAGTTGTAAAGAAATAGTTCCCTTGTGCTGAGCTACACAAGCGATGACACAAAAGTAAAGGGCAGGAGAAAGTCCCGTGAATGAGGGGGTGAACCCCGAACTCCCGTCTTTGTGCGCCCGTCTTTTGGAGCTCCGAGGGATAGGCAGCACATGCGCTATCCAAAGCCCGCCACCACAGAGCTGCTGGGCAACACAGTCCCATCGGTCCTGCTCATTCTCCGCGCAATCGAACAGCTTGACTGCAATTTCAATTACAGTCAACACTTGCACATTCAGGGAGTCCTCCTCTAATTGCACCAGTTCTGAGATTTGCTCCACTCCAGCTGGAAACGATTCACCGATAGATCACATACTGATGTCTGAGACGCTCAGCACTGCGCGCAACGACCGCAAGGACCAGCAACAAGTTTTGCATTTCAGCAAGGTCCTCTACTGCAAACATCAGCCAATGGCTTACGTGCCGAGGGAGGGACGATCTCTTAAGGTAGTCCAGGATTTGTCTGTGTTTGCGTTACGAGAAAGGGTTTTCAGGTGCTTCAGAGAAAAAAATAGGCCTTTGGTTTATTGGATCCAAATCCACTCACTGAGAAAGAAGGGAAAAAAAACTCCTTAACGGAAAATAATGAAAAGTGCTACAATGCATTTAATGTTACTGTTATAATTATGTCGTTTTACTTCATAATGATATAGCCTAAGTATGATAATCATTTTTTGGAATTTTAACAAGACGATCAAATTGTTAAAAAAAAATAAAATAAAATGTTTCCATAAGTAAAAAGTGCTGGATTGCCTTATTTTCTTTTATGGAGAATGGAGCATTAATTTACACGAATAACATCCATTCAGTATACATATATTTTTCTTATGTTGTTTTAGTTATGTAAATTTGAGTGCTTTGCATTGGCTTTCGTTGTTCGCAAAATAATGCATTACTTACACTGTTGTTTTTGGCTTTACAGTCATTAAGCACATTCTATTTTATTAGCTTGGTATAGGCTATTGTCATTATATATGATCTATAAACATACAGTTGCAAAAATAAAATGGCATCATTTTCAACCAGGCTATACTGTAGGTACTTTTGTATTTAATATCTTGATTTTGCCTTCGCCTGCTGATAGGCTAACTGAACAGAGAGTTTTGTGATGCTTTGACATTTATTGTAGAATTTCCGATAATATAGCGTAGTGAAAACCTGGATATTGTGGAATGGAAAAGCATGAAAAATCCATTTGTAGGGAGTCTTAGTCTATCCCATATGCAAATGCTTAACAAAAGCGCAAATGCGCGGCATGATTACCACCCGGAGTTTGCATTGTTAGTGCACTTCAAACTGCGAATTAACATTCTCATTCAGATCAATTGACTAATTAACATAATTGTGTTTACATTCTATCTATCTATCTATCTATCTATCTATCTATCTATCTATCTATCTATCTATCTATCTATCTATCTATCTATCTATCTATCTATCTATCTATCTATCTATCTATCTATCAGAAGATGAAGTAAAGCTTTGAATGTGCCTCATCATGAACTCTAAAGCATTGCTGCTGCCCACAGTAATAATGGATAAAGTGTGAAAACTGATTATTGTCTTTAGCTAGCTACTGTCACGCTTGTGTGTAAAACTGCATGCATTTCAGTTCCCCTAATAATATTATTCCAGAAGAGGAGAAACCCCGTCCGTGGATGGTGTGTGTTACATCAACTGATGTGCCTAATTTCATGATTACCGTTAAAGTAGCCTAAAGATATGAACGTAGGCTACACGACTCCAATCACAGAATGTCTATTCAGACTATTGTCTATTTCTCTCGTTTTAATTACGAAGTTAGTACACCAATAGGCTAAGCCTAAATCAGGAGCTTGTGAGCAACAGAGTTTTTCTTTCTTTACCTAGAAGTGAACATGTTAGGTCTTATTATTTTTTTCTTTCTATGTCCCTGGACGCATGTTAAACACAGCTGCTTTATAATAATAATAATCATTATTAATTATTCATTAATTAATTACGTAAGACAAACGATTTTCTTAGATGAGAAACCACATTTGTTATATACCCAAAGGAACTGTAGGCTACATTTAGGCTAACTCACAATGTAATAGGCTACATTATTGATGGATGACATTGTAAAACATCGTCTGTCCCATTTAACATAATAATAATAAAAAACAATCACAATCATAACAATATTAGCCTAATAATAATAGCTAGGCCTAATTAAAGCAAAGAATTGTGCCGAGAGACCTATCATTTAGGCTACTACAAGCATTGATTATTCTGCACATTTCTCTTAAATTAATATTGCATGAGGAAAAACACACAATGTAAATAAATGAGTGTTAAATGACAACAAAGGTGACAATTTAAAAAATCGCCTGTCCCCCAACACACATATGAAATCTCGATGTAATGCTATTTAAGCATAGGCGCCTCAGCAATATATACTTGGCTTGAACAGAGTGACTTTTCTAAAGAAATACATTTTTCTCCCAGGCTAGCAGGGGAGATAAAAAACCGAGAAACCATGGAAATTCATTTTTCTGTGAACTGCTTTCTCTGTGGAAATTCGGTGAAAAAGACACAGTGCCATCTAGCGATTACCAAACAACATGCAACTGTACAAAACAGTGTGTTCACTACAGTTTATGGTTGGCTACTTTTAAACCAGCTCGCATATCATTTCAACCCCCGAACACTCCGTTATTCTGTCGGTGAGACGAGTCTAATGGTTAATGGTTAAGGTAATCCTTCCTTCTTTCTTTCATTCCTTCCTTCTATCCATCCATCCACTCACTGTTAGTGTGGGTCGTGCAGTGAGCATCTTCGAGGACTGAGTAAAACTGCACACTGGGTTGTAACCATTCTTCTGTTAAACCTGATATCTTATTACACTGTGAAATACAAGTGAATGATCAAGTTTAGTGTATTGTTTATATTTCTGTTACTGTATTATATTTGAGTTTGGTCAGTGAGAATGTTGTCAATGACCGAATCAATCGCTTAAATGCTATTTGAGTATTAGAACCAGCAGCAAAACAGAGAGATAATAAATTATAAATAAATAAATCGGTAAATTAAATTAAATGATCACCACAAGTCTGCATTCGATGTCTGGAAGGGTACTTGGAATTGAGATTGTTGTTTTGTCCCAGAATTTAATTAGTGCCAAATGACAAGCCAGTCAAAGGCAATGTTACAAGCTGTTGAGAATATAAAGAGGAAGGCAGGGGTGGGCGAGAGTGGGAGGAGAGTGGAAGGAAGACTTGAAGAGAACATCATGAAGTCGGAAACACTATAGGAACAACAGAACTATATATATATATATAGGCCATATATCTTTTTTTTCACAGTTGACTGCAAAGAATTTGGCAAAAATGGGAAGCACAGAAAGAGTATGACAGTAGAATAAAGAAAAGCAGTGTTAGCATTAAGAACTGAGATGTATTAGAATAGAATAGAATAGAATAGAATAGGATTCTCTAACAAATTAATCACCATTTATTTTAAATGTAGGTTGAAAACTGTGACAAAATAATTGTATTGCAATTGTTGAATGCAAAAGTATAAGAAAGGTTTTGAGTCTATCGAGTCTATAAAGATTACCATCAGTGATTATATTATCAGTGACTGAAACGTTTAAACAGTTTTTCAAATGTGTTTGTTTTATAATTGTTCAGTAAAATGTGCATCTAATGTTGAACGCCTTAATGCATCTTCTATTCATTCTGAATTGCACTAAATAGTAATTTTGTATTATTATCATAATTTTTGGATAATACACATACATTGCAACAAAAAAAAAATGGTTAAGAAAAAAAGTGTGTAAAGTAAATGGGCCATAACATGCTTACTTTAACAGATAATAAAACTGTGTTGGAAAAAAAAAGTAATTTCCTTAATATAGCAATTAAGTATAGTCATTTCCTTAATGCGTTTCTTGCGAAACTAACTTTTTTTTAAAATAACAAGAATCAAATATAAGCTGGTGAAATAATTGATCTCTGTGGCAGATTATTGAAAAAACAACTCTGAATCAGCAATGACTCTAGAACAGAGAAGCTGGCTGTGATAAATCAGTGCTTAACACATTGTTTTGAGACTGCCTGTTTTTAAAACTGATGACATCCAAAGATTCTTTCAGTTTATTATTATTATTTTGCTCACAGTGGTACTTTCTTTGTGGAGGGGAAGTAGTGCAAGGCAACCCTTTCTCTGAAGAATATCCAGGCTGTCAGTCAGTACTGGTCCATCTAGAGCTGTAGGTCAAGGGTTTAAGTATCATCTGTCATCCAAAGGAAAGCAATTGTTCAAAGAGGGAAAAGATGGAGCTGCAGCAAGAACACTTAGAATACTGGATATTTACTTGATAGGTCCTTGCATGCAATCTGCAAGCAATCACATCATTACCACATGGTACAAGCTGATTGGATCCTGCTGCAGCCAATGAGATTGCTAGTCCTGCTTTGTCTGAAACCCTCCACCTCCCCCAGCTCCACCTGCCTAGATCTGCTCGAGATTTGAAGCAGCACATCTTACATGATTACAGCAGTGTGTGTAGTTACAAAAGGTCAAAACGATATAAATACTGTTCGTTTTCTTACACAAACCGCTCGTTTTGTGTCTTAGGCCATCAATGTGTACTTACATTTACGAGTCATTAAATCATGTTTAATTTGGACTTCTCTGTGCATGCTCTTTGAGGTGGTGACCATAGACCTGCATTATATGACTGACACACAAGAACGGTTTGACCTAAAAATATCAAAATTGAAACTACTGCGGAAACAAAGACACCTACATCTTGGATGCCCTCGAGGTAAGATAAAACATACCAAAAAAAAAAAAAACATTTCAAAGTGAACTATCTATTTTGTATATGCCAACACTTTATTTTGATGCTCCTCGACATTTTTCTGACTTTGCAAGTACATGTCAAGGTATCAGCCCTAACAACTAACCGTCTACTAATAGATTCAGTAGACATAGTTACTACTTTGTAGTCGCAAAGTTATTTATAATTAGTAAAGTGTAACCAACATTTCTCCTTATAGAACCTAGAAGCTTCTTTTTGAGTCAAGAACCCTAAGGTTCTATATAGAACCACATTGAACCCTTTTTGTTCTAGTACTATTCAAAATGAAGACAAAGGTTGTTGTTTGACTCTTTATGGTATTTCCTCATCCCATGTCATGCAGGAAATGTTCTCTGTGACCTGGGTTCATCCTGTACGAGACCGCAGGAAGTAACACAGCTCTGATACAAGGCCAGAATTAGCACAGCGGATTTGCTCATGTAAAGGTCTCCACCTGTCAGAACAGCCAGAGGCTTTAGTCTAGAAGGTGATTTATGTCTTTAAAATTCGTAACTTCAGAAAAACTGGAATGTGGAACATTCTGTCCAGAATAAATGGCAAGGAGACCCAAGCAAATCCTCCAGATATCCTCTAACTTTTGACTGTGTAGTTTTTTTAAAGCTGCAGTCTGTAGCTTTTTTTGGGTTAAAAATGATCCAAAATATATATTTGAGAAAATACATTACCAGCCAGTGTTCAAAACTATCTGCTTGCCATAGCTCGATTCAAAACGGTATGCTTGTAATGATTGTTTTTAACTCCAGTGGTACTGATGGATTTCTGTGGGAGATTTGAGCATGTCTTTGTGTCGTTACGACACATCTGTACACATAAAGAAGAGTCTCGGCTAGTCGACTATATTGAGTCATTACGTCACATCTGTACACATAAAGAAGAGTCTCGGCTAGTCGGCTATATTGAGTCATTACGTCACATCTGTACACATAAAGAAGAGTCTCGGCTAGTCGGCTATATTGAGTCATTACGTCACATCTGTACACATAAAGAAGAGTCTCGGCTAGTCGGCTATATTGAGTCATTACGTCACATCTGTACACATAAAGAAGAGTCTCGGCTGGAAGACTATATTGAGTCATTACGTCACATCTGTACACATAAAGAAGAGTCTCGGCTAGTCGACTATATTGAGTCATTACGTCACATCTGTACACATAAAGAAGAGTCTCGGCTAGTCGGCTATATTGAGTCATTACGTCACATCTGTACACATAAAGAAGAGTCTCGGCTAGTCGGCTATATTGAGTCATTACGTCACATCTGTACACATAAAGAAGAGTCTCGGCTAGTCGGCTATATTGAGTCATTACGTCACATCTGTACACATAAAGAAGAGTCTCGGCTAGTCGGCTATATTGAGTCATTACGTCATATCTGTACACATAAAGAAGAGTCTCAGCTAGAAGACTATATTGAGTCATTACGTCACATCTGTACACATAAAGAAGAGTCTCAGCTAGAAGACTATATTGAGTCATTACGTCACATCTGTACACATAAAGAAGAGTCTCGGCTAGTCGACTATATTGAGTCATTACGTCACATCTGTACACATAAAGAAGAGTCTCGGCTAGTCGACTATATTGAGTCATTACGTCACATCTGTACACATAAAGAAGAGTCTCGGCTAGTCGCCCATATTGAGTCATTACGTCACATCTGTTCACATAAAGAAGAGTCTCGGCTAGTCGGCTATATTGAGTCATTACGTCACATCTGTACACATAAAGAAGAGTCTCGGCTAGTCGGCTATATTGAGTCATTACGTCACATCTGTACACATAAAGAAGAGTCTCGGCTAGTCGGCTATATTGAGTCATTACGTCACATCTGCACACATAAAGAAGAGTCTCGTCTAGTAGACTATATTGAGTCATTACGTCACATCTGCACACATAAAGAAGAGTCTCGTCTAGTAGACTATATTGAGTCATTATGTCACATCTGTACACATAAAGAAGAGTCTCGGCTAGTCGCCCATATTGAGTCATTACGTCACATCTGTACACATAAAAAAGAGTCTCGGCTAGTCGGCTATATTGAGTCATTACGTCACATCTGTACACATAAAGAAGAGTCTCGGCTAGAAGACTATATTGAGTCATTACGTCACATCTGTACACATAAAGAAGAGTCTCGGCTAGTCGACTATATTGAGTCATTACGTCACATCTGCACACATAAAGAAGAGTCTCGGCTAGTCGGCTATATTGAGTCATTACGTCACATCTGTACACAAAGAAGAGTCTCGGCTAGTCGGCTATATTGAGTCATTACATCACATCTGTACACATAAAGAAGAGTCTCGGCTAGTCGCCCATATTGAGTCAATACGTCACATCTGTACACATAAAGAAGAGTCTCGGCTAGTCGGCTATATTGAGTCATTACGTCACATCTGTACACATAAAGAAGAGTCTCTGCTAGTCGACTATATTGAGTCATTAACTCACATCTGTACACATAAAGAAGAGTCTCGGCTAGTCGACTATATTGAGTCATTAAGTCACATCTGTACACATAAAGAAGAGTCTCGGCTAGTCGCCCATATTGAGTCATTACGTCACGTCTGTACACATAAAGAAGAGTCTCGGCTAGTCGACTATATTGAGTCATTACGTCACATCTGTACACATAAAGAAGAGTCTCGGCTAGTCGGCTATATTGAGTCATTACGTCACATCTGTACACATAAAGAAGAGTCTCGGCTAGTCGGCTATATTGAGTCATTACGTCACATCTGTACACATAAAGAAGAGTCTCGGCTAGTCGGCTATATTGAGTCATTACGTCACATCTGTACACATAAAGAAGAGTCTCGGCTAGTCGACTATATTGAGTCATTACGTCACATCTGTACACATAAAGAAGAGTCTCAGCTAGAAGACTATATTAAGTCATTACGCCACATCTGCACACATAAAGATGAGTCTCAGCTAGAAGACTATATTGAGTCATTACGTCACATCTGTACACATAAAGAAGAGTCTCGGCTAGTCGACTATATTGAGTCATTACGTCACATCTGTACACATAAAGAAGAGTCTCGGCTAGTCGACTATATTGAGTCATTACGTCACATCTGTACACATAAAGAAGAGTCTCGGCTAGTCGCCCATATTGAGTCATTACGTCACATCTGTACACATAAAGAAGAGTCTCGGCTAGTCGGCTATATTGAGTCATTACGTCACATCTGTACACATAAAGAAGAGTCTCGGCTAGTCGGCTATATTGAGTCATTACGTCACATCTGTACACATAAAGAAGAGTCTCGGCTAGTCGGCTATATTGAGTCATTACGTCACATCTGCACACATAAAGAAGAGTCTCGTCTAGTAGACTATATTGAGTCATTACGTCACATCTGCACACATAAAGAAGAGTCTCGTCTAGTAGACTATATTGAGTCATTATGTCACATCTGTACACATAAAGAAGAGTCTCGGCTAGTCGCCCATATTGAGTCATTACGTCACGTCTGTACACATAAAAAAGAGTCTCGGCTAGTCGGCTATATTGAGTCATTACGCCACATCTGTACACATAAAGAAGAGTCTCGGCTAGAAGACTATATTGAGTCATTATGTCACATCTGCACACATAAAGAAGAGTCTCGGCTAGTCGACTATATTGAGTCATTACGTCACATCTGCACACATAAAGAAGAGTCTCAGCTAGTCGGCTATATTGAGTCATTATGTCACATCTGTACACAAAGAAGAGTCTCGGCTAGTCGGCTACATTGAGTCATTACATCACATCTGTACACATAAAGAAGAGTCTCGGCTAGTCGCCCATATTGAGTCAATACGTCACGTCTGTACACATAAAGAAGAGTCTCGGCTAGTCGGCTATATTGAGTCATTACGTCACATCTGTACACATAAAGAAGAGTCTCTGCTAGTCGACTATATTGAGTCATTAAGTCACATCTGTACACATAAAGAAGAGTCTCGGCTAGTCGACTATATTGAGTCATTAAGTCACATCTGTACACATAAAGAAGAGTCTCGGCTAGTCGCCCATATTGAGTCATTACGTCACATCTGTACACATAAAGAAGAGTCTCGGCTAGTCGACTATATTGAGTCATTACGTCACATCTGTACACATAAAGAAGAGTCTCGGCTAGTCGGCTATATTGAGTCATTATGTCACATCTGCACATATAAAGAAGAGTCTCGGCTAGTCGACTATATTGAGTCATTACGTCACATCTGTACACATATAGAAGAGTCTCGGCTAGTCGCCCATATTGAGTCATTACGTCACATCTGTACACATAAAGAAGAGTCTCGGCTAGTCGACTATATTGAGTCATTATGTCACATCTGCACACATAAAGAAGAGTCTCGGCTAGTCGACTATATTGAGTCATTATGTCACATCTGCACACATAAAGAAGAGTCTCGGCTAGTCGACTATATTGAGTCATTAAGTCACATCTGTACACATAAAGAAGAGTCTCGGCTAGTCGGCTATATTGAGTCATTATGTCACATCTGTACACATAAAGAAGAGTCTCGTCTAGTCGGGTATATTGAGTCATTATGTCACATCTGTACACATAAAGAAGAGTCTCGGCTAGTCGGCTATATTGAGTCATTACGTCACATCTGTACACATAAAGAAGAGTCTCGGCTAGTCGGCTATATTGAGTCATTATGTCACATCTGTACACATAAAGAAGAGTCTCGGCTAGTCGGCTATATTGAGTCATTACGTCACATCTGCACACATAAAGAAGAGTCTCGGCTAGTCGACTATATTGAGTCATTACGTCACATCTGTACACATAAAGAAGAGTCTCGGCTAGTCGGCTATATTGAGTCATTACGTCACATCTGTACACATTAAGAAGAGTCTCGGCTAGTCGACTATATTGAGTCATTACGTCACATCTGTACACATAAAGAAGAGTCTCGGCTAGAAGACTATATTGAGTCATTATGTCACATCTGCACACATAAAGAAGAGTCTCGGCTAGTCGGCTATATTGAGTAATTAGGTCACATCTGCACACATAAAGAAGAGTCTCGGCTAGTCGACTATATTGAGTCATTACGTCACATCTGTACACATAAAGAAGAGTCTCGGCTAGAAGACTATATTGAGTCATTATGTCACATCTGTACACATAAAGAAGAGTCTCGGCTAGTCGGCTATATTGAGTAATTACGTCACATCTGCACACATAAAGAAGAGTCTCGGCTAGTCGACTATATTGAGTCATTACGTCACATCTGTACACATAAAGAAGAGTCTCAGCTAGTCGGCTATATTGAGTCATTATGTCACCTCTGTACACATAAAGAAGAGTCTCGGCTAGTCGGCTACATTGAGTCATTACGTCACATCTGTACACATAAAGAAGAGTCTCGGCTAGTCGGCTACATTGAGTCATTACATCACATCTGTACACATAAAGAAGAGTCTCGGCTAGTCGCCCATATTGAGTCATTACGTCACATCTGTACACATAAAGAAGAGTCTCGGCTAGTCGGCTTTATTGAGTCATTAAGTCACATCTGTACACATAAAGAAGAGTCTCAGCTAGAAGACTATATTGAGTCATTACGTCACATCTGTACACATAAAGAAGAGTCTCGGCTAGTCGGCTATATTCGTATCTAATCGAATATAGTCGGCTATATAGTCGTATCTAATAGTCGAATATAGTCGTATCTAATAGTCTTATCTATAGTCGGCTCTAGCCGAATATAGTCAGCTAGTCGCATCTAATTTCGCGAATAACTGCAATTGCAGACTTCGAACAGAGATGGCGACAAAGAGGAAAAACTGTGGACTGCAGCTTTAAAGAGTACCTATGTGTGGGCAATAATGTTTGACTTCACAAAAATGACTAATGAGATGACAAGGCAAAATTAGGTGGGAATTATATGTTCAAACACACAAAAGAAAAATATTCTCACTATTTTTAATTTCAGATGCATTTACATACATCAATAACTTTTTGTTTTATCCCTACAAGCATTAAAAGTAGATTTCCAAAATTCGAATTAAACACTTGATTTGATATTGTCTATAACCAGTCCCAATACACAGTGCCCTTGTGTCGATTAATCTTCATAACATAATTCAACTTCAAAGCAGTTTGCAAACAGAAAAGCATTATAGGAAGTTAAACTCATTTTCATGGATTTCATGGTTTGATTCAACAGTCATTTATGCAGTTACACAAGCTTAAAAATGCTGCTTGTGTATTCTACAACAAAGTTGCACCCATGCAGCACATTTCAGAATAATATATAAAATATAAAGAGCATTACATTACACAAACCGTATTTTTTTTTATTTATTTTTTTTGCTAGTTGAAAATTGACTAGTTTAAGGCAACAGAGGTAAAATGGACACATTAGAGCACATGGAAAAGTAAGGCAGGACAAGTCAGTGCAAGTGTGGAGGAACATATTCAAAGGTTAATATCCTGAAAACAGTGTGAGAGTACCTTGACAAATGTACTGTAACACTGGGTCTTTGATAACATTCATGTAATAGAGAAAAAAAAGTATTTCCAATGACACAAATTTTCATTTTTGGTTGATCCTTTTCTTTAGCATAGCACATAATCTTCAAGCACTTAGAGACTTATTCTATAAAGGATATTGTTATAACAGATTTTGAAAAGAAGCATGCAATTAAACACACTAAAGGCAATCTTCACCCTTAAAGGCCTTGTGGGAAATCACCACACAGGAATTCACACCTGGGAGTGTTTGTGCATCTGTGTGCATATATATGCTTGTACAATTGTGATTTTTGGAGCGAAAATTGATTGTAAATGGCGTGTTCCCAAAGTTTGTTCCTAATAAAGCCCAGGCAGGACCAGACAAGAGTGGAGGAAGTGAAATGTAAAGCCTGGCCCTGCCCTGAGGGAAACGTCTAGAAAACTGCTTTAAATGAGTAAGTGAATGAACAAGACAAAAAAAAAAGTTTTTCTTCAGTATTTGTGATAAAGGCACTGTGGGGAAGAGAGGTTTATATCTAAAATATCAGTAACGAATCTAAATGTAGAGCTCCTGACTGAGTAAATCTAATGGGATTGGCTCCACTGGTGTGATTTGGCCTGGCCGATCCTCTTCTTGAGGAAAGCGGTGGTCGTGGTTGGTCTCATTCATCAGCAGCACTGGTTCCTCGCACTTGACCTTGCTTGCGAAGCTAAAAAAGAAATTGCCGAAAGAGATGTTTGTGGAGAGAGTCAAACAACTTTAAAGTATATTACACTCTAAAAAATATTGTTGGTTTAACATAAACAATAAGTATCCTGGTTCCTAAATTTTACAGCATTCTCCAGACTTCAATGTCACATGATCTTTCATAAATCATTCTAATATGATGATTTGGTGCTCAATCATTATCAATTATTATTGGTGCACAATTTTTAATAATTCTTATCATCAATGTTGAACAGATTTTGCTACTTTATATTTTTGAAAACCTTGATGTATATATATATTTTTAGTGCTGGGCAATGATTAATTGTGATTAATAGCATCCAAAATAAAAGTGTGTGTTTCCATAATATATGTGTGTGTGTACTGTGTATAATTATTTTGTATATATAAACACACACGTGCATATATATATATAAATCGTCTCAGGTT
Organism: Pimephales promelas; assembly: GCF_016745375.1. The sequence continues at coordinate 17,924,843 of NW_024121987.1, forward strand.
ACGTATGTAACCCTGGTTCCCTGAGAGAGAACGAGAGCTGCGTTGTCAAACGCGATGGGAACGCTCTGCGTGATTGCGTCGTGAAGCGTCTGTACAATCAGTCCAATGAGAGAGTAGGACGTCAGGTGACGTCACTGACCAGGAAACTATAAAACACCCTTGAGATCAGACCGCGACAGCTTCTGTGAAAGGCCTGAAGCAAGTCGATCAGGGCATGCAGGAAGTATGGCAGGCGAATGCAGCTCTCGTTCCCTCTCAGGGAACCAGGGTTACATAACCTGAGACGTTCCCTTTCAAGGGAACTTCGAGCTGCGTTGTCAAACGCGATGGGAACCCCATACCCACTATGCCATGCTGAGAAATGCCCGTTCTGTGTGAAGTCCAATGCGCACACTAAGAAGCGAGCAACCTAGCACCGGAAGTGGAAAGGTCTAGGTCATAAAACCTGACAAATGTATGCAGTGAGGACCACCCTGCCGCATTACAAACGTCATAAAGGGAAACACCCGAAATTAAAGCCTTAGAGGCAGCCATACTCCTAGTAGAATGGGCGCGGTGCATTATTGCATTATAAGCAATAGAGATAGCCTCAATCCACTTGCTCATACTAGTCTCGATGCCGGGCAACCTTTCTTAGTCGAACCCAAGCAGACTAATAATTGCTCTGACTTACGCCACAGGGTTGTGAACATAAGCATCCAATGCCCGAATTGGACATAACAGATTGAGACTTTCCTGATCTGGGGTATTGAAGGGTGGAGGACAGAAGGCCTGCAGCACAATAGGACCCATCAACACATAAAATATAAACCCCGACGAGGAGGCTGAGATACAGAGTTTTCTAGTTTTTAAGATAGATTTAATCTAAAAACTCTTATTTATTTTTCAATCTCATAATAGTCAGCTAGCCAGTAAAATTTTAACTGGCAAAAGCATAAATAAAACCTCCTTTTAAAAGCTCCTCTTTATTCAGCAGATATGAGCTGACTTATTTATTCATTCATTTAAAAGTCAAACATATGTATTTCTTTTAACATTTTTATTTGTTTTGTACTGTTTCTTTTTAAAACAAAACACTAACGATGCCAATTCCTCGGAACTGGAAATCGCAGTCCACTAGATCTGGCATGTGAAAGCTGAGATAGAGCTGAGCTCGTCCCCCAACCCCCGCTGTCAGATCCATTTGCGAACCCCGAAATGCGAGTCGTCTCCGTGCCTCGGCAACAGAGAGACCCGCGCGGGGACCGCGAACCGAACCGTCCTCCTCGGAGAACGCCCGGCGGGAGCGGAGGAGCGTCTTCGCGGACAGCTTCTCGCAATGCCCACAGTCAGCTCCCTCGAGAACTGACTGCTGGCATGCTCCACTCCCAAACAAATAGCTGATGTGTGTCCCCACCCGTGATGTAACGAGGGCAGGGAACCACACAGCGTCTATAATCTTGCTTTGCCATAAATATAGATAGTGATATATATTTCTTTTCTTGGCTTTGACAAACAACAATAAATAGACAAGGACAAAGTACAGAGATCGCTTGCTGAAGGCTACAGAAGCTGTCGCGGTCTGATCTCAAGGGTGCTTTATAGTTTCCTGGTCAGTGACGTCACCTGACGTCCTACTCTCTCATTGGACTGATTGTACAGATGATTCACGACGCAATCACGCAGAGCGTTCCCATCGCGTTTGGCAACGCAGCTCGAAGTTCCCTTGAAAGGGCACTTAAATTTATACATGCATGTGTGCGTACAAATAATTATACACAGTACACACACAAATATTATGTAAACACAAACTTTTATTTGGGATGTAATTAATCGTCCAGCACTAATTTTTAGTGAAAACAGCATTTATTTGAAATGAAAATCATTTGTAACATAATAAATCTCTTTACTTTGTGTCAATTCAATGCATCCTTGATTAATAAAAGTATTAATTTCTTTCTTATTTATTTTTTTTGTTCAATTATAGGCTACTTAGCCCAAACTTTTGAATAGTATATCACAGATTCCCTAAAAGAAAAAAAAAGAAAAAAAATATCAGCATAACTGTTTATATTAATCAGAAATGTTTCTTGAGCACCACATCAGCATATTAGAATGATTTCTGATGGATCATGTGACTGAAGACTGAAAAAATGATGCTGAAAATTCAGCTTTGATCACATTACATTTTAAACATATTAAAATACAAAGCAGTTCCCTGCAGTAAATTGTAATAATATTTCACAATATTATTGTTTTACTGTATTTCTGATCAAATGCATGCAGCTTTAATGAGCATAAGAGACTTTTTCGCCCTGTGTATTTCTGTGTTTGAGACTCGAGTTCAGGTCTCAGGACATTGAGCTCAAGTCGTGACAATTAGTGGCTGAAATTGGTGGAGCTCGGTAAGAATTCTTAAACAGACAAACATTAATATCACTTTATAATAAAGCAGTGGGAACTAAACCGTCCATTCCTCATTTGGAATCATGGCACAGGTGCTTTTCAAGCGCAGAAATCCATTTGTATGTTAATGAGCCCTCAAGGAAGTTGAAGCAGGCACACATCAAGCGCAAAGAGACGGTTCGAGCCCCACACTACAGTTAGTATGTCACACAGTCAGAGAGTTTTGTCAGAGGTTGGACAGAGTTACTGTTAGTCAATAACAGACATTTCTTTCCCAGATATTCTACCTTTTATCCATTGACATTCTCCAAACGACAAAAATGCTCTCTGAAGAAATTCTATTATTTGATATGGGTGAGATTCTTCTTGTTAAAAGCAGGCTTCAGATACATTTCCACTGAGATATAAACGAAACTGAGATATTAAACGTATTATATAGAAATTGTATTTAATTATTGCCAATGGAGATTGAATTGGAAAAATTTACTGGGCAACAATGTCTTGCTGGCCATACTTTGCAGTTATTGTTTTGATTAAAAATATATTTTTGTCTGAAGGACAGTTGCATCATTTAATCATTTTCTCTGACTTGCATATTAGTGAGAATGAGCCATTGTGATTTTGTTCCTCATTAATCTGTTTTGGTGAATTCCTTAACATTTGTCAAAAAAATCCTTTACGAATCCTAGATTAATTTCTGATAGGAAATATCCCACTGTGCTCACAACACAACACATGTTTTCTTTTACACAGCTTGATTTGACTGACTGAATAAATGAATAAATATTCTTTGGCAACCCCTCTGCCAAAAACCATGCTTACATTTAAGATAGAATAATATTTGAATGTCTACATTATTATCAGACATGTTTTACATCAAACTATAGAAATTCCTTCTCACCAAAATACTGCGTACTGCGTGTTCGTGGGTGGATTGCTATGAACTTGAAAAGGGGGAAAAAAAAATCACAAAACTATTACACCATGTTTTATTTCCCCTTGTAAAAGTATCGAATTTGGGGGCTGGTCTCCCCCAGGGGTCTAAATCATGACGGTAGTTGAACTCGTGAAAAAGGGTTAGTTTCAACTCAAGTTTATGAAACCAAACCAATTCAATCAGGCTTTGTTTGTACCATGACGCTGATCATCAACTTTCTCTGTCAACTCAAGCTTTAATCCTGAGTTCATAGAGCATGTGCACATGAAAGTGTGACATCAGTTGCGAAATTGAATGCAGATCTTACTGTCGTAGGCCAGTAAGATCTGTGCATGTAAACCTCACTTCCCTGATGTCAAGAGGCGCACTAGCGACTGACGCCAGCGGCTGCGCCCGCTCCCACACCATTCAAATCCAGCTCGGAGCTGGGTAGGATTTGGGTTTAAATTTGGTGCCGTGACCCGAGTTGGAGTAAGGGTTAAGGGGGGTGAGTGTAACTGTCTAGGCCAGTAAGAAATGTGTGTGTAAACCTCACTCCCCTGATCTCAAGACCTCAGTTTTTTGAATCCCGCTCGGAGCGGGTCAGTAGGACCGGTTACACTTTGAAACATAAAGAAACTGCAATTCAAGTCTTGTGAGAGAATCAGCAACATTCATTTCTATCTTCTGCCAAAGTTTAACGCTTTCCTCCAAAATTTCGGCTTTCCGTGTTTTCACTGTTATACGGTAGGGGACGCTATTATGCATCTTCTGAAAGAGTACTGAATCTCCTGATCAAAACACGGACAAAAAAGAAGCAGAAACAAACAATATCTCATGTAAGCAGATGCATATGTAAAATAACGGGTTCATCAATATTAATTTATTGGGTTCATCATGGTTTTATTTTTTTATTATTGCTTGGCCCTAATCCTCTATGATTAGGGCCAAGCAATAATAAAAAAAATAAAATCATCTTGAGATTAAAGTCATTAAAATGTTAGATTAAACTCATTAAATTTCGAGAAAAAAGTCGAAATACAATCTTGAGAATAAACTCATTTAATTTCGAGAATAAACTCGTTGTGTTTTGAGAAAAAAAGTTGAAATGAAATGTAGAGAATAACGCATTCGATCAATGTTCATTGCATAGCCTACTGATAGTTGACATGGCAGACATGGATCACTAGTAAATACTGTAATTTAGACTTTATTTCAGCAACAAAGAAATACTATAAACTTTAGCAGTAATATAATGCATTAAAAGTGTCACTGAATTTGCTCGTGCAGAACTTTACTGATAAAAGAAGTTTGAGCCGTCACTTGAACAACGAACAGCACTGGCCCAAATGCACTCTGGAATATGGACTTTGATCAATTAAAACCATATGTACTGCATTGCCATTAATGGTTACAGTCGATACATTCTGTAGATAGAGGCGTACACAACCAATAACAACACTAAAGTAATAGCCAGTTAGCTAATTCATAAAAACAGTTGGCCTACTGGCATAGGAGGGTGTCCTGAGAGCTCCGCGCCGACATGGGGACCGTTTTTTCTCGAAACACAATGACTTTATTCACGATAAATTCTTCCAATGGTTACAGTTTGCAAATGTTTTCAAACGACTAACTAATACACTAATAGTTACAGGGTTTTTTTTTTTTTTTTTTGACATGCTGGAGTGAATTTAAAAATCTTTAGATGAAATTAGTTTTTCAGAAAAACTGTTTACATACATTAGAAAAATTAAGACTATTTTGACTATTTTAAGTTTATTCTCAAGATTGTATTTTGACTTTTTTTCTTGAAATTTAACGATTTTTTTTCTTGAAACACAACGACTTTATTCTCGATATTTAATGAGTTTATTCTCAAGATTGTATTTCGACATTTGTTCTTGAAATTTAATGATTTTTTTTCTCGAAACACAATGACTTTATTCTCGATATTTAATGAGTTTATTGTTTATTCTCAAGATTGTATTATGACTTTTTTCCTCAATATTTAACTATTTTTTTCTCGAAACACAATAACTTTATTCTCGAAATTGAATTAATTTATTCTCAAGATTGTTTTTTGACTTTTTTTTCCTCAAATTTAACAAGCTTTTTCTCAAAACACAACAACTTTATTCTCGATAAATTCAGCCAAGGGTTACAGTTTGCAAATGTGTTCAAAAGACTAACTAATGCACTAATAGTTACAGTTTTTTTTTTTTTTTTTTGACATGCTGGAGTGAATTTAAAAATCTTTAGATGAAATTAGTTTTTCAGAAAAACTGTTTACATACATTAGAAAAATTAAGACTATTTTGTCAACTATTTTGACTATTTTAAGTTTATTCTCAAGATTTGTATTTTGACTTTTTTTCTTGAAATTTAACGATTTTTTTCTTGAAACACAACAACTTTATTCACGATATTTAATGAGTTTATTCTCAAGATTGTATTTCGACATTTGTTCTTGAAATTTAATGATTTTTTTTCTCGAAACACAATGACTTTATTCTCGATATTTAATGAGTTTATAGTTTATTCTCAAGATTGTATTATGACTTTTTTCCTCAATATTTAACTATTTTTTCTCGAAACACAATAACTTTATTCTCGAAATTGAATTAATTTATTCTCAAGATTGTTTTTTGACTTTTTTTTCCTCGAAATTTAACAAGCTTTTTCTCAAAACACAACAACTTTATTCTCGATAAATTCTGCCAAGGGTTACAGTTTGCAAATGTGTTCAAAAGACTAACTAATGCACTAATAGTTACAGGGTCTTTTTGATATGCTGGAGTGAATTTAAAAATCTTTAGATGAAATTAGTTTTTCAGAAAAACTGTTTACATATATTAGAAAAATTAAGACTATTTTGTCAACTATTTTGAATATTTTGAGTTTATTCTCAAGATTGTATTTCGATTTTTTTTCTTGAAATTCAACGATTTTTTTCTCGAAACAACGACTTCATTCTCAATAATTAATGAGTTTATTCTCAAGATTGTATTTCGACATTTTTTCTTGAAATTTAATGATTTTTTTCTCGAAACACGACTTTATTCTCGATATTTAATGAGTTTATGGTTTATTCTCAAGATTGTATTTTGATTTTTTTTTTCTTGAAATTCAACGATTTTTTTTCTCGAAACAACGACTTCATTCTCAATATTTAATGAGTTTATGGTTTATTCTCAAGATTGTATTTCGATTTTTTTTCTTGAAATTCAACGATTTTTTTCTCAAAACAACGACTTCATTCTCAATATTTAATGAGTTTATTCTCAAGATTGTATTTCGACTTTTTTCTTGAAATTTAATGATTTTTTTCTCGAAACACGACTTTATTCTCGATATTTAATGAGTTTATGGTTTATTCTCAAGATTGTATTTCGATTTTTTTTCTTGAAATTTAACGATTTTTTTTCTCGAAACAACGACTTCATTCTCAATATTTAATGAGTTTATTCTCAAGATTGTATTTCGATTTTTTTTCTTGAAATTCAACGATTTTTTTCTCAAAACAACGACTTCATTCTCAATATTTAATGAGTTTATTCTCAAGATTGTATTTCGACTTTTTTCTTGAAATTTAATGATTTTTTTCTCGAAACACGACTTTATTCTCGATATTTAATGAGTTTATGGTTTATTCTCAAGATTGTATTTCGATTTTTTTCTTGAAATTCAACGATTTTTTTCTCGAAACAACGACTTCATTCTCAATATTTAATGAGTTTATTCTCAAGATTGTATTTAGATTTTTTTCTTGAAATTCAACGATTTTTTTCTCGAAACAACGACTTCATTCTCAATATTTAATGAGTTTATTTTCAAGATTGTATTTCGACTTTTTTCTCAAAATGTAACAATTTTTTTCTCTAAACACGACTTTTTTCTCGATATTTAATGAGTTTATTCTCAAGATTTTATTTCGACTTTGTATTTCAAGATTGTATTTCGACTTTGTATTTCAAGATTGTATTTCCAAATTTAACGAGTTTTTTTCTCAAACACAACGACTTTATTCTCGATATTTAATGAGTTTATTCTCAAGATTGTATTTCGACTTTTTTCTCGAAATTTAACGAGTTTAATCTCGCATTATAATGACTTTAATCTCGAGATGGTTTTATTTTTTTTATTATTGCTTGGCCCAAATCCTCTTTCGTACAAATTAACTTAAATGAATAGTTGGCTAACGATGCCTTTGGGAAGTGCAACCCAGATCTACATCTGACAGTAAATGACATAATGTAACATCATTAAAAGATATGCAGAGTTTAGGCCACTTTGAAGTAAATAATCTGAAATATGTAATTGTGCTTATATATGAATATTAAATGCTGATCAATGTCTAAACACACACCTCTTACAACCCTATTTTATAGACTTCTTCATTATGTGGAATAGCTAGGAGACTTTCGAGGTATAATTGTACATTTTAATAAGATCATATATAGTTTTCGTACATAGTTTTAAAACAAATAGTTTCTAAAGGAATTGTGCACATTGTTTAACTTGTTGCCATTTTTAAAGCGAGTGACAGCATGTGCCATCAATTTTAGAATGACCCAACAATAGATTGTTCTGAATACATTTATAAACACTGCATACATAAATTTGAATAAATAAATGAATTTGCAATATATATCAGAATATTAACTAATCTGAAATTCAAAACAGAGTCGGTCAATTATTTGGACATCTCCAAATGCCTCCATCTGCTCAATTTCATCGCATCCTTTGTTTCCAAATTCTTTTCTATCCCCCTCCCCTCTGCTTTCTTCTAGCCATTATTCGTCAGTGGATGGCAGAAGAACAGTATTTGGACTGCACTCCAAAGAAAATCTGCAAGCACTCTAGGACTGGAAGTACTATGAGACAATGATATTTTGTTCTGTCTGGATTCATACTGAAGGGTGGGTGGTCTCTAGGCAAACGATTATGGGCCAGTGCACAAAATCTGGCTTTTTAATAGCGTCATACGCAGTGTTGGGGAAAACTCATTACAAGTAACTTGAGTTACGTAATCAGATTACTTTTTAAACTAACTAGTAAAGCAAGCATTACTTTTTCAATTTACAACAAAATATCTGTTACTTTTTCACATTTATTGACTTGACCTCATGTTGAGAGAATTAAAGTTAGGAGGTGTGTGTGTGTGTATGTAAACATGATTATGCTTAGGCTATTTTAGTTCAAAACTAAACATGAACATGCATTTATTCATCTCTCTGGCACGAAAACATTCAGTATTCCTCAAAAATGACTAAAATGAGTAAAATGTTTTTATGCAAAACTTATATAATTAACTATATTAAATTGCACAAATATACTTTATGTATTTAATCTCACTTTTTTAACCAGTGCCTTTGCTGCTGACCTTCAATGATCTAATTCAACAATACTAATAAGCAAAAGTGACTTTAGATTAGATTTAGAAATCAGAGTGTTGAACTTTCTTCGCCTGTATCCTATTGTTCTTTAATCCAGAATGGCTGTTTGTTTGAGCGGCGCCCTCTACTGTACTGGAGTAAATATTCATTAATGCAATATTGTAATGCATTACTTTTACAAGTAACTTTCCTCAACACTGCGGATTCAAAGCCATGGGTTACAGTTTGCAAATGTGTTCAAAAAACTAACTAATAGACTAGTTACAGTTTGTTTTGTTGTTTTCAGAATAACTGTTTACATATGCATAAAAAAAGACAATTTTGTCAAGTTGATAATCCATGTCATGACCCCTTTAATATTATGTTTAATAATATTAAATTATTATCTTTGTTTAAAAAAATGGAATAGCTAAGTATGGCATGAATTGTACAGTATATCCCTACAAAAGTTATAAACCATGAAAGAAAATACAGTATCCCCTAAAACAGGGGGTTAGTTAGTTCACACTAACAAGTGCTTTTCTTCCTGACAGCTAAGTTGGGGTTTGACTACAGATTCAGCACAATCTGTGTAATGTGTATTAGAGCCCGACCGATAAAGGATTTTGAAGGCCGATACCGATAGACATATTTTTTGATTTTAAAATCCGATATGCCGATATATCGGCCGATTTTTTTTTTTTTTTTTTTTTCAGAAAGGCACAACAAAACATTAACAGATTTCCCTAACATTAGTTATCGGTAGTTATTTATGAGTTTTAACCAAAATAATATGATAATGCATTTTAAAAAGAAACTTTCGAAAAGTTTATTTTATTGCCACAACAGAACAGACTGATGATAGTGGCATTAGCTAGCTTTATGGTTAGCTAGTCTATGATGAACCATAATTTAACAATGGATAACGTCATACTGCAAATTGTAAAACATACATTTTCAATATAACTGGCCAATGAAACTTCCGCCGGCCACAAATTTTGTCAAGCTTATTAGAGTTAAGAGAACTGAAGGGGATGTTCTTTTAATTGTTATTCAAGCAATGTATGTATCGTGCCCAACTCAACGAGTGTTGCCAACAGGAATGGTTTAGAGTGCCCTCTGGTGGACAAACTACACAACACTCATGACATGGTTCAAGTGTGTTTCATCCGTTTATATTTTATTTTTGAAATATTCATTTATCGGCCATTATAACTGCCGATACCGATAGTTTGGAAAATGCCTAATATCGGCCGATAATATCGGCCTGCCGATATATCAGTCTGGCTCTAATGTGTATGAGTGTACGCACCTCCTCCAGCTCTTTCTGTGTCTCCTCTTCCATCCGTCTGATGTCCTCCATGTTGAGCTCTACCCACTTATCAATCCAGCAGAACAGCTGCCGGTGGAAGTTGGTGAAGATTCTCTTCTCTTGCTTAGTAAATGACCCCAAAACAAAGCACATAAATCACAAACCACTCCACAGAATTATAACCCTATCCAGACACACAGTAAATTTATTACATAGCAAAATATAAAGTAGGAATCTCAACATTAAAATGTTAAAATTATTGGTAACATTTTATTTTAAGGTGACGTGTACTTACATGTACTAGTAATAACAGTAAATTATGCAACATTACCAAGTGACTAACCCTAAACCAAACCTAACCATAACTCAATAGTAAGTCCATGTAGTTAAGTTATTTGATATATAATTATTACTCAGAGTAATGTAATGACGTCACCTTAAAATAAAATGTAACCAAATCACTTAACACATGCGTATCTCAGTAGGTGAAAGGCGAAATTCAGCAGTTTTATTACTAATAAACTATAAAAATTCACTTTAGATGGAGTTAAATTAAAACCACTTCTAATATATATATATATGAAGAGTTCAGATGCAAAAGCCTCTAAGTGCCATTTGAAATTTTCTTCTAGAATGATCATTTTTATCAAGCTTGTATATTTAAGTTCAGTCATTTCACTTAAATGGCAATGCTAATTACCTATTAATTGTTATTTAAGTGAAATTACTGAACTTAAATATACAAGTTTGATAAAAATCATCATTAAAGAAGAAAATTTCAAATGGCATTTAGAGGCTTTTGCATCTGAACTCTTCATATACCCTTACCTTGTGAAGGAAGCTTTCTATCCTGTTCTGCAGGCCCCACCACTTAAACTTGACCGTGACCAGCTTGTAAGCACACATTCGTGGGCAGTCAGGGTTATTAACCAGTTCGTTCTGTGAGACATAAATGAATGAAGCTATGTCGACCATGCATAAATTAAATCTAATACAGTACAGAGGTCCTTAAAATCAAATAATTACAGTATGGCTACATTATGCAGATGTTTTCTTAGAAGATCTCCAGAATAATCAGCAAAAACACATTTCAGGAGCGCCATAATCTAACAAGCCTTATAGGAAGGTTAATCTAGTCTTCAATACACACGAATGAAGACATCTCTAATTCATATTCATGTGGACACACACATGTCTTAGTTTGTGCCAATCACTGTGATGCCTTTTACGGTCCATCAAAGCGGAGTGATTCATCTTCATTAGCTCTTAAATGCAAAACACTTCCACTAATACACTGTCAGAGGTAACTTATCCAGAGGTCATCGTAGAAATAGTACTGTAGATTTTTACTGAACTTTTATTTTGACATTGTGCTGATGTTTAAATTCAAGTACATGTAATAAGGACACTGTTACCCATAAAGTGTTACCCATAATCTTAATTCAAGTGATAAATGATTTTGAAAGTCTGACAGTAATCATTGTTGAGAGCTACTGTAAGGTTAACCCTGCCTGGTTTAACCACTTTACTGTCACCGTCCCACAGGGATGTTTTAAATATTACGAAAAAAAAAAATAGATTCACCATTTGTGTTATGGCAATAAGCTATAACGCGCATGCGTGTGCTTTGTATGTGATTCCTAGAGGTTGAATTCATATCAAAATCTGCCAAACCACCCATACTACTTTTGAATAGGATTTCTACTTCATAAATTGTGTGAAATTTGTGAAAATAATGGTTCAGATCACTCAAAACACATATGGAAATGGAGACACCCTTATATGGGCAGTAATGGAGTCTGGTTGTGCCCTAGTGAAAAAGTTTGGTACTGCGCCCAAACTAAATCTCACTGAAAGCTCATTTTTTCAGATATCAACCTAAAATTTGAAACACAACTTGTTCAGATTTTTGGCTTTGATTTTTCTGCAGTTTTAGAGTAGCCCAGGTTTTGAAAATATATATTTTATATAAAATATGAATAATATTTTTTTTTACATTGTACATTTCTATAAACTCAAACTTCTATAACTTTTTTTCTGTTTCACTTTCCTAATTTATTTCACTTCGAGAAAAATCTGCCAAATGTCTTCTTTAAAACGAGACCAATCTTACGTCTATTTATTTATTTATTTATTTTATTTATTTATTTGGATCCCCATTAGCTTCCACAATGTGGTTGCTAGTCTTCCTGGGGCCCATAAGCGTACTAAAACTTATATACAATTAAAATACACAAATATAACATACATAAATATAACATTACCGCATGTACACATTTATCTGCATATACACACTCATACAGCAAATCTTACGTCTATATTCCAAAGCATTCTTGAATTACAACCATTTAAGTTTGAAATGAGCATTTCCATGTCTATTCAAAAAAGGGGGGGTGACAGTTAAGAGGTTAAATGTTTGAAAATGATTAACAGTTAGATATTAGTTAGTTCGTTATTGGCATTGACAGTTCCACATAGAACTTTAAATAGCCCCCAAAAAAAGGCTCTTTATATTAGTATTATGCTCTTCAAACCAAAAACAACATGATTCTTTTAAGAACTGTTCACTAAAAGAATTTTACGGGAAGCCAAAAGGGTTCTTCTATACTGCCCTACAAAGCAAAAAGGCAGTAACTACGCAGAGTGCAGAGCTGAGAAAAATGACTTTTGCTAGGGCTTTTTGCAGTTACTGTACAAACGACTACCATTTTTCACTAAAACGACATGCATTTAAGATAAGATGTTTTGTCATATAACAAAGGTTGGCTTGAATGTCATGAAAATTGTAATAATTAATGCTTTACCAAAACTGCAGTTACTGCCTTTTTGCTTTGTAGGGCAGTATAGCATTCTGAAAAACCTTTATTTTAAAGGAGTAGTTCACTTTAAAAAAAAGTGAACTTTTGCTGATAATTTACTCACCGCCATGTCATCCAAGATGTCCATATCATTCTGTCTTCAGTCGAAAAGAAATTAAGATTTTTGATGAAAACATTCCATGATTTTCTCCATATAATGGACTCCATTGGGAACCAAACGGTTCAAGCTCCTAATGAGTTTCAGTGCAGCTTCAAAGGGCTTTAAACGACACCAGACGATGAATAAGGGTCTTATCTAGCAAAACGATTGCTCATTTCAAAAATAAATAAAAAAGTTTTAGTTTTATAAGCACAAATGCTCACCTTGCTCTGTTCTGTGATGCACGTTCGTGACTCTCCTGTTCGAACTATTTCAAATCTTTTTTCAAGTCATGACTCGAAGGTTCCTAAATAAGACCCTTATTCATCGTCTGGTGTCGTTTAAAGCGCTTTGAAGCTGCACTGAAACTCTCATTTGGAGCGTGAACCGTTTGGTTCCCATTGAAGTCCATTATATGGAGAAAATCCTGGAATGTTTCATCAAAAACCTTATTTTCTATTCGACTGAAGAAAGAAAGACATGGACATCTTGGATGACATGGCGGTAAATTAAACAGCAAAAGTTTTTTTTTTTAAAGTGAACTACTCTTTTTTTCAGACTCATCATAGAACCATCTCCACCAATGGGCTCTATGATCAACTTAGCTCATGATGATTTGGGGAAACGCAGCCCTGGTTGTTGAGTTTAGTTTGCTAAATCCATCCAGATGCAGAGATTACCAGGCCACAAGAAGGGAAAATTATCAGTAAAAACCAACATAACCTTCAGTCCTCGCACTAAAATATGGAATGACTTTAGAAGACTTTTAGTATATAGTACATGAGAGCATATGATGGTTTAAAGTAAAAATTCATTGTAACTGCTTGGGGGAAAAAAATCTTCAAAATGTTTAATTCCATTGATGAAAAAAGAAATATGGGTTTAGAATGAAGGGTGAGAAAAGGGTCCCTACCATCCAATTGGGTCCCAGTGGTCCTCTGCCGGTCTTGACTGACTTAAAAATAGCTGGATCCTCATCTACCTTGTAGTCCTGCATATTAACAGAAAAAAAATACTTTGAAATGTATACTTAAATGTTGTGAATTAGACTTGCTTCATTTTGTGGATACTCACATTCTTAAGCAATATAACATTTGGAAAGCTGCTGCACTTTTTCTTTTCAAGAGCTTATTTACACTTCGAAACTGCCAAATTTAAACCATTACTATGCAGATCATCAGGGTATACGTCAAAACTTGAGATACACCCTTATAGACTTCGGTTATGCCTAATAGAGCCCAAGTCATTAAAAAGTTTTCAAGGAGAGATGCAGTGAGGTATGGAGAGGTTAAGAAAAAAAAAAAAAAACACGGAACAAAAAAATAATAGACTTAATAAACCAGAGAGGGTGGAAACTGGGAGAGATGGTGAGAAAAACAGCTGCTGGTAAAAAATAAATGGACGAAAAGCATTTAATTTTAACTGGACCTCCAGGGCCTCGCAATTGTAAATAAATCATGATACGCCTCCGGCAAAATAACAACCTCTCAGTTTCTGTACAGTTAGAGAGGCAAACAAGCATTGAGGGCTTGTGTGTGTGTGTGTGCGCACACACACCACTGTCACACTGAGAACAAACCGACCTGTTTAATACCAAGTGTGCTGTCTGGAGGCCAAAGTGTGATGATACGGTAACAATGCTTGGTGTGAATTCATGTAAAGCAGAGGTTTGTTTGTGTGCCAGGCTATACAAGCCCTTAATTACTCGAACCCAAGTCACGGTTCTCAGCACAACGCCTGCAGCCATGCCTGAGGCCAGAGTCTGATAGGGCCCAAAGACACGGACAGCCAGGACACCAGAGAAAACTGCTTCATTAGACCATAATCCCTCCTTCCCCTCACACAAACACTCTTAACTAGCTAATCAATGCCAGAGGAGGATTACGTTACAGTTATTTTCCATCCTCTACGCATGATTTTTGAAACCGCAGACCTTGTTAAATTGGTCTTGCTTTCACATATACATCATTAATTTTGCTTAATGAAATTAGTTAGAAGTTAAATCTAAAGTAATAAAATGGCATACAATAATATATATATATATATTCTTTTATGTAATTTTCTTTAGATTTAGCTTCTACTGTTTATAGGCTATGTGTATATTTACATACATGTATGTCTATATATATATATATATATATTCTTTTATGTCATGTTCTTACCTTAGATTTAGCTTCAAACGATTTATCGCGATTAATCGCATCCAAAATAAAAGTTTGTATTTTCATAATATATGTGGAAGCACTGTGTATAATTATTTTATATATATATATATATATATTTGTATATATATATTGTATATATATATATATATATATATATATATAAATACACACACATGCATGTATATTTAAGAAAAAAATATTATTTATATAAAATTTTTATATTTATATATAATATAAATAATATATAAATCTATACAGTATATACATGAAAATATTTCTTAAATATATACAAGCATGTGTGCATATTATATAAATAAAATAATTACACACAGTGCACCCACATATATTATGTAAACACAAACTTTTATTTTGGATGTTTGACCACTTTATTTTAATTGTTTGACAGCCCTAGTGTCTGTGTGTGTATATATATATATATATATATATTGTATATATACAAATATAAACAGCAGAAGCTAAATCTAAAGAATATTGACTATAAAATATATATATATATATAATAAATGACTATAAATACATATATATATATATATATATATATATATATTCTTTTATGTCATTTTTCTTTAGATTTAGCTTCTGCTGTTTATATAAGTATATATACACACAGAAATTATCATTTTTTATCAGTTTTAAAATGTGGCTTTACAGTTGGTAAATAAGATGTTTGGAAAAACTCACCTCTAATTTGTTTATGAACACATTCAATATGACTATACAATTTCAACAACAGCAACAATACTATTAATAATTTACAAATCTGAAATGATGGTTGGTGTGCACTTGCAGAGATGGAGTTTGCGTGGAGCACCACTAAAGCAGACTGAGCTGTTCCTAGACACTGAAAACACAAGATCAGAAGCTTCTCGTGTGTAAAAAGAAAAAAAAAAGTGTCTGGCTTCAAGCACAAGCATTTTTGACAGCTTTTGGCATGGTTTGCATTTTTAATTCCCTGTGGCTCTTTGCGGGATCCTGCAAGACATTTGCATGCAGTAAAATTATGTCAGATTATCTGGCACTTACGTGTGCTAGTTTTTGAGCATGTTAAAGGCTTCCAAAGCCTCTGAAACCTTAAAACAAGTATAATAAATATAGTTGCAAGCAGCGATGATGGACCCAATCACTACAGCACCACCAAGTGGCTTTTTGGAGCACAATAGACACATGGATTTAACCTCAGGTATTTTTTTTTTGGTTGCTAGCGACCAGACAAAATGTAATGAAAAGGTAAAAAATAAATAAATAAATAAATATATAAAATAAAAATAAAAGTTTTTTTTTATTTTATTCATTTTTTTACTTCATCAGAATGGTGCAAAACTTGGTGAATAATTTAGTTGCACTTGACTATGTGAATGTGCAAACAAATATTAGGAAAAACAAAATAGGAAGAGGCTAAATCTTCCTTTAAAAGGTCATACACGGTAAAAAAAAATCCTGTAAAAAAAAAAAGGTAAACTACTGGCAGCTGTGGTTGCCAGAATCACTGTAAAAATACAGTGTGTGACTGTTTTTGAAATTAACAGCTAAATACCGTTTTGTCAGCTACAACTATATGCAGTTAATTTACTGTTATATACTGTAATTTAACAGCATATAGCTGTAGCTGACAAAACAGTATTTAGCAGTTAATTTTAAAAACGGTAACACACCATATTTTTATGGTATGATGCTGGCAACCACAGCTGCCAGTAGTTTACCGTTTTTTACAGGATTATTTTTTACGGTGGTAATAGGTATTGCTGCATAGTAAACGAATGAGACATATGAAAAAAAAAGAACATTTTTGGGGGGTACAATCTACAAATCAGCCCGCTAGCAACGTCAGTGTTATGAGTTTGTTTCCGAATACATGAACTGAAAAATTGTATACCTTCAATGCAATAAGCTGTTTTGAATAAAAAGTAGGGCTGTTAAACAATCGCGATTAATCCCATCCAAAATAAAAGTTTGTGATTACATAATATATGTGGGTGCACTGTGCACTTATATACTATAAATACACATAGATTTATATATAATTTATATTATATATAAATATATATTTTTTATATAAATAATTTTTTTTTTCTTAAATATACATGCATGTGTGTATTTATGTATATACAAAATAATTAGACAGTGCACCCACATATATTATGTAATCACAAACTTTTATTTTTGATGCCCTTATAAAAAGATCTGCCAAATGAATAGTACATGTAAATAATACACTATAGTACTTTATCTATCAGACTAATTAAAAACATTTGAACACTAATAAAGAAAAAAAACATCTTGACATCTGAATGTGACTCAGTGAAGAATATGTGTCCCACTGGAAACCGTTCTGACAACAGTTGATATGTATTTTACACTCAACAGACCGACTGATGTTATCACGCTGGCTGGCTTGCAACAAGTTTCATTGTAGTCTACAATATTTCATCATCTACAAAGCATTTATACAGAATGTATTAGTTTTGACAACCTTTCATGGAAAATACACCTGTGAAACTCCTTGTTAATCCTAGGTTTTCTTGGCTCATGGGGACCCTGGTGATTAAATATGTAATAGGTGTTCAAAGAGGAAGATTCATTTGAGCTTGTAACTGTATTGAATGCAGCAGCTCAGCAGAACAGGGTACTTACACCAGGGGACACTTGTTCTTTGTCTGCAATGTCAATAGGTGTGACCTCCACAGACTTCCACTTAGAGCTGTCCAGTTTGTGAACCTGTTATTCATAATTTAGAGGATTTATAATCACAAAAAAATAAGTACAACAATGCTCACAACAAATATTCCAAAGCTATACTGTTTGTGCTCTTTAACCATTCAATAAAAAAGTGTGGTTGATCCGTCCAGGGATGTAATTATCTTTATTGTAACACTAAGAGTTTATCTAATCAAAATGTTCCTAATAATCCTTTAGGTGAGCATATTTTAAAATATAGCAGTGCACGTTGCTTTTAGTTCAAACATGCATTTTAATCTGGGACTAGCTTAAAGTTTGTCTGTGAATCCGGGAGTTAATCTGGCAAGGCTTCACAATGCATTCTTTGTAACACTTTGGGAAAACGTGACAATTTTTTTTTTTTAAAGATTTCTAACAGTTTAACTTGTCTACTGTTATATCATTCACCTTAATAATAAAGTTAAAATAGAATTTGATCTGATTTCATAATTTTACACTGACTCTCAACCTCTGGATTTAACCAGTTTAATAGGTATTCCCTCTCATGAGCCCATTCAATTCACAGATAGCATGTTTTTTTTAATGAAAACACAGAATACATACAAATGCACTCACATTTTCTAGTGTTCCAAGATCAGGTTTGTGCCATGTTTCAATCTTGATGAAAAAATCATCCTTCATGTACTCATTCTGGGAGAACAAAAATCAGAGCATTGTATTGTCTTCACAGTAAATGAACATGTGGTAGGTCTATGTGCATACAATATGAAATTATGTACATGCTAATATTTGAAAGCAGATAAACACCTCAAAGATCTCTTAAATAGATTAAATTGCAAAGCATCTCAAAAAGCTTCATATTTGCAGGTTCAATATCAAATGTGGTGAATTAATGAGATCTGTATCAGCTATCATTCAAAAGGTTAGGGTGAGTGAGAATTGATTTATTCCTAATCAGTGTACAGTAATATCACAGGATCATGTGACACTAAAGACTGGAAATTCAGCTTTGAAAAAAAAACATTTAAGTTATTTTAAATCATATTTTATAATGTTACATTTTTTTCTGTATTTTAAATCAAATAAATGCATAACTGTTGAGCACAGGAAACTTGTTTCAAACTTTTTTTTTAATAATCTTACAGATTAGTGAACATGACTACTATCCAAAAAATATCTTGTATAAAGCAGAGAGAGATTATTATGCAATTGTGACTGATTAATCAACATTTCATTTGATTTAGTTGGCAACCATATACCATTGACAGCATGAAAGACCCAGTGAAATGAAGATCAGGAACAGGTTTTGTGACTTTTAGTCAATATCTATTAGCTATTCTAAAAGGTAAAAGTTGACTAAAAAAACTTGTAGCGCATGTAAAACAAAGTCTTTCCGAAAAATTGCCAAATAATCTTGTATGCATTTTTGTCTAATAAAATGCCTTTTAGAATGACCAGTCATTGACTAGCAGTAGCAAACAGCAAATTATGGTTATGTCGGGCTATGACATTTACATAAGCATTTGAAGAAAATTAAAAAAATAAATAAAATTGTCATATTACTTCACAGGGTCTTGAAAACTGGCATTCCTTACATGTGATTAACAAAAATAGGCATTTAAATTTAATAGAACCAACAAAGTTTTCAGTGCACTTACCGTTACAACTGTGGCAAACATGTATATCAAACAATAGAAAAACACAGACACGAATAGAGGTTACACCATGAATTACAACCGGTTATCCCAATTAAGTTTCTATATATTAAAAGTAAACTTCACATTCATTTAAATTCTTAAAACATGAAAAATGTAAACTTGATTAATCAACATAATGAAAGTGCAACTAACTTAGGTTGAATTTTTAGAATCATTTTAAGGCATTTATTGACTGGTTGGCGCATGTGTTTACTGTGATGCATAACCGATAAGTAGGGTTGGGTATCGAGAATCGAGTATCGATTGGAACCGGGACTAACTTTTCGTTTTTCCCGGAATCGTTCAAAAGTTAAAATTTCGATTCCTAGTTTCGATATTCACAGTCTGCCGAGCGGAAAAAGAAACCGCTGAACAACACCAACGAAGAAGCGTCTACCGGAAGTGTTGGCATAACCGAGTTGAACATGAGTAGCTTACGTCGGCGGTCCAAAGTGTGGCTTCACTTTTCTAAAAAAACAACGAAATCTCGGCAAAATGCAAAATTTGTGACAGAAGGAGTATTTCCTTCAGAAAGACCGTTGGTTAGCAAGGTTAGCTAAACTTTTTTGACCCTGCCTCTTAAAAGAATCGGAATCGAGAATCGTTAGGAACCGGAATCGAAACAAGGAATCGGAATCAGAATCGTTCAAATTCAAACGATACCCAACCCTACTAATAAGCTTGTTTCAAAGTTTTCCACCCACTTGTTCGGCAGTAAGGGTAGGCATTCCAGGCCTTTTCGTGGAACACAAGCGAACCTTCAGGAGCGATCACCTTTACAAAGCCTGGTACTTTGCTGGGCGGCAGAACATACAAAACGAAAAACACAAACGATGTTTGAATTACTTCCTAAAACGTGTTATATTCTATATTCTATTGAAAGCCAGGCTTCTCACACATGACTGGAGTGTAAATCCACATCTGCATACCTTTTGAGATGGTAGATTTTGTGCGTGTACTGTCCTTTCTCGCCATCCTTTTCATAGGGCTCGTTCTTCAATATCTCAATGCCCTCTCCTCCGCCGGTCTCGTTCTTGCTGGCTTCTGCCACAGAGTACAGCTGCCCTACTTGATACTGAAACAAGGCTATGTTCACAATGGATTCTACCACACTGCTTCATGCATCTGGAGACTGTGGAGGCCATTTGAGGATAGTCAACTCATTGCGATGGTCAGTTTGTGATGATTTGAGCTTTGTGGCATGGCCGGAAGATAGTACACTGTGGTCATAAAGGGATGGAGGTGTAGCCCATCTGCTTTAAAGGCACACTATGCAGGAATTCCGTTTTTGTCAAACAGCGACCTCTAGAGTCGCCGTGGAGTACTTGCATTTAATGTTACTGTCGAAATACCACCCACGCAGAGCGTCTCTGCCATAACTTGAAGCTGTTATATTAAAGTACAAATCTTGCATAGTGTGCATTTTTTGCATTAAAGCTACACTGTGTGATTTTTACCCCCATCTAGAGGTGAAAAGGTATATGAACATACAGGGAATATTAGTTTCCTCTCAATTCCAATTTTGTTTTAAATCCTACGGTGGCCAATGTAGTCCAAGATTAACATGGCTTCGAGTTCGACCTCGTCCATGAGTGTTAACTCAAACGTAAACGCGAAAGGCGAAGCTTGCATTAATGGGTATGTCCCTCTTTGGCTAATGTACTTTCAAGATGGAGGGGCAACATGGCGGCCAACACCCGTATGTATTTTCAATGGCATATTATACACTCACGAGAATACTTTATTACTTGAACGAAGTAAATATACATTAATGAGCACATATATTTTTGAAAGAACAAAGTGTTTTTAGCTAAGAATAAACTAAAAGAGTTACACAGTGTAGCTTTAAATAAGAGATCTAGGGCTAAAATGTGTTTTTGAACTCAAGCTGAGCGCTCGTGTCCGCTGCTATCAGTGTCATGGATACATAGTGTCTCTTGTGTCTTCACTCAGACTCCCTCTTCAATCACAAAATAAAATGCACAAAAACGTGTCCCTGCTTGATATAGACTGTGACCACTGATGAATTCAGTTTTGATGAGAGAGAAAAAACTTTGAACCTGTAACCTCTGACACGCTTCACAAAAGATCTCCCACAAGACCATTGAAGAACTCAAACAAAACTTGCGTTTATCGACGCATTTATTTACGGGTTGAGCAGAGAGGATCATTCTCTTTTCCTAGTCTCTTCCGACCACGTTTTCTTTGCTTTTTCCAACGTCATAGTATCGCTTCTGAAAGTGTATCACGTCTTGCGCGCAAGTGTCTTCGTGCTTCATGTTGTGGTTGATGTGTGTGACGTTGTTGCCGTAAAGCATGTTGTGATTCTCACGAGATATGTCGGGGGCGCTCCTCTCAAACTTGCATTGCTGGTTTTACCCCAAGCTTTACTACCAGGATGATTCGCCCTACTATGAGTTTATTTACCACCGAAATTACTTTGAAGCTGTTATATTAAGGTACAATTCTTGCATAGTGTGCCTTTGAGGCGCGTTCAGAGATGCTCTTCTGTAGACGTCAGTTGTAACGAGTGCTTATTTGAGTTATTGTTGCCTTTCTATCAGCTCAATCCTGGTCATTCTCCTCTGAACTCTGGCATCAACAAGACATTTTCACTCACTGGATATGTTCTCTTTTTCAGACCATTCTCTGTAAAACCTAGAGATGACTATGCCTGACAATCCCAGTAGATCAGCAGTTTCTGAAATATTCCAACCAGCCCGTCTCGCTCCAACAACCATGCAACATGGAAGTTTGCTGAGGCCCCCTTGTGGGGTTGAGAACCACTGAAATATACCTTCTTATTTTGTTTTTAAATATAAGATTGCTTTTGTTTGTTTAGCATTTGTTGGTCACTGCATAATTCCCATACTTCAATTTGTGTTATGTCTTAGATTTGACGACTTTACTATGAATCTAAAATATGAAAAATTGTGCAAATAAAAGAGTAGGTGTCCAAACTTTTGCCTGTATGCTACTGTAAACATGTCCATATGCTTCTTACCACAACCTATGTTCACAGTCTTTCACAGAGGCATTAAACGTATAAATGAATGTGAGAGTATAGATTTATGTTCAGCTGCTTTAAAACAAATTAGAAACTATATTAAACTCACCTCTTCAACAGTGCATGGCAAAACAATGTGGCTGAAACACACCGAGAGAAAAGACAATGCAACATAATTTATACATAACGTTAATATTCTGAAGAAAAAAACATGACAGGCACAGGGGAGACTGTAGGTCGACAGTCTTTTCCAGAATTCATAAAAAATCGAATTTTAGAGATTTTACACAAAACCACTGCTATAGAGAAAACAAGAATTTGACTATTGACTCAAACCATCATAGCAATAGCTTAGTTTAAAATCCTTGTGACTAGCCTCGGTCGACCTTAAAACAAAACTTCAAAGTATGAAAGGTATGGAAATGACTTCATGTGAAAGTTACGATAAATTATCAAAGAAATGTGTTTAGTTGCTGTCAGAGCCTGTAGGCCAGACCCGAGTTTACCAGCAACACACACATTAACGTTATCGTCATCATCGTCATGATCTCTGTTCACACAACATGTAAAAGTCACGAAAACTATGTAGAGATCTAGCAGCATAGGTAAATTGGAATACAAACTATTCAATATTAAATAAGGCAACATAAACATCTATAAAATAAACAGAAATGTAAGTAACACTCACTATTCTTTGATGAGAACCATCTTCATTCCCGAGGCTGAGCCGCTCGACTGACGTCACATGCGTTTATAAAGGCGCTGTTAGTGTGTGTGTGTGTGTGTGTGTGTGAGAGAGAGAGAGAGAGAGAGAGAGAGAGAGAGGGAGAGAGGTGGGGGGGAGGGACTGTACAAAAAAAACATTAGGCTAAGTCAAGTTTTACACAAGATATGGCTCTCTCAAGTTTTATTCCAGTTTTTTAAAAAAATGTTGTTGTTTTTTATTATTATTAACATTCAATATTGTCCTGTGTTGTGATAGACAACTAAGGAATATGGTTGTTATCAAAGATAACAGCTACTTGATTTTCTTTTTGTTGGATATGGGACTATGGCTGCTGTGTTTAAGACGATTATTGAGAGCATGAAACAGAAAAGCCTTTGTGAATGAACACGTCAGTGTGTGGCTTTGAAAAAGTGCTTTTATCCATTGTGTAATCTTTTTCTTGAAGGAAATATCTAATATATCTCTGTCTATAACTTAAAATGTAAAACCTTTGACTAGACAACATCCTGCACTGTTATAATGAAAAAGTTATGAATGTTATGATATTCAAATGAACTTATTTTAAGATGGAACAGAACAAACTAAATGTCTTCTTTTGTCGTTATGAAAACACGTGTGCTAAAAAGGTCTCATAACCCATGAGGCCATGTAAGGGCAGAGCTACTGAAACCTGGAATTAACAGAATTAACAGCTTTTCTGATTCTGTGCAACATTCACAGTAGGATTTACTGTTACTACGCAGGCAGTGAGACTTATGCAAGTTAAAGGAATAGCTCAAAGAATATAAAAATGCTCAGAGAATGATAATCCACTCTAATTTAAGAAGATATAATGTGTTTGTGTGTTATACAACATCATACTGTTAATATAACCATACATTGCTAAGTTTTATAATGTATTAAAACTGTTGTTTTGATGGGAAGGTTTTTACACTGTAAAAATGAATATGCTTAATCTAATCAATAAAATTGTGGCAGCAGATTACAACCAATAGTATTAAACAGGATGGGGATGTCCAAATATTTCTTGTGAATGTTTTTAGAATCAGTTTTTAATAGTTGTGTTTGAGTCCTTCAATTGTCCTCAGTGTGAAAAGATGGATCTCAAAATCATAGTCACTGCTGGAAAGGGTTCAAATATGCAAAAGATAGTGGAAAACTGAAGAATTTTTGGGACCTGGAGGTTTTTTCTTAAGAACATTGGGCAGTTTAACTGCTCAGGACAAACAAGGGACTCAAGAACAACCACGTGGATCACCCAGGTAAGGACATGCGGTATTAAGAATCAAGGGTACAGAAACTTTTGAACGGGGTCAATTTGAATTTTTTGTCATGTGAATTATATGTAAACATCTTTTATGTAAAATATTTTATTTAACATTTTCAGATTGTGCAAGGGGTGTGGATCTCTTTTGTAAGTAAATTATATTATGTTTTTATTTTATACAGATTTATAATGTCAGCAGGTTCAAGCTAGCTAGTAGGCTAAAAAACCCAAGGGTAAGACACATTTTAAAATGTCAGAAAATTACTTTAGCTAAATACTTTCAGCTACTATTTCTAATACACAATTTTGTGCAGTTTGCTGGTTTACATTCAGTAACAAAAATCAAAAAAAAGTAATAAATGTGCAGGTATCCAAATACATCCATGCGCATTTGATCTAGACACATTCCATACCCATGTAGAAAAGACATTTATTTTAAGTGTAGTATATTATATAAAGACACAATGACATTGTAAAGCACCATTCCAGCCCAGTTCACTCCACCAATGACACGCAATAAAGTGTGACTGGATTCATTTTCAATGAAGAGCTGCCGACCTCCAGCGACACAGTGGCCATTGGCGTCGGGATGTAGGCCTGTCCAGAGTTGAACTTTATGCAAACAAGCAGCGAATTTCATGTGTTGGCAAGACAGAGTTGTTGAGAGTAAGCAAATGTAGTAGTTTAAAGCTACTCGACACAACCAAATTGCCAGTTGTTTATAGGAAACATCTCTGTTTTGGCCACATATCCATAACCACAATGGCTAAGCCAGCAAATAGCTTTTCATTTTTATATCTTATGTATGTACAGATTCCATTTAAATAACCCGATCTTCTCCAAAATGTTTTTCTTTAGCATTAAAAAAAAAAAAAACATTATTAGTTGCCTAATCACATTTAAGCCATTAACAGATTTCCAAATCAAATTGGTTTTCTTTCTCCAAGAAGACTTTCTGGAGAAAAAGATTATTTAAAATGTAATCCGTGCATAAAACATAATAAAAAAAGAAACTGTGCAAGTCGAGGGCTAGCTAGATCTAAAAGAGCATTCCGGCTGGAAGGCTGTCTGATGTACTCTGATTAAAAACTCTGATTAAAAAGTGAAAAAAGAGGGAAGCCATTTCTTATACAAAAAAAGCTGGCAATTTTGTATATGTCGAGTATCCTTGATTGAACATTAAATCAACTACATACACCAACTGATGAACGATGAAACTCTCAGTCTTGATACACGAGATGGATCACGTGTCTTTACTGCCATTTGTAGTTGCTCTTGAAAAATCGCTGCTTATTTACAGTTTCTTTTAACTGTGTCACATAGCTGGGAAAACCTACATCCTGTCAGCAATGGTTCCTGTCACTCGTATCATGGAAGTCAATGAAAATAAACAAGGTCATATCACTTTACTAGAGCACAGATAACTGTGTATATAGGCATCTAAGAGGACCTAACGAATACAATTTTCCATTCTCACATACAGACAAATAACAGACTAACATGAATCTCACAGAGTATAAAAATGTGTAAACGTCAGTCACATAACATGCAGATGTGGACAGTGGAATCTTTAACAATATTAAACTGGTTTTGTCAAGTCTGTTTGTGGACCAGCTACAGTCTCTTGAACGAAATTGGTGGGTGCTAGCAGTCCTCCTCCAGTCTTTACCACTTGCCCCTTTTACTCCAGTCTTTAGGAGTGAAATGCAAACATTTGGAGTCGATACGGAGGTGACGCTTCTGCATGGCCCGCTCATGACCTTCCACTATGTCCTCTGATAGGGTGAGGATATACTGACCCTGCAAGAAGATCAATCAAGCTCAATAAACTACAAAACTTAAGCAAAAAATTGAAAACCACTAATTGATAGGATATATTAAAGTAGTTCACTTTTGAAAAATCTTTTGCTGATAATTTACTAACCCCTATGTCATCCAAGATATCCATGTCTTTCTTTCTTCAGTCGAAAAGAAATGAAGGTTTTTGATGAAAACATTCCAGGATTTTTCTCCATATAATGGACTTCAATGGGAACCAGACGGTTCAAGTTCCAAAAGAAACTTTAAGTACAAACTGCAAACTTGTTGAAAGGGCTTTAACCGCTTCCAGACGATGAATAAGGGTCTTATCAAGCGAAACGATCGCTTGTTTTATAAATAAATAACAAAGTTTAAGTTTTATAAGCTCAAACGCTCGCCTTGCTCTGTTCTGTAACGCACTCCTGTTCGAACTCATTCGTCAAAATGAACAAATCTTTTTCCGAGTCATTTGGTTCATTCGGCGAAAGAAACGAACGAATTGATTCGGAAAAAGATTTGTTCATTTTGTTGAAATAGTTCGAACAGGAGAGTCACGAACGTGCACCACAGAACAAAGCAAGGCGAGCGTTTGATCTTATAAAACTTAAACTTTGTTATTTTTAGCGATTGTTTCGCTTAATAAGACCCTTATTTATCGTCTGGAATCGTTTAAAGCCCTTTGAACAAGTTTGCAGTTTGTACTGAAAGTTTCTTTTAAAACTTGAACCGTCTGGTTCCCATTGAAGTCCATTATATGGAGAAAAATCCTGGAATGTTTTCATTAAAAACCTTAATTTCTTTTCGACTGAAGAAAGAAAGACATGGACATCTTGGATGACATGGGGGTGAGTAAATTATCAGCAAAAGTTTTCTGAAAAGTGAACTAATCCTTTAACAATTAGGGTTGATGGGAAATCTGAAACACATCCCAAGCCATCGCGTACCTTATAATAATTGATGAGGTTAAGGTATTGAAGAGTTGAGATCACATCCTCTTTCTTGACACTGGTAATCTCACTGATTTCACTGCGAGAATCACAAATAACGTTAAAAACAACTACTAATAATGTAACCCTACTCGTAATGTAATTTCAATACAAGCTTTTTTTTTTTAAAACTGAGCCATCATAATGGATGTGATGCATCTCTGAAAGAAATTTCTGGGTCGTATCTGACCCCAAATCATAGGAAAAGGTACACACTTCAAGTATAAGAAACAAAATGAGAAAAAATTTCATTGAAGGACTTTTAAATAATTTATTTGTAAAATATGGTGGAAAATAAGTATTTGGTCACCCACAAACCAGCAAGATTTCTAGCTCTCACAGACCTGTAACTTCTTTAAGAAGCTCTTCTGTCCTCCACTCGTTACCTGTATTATTGGCACCTGTTTGAACCCGTTATCTGTATAAAAGACACCCGTCCACACCCTCAAACAGTCACACTCCAAACTCAACCAAAGAGCTGTCGAAGAACACCAGGAAGAAAATTGTAGACCTGTACCAGTCTGGGAAGAGTGAATCAACAATAGGCAAGCAGCTTGTGTGAAAAAAAAATCAACAGTGGGAGCAATTGTAAGAAAATGGAAGACATACAAGACCACTGATAATCTCCCTCGATCTGGGGCTCCACGCAAGATCTCGTCCCGTGGGGTCAAAAGGATCATGAGAACGGTGAGCAAAAATCCCAGAACTACATGGAGGGACCTGATGAATGACCAACAGAGAGCTGGGACCAAAGTAACAAAGGCTACCATAAGTAACACACTACACCGAGAGGGACTCTAATCCTGCAGTCCCAGGCGTGTCCCCCTGCTTAAGCCAGGCCCGTCTGAAGTTTGCCAGAGAGCATATGGACGATCCAGAAGAGGTTTGGGAGAATATCATGTGGTCAAAAAAAGAACTTTTTGGTAAAAACTCAACTCGTCGTGTTTGGAGGAAGTAGAATGCAGAGTTGCATCCCAAGCACACCATACCTACTGTGAAGCATGGGGGAGGAAACATCATGCTTTGGGGCTGTTTTTCTGCAAAGGAGACAGGACAACTGATCCGTGTTGAGGGAAGAATGAACGGGGCCATGTATCGTGAGATTTTAAGCCAAAACCTCCTTCCAATCAGTGAGAGCCTTGAAGATGAAACATGGCTGGATCTTCCAGCATGACAATGATCCCAAACACACCGTCCGGGCAACGAAGGAGTGGCTCCATAAAAAGCATTTCAAGGTCCTGGAGTGCCCTAGCCAGTCTCCAGACCTCAACCCCATAGCAAATTTGTGGAGTCTGTGTTGCCCAGCGATAGCCCCGAAACATCACTGATCTAGAGGACATCTGCAAGGAGGAATGGGCCAAAATACCAGCTACAGTGTGTGCAAACCTGGTGAAGACTTACAGGAAACGTTTGACCTCTGTCATTGCCAACAAAGGTTATGTTAAAGTCCCCGTGAACCGGAAGTTGCAAACGATTTTTCTCCAGTGCTGTGACGTATTTCCAAGTGAAACGGAATATTGAACAGAGGGCAGGGTTTTACTCTAGCGCTCCTCCTCTCCATCTCTCGCTCATAGCAAACTAACGGTTTGAGGGGAGTGGTTAAGCGTTTCCCCACCCAAGTTGTGAAACCTACGTCATCAGAAAAAGAAACCGTTCCAGACCGGAAGTAACTTTTCAGATTTTGATTAAAGATTACCAAGGTAAAACATTTTTTAAATATATTTTTACTTGCACGGATTAATTGTTCACCACAAGACTAGTAATATGCGCTAACAAAGTAAATAGGTTCAATTTTGATTTCATGGGGACTTTAAAGGATTGAGTTGAACTTTTGTTATTGACCAAATACTTATTTTCCACCATAATTTACAAATAAATTCTTTAAAAACCTCTCTCATAGTTGAAGTGTACCTATGATGAAAATTACAGACCTCTCTTTTCATTCAACTTGCACAATCAGTGGCTGACTAAATACTTTTTGGCCCCACTTTACACTCTATGGTTCAGATTTTTGTGAGGTTAAAGAAGAGGATACTTACTTGATGGTGATCTGTGGCCGTTCTCCATTCTCTGATTTGAGGTTCATGAGGATCTCCAGAATAGTTTGAGACCAGTAAGAGCGATAAGAGAGCAGACCCAGATCAGAAAGAGGCTTCTCTGGAGTACCTGTCTTTCCTTCCACTTTTGAGAGCTCATAACCTGACAGATGTGAACAAAAACTATGTTTGTTTGCTTGCTTATACAACCTACACATTATTCTGAGATAGCAAGCTATAACTTTCAAATCCTTATGATCACATTCTATGTTGCCAAGTAAAAAGACATAACTGTTGATTACTCACTAAACTCGATTAGTAGTTTGCCATAGCCTCTTCTCTGGTAAGGTGGTAAAGTCAAAATGCAGGCTACATTATAGTCTTCTGTTGATTCTTTTTCCTTTAATGGAAAACACAGCCAATGAAAACACTAATCCAAGCAAGCCTATCATACAAAAAAGGGGACTAGCCAAAATTATAAAATATCAGTAAGCTATATTATACCTTGGAGAAGTAGCCGACTATATGGAAACCCTTCGAGTCATACTCGGTCATAACATAGAAGAGGAAAGGATCCGTGTCATAGTACAGGGTCTTGTGGTCCAAGAAGCATTTGGCCAATAAACACAAATTTTGGGAATATGTCTGTGCAATAGAAGAAAAAACAATAATTTAGGGCCGTAACCATATCTTGCTTTAATAGGATCAAACATGTTTTAGAAAGCATGAAGAAATAGAACAGTGAAGGAATTCTAATTGGGAATTTAATAATTTTGAACCATTTTGCAAATAACTTTTGCATAAATTTGCATTAAAATAAGGACAGGTACCTTTATTTGTATGCCTTACATGCTGGAAACGTAAAGCGTTTCTTGTCTCGTCATACTAGGAATTACATGAATCAAATATGTGTTTTCAATTCAAAACGGCCATATTTGAGAAAAAAAAAGTCGAGTAATTTAGATCACTTGATGTTACTATTGGTTGTTTAACATTTCTGTCGATTGACATGTAGCCTGGGAAAACCCAGAAAACTTCCGGCAAATTTAGATTTGCTCTGAAAGTTAGTCTGGCAAAGAGCTCATTCAAGCCCATTTCCAATCCGTCGAAATCGTGGCACCAATCAGAAACGTTGGGGCGGGGTTTCCACGATGACGACAGCGCTGGGATTTTGAAGCAGATTTTGTAGCCCAGCCTAGAGCCGTTAAATATTAATATGTTTTTCAACGGCTCTGGTGCTGCCGACGCACAGATTTATTTACCACACACACACATACACTGAAGACACACGTGTGACGCTTGTGCTGTTTTTTTGCCTATATGAAGACAGAAATGATTGAACTTCCTCTCCAGGCTCTAGATCCACTCTAAAAAATAACGTCGTGATCATTTAACAACTTCATTTGTGAAACTATCATCATGACGATCATGACAAACACACAGAAACTCAAAAAAGAGATTAACGGCAACCCGTCAAAATAAAAGTTCGGTTTAACTTGACAGAAATATATTACTGTTGTACAGTAGAAATAGGAAATGTCCAGATGTAATAATACATTAACTATACACTAATACGCTAATACGATATTACGAATAAATTATGAATTTTTTAAACAAAACTGAATTTAACTAATCCATGTTTTA
This sequence comes from Pimephales promelas, assembly GCF_016745375.1. The sequence continues at coordinate 17,955,815 of NW_024121987.1, forward strand.
ATTTTAACAGTAAAGCTCATTGTGCAGCACATTATTTGACAAAAAGTTTATGGTAAAATTAGTGTTTTATGGCTTAATTTTATTACCAGCAAAAACACAGAATTAGTGTGATTTTTTTTATCTACATATTTAAAAAAAATTAATAATACATGATTTGAATTATTATGCATTCTTTTTAATGTCTAATAATAAAAAAATGACATGCCCGCTTCGCTACAGTAGCAGGTAGTGTAGTGTACTTTCTCTGTCGAACACAAGCACTCACACACACTTCTGCAAAGCAAATTATAACACACTTGAGGTTACCCACCTTGTTTTTCCTGCCATCTATTTCAAAAAATGATATAGTTCCTTTGCGATAGATCTCATTTCCTGGAGGGTGTCGAAGGTTGCATTTTGTCTGTAATAGTTATAGACAGGTGACGGTTATCTCTGGGCATGTTGCTTAACCCAAGATCACACTAAAGCTTGTTGTTTTAAGTGTGTCTGTGCTCAGGTGCCTTTCAACCCAAAAAAATAAAGTTTAAGTGGCAAATCAGGTCAATTAAAAAAAAAAAAAAAAAAAAAAACTGATAATGGTAAAATGATTTTATATATATATATATATATATATATATATATGAAATATCAGGTTTTTATTAACTGTGAATGAAACATTTAATTAGACTGAATTCAATCATTATACCTGAAATGTAATCAGCTAAATAATGTAAGAACATCACCAGATGCGAGTACAGCTTGACAAATTGAACTGTAAGAATAGTTAGACCTGCACAAATAAAGGACATAAGCAATTCAAATATAGAACAGTCTATAAAACATCTGTTGTGACTGTTATATCAACATTAATTTAGGACCAAATTAGGTGGACTATATACCTTGTGTTTTTCCCCACCCAAATGTGCAATATCCCTTGCATTAAACCATCAAAACAAAAATCTTTTTAACAAAAGATACACTCCAGTTCAAAAGATTTTTTTAACATTTTAAAGTCTCTTCTCACCAAGACTGCATTTATTTTTATCAAAAATATAGTTAAAAAAATTATATTGTGAAATATTATACAAATTTAAAATAGCAGTTTTGAATACATTTTCAAAATATCATTTATTCCTGTGATGTGAAGCTGGATTTAGCATCATTACTCCAGTCTTCAGTGTCATGTGATCCTTCAGAAATCATTCTAATTTGCTGATTTGGTACTCAAGAAACATGTATTATTATCAATGTTAAAAACAGTTTTACTGCATGTTTTTGTGAAAACTGGGATATATTTTCTCAGATTATTTGATGAACATAGTTTAAAATAGCAGCATTTATATGAAACAAATATCTTTTGTAACATAAATTATCACTTTTGTTTAATTTATAAATTATAAATTATGATAAATTATAAAATTTATAAATTATGTTCTTGCTGAATAAAAGTATTTTTTCAAAAACTTTTGAACAGTGAAATGTTTTTTTGTTGTTGTTTTTTTGGTGCAGTTTTACTGAGATTGAAACAGACTCCTATGTAAGAGTCATGTTTATCTAAAGCAGTCTAACTCTTACCAGATGCCTCTGAAGACACTTGAGGCTCTTGAGGTACTTCAGACAAAATTCACAAAGGTAGAGGATGGGGAGGGTGGTGAGCTCCTGCGGGTATGGAGAAAAGTACCACGGCTTTAGCCTGTGCCGGCCCAGCTCAATACAGTCTATGTTCTTCATTCGCGTGACGATGTCATCATGTGAGCGGTCCGACACCAAACTGCCAGTCATGCGAGGGGCAGAGGGGATACCATCAGAACTGTCCTGCGAATCCTAAGAGCAGAGAGCAGAGTTAGAGAGATCTAACAGCAGTCAATGACAAAAGCAGATGTCCTGTGTATTAAAAAGAAATCCATGAACTTTATCATCTTGCTATCACTGTAAATAGCAGGAATTACTCATTTATTATTACTCAATACACTGAAAAAGGAAAATAAACAGTATTATCTTCCACACGACACCTGCATTTATGAGATCCAATGGCTTTTTAGATAAATTTCTATAGTTTTGAGTTTCATACTTTTCTCTAAAAAGCCTTAACAGACACACAATCAAGGCAATGGGAAGTAAAGGAGCCGGACCTCTCCTGGTGGCAAATAGACGGTGGAGCAGCGAGGGTTGTTATTCTGGAACACCTTTACTATCTAACAGAAAAACACAAGTGGAGAAAAAACATGTTTTTTAGATCAATTTATATGTACTTTATGTATACATTCTTTTGAAGATACACACATCCAAAAAGGATGTGATGCTAACCAACAAGATATAAGATAAATAACAATAAAATGTGTTAAATTTGTAAGAATGTGTTAAAACTGAGTGATAATCAAAACCTGGGATTCAGCCATTTTAAGATTTGATAGGGATTATAAATAACTGTGCCTCATGTAGTGCTAAAAAAAACCCATCTGGAAATCGAGTTGCCATTACACTACCTCATCCGTTCCTCCACAACTTTTCCTTTTTCTCCCAGGCTGAGAAGGAATAAGACGACGTGTTGTTCCATTCTTCAAGAATAAAAAAGCAAAATCAAAATAAATAAGCTCTCAAATTTTTCTTTGTATTCTGATAATTATAGCAGATATTTAAAGGAGTAGTTCACTTTTTAAAAAAACTTTTAAAATGTCCTTCTTTCTTCAGTCGAAAAGAAATTAAGGTTTTTGATGAAAACATTTCAGGATTTTTCTCCATATAATAGACTTCACTGGGAACCAAACGGTTCAAGGTCCAAAAGGCAGTTTCAGTGCAAACTGTTCAAAGGGCTTTAAATGATTTCAGACGATAAATAAGGTTCTTATCAAGCGAAATGATCACTCATTAAAAAAAACGAACTAAGTTTGTTTTATGAGCTCAAATGATCGTTTCGCTTGATGAGACCCTTATTTATCGTCTGAAATTGTTTAAAGCCCTTTGAACAGTGTGCAGTTTGCACTGAAACTGTCTTTTGGACCTTGAACCGTTTGGTTCCCATTGAAGTCCATTATATGGAGAATAATGCTGGAATGTTTTCATCAAAAACCTTAATTTCTTTTCGACTGAAGAAAGGATGACATGGATATCTTGGATGACATGGGGGTGACTAAATTATCAGCAAAAGTTTTTTTTTTTAAAGTGAACTACTCCTTTAACTCCTGTAACAGATTAAGCTAACATGATTTATGATTGAAAGGTCTTTTTTTTTACCGTGGAGAGAGAGGTGAGCGGCTCATGTTCTTCTCTGGATTTAATGCTGAAGGACGAGTCCCTCATGGCTGGATAGACCGAGGCCTGACTTGCCTCTGCAGAACTAGGAAGTGAAGGCACTGGAATCGCTGCAGTAACTTGTGTTGCCAAAGACACGGATTCTGCTTTTCTCTTCTGAAAGAGCAAATCAGAAAGACAAATCACTTTTTCTCTGCAAGGACAGTAAAACACAAAATTCTTAAATAACACCATAATAATTAAAAAACCAAGTATTTCTATACGTTAAGATGCGCTAAGTCGCTCTAGATCAGTGGTTTTCAACAGTTGTCAACTGTTCCTGGAAACACACCACTCTGCACATGTGTATGTCCCTCTTATCTGACACATGTATGCTGCCTTCATGTGCCATCGGAATTATCATAAATACAAATTTCCTATTCAGAATTTGAACATAAATGCCATCAAGCCATATTTACAATGGTAAACTGGAAAAAAAAAAAAAAAAAAAAAAAAAAAAAAAAAAAAAAATCGGACAATTTTGAGTTTCCAAGTTGGCCATAAATTTTAAACATAGTGAGAACGATTGCTGACTGGTATTCTTTATTTGTTTTTTCCACAACAGCTACATCGCCTTGTCGTTGCCGTATATTGTTGAAGCGTATTGTTTAATACACAGCAAAAATAGCATTAACTTGACAGAAAATCCAGAATTGTCAGCAGGCTAACTCTCTAGATCGCAGAGTCAATGTATACATGTTTGTCAAAGAAAGGGACTCTAGATTTTATTTAATTAAATATCTTCAATTCATTTCGGCTTTAATAAGATTTCCCCAAGACTATACCTAGTGTGTCCTCCATGATTTATTTCCAACAACATAGAACTTGAACGCGACAAGCTCGCAATCACGACTTCAGACGTGGGAAGTAGGAAATTTCCAACAGCACGTGAAGGCAGAATTTTGGTGCATTCGAGACGTATTTACAAGTTGAACGCACATAAACGCCACCACAAAGTCGTAAATAGCAGCGGGAAGCTCTGGGTTTTCTTTAAAGAGTAACTAAACACTAAACTAACTTTTTTTAGTTCATGATCTGTAAGAATGGATCTTTATTAAAACCAGTCATTGATTCGAGTAACTTTTTTGACATTTGTTTATAAAGTGTTTTATTTCTACAATATATGGAGTAAAAACGTCATTAGTGCTGCCCTCTTCAGGTTGAACGGTGGCTACTGCAGTTGAATGTGCCTATTGGAAGTTCCGCACTTCGTGACGTACCCAGGTTTCAGCTCAACACACGAGCTACGCCTTTGGCAGCATAAAAACTATCTTGTGTGGTCAAAACCACTGTAGGGAGTCAGGAATTGGGATTGTGAGTATTGAAAACGATCAGGATAGAGAGTTTTAGCATCTATTTCGTCCCCTCTATCTCCGCTGGGGTCAGGCCACTTTTTCAGCATTTTCAAACATTGCCAGTGGGTGGAGTCAGGCTCTGACCAGGGGTTTAGTTACCCTTTAAGCCCCGATCTTTATGAGTTGGAGGCGTGTCAGTGCGAAACATTGCCAGGCTGTTTGATTTACAACAAAATAAGCTAATTGCCTGCACAAAATATACAGTAATAGCATTGTAACATAAAACACACTTGAGGCACACTATTTGTTCAAGAACTTTTCTAGAAGTAGAGCTTCAAATTAGGGCTGTGCAAAAATTAATTGCGATTAATCGCATCCAAAATAAAAGTCTGTGTTTACATAATATATTTGTGTGTGCTGTATATAATTATTTTGTATATATAAATACCTATGCATACATGTATATATTTAAGAATTATTTGCACTTAAATTCTGTTTATACATATATAGAAATAAAAAAATCTATATTATATAAATATAAATATTTTATATATGAATAACACATTTTCTTAAATATATACATGCATGTGTGTGTTTTTATATAAACAAAATAAATATATACAGCACACACAAATATATTATGTAAACACAGACTTTTATTTTGGATACAATTAATCGCAATTAATTTTTGCACAGCCCTACTTCAAACCCTTTATTTCAGCGTAGTTAAATAAGAGAAGGTACACCACCAAAAGTGACTTGACATCATAAACAACTTCCCAACTCGTAAAGATGAACTTCCCAGGGTTCACACGGTACGATTTTGACCACGATTTGGCCGTCTCAGACTAATTTATGAATCCAATGCGTCACTGAATCAAATTTATCACATTTTACTTCCGACAAGATTCTGTCAGTGTTACAAGATTTGATGCACAGTCCTGTAGTGTGTCTTCTCCTACAACAACAGTCAAACCAAAAACCAATAGGAGCGCCGAACCTGATATTATATTCTGGTCTCTGGATATGGCTTGGGTCTCTCCTTTAGTGTAAATCTATGGGATTTTTTTTCACCAATTGTTATTTACTAGAGCTGTGAAACGATTAATCGCATCCAAAATAAAAGTTTGTGTTTAAATAATATATGTGTGTGTAGTGTGTTTACTTAATTTTGTATATATAAATACACACATATGCATGTATAATATTTTTAAGAAAAATTTGTTATTAATATCAAACATTTTTATTTATGTATAATATAAATTTCATATAAATGTATATAAATGTATATAAAGTATATACGTGCAAATATTTCTTCAATACATGCATGTGTGCGTGTATTTATATATACAAATACACACAGCTCTAATTTATACTTAGGTTTACGGACTTGAATAAACCTTTAAACCCAAGTATGAATAACAATAAATCACAACTAACAGCTGATGCAAGTAAATTCCAGTCACTTACCTTATTTTCCTAATTAATTACAAGAAGTAATGAGTATGCTAGTAATGAGTGATGAGAATATATGATAAATATGGAAAATGCTTTCATATACAAGTTTTCGCAAAAAAAATTCGCGCCAAAACTGCAAGAATTTGATCCAATGTTGTATAAACAGTAAAATAGTTAAATATCATTACAATTTAAAACAACAATTTTCTTTTTAAATGTATTATAAAATGTTACTCATGTGATGGCAAAGCACATTTTTTCCAGCATCATTACTCCAGTCTTTAGTCTCACATTATATTTCGTAAGATAGATATATTTATTTTTTTGATGCTTCATATTTTTAAACAAAGAAAAAAGAAAAGAAAACACTTATTCAGTAAGGAAGGACACATAAAACGGATCAAAACTTACGGTAAATCATTTTTAAATATATAAATACTTTTATAATAAATGTCAAATATACAAATACATAATATATAAAGACATATATTATTAATCATTGAGCACCAAATCAGCATATTAGAATGATTTCTGAAGGATAATGCGATTAATGATGCTAAAAAATAAGCTTTTCATCACTGGAATGGATTTGAAATTACATTAAATTAGAAAAGTCATTTTAAATTGTATTCATAATACTACATTTTTTACTGTATTTTTTGTTTAAACAAATGCAGCCTTGGAGACCTTGTCACCCTTAGTGTATATTCATTTTGGAAAACAACACTGAATAGATTTCTTTAGGAGGGGAAAAACAACAACAACAACTCTACAAAAGATACCGGTACTACATCTTACATATAGAACTGTATGGGGTGGAAACTGTTTAAAATATTATCTTATTAAAATGACAGATCACCCAAAAATTAAAATTCTGTCATCATTTACTCTCATATTGTTTGAAACCTATAATACTTTCATCTGTGGAAGATATTTTGAAGAAGAAAAAAAAAGAAAAAAAATTTGAAGAGTTTTTTCCTTATAGAAAAAAAAAGTCATTAATATCCAAAACAATGAACATCACTGACTTTCAATGTATGGTTGGACACACACACACACACACACAAAACCTTCTATTGTGTTCCACAGAAGAAAGTTTGGAAGAACATGAGGGTAACTAATGACAGAAATGTTTGTGAAAGAAAAACTTGTTAATAGTGGTAACATTATCATTACATAAAATGTTCAAGCTGCTTAATAATCGGCAATGTAAATTGAGTCGAGGCAAAAATTGTATCCCTCTCACTTGTTGGAAAATGTGAAATGAGCTTTTTCAAACAAAATTCAGCCCATTGATTAAAAGCTCTTGCTTGACAGATTGAGTTTTATTAGTGTAAATGGGCGGGTTTGTCTGTACCGGTGTGGGGAGGGTTTTGCCTCTTGATGGAGCTGAAGCAGACTGAACGTTGAGATCTAGACTCTTCCTCTGAATTTGAACAGAAAGGAAGAGGATTACATGGCACGTAAACAACCGCTTGTGACACAATGTTTCAAAATGAAGGTCAATCACTGAGGTGGGGGCGTGTCACATTTCATCTCAGAAATCCTAACGTCACAGGCAGATTTGAAATGACGTTCTTACCACTTCTCTCTCTGGAGAACTGGGGCGAGACCCCGGCAGGCCGTTCTTCGTAGGGGTCTTTGCCTCCTTTTTGGGAAACTGGAGCTTCTTCAAGTCCAACCGGTCTGGAGTCACCCATTCATCCAGTCGCTTGTTGACTTGCCCCCAAAAAATGCATATTTTCTTTGCAGTTAGCAAAAAGGCTGAACAAATCTTGCATCAAATAGAATCATAATATGAAAACATAACTGTAAGGCAGGTACAACTGATTTGTCTAATTGTCAGGTAAATGTTTGATACTCACAGTCAATATAGTGGACATAGTAGAGCTTTCTCCCAGGAATGTCTTTGACACTGAGAATTTCAGCCAACGCTTTGAAGGAATAAAAGGATAAAGAAGCATTCACACAGCTGAAATCTTAAGACCCACTCATATCAAACCAGGAAAATTGTATTTCAGATGAATCCCGTTTGAAATGTTCTTTTCGGCTAGATGTCAACTATCTGTCCCCACCAGGTGATAGTCGAGCTACAAACACATCCAGACCAGCTTAAACTCATGAAAAACCAGCTACAACCAAAGGGTGTTTTTTGCTGGATTAAGATTTTAACTTATTAATAAGGAATTAAACAATGTCATGTGTTCACATAACAAGCAGACCACAAAATAATAATAATAATAATAATAATAATAATAAAACACGTTTACCCTCTCTAACAAAACATACTATAGAGCACAACAATGTGAATCTATTTGAATAAGTAAATCACACACCATTCAGTTGCATATCACATAGTTACAGTAAACAGCATCCCTGATACCTCCACATTGCGTTTTATAACAAATGGTTAACGTTCAGTAAGAAGAACAGTCCCTAATTAAATAAACCGACAGAACAGTTTAATATGGACTGCGAGTCTTTTGTTTACATTCTTACTTACGCCACTCGTCTTCATTTTCTTGATTTTTTCGCAGCACGGGAAGACGGCACCCTTCTACGATTTCCACCTATTGGGGGACATAACGCCATTATAAACGACAGCGGTCAATTGGAACATAGAAATATTTTAAAACATCACTAAATACATCAAACCACACAAACTGGGAGATGCTTACTGAGGAGTCCGCCATCTTCTTTAATCATGGAACACCACACCTCCGGCGCACAGAGTTGTGGGTAAAAGGAGAACGCAGGATTGAAACTCCAGGGGGCGCATTTCTTACTGAGCTGAGCTGCTCTGGCTGCATTCATATTTTACAGTGTGTATGATTCATATCTGAGGACATTTTTATTGTCTAAACATCTGTCTGCTGAAATGAATCATAGTTTAAACGTATTTTATAAAATGATTTTAAAATGACAATAAAGTAAAAAATAAATGGATCTACAATTTTTACAAAAGGACTTTCAATAAAGTGATCACAAACAAGACCTCTGATTGGTCCATTTTAGCCAGCGCGGAGAAAAGTAGCAAGTATCACGTACGTAATGGATGTACGGTTGGGGTTAATAGGACTAAATTAGTTTTAATATTATAGACCATTTCAAAAGATGTAAACAACACTGGTCCAGAAACACTTCCTGTTTCAGTTTGTAACTGTTTTCTTTCTTTCACATGTAAAGAAAACATCTTAAAGATGTTTGTTTAACTTTTTGATTCAGTTTTAAATGTTCTGTTGGTTGTATTTTATCCCAGCTTTTATGTAGTGTTAAAAAACTGAAACAGGAAGTGCTTCTGGACCAGTGTTGTTTACATCTTGTGAAATGGTCTATAAGGATAGCTGTTTATTATTGTGTATTAGTATTAGTATTATTATTTTATTAATACATATTATTAGGATATTGGCTGTATATTATAAATCACATAATGCCCTTCTTCCCCATACCTAAACTAACAACTACTTTACTATTAAAAACCAGTGAACTTTTAGTTTAATAAGGCTAAAGTCGTTTAGTTAATAGTGCGAATTGTACCATAATCTAAAGTGTGATGATCGTTTTGATAATATTCCTCAGTAAATGACAGCCAAAGCATGTTGAAAAATAATAAGCATTTTATTTGAGATAATTTGACAAGGCATGTCAATAATTGTGCAACCTGAACAAGTTTAATGCACGATTTAAAAACAGGTTGTGTAGCAAAAAAAAAAAAAAAAAAAATTGTTATATCTCCTGACCAGTTGGTGGCACTGTGCAGAAACTTCAAGTGATGATTGTGATTATTGAACAGGTTTGCTACCAAATTTAGTCACAATGGGCTCTATGCACGGCGGTATTTCCGGTGAAGGTCTAAGGATGCTCGATAACTTCCGCCGATCGTAGACTCCAATACAATACAGAGAATTCATATTGAATTGTATACTCCATGGTTATACTAAATAAAAGTTAGTCAAAACAGACACCCCTCGTTGTGTTTATGCTTCTTTTTAAAATTATATTAAATAAACATAACTATAAAATGACATCTAAACGTATATGAAAGTTTCGTTTCAAAGACGGAAGGACAGTAAATTTTGAAGACTCTGCCAAAATCCCGTTGTCCTCGGTTTTCCTCCACTTTAATCTCCCCAACCGGAAACTGATGAGCATCCTTGAGTCAAATGTGGAACTAATGCGTGCATAGCCCATATGACAGAGCTTCAAGTATACAAGTATGGTTTGGTCAATTACCAACTTCCTGCCAGCGGTCTGAAGATGATCACAGCCAATGCTGACCAAATGTTTAGTGCAAGTGTGAAACTCCTACCACCTTACATACACCTAAACCTACCCAACTCCACCCCCTGATCCCTAAACCCAACCCTAATCCTACCCATCTCCACCCCTTGGATCTTGATCCGACTCCTCCCCGTGGATCTCATGTACTGCATTGAGGTGTTACTGAGTGAGGAGGAGAATTTTAAATTCAATTCGGAATTTAATAGGAAGCCAATGAAGCTGTTGAATAGATGGAGTCCTGGTTATGATACAAGCTGGAGAGTTGGGAATCTGCTGAATCAGTTTACACCCCTCTCCAGCTCCATGTCATCCCCATGTCTGAATTCACAGTTCTCAAAAAAGAGTAGGCAAGAAGTACACATATACTTATTCTTCAGATTCTGAAGTGTACATACGATGGACACTTTACCCCATGAGGCCACGGGAGAGGATTTGCGAATGGCAGTGTAACGACAAAACTGACACTGATGGGTAACACGTAATGACAACGTGGCAACTGTAGTACATTCAGATTACATTCATACTAAAGACGTTCGTACTATATAGAACATACTTTCTGAACACTCGCAATAAAAACCTACTCAAGACTGCGATTTCAGTCGCAGCCTTGGTTTTTCCCATCACTACTGGGATGTAGGTGTGTGTGGAGTCCATTACCTCTCCAGTTCTCTCTAAACGTTTGAGAACAGGCCTACCATGAAATATGTGGTTGTGATTAAATTTTATTTAATTCATTCAATCATGTTTAAATGCTAAATTCCTAATGCAGAAACAGGCAATTCTTTGGCCATAATTCTGATGAAAGACGTAACAATTTAATTTCAGTAAAGTGGTGTATACTGTAAAATATATTAAACAGAAAATTGATACATCTTTTATATTTTTATGTGTTATTTATACACAATATAATGTTTTCATAATATAATCTCCATTTTAGAATAATATCTATATAATTCCAATTCAAGTCTCCATCCTTTAAGCATACTTGATTTAAAATTCATTTTAGTGCACAGGATGCCCTTTTTCATCGTCTTGACTTGTATGCAATGCTTGTGAAACTAGCATTGTGGTTTCCTGCACCAAATGATGTCACCACAATATATCCTTTTTAATGCTTGAGCTGCAAAGCTGATCATTGTATCCTAGCCTGGCAACGCTGTACACCATGGTGTTTCATTGATACTTAAAGCTGCAGTCTGTAGCATTTTTGGGTTAAAAATTATCCAAAATAAAATTTCATTTTCATCATTACGTCACATCTGTACACATAAAGAAGAGTCTCGGCTATTCGGCTATATGGAGTCATTACGTCACATCTGTACACATAAAGAATAGTCTCGGCTAGAAGACTATATTGAGTCATTACGTCACATCTGTACACATAAAGAAGAGTCTTGGCTAGTCGGCTATATTGAGTCATTACGTCACATCTGTACACATAAAGAAGAGTCTCGGTTAGTCGGCTATATTGAGTCATTACGTCACACCTGTGCACATAAAGAAGAGTCTCGGCTGGTCGGCTATATTGAGTCATTAAGTGACATTTGTACTCATAAAGAAGAGTCTCGGCTAGAAGACTATATTGAGTCATTACGTCACATCTGTGCTCATAAAGAAGAGTCTCGGTTAGTCAGCTATATTGAGTCATTACGTCTCACCTGTGCACATAAAGAAGAGTCTCGGCTAGAAGACTATATTGAGTCATTACGTCACATCTGTACACATAAAGAAGAGTCTCGGCTAGTCGGCTATATTGAGTCATTACGTCACATCTGTGCACATAAAGAAGAGTCTCGGCTAGAAGACTATATTGAGTCATTATGTCACATCTGTGCACATAAAGAAGAGTCTCGGCTAGAAGACTATATTGAGTCATTACGTCACATCTGTGCACATAAAGAAGAGTCTCGGCTAGTCGACTATATTGAGTCATTACGTCACACCTGTGCACATAAAGAAGAGTCTCGGCTAGAAGACTATATTGAGTCATTATGTCACATCTGTGCACATAAAGAAGAGTCTCGGCTAGAAGACTATATTGAGTCATTACGTCACATCTGTGCACATAAAGAAGAGTCTCGGCTAGAAGACTATATTGAGTCATTACGTCACATCTGTGCACATAAAGAAGAGTCTCGGCTAGTCGACTATATTGAGTCATTAAGTCACATCTGTGCACATAAAGAAGAGTCTCGGCTAGTCGGCTATATTGAGTCATTACGTCACATCTGTACACATAAAGAAGAGTCTCGGCTAGTCGGCTATATTGAGTCATTACGTCACATCTGTACACATAAAGAAGAGTCTCGGCTAGTCGGCTATATTGAGTCATTACGTCACATCTGTACACATATAGAAGAGTCTCGGCTGGTCGGCTATATTGAGTCATTACGTCACATCTGCACACATAAAGAAGAGTCTCGGCTAGAAGACTATATTGAGTCATTACGTCACATCTGTACACATAAAGAAGAGTCTCGGCTAGTCGGCTATATTGAGTCATTACGTCACATCTGTGCACATAAAGAAGAGTCTCGGCTAGAAGACTATATTGAGTCATTACGTCACATCTGTACACATAAAGAAGAGTCTCGGCTAGTCGGCTATATTGAGTCATTATGTCACATCTGTACACATAAAGAAGAGTCTCAGCTAGAAGACTATATTGAGTCATTACGTCACATCTGTGCACATAAAGAAGAGTCTCGGCTAGAAGACTATATTGAGTCATTACGTCACATCTGTACACATAAAGAAGAGTCTCGGCTAGTCGGCTATATTGAGTCATTACGTCACATCTGTACACATAAAGAAGAGTCTCAGCTAGAAGACTATATTGAGTCATTACGTCACATCTGTGCACATAAAGAAGAGTCTCGGCTAGAAGACTATATTGAGTCATTACGTCACATCTGTACACATATAGAAGAGTCTCGGCTGGTCGGCTATATTGAGTCATCACGTCACATCTGTACACATAAAGAAGAGTCTCGGCTAGTCGGCTATATTGAGTCATCACGTCACATCTGTACACATATAGAAGAGTCTCGGCTGGTCGGCTATATTGAGTCATCACGTCACATCTGTACACATAAAGAAGAGTCTCGGCTAGTCGGCTATATTGAGTCATCACGTCACATCTGTACACATAAAGAAGAGTCTCGGCTGGTCGGCTATATTGAGTCATCACGTCACATCTGTACACATATAGAAGAGTCTCGGCTGGTCGGCTATATTGAGTCATCACGTCACATCTGTACACATAAAGAAGAGTCTCGGCTAGTCGGCTATATTGAGTCATCACGTCACATCTGTACACATAAAGAAGAGTCTCGGCTAGTCGGCTATATTGAGTCATTACGTCACATCTGTACACATAAAGAAGAGTCTCGGCTAGTCGGCTATATTGAGTCATCACGTCACATCTGTACACATAAAGAAGAGTCTCGGCTAGTCGGCTATATTGAGTCATCACGTCACATCTGTACACATAAAGAAGAGTCTCGGCTAGTCGACTATATTGAGTCATTACGTCACATCTGTACACATAAAGAAGAGTCTCGGCTAGTCGGCTATATTGAGTCATTACGTCACATCTGCACACATAAAGAAGAGTCTCGGCTGGTCGGCTATACTGAGTCATTACGTCACATCTGTGCACATAAAGAAGAGTCTCGGCTGGTCGGCTATATTGAGTCATTACGTCACATCTGTACAAATAAAGAAGAGTCTTGGCTTGTCGGCTATATTGAGTCATTACGTCACATCTGCACACATAAAGAAGAGTCTCGGCTAGTAGACTATATAGAGTCATTACGTCACATCTGTACACATAAAGAAGAGTCTCGGCTAGTAGACTATATAGAGTCATTACGTCACATCTGTACACATAAAGAAGAGTCTCGGCTTGTCGGCTATATTGAGTCATTACGTCACATCTGCACACATAAAGAAGAGTCTCGGCTAGTAGACTATATAGAGTCATTACGTCACATCTGTACACATAAAGAAGAGTCTCGGCTTGTCGGCTATATTGAGTCATTACGTCACATCTGTACACATAAAGAAGAGTCTCGGCTAGTCGGCTATATTGAGTCATTACGTCACATCTGTACACATTAAGAATAGACTAGGCTAGTTGTCTATGAGTGTGAGGACGTTGGAGGTGGAGATTTGTATCCTTTTCTCACAGCACTTGATACAATTAAACTTATCAATTTGATGGCAGATCCAGAAAGGTTCAAACGACAATCAGTGACAACAGACTCTCCCGCTGTAAAATGCTAAAGACTTCGTTCAGACTTCAGAGTGGCTACAGAAAAAAAGAGACTGCAATCGGACCCATGCGAAAACAAGGATAATATCGGAAGGACATTACATGTACAGTAGTCACGCAATGCTGATCTTGAACACTAATAATTTGAGAAAAAAGTATTTTAAGTAGTTTTCACGGTTTTAGGTGACATGAAAAGCGATTGATAGATTGATTGATTGATGGATAGAATCAGTGCAATTTACTGCAATGATTTTTTTTTCCCTTAGTTGGTCAGAACCAGAACAAAAGTGGTCTTCTCCATTACTTTTTCAGATGACATTTTCCGGAGAAAATAATTATTTTGGTCATACTTCCAAAAAGAATAATCTGTGATTCTGAATGACAGTATCCACACCGGCGCAGTGACTGACAGCAGCACACTCTCCTCAAACATTGTGTTCATCCACGCTGTGCATTGCCGAGGCACAACTCACGTAAAGTTGATGATTCCTTGAATGTCTGGCGCATTATGTGATGTTTGAGAACCTAAAACCCTGTTTCTCACAGTTTCTCCCAGGAGTTATCAGAAATCTCCACTTTGGCTGGAGTTTTTAGAAATAATCATTTTCTGTGATAAAGCAGGGTTTTCGTGTGAATGAGAGGCCAAACCGCAGGGTAATATCTGCGTCTTCCCTTCTTGTAAATGGGGCATGAGAGAGATATACAG
This sequence comes from Pimephales promelas, assembly GCF_016745375.1. The sequence continues at coordinate 17,971,101 of NW_024121987.1, forward strand.
TACATACATACACACACACACACACACACTCTCCCTCTCTCTCTCTCTCAATTAAATATAACGAAAAGACAACAATAAGAAACAGATGCATTAGAAACTAAACTTAAAGTAAATACCTGACAAGTTTTGACATTGAAATTTAATAGCTACAAGATACGGTGTTGTCATTGGCAAAAATATACAGTAAGAATGATCAAAGCCAAATAAGACAAAAACAGAAATCCCACATTGCTACCTCAATACTCATGAATGGCCATAGTTGTGTGTGTTTTTTGTATTTGGGGTTATCAGAAAACATTTCTCAGATGTTTTTTTTGTCTTCATATTTTGGCAGTCCATAGGAGCACAGACTTTTTTCCCTCATAGAGCTTCATGGCCGCCTGTCAGTTTGTGAAACAGCTCCTCGTTCAGGGTGTCACTCTGCTCTCGTCCTCGTGTAGACATGAAGATGTAGCCGCCGATGTACTCATGGACAATTTTACAATCTGCAGTTACACAGCTAAATGCGATGTTCACATTGCCATCAAACTCAATGGCCACCTGGTACAGATAGGGAAGGGATTTATTATTTGACAGTGATATTTGATATCAATCCGAGAGCTTGGAAGAAGCTTTTGCACAATAAAAATCTCATAATGTACATAATGTAAGACAGATTACCTGTTTGATGTCCCAGTTGACATTCCATTGCCTCATTGTGTTGTACCTCCAGGTTTTCACAACATCTCCAACACTCAGGTCAATACGGATTAAACGATTATTGGCAATGCCGAGCACCTCATCCTTGCGGCAACCCTTAAACCTGCATTTATGGGGACAGAAATTGTACATGCTGTTTCTGATGTCACTTACAATCTGATTCTAATTGATTATTTTGCTTAGATTCTTTAAGTCAGCAATATCGTTATTATTATCATTAACATTTACTGTTATTAATATGTAATCTTTTGTCATGCAATAATTCAAATGATATCAATATATATATATATATATATATATATATATATAGTAGTTATAGTTAAAGTTAAAGTTATAGTAGTAATAGTTAAAGGTAAAGTGTTACATCAAACAGAATGGAGCACAGTTGGGTTTAGGTTTCTTTCATTTTCTTAAAATGCGAAATTAAATTTTAAAGACCCAAAAATTCTGTCATTAGTTGCTCTCCCTCGTGTCTTTCCAAACCCAAATGACTTGCACTCATCTTTGGAACACAAATGAAGATCTTTCAAGTGAAATATGTGAGTTTTCTGTCCCTCCATTGACAGTTACGCAACTACCACTTTCAAGCCCCAGAAAGGTAGTAAAGACAATCCATGTGACTGCTTTGTTTGCGCAAAAAAACACAATTTACCACTTTATTTACAAAATATTAATCTCAACACGCATTCACGTGTTGAAGGAAGAGCAGACATTGTTGCGTGAATGTGCATTGGCTTGAATGTGGTAGTTGCATAGCTGTCAATTGAGAGACAGAAATCTGTCTCTGTTTTAGCTTATGTCAAGGGCATCCAAGATGTAGGTGTCTTTGTTTCCACAGTATTTTCAATTTTGATATTTTTAGGTCAAACCGTTTTTGTCTGTCAGTCATATAATGGAGGTCTATGGTCACCACCTCAAACCGCTCACACAAACCTCACACAAACCGCTCGTTTCTTGTCTTAGGCCATCAATGTGTACTTACATTTAGGAGTCATTAAATCATGTTTAATTTGGACTTCTCTGTGCATGCTCTTTGAGGTGGTGACCATAGACCTCCATTATATGACTGATAGACAAGAACGTTTTAATCTAAAAATATAAAAATTGAAAATACTGTGGAAACAAAGACTCCTACATCTTGGATGCCCTCGAGGTAAGCTAAAACATATAAAAAATTAAGAAAGTGAACTATCCTTCTAAAAGATCTTCATTTGTGTTCCGAAGATGAACAAAAGTCTTACGGGTTTGGTACAACAACAAGGCGAGGAATTAAGGACTTTATTTTCATTTTTGGGTGAACTAACCCTTTAAATGTTTCAAGATAGACATACTTTAAGGTTATAAATGGATGGTACATATTTCTGTTGAAGCCATCAATCAGCAGTTATATAAATGCCATATTATTTGTGTTAGGATCTGAACCTGGCCCTCATGCATACTATAAAATTACACCATTAGACTACCATGATTCACAGACTTAGAAAGACATGGTGCATGACAAGCTCTGCCTACAAACAAGTTTTACTAAACTCACCTGACTACAATATAAGAGAGGCCAAAGTCAGGCAGAGCCTGCCAGATCTGAAGGAACTTCTGAATGGCATCTGTTAATGAGATCTGAGCTACATTCTGATAGGCCTCCAGGATTCTCGGCGTGAGCTGAACAAGAGAGAAAGGGAGAGAGAGATAAAGTTCAAGAGGAACAAAAAAGCAAGGATGAAGTGTCAACGTAATTAACCAGTTCAAGTGCATTCCAATGACCCATAAGCGTCGTACCTGTTTGGGTTTGTACTTCTTTTGGTAGCGTGGAGAGACGAGGCTGTGTGTATTAATACTCTCATCTGTCTGAGCTGTGTTATTATTAGGTGTGGTTTTCTGCATGGCCAAGAATGACTGGATGCTCTGCACCTCACTAGAGAAGGAGCTGTCAGCCAAAGTCTTGCCTTTCGAGGCCAAACGACACGCTGCCATCCATCGGCTGTACTGTTGCTCCTACGAACAAGACAGAGTTAAATTTGTATTTGTTTTTTAAAACCAAACATAAAGGATATCTTCTGATGGGATTTGGTAGAGACTGGATCCAATATTCCCGGCATGTCAGAAGGATCTAATAGTTTTAGCTAATATTTTAGCTCTGCAATCTAATTGAACATGTTCTATTGTATGGACAACCAAAGAACTGCAGCTCACAGGAATTTACAGGAATTTTTCTATACACAATTCTTTGTAAACTCTAGAAAACCAGCAATATTAATGTTTGTTTAATTGTATATAATTAATTAATGGTACACAAAACCCAGCTTTGGGAACATACAGTATTTTACTGGAAACTAAGCAATTTAAAATTGACATTTAAAAAATTATACATTTACAAATTGTACAAATGTATACATGCATATGTGTGTATTTATATATACAAAATAATTATACACACCACACACACATATATTATGTAAACACAAACTTTTTTTATTTTGGATGCGATTAATCGCGATTAATCATTTCACAGCCCTAGAATGTTTCATGTTTAACGATTTCAATTTCTTCTAGTGTTAAAGTATGTTTGCAAGCTCCTTAATTCATCAAAAAAAAAAAAAAAACACAATTAATTAAATAAAACTAAATCCATAAAACCATCCGATGATGGGAACCCCTAAACGACTCTTGAAAGAACACTTAAGGGCTCTATTTAAAACCTTTACATTATACTTTATGTGATCAGTCGCAGTAGATGTTTGCATTAACAAACAGGAATAAATTGGCCACTGCTCCAGCCATTGGCAAACAAACACATATGAGTATACATACTGATGTCATAGCTGAGCTGACTTATTGACTTACGTGCTCACAGCGCAAGTAGACCTCATTCATGCCCTCTGGCCCGGGTATCAGCAACCTGATACAAAACTTCTGCCCAGCAACACTTACATCAGGGGCCACCTCGCAACCTGTGTTGATGAGAAACTTATTGTGCGACTGTGTGACAAGTACATAGATGTTTTAATAGATGAGTGTGTGTGATCACCTTTAAGGTTCATCTGTTGAAGTGGTTCTTTACAGCTTTCCTCTTTACTCTTGTAGTAGGAGATGGTCGTATCCTTAAATGTAAACCAGTATTGTTTATATCCTTTCAGTGTCAGCCTCTTCGGTCTGAGAGAAGGGAAAACCACAGGGATATTAGTCGTAAAACGCGAGGGTTGTTTTTATAGCACTTTTCACAATACACACTGGGATTTGTGTCTTACCTGAATATTTTCAAGTAGTCATGTAGTTCTGGCGCTGTCATTGTTTCCTGTATGGACATTTGAGATGTTAGAGATTTCAGATGACCTATACATGTTAAAGGGATAGTTCACTTTTTGATATGTTTTAGCTTACCTTGAGGGCATCCAAGATGTAGGTGTCTTATTTAAATTTTGATATATTTAGGTCAAACCGTTCTTGTCTGTCAGTAATAAAATGGAGGTATATGGTCACCACCTCAAAGAGCATGCACAGAGAAGTCCAAATTAAACATGATTTAATGACTCGTAAATGTAAGTACACATTGATGTCCTAAGACACGAAACGAGCGGTTTGTGTGAGAAAACGAACAGAAACACAAACCGCTCGTTCGTGTCTAAGGCCATCAATGTGTACTTACATTTACGAGTCATTAAATCATGTTTAATTTGGACTTCTCTGTGCATGCTCTTTGAGGTGGTGACCATATACCACCATTATATGACTGACAGACAAGAACGGTTTGACCTAAAAATATAAAAATTGAAACTACCGTTGAAACAAAGACACCTACATCTTGGATGCCCTTGACGTAAGATAAAACATACCAAAAATTAATTTCAAAGTGAACTATCCCTTTAAGTGACTTTGTGACTATCACCAAAATTATGATTTTGGGATGGTTTGAAACATCAAATTACAACTCCAATATCATCATATTTTTATCCAAAAAAAAAACAAACAAAAAAAACACTGTGAACTGTGACAAGAGTATTCATAAATATCAGTTTTGGGCAAATTTTCACATCTGTTTTATGTTATTTAATACATGTATTTTCTAATGTTTGTTGTTTCATGGTTTTGTTTTCATAATGGTTGTATTGCTGCCTGAAAGCTTAAAGGTCATCTAAAAGTCAATATTTGACAATTAGGCCTGTCTTACAGTTTTGTCATATGCAATTGGTTTGGTGTAGTCTTGTCCTTGCATTCATTTTTTTGTGAGAATTTAAATACGTGCCTGTTCTCTTCTGTTAAAGGCATGTGTATGTGTCATGAAACTTACTAGCATGTCATCTGCACTGCTCTCTCCATCCATTTTCACCTCCAGGCACTGTAGAGCTGAATCTAGATCATCCATAGCCGGACTGGATGCCACAAACTGCTCTGTTAGAGACACTTTCCCAATGTGGTACTGATGTGATCACACACACACACACACAAAGATCACAAAAACATTCTGAATAAAGACACTGACAGGTTATGATGTATTGGTTTATGTCAAGATGTCATAACAAAGACATCTTAAACAATGTCATATTTGGATTCAAAATCTCATTATTGCGTGAAAGTCACTTAATAACAGTTGTCAGTATGCCATGTCATGGTTATGAAGGTCTTAATATGCACACCCCTTCAAGTAAAGTGTTACCAATCATGGTTCATGATTTCTGCTCTCCATCACCGATACCTGTAAGGCAGCAAAGACCATCATCTCTTCTTCAGTGCATTCAATCTCTTCCAGCAGGAGGGCCCACCTCGCCTGTTCATACAGCTGGGTCAGGCGCACCGCATCAGTCTGACAGGTACATATTTTTCCATCATTTGTATGGGGGAGAAGAGGACAAAAGAAACATTTTTTAGATTTTACTGTTTATAAAAAAAATAAGAATTGCTGTTTTTACTGTCTCTAGATTATGCATTTTATGAAAAATACTATTTAAACAAAACCTTCATATTTGAGGTAGTGACATCATCAAAGTCTGACCTCTTTAAGTAGAAACAGAAGTAAGTTTCTAATAAAATAAAGTGTTATTTTTTATTTGCATAGTTAAATTCTGTTGTTGGTGACAAATCGCTGTTTTACAGATCATCGGACAAAAATATTTAACCTAAATAATGTGATGTGTTGTAATGATATTTACTGGTTAAAGCTGTTATCTGCTGATTTTGCACATATTTGATGCTTATTTGGCCAAACAACTATTAGACTAAACAATAAAATACAGTTTGTCAAGAAATACCATTAATACTCCAAATTCAAATCTGTTTTCTGAGACTGATGGCGTCGTGCCTACCTGTGGTGTGATGTCGTGAAAGCTGTAGTATTTGAAACGCAGTTGGAGTTGATCATTTTCTTTGACTCCCTGTTGTAGGAGAGAACGGGACGAATCCAACCACCTGAGCAGAGATAATATCATTACCAGTGTTGTAGTACTCGGGACTCGGACTCGTCTCGGACTCGGTCTCCAGACCATATTTTAATGGTCTTGGTCGTGTCATGGACTCGTGTGCATTTGGACTCGGAATTGACTCGTACTCGAAAAAAATTTTTTTTTTAGGACTCGGACTTATTCCCGAGTCCACTCGAGTTCAATTCAAAATATTTTTCATGATTATTAATGCATGTTAATAAAATATTTCTTTAAATTGATTGATACGCCCAGTGATTGATGATTTTCTAGTGCGCAACTGCGAATGACAAATTGTAATAAAATTACTTTTAACACCACCTACTATGTGGCCTTTTTACCCTAAACTGATCACATTTTTTAAACTCTAAGTAAATTCAGTAAAAAAAAAAAAGGATTTCTCTAAGTAAATAAAAGTAAATTAGGTAATCAACCCTCACTGGTCTCGGTCTCGACTCGGACTCGACCATCTCTGGTCTTGGACTCGACTCGGACTCGACTCTCTATTGACTCGGTCTTGACTGGGACTCGACTCTCTCTGGTCTCGGTCTCGACTCGGACTCGAGTGAGGTGGTCTCGACTACAACACTGATCATTACAGTATATTCTAATTTGTTTTGTTTTTTACAATGCGCATTTTATGCATGTGGATTTACCACCCAAAATGCTCGTCTAAATGAAGAACAAAAAGTGATAACGCAATGCCACTTTTGCGTTTTCTCTTCAGAATCGTTTCCGTGTAAACATAGCCTGAGGTCTTCGTTTTTTCCATTTTAGTCTGGACGGGAAGTGCAAACGTAGCAAAAGGTCTACATTTTTAAATGAAAACGCAGTAGTGTGGACAGGGCCTAAGGAGCTGGTCAGGCTAGAAGGAAAGCCTGGTCTAGAGCACTCAGGACCTCATACTGGGGCATTGGTTCAACTTCAAACAACCCTAACCACACAGCCAAGACAATGCAAGAGTGACTAAGGGGCAATGTATTGGCCCAAACAAAGCTTGGACTTGAACCCAATCAAACACCTTTGGAGAGACTGTCAAATGTGGGTCCATATCCAACCTGACAGAACTCAAGGGGATCTGTGGAGAAGAATGGCAGCAAATCTCCAAAGCAAAGCTTCATCATCACACACTCTCAAAAATTGGCATTGGTGGTTCAGTGAAGCCACCAAACGTTCTTTATAGTCGGAAAAGATTTTATAGATTGTTCAATAAAGGTTAAGGTTCTTTGGGGAGCCAAAAATGATTCTTCTATGGCATCACAGTGAAAACTTTTTAGAGCCTTTATTTTTAGGAGTATAGACTCGAGACTGTAATCACTGCCAAATGCGCTAAAAGATCTTTTAAATAAATTTGCAGTTATCACAAATCTGTTTCTGTTTTGTGGTATATGGTGTTTTGGCATTAGGCGGCACAAAGCAAAATGTGAAAAAGAACATTTTCACACACGCAATATTCAGTGTTTTATTGAATATAGTGACCCTATATACTACATGTTGCCTTTAGCGTATTACTTTACCTGCTGTTAATTTGTGCTTTCTCCATTACATTAGTTGTCCGGTACATTTTAGCAATGGTTTCTGGGGCCGGGGGAGGCTGACTGACCGCCAGCATCTTGTACACAGCCTCAGTTTCAGGAGATTCAGCATAGAAAGCAGGCATGCCATTGGCAAGCTTCAGGATGGTGCCTGCAATTGCACAAATTAGGAATATTAATAATAACGAAACATACAAATTTAAAGGAGTAGTTCACTTTTAAAAAAAACTTTTGCTGATAATTTACTCACCCCCATGCCATCCAAGATATCCATGTCCTTCTTGCTTCAGTCGAAAAGAAATTAAGGTTTTTGATGAAAACATTCCAGGATTTTTCTCCATATAATGCACTTCACTGGGAACCAAACGGTTTAAGGTCCAAAAGACAGATTCAGTGCAAACTGCACACTGTTCAAAGGGGTTTAAACGATTCCAGACGATGAATAAGGGTCTTATCAAGCGAAACGATCGCTCATTTAAAAAAAAAAAAAAAAATTTTTATAAGCTCAAAAAAAAGTTTTATAAGCTCAAATGCTCGCCTTGCTCTGTTCTGTGATGCACGTTTGTGACTCTCCTGTTCATCAAAATGTACAAATCTTTTTCAGAGTCAATTTGTTCATTTAGTTTATTGAATGAACCAAATGACTACGAAAAAAAGATTCATTTATTTTGATAAATGAGTTCGAACAGGAGAGTCACGAACGCACATCACAGAACAGAGCAAGGCGACCATTTGAGCTTATAAAACTTAAAGTTTGTTAATTTTTTTTTTTAAATGAGCGATCGTTTCGCTTGATAAGACCCTTAATCATCGTCTGGAATCGTTTAAAGCCCTTTGAACAGTTTGCAGTTTGCACTGAAACTGTCTTTTGGACCTTGAACCGTTTGGTTCCCATTGAAGTCCATTATATGGAGAAAAATCCTGGAATGTTTTCATCAAAAACCCTAATTTCTTTTTGACTGAAGAAAGATAGACATGGACATCTTGGATGACGTGAACTACTCCTTTAAGAGCAGATTAACATGAACTTTACTTGAGTTTATAAATAACTTTTGAAGGCGTTATAATAATGTACACATACAAGTGAATTATTTTCATTATCTGTGTCTTTTATCACTCCAAGCTCCTGCCACAAAGACAAAATCCTTGTGTGTGTGTGTTTGTGTAACCATAAATGGAAATAAAGGTCATTCTGTTTCCATTTCTGATTCTAGCAACAGTTAAGTAAGTCCTAGCACATTGGGTCTTACGTTATGTGAATTGGTTTGGAATGGATATTTTCTGTACTGTATACTTTATGTATTGCTCACTTGAAGGAAGTGGTGAGCATGTGATGTCATACACCTCTGCCTCAACATCTTTATCTTTCTTTTTCTTTTTCCCTTCTACTGGCCAAAGTAGGGATAGTTCCTCTGGGTGGCGAATGTCTAAAAGAGAGAAAACAAATGTAATGTACAGGTGTAGCACAGCAGTTTTCAATCAGAAATGTTGAAGCATCCTTAAAACCATTCTTTAAATAGTTTGCAGCATCGAACCCGGGTTCGAATCCACTGTGAGACTGAGCAAGACACTTAACCCCTAGTTGCTCCAGAGGCGTGCGACCTCTGACATATATAGTAAGTCGCTTTGGATAAAAGCGTCAGCTAAATTAATAAATGAAATCCAGCAAGAAATACTCTCCACACTTGCCCAGATGTCAGTTGAACAAAACATCATGAGATCTCTGTATATGGATAAAGTTGACAGAGCTTTTGCAGCACTTTGTAATCAGAAAGTTAAGCTTTAAACATCAAACTGTTTGTTTGAAACAGTTCTCTGAATTGCAAAGGCCTTCTCTGATGACTGGTCATAAATGAACATAGATGAATGCCTATTTTTGTGTCCGTGTCATCAAAACACTTTCTCATGGAAGCTTGTTTCCGCCACCGAATAAAACATTTTAAAAGATAATTGTGACTTTTTATCTCACAATTGCGAGTTTACATCTTTTTATTTCTCAGAATTACGAGATATAAAGTCAGAATTGCGTGCTATAAAGTATATAACACGCATTTGTGAGTTTAAATCTCATAAGACTGGCTATTTTCTTCAGAATTGCGAGTTTATATCACACAATTCTGTACAAAGAAAGAAAAGTCTGAATTGTGAGATAAAAAGTCTCACTTACCTTTTTTATTTTTTACTCTTTGGTGGAAACAAGCTTTCATACTTTATCTAGCTAACAAAAAACATATCCCAAGAATCTTTTGCTAATGTTCCCATTAAGGTATGAACACATTACACTCTCAGAAAAAAAGGTACAAAAGCTGTCACTGGGGCTGTACCTTTTCAAAAGGTACACTTTTGTACCCAAAGACTGCATATTGGTACCTTAGTGGTACATATTAGAACCTAAAATGTACATATTAGGACCTAAAATGGACATATCAGCTCCCGAAATGTACATATTAACACTTAAAATGTACATATTACCACCTAAAATGTACATATTAACACCTGAAATGTACATATTAGGACTTAAAATGTACATATTAGCACTTAAAATGGACAAAAGTTTACCTTTTGAAAAGGTACAGCCCCAGTGACTGCTTTTGTACCTTTTTCTGAGAGTGTATTTCTAAAGGTTCCCTAAATGTCCAGTTTTTTTTAAATGTTTTAAAATATTTTTTTCTGAAGTATATACATTTTCCTTGGATCTTTCCATTTGATCATTTTTCAAACATTACGGGAATGTTTCCTCTGAACATTCTAAAACATTAAAAAAGCATTAGACGAACATCCAACTAAAATGTTTCAGAAAAGCCTTCCACAAATTGCATATAACTAATGGTTTTGTGCTAACATTTTGAGATCAGATAACTTTGCATGAGCAGAGGTTACCGGAAGAACGTTTGTTCATTACTTTGAAGGAACCTTGCCAGAACATTGGTCAAAGTTCTACATTACATTTACATTTATTCATTTAGCTGACGCTTTTATCCAAAGCGACTTCGAATCTGGGTCTCTCACACCAAAGGCATGTGTCTTATCCACTGCGCCATCTTGGTGAAGTGAAGTTCTGAGAAAGTTCCCTGTTGTAGAGGGGTAAATGATCTCAAAGCCAGAAGCTAGAAGACCTGAAACCAATCTCAACTCATCACTCACTCAGGAGTTTGCAAATGCCCATGACGGTGCGGAACACAGGGCTGGAGAAGCAGACTCTCAGGCGGACGCTGATGGCGTTGGGCAGTAGCAGCCGCAGGGGCTTGTGTTGGGGCGTGAGGCAGAGTCGGGCGTCTGCATGAATCCCACATTTGTCCAGCGTCCAGGACGGTTTCAGCAACCACTGCTGCTTCTGTTCCCACCACAGAGCATGATCGGACCAATCCCTCTTTATTTCTACAGAAGAGAAGAAAATTCTGTCATCACCCTCATCTCGTTTCAAACACTTTAGAATACGGTTCCTTCGTTAATGAATAACTACACAAGAACCAATGAGTAACACAATATTAACAATCTAGTAACTATTATTAACTAACAAGAAACTCTGATTAACGGCCTAGTAAGTAATAGCGCACAGGCGAAAGTGGTAGTTCACTATTAACTAATCAATAACTACTATTTTTTTAATACTTCCCAGAGAACTACTGAAAAAGTTTATTAACAATCTAGTAACTACTATTAACTAAAAGAAACACTTATTAACGAATTAGTAAGTAATAGCTCACAGATGAAAGTGTTACTACATACTTCTGTGGGAATTACTAATTATTTGGATTCGCATTATAAAGTGAAGATCATTGGAACTGACTAGTAATGACTCAAGTGTTACTAAAGACATTTTCTAAAAGTATACTAAAGTTCACCAAAAATCTCAAATGGTTGCACAAATCATGACTAGATCATGTAGTAACACTTCAGTCATTAATAGTTAGTTCCAATGATACGGATCCAAATAATTAGTAAGTAATAGCTCACAGATGAAAGCAGTGTTGTAGTCGAGACCACCTCACTCGAGTCCGAGTCGACACCGAGACCTGAGAGAGTCGAGTCCGAGTCAAGACCGAGTCCATCGAGAGTCGAGTCCGAGTCGAGTCCGAGACCAGAGACGGTCGAGTCTGAGTCGACACCGAGACCTGAGAGAGTCGAGTCCGAGTCAAGACCGAGTCCATAGAGAGTCGAGTCCGAGTCGAGTCCGAGACCAGTGACGGTCGAGTCCGAGTCGACACCGAGACCTGAGAGAGTCGAGTCCGAGTCAAGACCGAGTCCATAGAGAGTCGAGTCCGAGTCGAGTCCGAGACCAGAGACGGTCGAGTCCGAGTCGACACCAAGACCAGAGAGAGTCGAGTCCGAGTCGAGTCCGAGACCAGTGACGGTCGAGTCTGAGTCGAGACCGAGACCAGTGAGGGTTGATTACCTAATTTACTTTTATTTACTTAGAGAAATCCTTTTTTTTTTTTTTTTTTTTACTGAATTTACTTAGAGTTTAAAAAATATGATCAGTTTAGGGTAAAAAGGCCACATAGTAGGTGGTGTTAAAAGTAATTTTATTACAATTTGTCATGCGCAGTTGCGCACTAGAAAATCACCAATCACTGGGCGTGTCAATCAATTTAAAGAAATATTTTATTAACATGCATTAATATTCATGAAAAATATTTTTAATTGAACTCGAGTGGACTCGGGAATAATTCCGAGTCCTAAAAAAAAAAATGTTCGAGTACGAGTCAATTCCGACTCAAAATGGACACGAGTCCATGACAAGACCAAGACCATTAAAATATGGTCTCGAGACCGAGTCCGAGACGAGTCCGAGTCTCAAGTACTACAACACTGGATGAAAGTGTTACTAGATACTTCTGTGGGAATTACTAATTATTTGGATCCGTATTATAAAGTGAAGATCGTTGGGACTAACTAGTAATGTCTTTAGTAACACTTGAGTTATTACTAGTTAGTTCCAACTATACTGACTGTATGTAACTTTGCAACATGTCAACTTATTCTAAACCCTAACCCTACCAGAATACTCTACAAACAGTCGAGTGAGAGTTAGTAGACATGCAGGTGCAACATTGCTATAGTCAACAGAATGTGTTAAAGGGACCATCAAAATAAAGTGAAACCCAGGATTTAAATGGGGGGTTAGCAAATAAAAACAATTTGTAATGTTAATTTCATGGCTCGTCTTGGAAAAAATAATAATAATGTGTGGAGAAAGTGGTGGTTTGTTGTTGTCTTACTAATTGAGTCATCATCAGCATGCGCTAAAGGTTAACAAATAGAGGAAGATGCATCGCAATTGTGTTTTTTTATGTGCAATGAAGAATGAATGAAGGGAAAGTGGAGAATATGGACACCGTCATGGCTAGAGAAAAGCGGGAAATCTTGACATAGCTTGAGGTAAGTAGTTCTATGTTTTAGTACCATGTTGAGTTCAATATGCCATTTCATGTTGCATATTTATTGGCTAGTCAGTGGATGTAGATCACAGCAGCAAACACACTGTGACATGATCATTATAAATTTCTGAAACTTTCAGAAAATGATCATAGGCTCTCTCTGGTCGGACGATCCACGGCCACAACACAACAAAATCATACACTCTATTAGAATAGTGTCTGAAATCAACAATCCTATAATGCCCTTAGCATTCATAAACATCTACCAATAAATCACACTTCAAAAACTCACGTGACTTTTCCACAACTTTCAGGATGACTCCACCGATATGTAGTTCCGAGGTGACACTGATTTTAAGAGGTGGTGCCTCCGATCCCAGTTCCTCCACATTGACGGACAGGTCCCACGCTGCCATTCTGACTTGAAAAGAAATGCCATTAGATATTATGCTTCCACAATCTCACTTATTTCCCTTTTCTGTAGTTTTGCTATAGCTTTCAGTTTAGGCTAGCTTTAATCAGTATTCAGTACAATTACATACAATTGGGTGGTTGACAAATAACAAGTTCATTGTTCATTTTTTTGACCAAGAATTTATGGAAAAATATTTTAAATGTAAGTTTAAAAGTAAAAAAAAAAAAAAAAAAAAAAAACGGTTATATATAATGATCTCTCTCTCTCTCTCTCTCTCTCTCTATATATATATATATATATATATATATATACACATCACATGGCAGTTGCTTCAATGCATTTAGGGGTGTGGTCCTGATCAAGACAATCTCCTGAACTCTAAACCGAATGTCAGAAAGGTGATTTAAGCAATTTCGAGCGTGGTTGTTGGTGCCAGAGAGAGTATTTCACAATCTGCTCAGTTACTGGGATTTTCACGTCAACCATTTCTATGGTTTACAAAGAATGGTGTGAAAAGGGAAAAACATCCAGTATGCAGCAGTCCTGTGGGCGAAAATGCCTTGTTGATGCTAGAGGTCAGAGGAGAATGGGCCGACTGATTCAAGCTGATAGAAGAGCAACGTTGACTGAAATAACCACTCGTTACAACCGAGGTATTCAGCAAAGCATTTGTGAAGCCACAACACACACAACCTTGAGGCGGATGGGCTACAACAGCAGAAGACCCCACCGGGTACCACTCATCTCCACTACAAATAGGAAAAAGAGGCGACAATTTCACAAAAGCTCAGCAGAATTGGACAGTTGAAGACTGGAAAAATGTTGCCTGGTCTGATGAGTCTCGATTTCTGTTGAGACATTCAGATGGTAGAGTGACCCCCATAGTCTCAACCCAATAGAGCATCTTTGGGATGTGGTGGAACTGGATGTGCATCCCACAAATCTCCTTCAAATGCAAGATGCTATCCTATCCATATGGGCCAACATTTCTAAAGAATGCTTTCAGCACCTTGATGAATCAATGCCACGTAGAATTAAGGCAGTTCTGAAGGCGAAAAGGGGTCAAACCCAGTATCCTTTAGGTGAGTGTATATATATATATGAAGAGTTCAGATGCAAAAGCCTCTAAATGCCATTTGAAATTTTCTTCTTTAATGATTTTTATCAAAATTGTATATTTAAGTTCAGTAATTTCACTTAAATAACAATTAATAGGTAATTATCATTGCCATTTAAGTGAAATCACTGAACTTAAATATACAAGCTTGATAAAAATGATCATTCTAGAAGAAAATTTCAAATGGCACTTAGAGGCTTTTGCATCTGAACTCTTCATATATATATATATATATATATATATATATATAAACAATTTAATCAAATTTTAGTTTTGACTTCTGGGAAGTACTTTGCATAAAGACTTTTTTAACCTTTAGTTCTCTTGTTCTCTAAAATTTGCTAAATAGTTTTATGTGTTTAGTGTGCAAAAAGGTTGAGTCTTTACATCATATACAGTTTTCAAAAACATTAATTAGTGAAAAAGAGAAATTAAATAAACATATTTGTGGATTTAATGTGATCAGTGAACTTTGCTATTCCATTCAATACACACACACACAAGATCCACAAAAAAATCAAACCTTGGTTAATTACCTTTGGTTAATGTATCAGGGTGCACCACTTGACACTTAGATGGTTAAAAAAACAAAAACAAACAAACTTAAGAAATCCTCATGCCAAAACAAAGTTAGCATGTCTACAGAACCCGTCTAGGCCTGAAGGCCCATGCGTGCCCACCCCTCTCTTCATTTCTAAACCTCCCATTTCTAAAACACCCATCAGACTAAACATCCCACCCTTCCTTTCTGTTCAGTTTCATTTTTTCCTCTGTTTCTTACCTCGTATAGCTGTGGTTTCAAAAATGTTAAGCGATGGTACAGGCTACGCCCTTGGTCTCTTGCACTCTCTCTGTATCTCAAGAACTTGTGATACATGTGCTGTCACTTCCTCCCTCTTCTCCTTCTGTCTTTTTCTGCTGAGGTCTCACCCCGTCTGTGCGAGTGAATAGCTGTTCTCTTTTTTAGACTCATTTCTTAAGGGTTCAGCTGACAATAAACAGGTTTCTCTTCCTCTTCCTGTGATGAAGACAGGAGATGCTGCTCTAAAATGAAACAAAGCCAGTTATTAGAGTCCTTTCTGCACTCATATTCATATTCATATTAATATTGCGTTAACACTTTACAATAAGGTTTCATTTGTCAATTACATAAGTTAACATGAACTAACAATGAACAGTTTTACAATATTTATAAATGCTAATCTTAACATTTACTAATACATTTTTAATATCAAAAGTTGTATTACAATAGGCTAGTTAATGCACTGTGAACTAGCATGAGCATTTTTATCAACTAACATTAACAAAGATTAAATACTGCAAACATATATTTGTTAGTTCATGTTAGTTCATGTATTAACTAAAGTTAACAAATGAGACCTTATTGTAAAGTGTCACAGACATAACTATGGATAGTTGAGCTCATTACATGGAAGGGATCTTGAAAACTTCTGCTCCCTCATGGTTTAATAAATTTGATTTTTCTTAAAATTACTGGATTTTTACATGAACAGCACTATAGTGCTCTCTGCTGGGTAGATTTTGAAGCACTGCAATGAAAATAGATAACCAGATTAATGCTGGCTTCACTTTGAATGTGCACAATTTTTTTTCTATTTCAAAGGTGAGATGGCATGGCTGTTTTGCAATCTCAGTAAATAAATATTAATGCAGCCATGTCAAGCCAATGTTGAATGAATGGTTTAAAGACGTACGACAAAAAATATATATCTAATATCTTTGCATATATATATTTGCATATATAGGCATAATTTTAAAGCTTTTGGCCTTCTATCGGTTAAAAAAAAAGTAAAACTACATGCGTCCTCAAAACGAACATTGTTTAGATTGTCCAGCCAGCTATTTATCACAGCGGATGGACAAATAAATTACGTATTTTTGTTTTGTTTATCACTCCCGGTGATTCACTGAGACTTGCCATGACTGAGTGATTTGTTTTCTAAGTAACGTTAGTTAACTTATGACAACAAACCTTCTTTCTCTTTGTCGCACAAGCGGCTGACATTTGCGTTTTCCCGCCAAATCCGTCCCCGGCAACTGTAATGTTGAGTGTCATTATACACAGATTGCCTACGATATGTTGACCTGTTTTGCTGGTTATAAACTGGTCAAAAGTTAGCAATCATTTCGTTTTTTGTTTGTTTGGTATTGAAAGAGGCTTCATTTTCTTTCTGTCTGAATTTTTTTTTTATTCAGTAATGACTGGAGTAATTCAGGAATTAATTGCATTTTAAAATATTCAAGCAAAAAAAGCCAACAGTTAAAAGCTATATTTTAATAATATTTTACAATATCACCGTTACACAATAATAAATACAGCCTTGGTGAGCATAAAAGTCTTTTTTGGGAAATATGTAAAAATCTTAACTTTTCAAAAAAAATTTGACCAGTAGTCTGGTCAAGGTTGACCTAGCTTGTATACCATGATGGTAACACTCAAAGAAAAGAAAAAAACGTACATACCTGTTGTGGTGAACAGTTTACAGTCTTGCAATTTAGTACATCACACCAAAACACCTACAAGTGAATCTCTCCCAGTCCCAGCCGATTGTGTATTATGTGTATCGAATGGTGGAATCAAACATGCACAAATTGAAGTCACATGCAGCGAAATACTGTTTGATACTGCATAATGTGTACTATTTCTATAATTTTAAAATTGAAGGCAGTGCTCCATTATAAACACAGCCAATGTATCAAGGAAATGGCAGTTGGTTATTGCTTCTTGTTCAGTATCACATGAATGATGTACAAATCAGTATGCATGAATACTACAAAAGAGCAAGTAGTCACATCGAATGCATGTTGAGTTACACAAACATCACACAACTTCATAGATCCAGAACTTTATTAAACTTATGTTGCATTTCAATATGGTGATGCTGAAATCACAGTCAGTTAATCGATCGCAAAGAATGAATTGAAGCGTTAATCGATCGCAAAGTATGAACTGAAGCGAAACAGGCGGGAGGTGATTTAGCTTGAACAAGCCCTCTGAGCTGTGAACCTCTCCCACACACATAGAAGTGCATTATCTAGTACAATAATAGCGAAGCATTCAGATTCAGTGACAGACAGGTTTCTAACAGGCCGACTATGTGAAAATTAATCACTGATGGCAAGCTAATGTCATATCGCTCTCCTCCCCTCTTCTCCTCCAAAGCAGTGGGAAAACACAAGTACGAAAATCATAAAGATGACAGATTCAGAATGACGCATCAGCATTTAAGCATTACGAGATTATACAAAAAAACAATGGCAAATATTGAGATGTAAAAAAATGAATAGAAAAAAATGCTTTTAATATGAAGGCTCAAAACTACTCGTAAGACTCTGGCGAGATCTTTTCGTTCTGTAACACTGTAATGCCTGAAAACCACGACTTTTACAACTGACACTAGTGAATGTAGTGCAGAGGAAAGACCGTTGCATTTTCAATCCAATTAAGGCTTAAAAAAAAATACATTCCTATTGGGACGATTGGGAGGAGAAGGGCAAGGGTGCCGGTTAAATTTGGAAGTAAATAATTTGGAATGCTGCCATCCTTCGTATTCTTCTGTTGTTGTTCTGGAGATGAAAAATGTCCTGGTTTTCTTCTGGTTTCCTTGGATCACCGAATAGCTATTAGCCCAACATCTATCAGTTTCTGAATTTTCTGAGCGATGACAGGGTTCTTTAGATGACTGGATGGACAAAAGAAATTGCAGAAGAAACAGAATTTAACACTTTTGTAAAAAATCATATTTAAATTATATTTGTGCAAATTCAAGAACATTTTTGTACCATTATGATTACGACAATTAAGTTTTCCCCCTAATTCTCAGAGTACTTTTCATGTTGCATACTTCAGTAAATAATTGCAAATTATGGTAGCATTGTTACAGTTCTACATTTAAAGGAATAGTTCACTTTAAAAAAAAAAAACTTTTGCTGATAATTTACTCACCCCCATGCCGTCCAACATATCCATGTCATTCTTTCTTCAGTCGAAAAGAAATTAAGGTTTTTGATGAAAACATTCCAGGATTTTCTCCATATAATGGACTTCAATGGGAACCAAATGGTTCAAGGTCCAAAAGACAGTTAGTACGTCCGGAATTCATTCATACTATCCGTATTCATACTATATAGAACATACTTTTTTAACGGTCTCGAAGTACATTCTTATTTAAATGTAGAACCTACTCACATATTACGCGATTTCGGACGCAGCGTTTCACTGCAAACTGTTCAAAGGGCTTTAAATGATTTCAGACGATGAATAAGGCTCTTATCAAGCGAAACGATCGCTCATTTAATAAATAACAAAGTTTAAGTTTTATAAGCTCAAATGCTCGCCTTGCTCTGTTCTGTGATGAACAGGAGTCACGAACGCGCATCAAAATGAACAAATCTTTTAAAGAGTCAACTTGTTCATTTCGTTCGTTGAATGAACCAAATGACACGAAAAATTATTCATTCATTTTGATGAACAGGTTCGAACAGGAGAGTCACGAACACACATCACAGAAAAGAGCAAGGTGGCCATTTGAGCTTATAAAACGTAAAGTTTTTTTTTTTTTTTAAATGAGTGATCGTTTCGCTTGATAAGACCGTTATTCATCGTCTGGAATTGTTTAAAGCCCTTTGAAGCTGCACTGAAACGGTCTTTTGGACCCATTGAAGTCCATTATATGGAGAAAATCCTGGAATGTTTATCAAAAACCTTCATTTCGTTTCGACTGAAGAAAGAATGACATGGATATCTTGGATGACATGGGGGTGAGTAAATTATCAGCAAAAATGTTTTTAAAAGTGAAATATTCCTTTAAATTTACAGCCTCCCCCCCAAAAAAATCTAAATCAGTAACAAGCAAAGTTTCCTAGATTCAGGAATATAAAATATGTGCTTACTCGCTGAGGGCCTGTGGGTCTTTCTGCATCTGCTCTAAGATCATGCGCATGGCAGGATCACTCATGATCTGCTGCACCTCTGGGTCGGACATGGCCCTCCGCTTCACATCCTCTGGACTGTCGTTACGTGTTGCGTGGCTCATCATACAGCGTTGCAGACCCTCTGTGGCCTCCTGTAGTGACGGAGAAATAGAGAAATGTGATGTTAGCAGTGTACCAGCATAATACTCCTAAAAATCTCAGGGATGCATTAGTTTTGCCATACCTTCGAGTTGGAATCGAGATCTAGAGCTTTCTGGTACACGTCCATTGCTTTAGAGAAGTCCTTCATAGCCTCTAGTGCTGCTCCCTTGCGTGTGTAACCCTTAACTAAAGTGAAAGTGGACAGTGTAAGGTTTTTGCAGAAAGCAATAACTTAGTCACAGGGAAGTTTAGGAAACAAAATGTATAGCACTTACTGAAGCTAGGGTCCAGTTTGATGCACTCCTCACAGTCCTGATAAACAGACCAAGAGTCGATGGTTAAAAAAAAACAAAAAAACATCTCATCTAGAAAACTAAACATAAAATTGCCTCTTTTTTTTTTTAAATTGTGGTTTACTGAACAAATTGTGTCTTGGTGAAAGAAAGAAAGATAGAAAGATAGATAGATATCAACATTCCAAGTAGCTAAAGCTACAGTCAAAGGTGTTTTCTAAGAGACAAAACATGTAATATTATTGATATTATATGTGCGGTGCTACTAAACCTGAGGTGTGATTGTACCTTAAGGGCCAGCTGGAACTCCAGTAGTTTGGTGTAGCAGGCAGCTCTGTTGCTGAACAGTTTTGCATCATAAGGGTTTCTCTTGATGGCCTCGGAGTAATGTTTCATGGCCAAAGGATAGTCACCTTCAAAAAAATACACATAAACAGAACAATTCGAATCGCAATCTTAAAAATTCCTATAAATATCTTATTTTTAAAATCCGAATCCCTGTGTGAGGTTGCAGCAATGAGGATTGGGTTCATATACACACACCTTTCTGGAAGGCATCATTGCCCTTGTTTTTCTCTTCCAGAGCCAAATCTGTATTGATGTAGGCCTGCTTCTCCAGATCCTTCAAAAACTTCTCAGCCTGCAAGATTTCATCACTTTAATTTGGAGGTGAATTATGACCAGGACACCACAGTCTAATAGCAAAGATATTTTAGATATATATCTGGATTTTTCCAACAAATCTCAATGACCTGTTGGCATTTCTTGAGGACGTCAGGTGTGCGATGCTCCGTCAGACTCTTGTTAAAGAACTGGACCGCCTCTTTGTACTTCTCCTGCTTAAAATAGGAGTTCCCAATCCTGGCATACGCCCTGCAAAAGGACAGAAAGAAAGAGATTTTGTACATACTGTAAAACAACTAAAGGTGAAAGTTTAAATTTGACGTGTAAAATGTTAACATTTCTAATGGAAATCTAAAAAAACTACTGCATTAGACCATTAATTTTACAATTAAATTAAAGGAGAACTCCGGCGCAAAATGAACCTTTGGTCTAATAAAACATCGGTACCTAGTCGACCGTTCTCTGAGATTTGTTTTCATGATAATCGAATGTAAATAGTTTTATCTCTAGAAACTGTTTAGTGTATAACGCTAGTATATGGGGGCATATAATAAGTAAAAAGAAATCACTAATTAATACCACTAACAAGGCTCAAAATAGACCCACACTAACACAGTAACGTATGGTGTTATGCCTGTAACACGATGGCTCCTGCCTGTATACACAAAGTGAACTGCCTTCGTAAAGTATCTTCTTATTAAACGGTCTGTACACTTACAAAGTTCTCAATGCTTCGTTTTGCATGTAGGGACCCTCATTATGTTACTGTGTTAGTGTGGGGCTATTTTGAGCCTTGTTAGTGGTATTAACTAGCGATTTGTTATAGTACAGAAAACTAACTTACTTGGCAATCTGTCTGTAGTCTTCTCGGTTCTCTCTGCCCACGTCAATGGCCTTCTCACAAACCTCTCTGCACTTCTCAAAATCCCCCTTTTCAAAATGTACAGCTGAGAGAGTGGAAACAGATCATTTGAATCAGAAGCAGTTGTGTGATTGAGAAGAGTAGTTAAGGTGGCTTCATCCCATTTAAAGGGACACTCTACTTTTTTTGGAAATAGGCTCATTTTACAACTCCCTCAGAGTTAAACAGTTGGGTTTTACCAATTTGGAATCCATTCAGCCGATTTTCTGATATTTAGAAGAATATCAGTAACCAGACAGTTTCTCATTGACTTCCATAGTATATTTTTTTCCTTACTATGGAAGTCAATAAGACCAGATACCATCTGGTTACTGATATTCTTGCATTTGAAAATGGTGAAACTCAACTGTTTAACTCTGGGGGAGTTGTAAAATGAGCCTATTTTCCCCCCAAAAAAAGTGGAGTATCCCTTTAAGACTTAAAAATAAACTCACCACCAAACCATTAATTTGCACACTTGAACCAAAGTGAAGTAGAAGGGAAAGAGCTAACAAACACAATAATGAGCATTTACAAAAAGGAATGCGTACTCGTTTTGGTGCTATGCATCTCACTGTTGTTTTTAAGTGGTTAAATGGTTATACAGAGAAATATAAAGATCATATGATAGATACCAGATCTTCTAATCATTATAACTGGTCTCTGGCTAATTTGGTTCTTCAAATTAATTTGCAGATTTGATTAAAATATACATCTACTTTGTCTGAGATTACTGTGTTCATTGGAAAGGGCAGATATATCGATAACATGACGATCGGCTGATGGCAAGACAGCAATGTAATGATGTAATGTAAACACACCGATAAACTTGAATTTGAAAAAAAACTTGGACCATTACAAGGAAACAGCCAAGCGACCAAAACATAACAGATCAATAAAATGTACTGTTGGTTACATGATTCTCACATATTTACATTATTTCACAAAAGTGCAGAGAATTTACAGATTTAACTACATTTAAATTTAGTTTCAGTTCACTGAAAAAAATAATATGGTTTATCTAATCAATAAAATTGTGGCACCATATTACAAGCAATATTATTAATTAAATTGTACAAATTAGAATGTTAAATTTAATAAATAATATTGCTTGTAATCTGTTGCCACAATTTTATTGATTAGATAAAGCATATTCATTTTTACAGTGTTGCTTGTTCCACTAAAGATTTTTTTATTATTATTAAAAAAAAAAAAAAAAAAAAAAAGAATTACTTGATTAAAGCTAGCTTGCTATTGCTAGACCCTCCTTAACTGCACACTGTAGCTTTAACCACTTCACCACATACCTAATATGCAGAATTCTTACCTGCTTGGTTTGAAAGATAGGTCATGTTGGTGGGATCGTGCTTTAGAGCTTCTTCATAGTGCTTCAGTGCAGTATCAAACTCTTTCTTCTTATATGCAGTGTTTCCCAGCTCCTTCTCCTTCAAAGCCTGGTCAGAGTTAAGGTCAGACACACGCATTAAGCGTCATTCAGTCAGAGCCCGACATGTACAGTGATGCTACACCAAACCATGTGCTTCGGCAAAGAGTACCATTCTCTTGTTCTCTGGCAGGTCTTCCTCTTTAGGAGGGGGCGGAGCTGTCTCTTTGGGTTTAGGAGGAGGGGGCGGAGTCGGTTCGTCATCTTCATCCATGCCAGACAGATCCAGCCCCAGCAGCACAGAGAGAGTGGTCATCACACGAGGGTCCTGCAGTTTACTACAGTAAAAAAAACAACTAGATTACAACAAATTCTTAGAATTGCTAGAAAAGGCATACTACTCACACTCATTGGCAAACACACGCATGTAAAATGTATGACGATTTACTATATGCCCAGATAACCTAATATTTGCCCAAATGTGCAGTACATGGGGTCAGCGTGTGGGATATTGTATCCAATAATGCAATATATGGTCAACCACTATATAAGAGACCTTTGTTTTGTGATGATGACCAGATAATGCAGGGGTCACAGCCACACCACAAGATATTCGGGCAAATTTCTCTCCTTCCAACAATCCTAAATGAAGTCCCGATTATCTTGATGATTCTACAGATTATCTTATCAGATGTTCCTGTGGTGTGAGGTGTGTCCAGAGTAACTGAGCCTGCTCGGAAGACCTTCGGAGCCGCCCCGATCTCGAATCGTAAGTATTCAACATGTTGAATATTTGCGATCAAAAATCCTGATGTGGGGGGAACCCCGAGGACAAACGCTACCCAATCAGAAAGCGAGCTGTGTTTCTGAAATGGATATGGACATCAGAGATGGAGGACCAGCTAGTCGATTTGATTTGTGTCGAATAGCAATTCAAACACAATCAGCAATTTCTTCCTGCAAAACTGTTAAATCTAGGATTATTTGTCCTCATGTTTGTGGTCACTCACATTATGAGATTTTAAATATGTTTTGGTGGACATTTTGCTTAGACAGACGCAGAGAAAGCGAGCAGCGGAAAGGTACAGAGAGCACCTACGTGCCAAGCTCTGAGGGCTTGTTTCTGAGCTGCTCCAGCAACTCCCTGTAGCTGGGGTCCGACAGCAGCGCTCGGGTTCGAGAGTCACCCTCCAGCTTTTCATACAAGTTGGGAATGGAAAAGGGGTTCATCATCTTCCTCTCTGAAAAGTACATGACAACATTAGTCATCACAGTAAATAGGAGGATTTATCTATCGGTTTCATGCCATGAGCCACCACACACTACAAATAACCATTTAAAAAAAAAAATTATTAAAAAAAATAAAACACCTAGTGGAAATGAGCTGAAAACCTACTAGACTTTTTGTTTTTTACCCAAACAAGCTTAAAGTACACCAGTTCCAAAGATATGTGCTTTAAGGGTTATTCACACAGAGAGTGAATATTTTGACTTGAAAAAAAAAAAAAAAAAAAAAAAATTCAGTTGGCAGGGCTGTGAATCTTTGGTTAGGTAGCGAAATGATTTGATTCAAGAACAATTTGTTTCAAAGTGATTCACCTTAAAATTCAATGCAATTCTGGATTTTTTTTATATGCATTCATAGGATTATTTATTATAATTTACTCACCCCCATGTCATCCAAGATGTCAATGTGTTTCTTTCTTCAGTCGAACAGAAATTACGGTTTTTGATGAAAACATTCCAGGATTTTTCCTGGATATAATGGACTTCAATGGGAACCAAACGATTCAAGGTCCAAAAGACAGTTTCAGTGCAGCTTCAAAGGGCTTTAAACGACACCAGACGATGAATAAGGGTCTTATCAAGCGAAACGATCGCTCATTTTATAAATAAATAACAAAGTTTAAGTTTTATAAGCTCAAATGGTCTCCTTGCTCTGTTCTGTGACGCGCGTTCGTGACTCTTCTGTTCGAACTCGAATCTTTTTCTGAGTCAATTTGTTCGTTTTGTTTGTTGAATGAACCAAATGACTCGGAAAAAGATTAGTTCATTTTCAGTTTGCACTGAAACTGTCTTTTGGACCTTGAACCTTTTGGTTCCCATTGAAGTCCATTATATTCAGAAAAATGCTGGAATGTTTTCATCAAAAACCTTAATTTCTTTTCGACTGAATAAAGAATGGCATGGACATCTTGGCAGACATGGGAGTGAGTAAATTATCAGCAAAAGTATTTTGAAAAGTGAACTACTCCTTTAAACGCGCTGCCCTAGGTACCTGTACTGCAGAACATGAGGGAACGTCAAGGTAAATGTTCAAATAAATGTTGGGCAGCCGGCAAACTATTTTCAATGCAGGGAAAAGTAGTTCTTCCAAAACTATGGCAAAAGAATAAAAACATTCTTTACCTGCTAACCGTGCTTCCATGTTCTGAAGTCCCTCCTTGAGTTGCTGATTGGACGGCTCTTGACGTAACCCCTCCTGATAGGTCGCTTTGGCATCCTCTAGTCGCCCAAGAAACTCCAAAGCAGCAGCTTTTCTCGAGTAACCCTAAAAAAAAAAAAGATAATACAACATATGGAAAAGAAGTAATGGCTCTGGAAGAAAGAGAGAGCTAGGCTGTCATGATTCCTCGATTAAAAAAAAATCCTCAATAGCAATTTAGTCGTGTCGAGTAACCGGAAAAATAACGGAAGTGGAGCGTTGTACGGACGAGAATCCAAGAACCACATTATTACACCGTTTTCTAAGGCTACGCGATATATTTAAAGCTATTTACAATCATATCATAGCATAGCATAGTGCTATTGTGAAATCACAAAGGCTGAGATTAAGTTAAATAAATATATGCAGTTTTTTCCCCGAAATTTATTTACATGCGTGCCATGCAGATTCGTTCACAGTAAATGCTGCTCCACTTAGTCTCTAAATGTGTTTTCTGTTTAGATTTCCAATAACGCAAGGCTGTTGTTCATTTGAATCTATTTTTTATTACCACAATTTTTAATCTGATTACTCGATTAATCGGTAGAATACTCGATTAATAAAATAATCGATAGCTGCAGCCCTAAAAATGTTAATCAGGGAAAAAGATTAAAAAAATAAATAAATCAACAACTAACCTTGCCCCAGTCCGGCTTGATCTTGATTGTTTGGCAGGCATCTTTCAGGGCATTGTCATAATCGCCCTTCTTGGCATAGGCGGCAGAGCGGTTGCTAAAGAGGACATGATTAGAAGGGTCTAACGCCAAGGCCTCTGTGTAACACTTAACCGCCTCCTCAACATTTCCCGCGCTCAGCGCTTTGTTACCTTGATCTTTCAGTTGTGATACCTAAAGACAAGGACAGAGAAAAAAGTATTTTTTTAAACGCCAGGATAAGAACAGCAGCAACATTTAGCATTTAATTTTACATTTACAAATAATTTTAATTCATTTTACACGCTCAGAAAAGCGCAACGTTTTATTTTGTGTCACAGTCCTAGGTCAACTCGTGTAACTGTTATTTAAATAGGGAAAACGGGTATGTGTTTGGTCGTTTCTCTGCTTGGCCCATATTGAATGAACTGGGATAGTTAAGTGCGATTAAAGTGTCTTATGCGCCAGAACGATTGAGACGAGAGAGGTATGCATCAACTCGTCTTAGTTAAGGGAATAACAGTTTAATATGAAAAAAAAAACAGTGGAGTATCGCTTTAAGACAGCATTGTGAATAAATTACTTTTACGTTTTAAGTTTCAATGTAAAAAAAAAAGCATAATCAATCATCAATGTCACTTGTTTTATTTTGTATCAGTATTTCTGTACTAATCCTTGTTAACTTCAAGTACAGTTTCTGAATGTTATTTACATAAAATACTGTAGTACAATGGAACATATAATACTTTAGAGCAATGGAAAAAGTTTTACTATTAGATATGTGAGGTAAAAGTATCAAAGATAAACTGAAAACACTTCTGGGGTAATTCATTGAAGGCAAACATGTTATGCCACTATTGCTTTACAGAGAGCTCACGACCTTCTAGCTATGCTCTGTCTTAAAGTCAGCATGAAACAGAAGTTTTGTATTCACTATTATAATGTTTAGACCTTGTGTAGCCCCGCCCCTTTTCACCACTGTCTTTGGGGTTTGTATTTTCCGAGCATGAAGGTAAGATTTTACATATTTATGAATGAACCGGCTCGTTTTAAAATCTTCCAAGTCTACTGACATTTGTCATGACATCAGCTTCAAACATTACACTGTTCATGATAACTTTTGCAAACTCCTCAATAGGTAAATCCACTTCACAAGCTAATTACTTTTCCGACAGCAATGCCATAGAAATATATAGAGCTACCACAAAAACTTAAGATAACTGCATTCTTGTTTCTCTGGTGCATAAAGTCTGTATGAGTGAAATTGGTGGGACTTGATTTTGTCAATCGGGAATTGATTGGATTGTGGCAATTTGCTAACTTTTAAAACAAATGGTGTAACCAAATAAAGCAAACCGTGAACTGTGTGAGATGACGCATGTTCAGGAGTGCAAAATCTGTTCTTTCAAGCATCAGTAACCGCTGACGTCCCAGAGTAACAATTACATTCAGGCCAATCTCCCACTTTGCAACACTTCTCTCTTTTTAGCTTAAATTATGTAAGAAGGACCAATACGAGTTACATAATACCAAGTGAATGAAAAAAGACCCTGTGGTATAAACATGACTATTTTTTAATTAAAGTGATAGTTCACCCAAAAATGAAAATTGTCATCAGATTCACCCTCAAGTTGTTACATACCTGTTACTTTTTGTTCTGCTGAACACAAAATATAGTTTAAAGAATGTTAATAACCAGATAGTTACCATTGACTTCAATAGTAACTTATTTATTTTTCTGTTTTACCAACATTCTTCAAAATATCTTCTTTTGTGTTCAGCAGAAGAAATAATTCATACAGGTTTGGAACAACTTGAGGGTGAGTAAATGATGACAGAATTTTCATCTTGAGGTGAACTATAACGTTACTTATAAACACAATAAAATCAGCTCGTTGTAATAAATGTTAAGAAATAATTAATATTAGAATTGTCCCATTATTCTAACTTCGCAATGCTCTACATAATTCTAACTTTGATTGGAATGTCATGTAATAGAATTTAAAAGAAAACATCAGAAACGCAATTAGTTTAGTCTAAGCACGAGTAACGTTATCTGAATGAAATGACGGTCCGCCCTTCACACACACAAACAGAAGTCTCTAGATGTGACATGAGCTTATGCTAACTTGCTAACTGATGGAGAAGATGGACCAAATGAATAAACCTGCATAAACAGAACCGATATGTATTTATAAATGATCGACTTCTTTAAGACAACCATTGCAGAAGAATCGTTCGCACAGGTCGCAGGTTAAAGCACAGCGTGACATATCCAGTTGCTAACGCGTTGTTAGCTAACTAGCCATTACTATCATTGATGCGGTGTATATTGAGCTACACTGAGTACGTCTTTAAAATAAGCAAAACACTTGTAAAAATGTTAACAGTTTATTTTGCACAAAGATTTAAAAAGTCACCATATTCTTCATAATATATAATACAGGCTGTTCAATATAAGTTACTTACTTTCTCCATAGTGGGCATGAGGTTCCAGAATCTACCAAGACACTAGAGTCGCTCCGCCTCTCTGCCTATTATCAATGTAGCCGGGAGATGGGTTGCCAGGTGTTGTAGTGAACCCCATCAGTTTTTAGGTTTTTATGTAACGTCATGACGCAGATAGAACTGAAAAAGTAAACACTATACAAACTATTCGCAGGCATACATTCTTACTTGTTGTGATTTGTGAATCAATTCCATTTTTGTATCACATAAAAGATGACATTTGTAATTATGAAGCAAAATCAGTCTCTAGAAAATTCTGGCA
This sequence comes from Pimephales promelas, assembly GCF_016745375.1. The sequence goes on from NW_024121987.1 coordinate 17,999,866, forward strand.
CAAATATACGAATCGATGCTGAATGCTTGGCAACCGAATAAAAGAGACGTTTGAGAAGTAGAAATTGAGAGTGTTACTTTTCTAACCGCTGTAGCAGCGCTGCCGGCTGTGATTGGATTAACGGTTGATTATTGAACAATCGAGCACTGAGGTTGATGAGAAAAGCAACGCTGAATGTTCCCGAGCTGTTCTAGAATTCTCTTCGTTTCTATATTCTCCTGAGACCCAGAAAAAGTTTTTTTTTTCATTTAGTATTTTTTCACGTGTTTTTCATTCATTGTTAAGAGCATTGGAAACAAATAGAGAAACAAAAATGTTTTGTTTTTAAATGTTTTATTCTATGTCATGCTATGTCCTCTACAGCAGGGGCCGTATTTATAAAGCCGCTCAGAGTAAGATTTTTGTCTCAAGTGTGTTAATATACTAAGATTGACGCAATTTTACTCTTATTCCTGAACTTAAGAATAAGTGTGATTCATAAAGGTTCAAGTGTTCAGAGGTCTCAGCTCCTAAATTATTTAACCCTCAGGTGCTCTTCGTTTCGGAGTCACACTTGTTATCTTCCCGGTCAAAAGTGACCGGACACCTAAAAATGAAACTTTCTCCATCCCAGTAAAACCAATGCAACTTATTTTTGTTCTATAATATTTATTCTTTTTAATTGAGTATTTTGAGACAATTTAATTGAATTTATCAATATTTATGCAATATTTATGGTTTATTTTTGCCACGGAAAATATATATATATATATATATATATATATATTCTTTTTTTCAAAAAAATATTAATTCAGTATTTTAGTTTAATATCTAGGCCTTCAGAAAAAAAAATTGAAGAAAATTAGCACCATCTGGTTACAGTATAGAGAAAAGGCGTAGAATCATGGTGTAACCACTATAGATAGCATGTAGAGGCATGTGAATTCCCAACAGAATTTCCCAGCTGTTTATGAACATGTTTTTGTTGTTGTTGTTGTTGGTGGTGGTGGTGGTGGATTTGAATATATAGTTGAAACAATCTCAAAAACTATTTCTTATAAAAAAATTTTACAAAAAACAAAAATTCACAAATTTTTTTTCTTTTTTTTTTTTACAATCTCCCATTCATTTCCTATGGGGGTCATTTTTTTTCCTATGGGGGTCATTTTACAAACATATCTATTGGAGTTAAGTACATGTATATGATGGAATTATGGTACATTGACAGACAGTTAAATAAACAATTCAGGCTTGATCGTAAAGGTATTCTGTGTATAACTGACCTTGTAAGAAATGTAATAACTTTTAACTTGTAATTAATTCTACAAATTAGTGCCCTGACTGCAGTAATGAAAAGTAATATTGACATTTTTGGCAAGTGGAAAAATGTGGTGATGACTTGAGCCCATCAGTCCACACTAAGCAGGGTCTGAAATAGCATTGTGGCACTAACCTCACCAAATAGTAGTGGCCCAAAGTAATGAAAGTGCAAAGGTTTTTGTTTTGTTTTTAATGACCTTACAAGTTCATCAAAATGTGAGGATATATATACACTATACTCAGTGTCTTTCTACACTATACTCAGTGTCTGTCTACACTAACTCAGTGTCTGTCTACAATATACTAAATGAATGTCTACACTTTTTGTCTGTATGATGTCATGCCTGTCTGATTCCTATAAACTTGGATTTCTTGGATTCTGACTTCAGGATTATACCCACCAGAAGCTCTTGAGTTGATTTTGGTGTGACAATCTCTCTTTCACAAAGAAACTTGGGTGCAGTAAGCCAATTTGATCTAATCAGCTAATGCTATATGACACATTAAGGCCTCTAGAATCTATTAGGATCAGTTACTTCTTCTTTGATGCTTTGATATTCGTCATGAAAATGTGAAACCAAGGGCCTCATTGTTAGTACTATTACATATGTCAGCATTACACTAGTATTACATTTGTTGAAAAGAAAGGATTTATCTTAGACTAAACATTGTAGATTGGAATATGCGCTGCATATACAGTACAATGCTGGGCACTGAAGATAAATTTAAACTAGTAACCCTTGATATTCTGATATGTATAATGCTATTTAAATAATAATTTCAGTATTTATAATATTAGTAAGAATTTAAAATTTTAAATATTTTCCTTTAGTTGGGTAATTACATTTTACAAAAGTAATTTGGTAACACTTTACAATACGGGTGCACTAATAAGCATTAATTCATGCTTAACTAATGCCCAGATAATACTGAATTAATGTGATTATCTAAGTTATTCATTGATGATTACCACATTAGGAACTAATTAAGAGTCTGTAAGGTTAATGTATTAGTTCATACATGAATTGTTATTAATTAAATATGTAATTGTAACTAATTTTTTAACTAATAGTGTGAATTAATATGTTAATTACCAGAATGAGCCAAAGCCTTGTATTTCAACTTCCAGATAATATGACAGATACACTAATAAGCATTAATACATGATAAATTCCAACACTGTTAGTCCAAATTCATGTGCAAATTACTACAATAAGTAAATGACTAGTTAATAATGATGTGCCCCAACAAGTAAAGTCATAACATAATGATACCTTTGCAAATCATTAGCTAATGATTAATTAAAGCAGACAACTGGGAGTTGAAGCGCATAGCTTTGACTAACTGTGGTAATTAACACATTCATTTACACTATTGGTTCATAAAATATGTTATTAAGGAATTAATACACAATGACACATTGAATTAATAGCAATTCATGTAATAGTTAATCTATTAATCATATAGACTCTTTATTAGTTGCTGATGCAGTAATCATTATTCAATGGTTTAGTTCTTCATTAGTTATACATTAACTCATGATTATCTGTGTATTAGTCAAGCATGAATTAATGCATATTAGTGCACCCGTATTGTAAAGTGTTACCAGTAATTTACATACAAATTTAGATCTGTTAAATTCGAATTGGAAAAGTAAGATTGCCCTTTTATTAACTCATACTTAGTCAAACTAGTTCTTGCTACTATGAAACAATGACAGAATTTCTTTCTTTATTTCTTTCTTTCACACTCATCATCACCACTTCTTTTCATAAATGGACAATTATCATTTCATATAGCCTAATATCTGCAGGTCCATGTAACTGTAGTTACAAGTATCTTACAGCAGATGGCAATCACAGCATTTATAAATAATTATAATATCATAATAATAATAATAATAATGCAAGTCTGGATTTTCCCCATTCCACTATTTATGAGGTTGCATCTGTGTGTGTGCCACATAGTACCGTTTTTAATTATTCAACTTATATTTAATTATATAATTGTCACCATGTGTATACACACACAAATTGCTTAAGCCAGGACACAAACAACATAATGACATGCTACTGCATAACATAGTACTAGTGGTTTATTATTATTATTATTATTTATTTTTAAATTTTGTCATTTGTAAACACAATGATATATGAATATAGCAATCATGGCATCGTTGCACCATTGTTTTATACATTGTAATAACATGAATGGAAATTCAAGTGCCATTGTGTTTTTTTATCTTAATGTTTTCCTAATTCTTGTTTGTTCCTACACTGTAACAATAGATGAAATCTTGGGATTGCATTTTGACATGAACCTTGTGTTATTTTTAAAAATTAATTTTAATTTTTATATATATATATTTATAATATACACAACACATTATAAACCTGATTTGGTTATTTAACATCTCCAAATCAAATGCTATTTTGAAATGCATTCAAAGCCATAATTATTCAATCAGTGTATGTTTTTTAGATTTCAAGAGTCGCTTGGCAGGAAATCCAGCTTTCACCATATCAGAGTTATAAATGCTGACATGGGGATGTTTGCCAAGTGAAGTGTCACAAGTAAATCTGCCATTTAGTCTTGGCCTAGTGGTTAGCAAATGTGCTTTGACAGTGAGCTGAGAGGAGAACCCACCTCAAACTCTCGTTATCCTTATTTTACAACACAGAAATATGCTTCAGATTCATCAGCTGCTGTAAATAACCAGAATAAACAAAAAAAAAAAGTGTGTTCATAATAACTTGATATCAAATATCAAGCAGCATAACAGACAGTTTTTGTCTATTTATCATCCACCAGGCAACATTTTTGCTCGCCTTCCCTCAACAAGTGCGGTATCATTCACGGCTTCAGCCTCAAACACTGCAGGACGAGTCACGCATTGAAGTTTAATACCTAGAATAGGGGCTGTCTTAGCAAACACCACTAAAAACCTGCCACTCAGATGTTTCCATTCACAGTCCTTACCGCACCGCTTTTCTCTCTAAAGATTCTGTCCGCAGAAACGTCTCTCTCAGTGTGTGTGTGTGTGTCCTGTGCACATTGAAGTGATTGGGAGTGACAGGCTGAGGAGAGAAGAGACTGTTAACAGCAGAGGAGCTGTGAAATCAGAGCTGGGAGGTAAACCCACTGCACCAGGATCATCAAAACTACACAAACCTGCTCCAGTGTAGTCATGCTTAAAGTCTTTGTGGAAATATGCCAGAAGGATTAGGGTCATTTTTTTACATGATGCTTGCTAAGACTCGTAATTAGCGTAAAGGTGCAGTCACATTAAAGTCCATTGTCTATGTCAATACTAGAGCTGTATGAAGCACAGCGTACTTTGTGTGTGTGTGTGTGTGTGTCAGAAATTCAGACTGAAATGACTAGATTTTAATGGTAAATATGATCGTACATGAAGGTCCTTAAATCATGCTACTTTTTCAGAAAGTGCAATTGTACTTTTCTATCTTCTTAGCCTTTAAAGGAGTAGTTCACTTTAAAAAAAAAAAAAACTTTTGCTGATAATTTACTCACCCCCATGTCATCCAAGATGTCCATGTCTTTCTTTCTTCAGTCGAAAAGAAATGAAGGTTTTTGATGAAAACACTCCAGCATTTTTCTCCATATAATGGACTACATTGGGAACCAAACGGTTCAAGGTCCAAAAGACAGTTTCAGTTTGATGCGCGTTCGTGACTAAATGAACGAATCTTTTTTTCCGAGTCAATTCGTTCATTTCGTTTTTCACACGAAAAAAGATTCGTTCATTTCGATAAATGAGTTCGAACAGGAGAGTCACGAACACACATCACAGAACAGAGCAAGGCGAGCATTTGAGCTTATAAAACTTAAACTTTGTTATTTATTTTGTAAATGAGCGATCGTTTCGCTTGATAAGACCCTTATTTATCGTCTGGAATCGTTTAAAGCCCTTTGAACAGTTTGCACTGAAACTGTCTTTTGGACCTTGAACCGTTTGGTTCCCATTGAAGTCCATTATATCGAGAAAATCCTGGAATGTTTTCATCAAAAATCGTAATTTCTTTTCGACTGAAGAAAGAAAGACATGGATATCTTGGATGACACTGGGGGTGAGTAAATTATCAGCAAAAGTTCTTTTTTTAAGTTAACCACTCCTTTAAAGAAGGTATAAAGAGAATATTTGACTTAAACCAACAAGCAACATTGTCATCATTTTTATTCACCTTTTGCCATTTTAAAAATTAATGTTGAAAACCGAAAATACTATAATAAATTATCTTTTTTTTATGTAAAAATGCTGAATGTTTTCTGTGATGTGTTTAGGTATAGGGTTAAGGGATCGAACATACAGTTTGTACAGTATAAAAATAATGCCTCTCTCAAATTCTCTCTCTCCCCGTGTGTGTGTGTGTGTGTGTGTGTGTGTGTGTGTGTTTATGGCTTGCAAGAAAAATCATCAGTCTCAGTTGATAGACACTTACCTGTAAAACATTTCACATGTGCCAAATAGCTGCACTGAAAGGTGTTGAGAGGCTGTATACGTCTGTATGTTTGTCTTGAGTGTGTATTAATGTGCATTTATGTTCAAGTGAGTGTGTGTGCGTGCGCGTGTGTGTGAGTCTTTCACAGCCCAGTGCACAGCTAGATTGCCTGCAGAAAAACGACAGCATGAAGAGAGAAATGAGGGAGGCCCTGCCAAAAGGAAAGGAAGTGCAGCACGCTGAGGACGTCTATGGAGAGATAGACGAGCGTGAGATAAACGTGTATATGAGGAGGAAAGACCGGTAGCATGCTAAAGAGAGCAGTGCGCAATCACATAATCATGCAGAAAAAAAAATATTGGCTCTATTTCAAAAGTGAGCAGCTTTATCGCATACAGACAGCCTTCATGCAAGACTGCAAACTCATAAATCAGGTTATGTTTACATCCTCATATTATACTGGATCACAATTAGCAGTATTATGAATATTTATATTGAGTTGTTTGAAAACTAAAAACAAATAGTGGGTGGAAACAGACTCGATTTCTGTACTTTTTTTCAGGTTTCATCAATCATTTGTACCTTTTTTCCATCATTTTAAAAGGTTGGTAAAAAGGCAAAAGAACTTGGCACACTTCAACTACTATAACTTTTAGATTAATAATTTTGATTCAATGCACTCATTGTGGACATGTTTTTGTGCCATTCTTGCATTTAGAATGTAATGACATATTTAATTACAAATGTAATTACATAGTACAACTTTCTCTAACAATTTACGGTTACATTTTATCCTAAGTTGTCATTGTGTAATTTCAATTCAATTCGTTCGTTGAATGAACCAAATGACATGAAAAAAGATTTATTAATTTTGATGAACGAGTTCAAACAGGAGAGTCACGAACGTGCATTACAGAACAGAGCAAGGCGACCATTTGAGCTTATAAAACGTAAACTTTTTTTTTTTTTTAAATGAGCGATCGTTTTGCTTGATAAGACCCTTATTCATCGTCTGGAATCGTTTAAAGCTCTTTGAACAGTTTGCAGTTTGCACTGAAACTGTCTTTTGGACCTTGAACCGTTTGGTTACCAGTGAAGTCCATTATATGGAGAAAATTCTGGAAGTGAAAAACTCCTTTAAGGTTAGGGGAACATTCTGGAAACTGTATGGGAACGTTCCCTTTAGGTTATAAAAATAGAACCTAAAAATAACCCACAGGGAAGATTCCTAGAACGTTCTTGTTTGGTTCCCAAAAAATAACCAAATGGGAACCATACAGGAACATTAGGGGAACGTTCTCTATTTTCTGGGAGGTACCTAATATAAAATAGAATTTTGTATTGAGATACTATTATAGTTTTATTTAATATTTTGAATCATTTTTTATTTTCTATTTTCTCTTCTCATTTTAATTTAAATTAAAGTTTTAGTTTAATTAAAACTAAGCAAAGCGTATTTAAAGGAAACGGTGGTGCGTTGAACACCCTGTTCTGATGATAGTTGCAACTATGGCAGCTGAGAAGGCCATTCTTTGTGTTCTTTTTGAAGAATTTTCGGAGCCTGAGGCCCCGTCCACACTACTGCGTTTTCGTTTAAAAACGGAGAATTAAAACGAATACGATCTCCGTCCACACTAGCGTTTTGTCTGCGTATTAGAATTGATCTCCGTCCACATTAAAACGACTGAAAACGCGGATCACGTGACCATTCACCAACACTGGGCATGCGCGCCGTTGTAAACAGTGGTTGGCGAATCAGGGAAGGATACGTCATGACTGATGACACCCAATCATAGAGCCGAGCGTGAGCCTCTGCGTCATCGTTTGTAAACTCCTCCGTTTTGTCTCGTCCACACTAAAACGCCCTCCGGAGTTTCAAAAGGCAGCTGCAGCGTTTCTAAACTTCTCCGTTTTAGGTCTTCGTTTTTCCCGTTTTAGTGTGGACGGGAGGTGCAAACGTAGCAAAAGGTCTCCATTTTTAAACGAAAACGCAGTAGTGTGGACGGGGCCTGAATGATGAAATCGGATGCGTGTTTAATACTGCACAATAGAGTGCCGAAGTTACGACGTCACTCTGTAGGCCGAAACGCGGAAGTGAGTTAGCATTTTAGCACTACCGGTTCCCTCGCTCTAAAGTCTATGGGATTTTTGAATGGGTTTTTGCTAAATCGCCTGAAATAAGGTCTGTGGTGAACAAAGCCTCGAAATATTTTCACGTTTTGATCTGTGACATAGAACACACAGTTATAACCTGCTTGTGTTTTTTTTTTCAACTTTATTGTGTCTGCTTGTGTTTCAAAAAAAACTTTATATAGGCTTCAAAATGTATACATTTTGGATTAACTTGTAAAGATTATCTCGCTAGACAAAACTCTTTGTTGAACACAGATCTTATTTTTTGCGATTTTCCAAAAGTCTATGGAGAAAATGCATAGCTTTTCGATCGAGGGAACCCGTGCGCCGCTAGCTTCCGAGTTGTCCTGCAAAGTGACGTCATCACTTCGGCACTCTATACGCTCGATGTTACAGTCACTGCCCTTGCCGTCCAGAATAAAAGAGAACCGTTTACACACCGTTTCCAGGAAACATGTCGTTCAATCTGAAAATCATAGCAAACGGTTACACACCGATTTGAGCTTGATCCCTTGAACGAGCCCCTGGTGTAGAACTGATGCAGGTGTCCAAGTGTAATGACCCCTGTGGCTTGGTTTCGGGAATTTTGTTATTTTTTGCTCCGCCCACAAACTACTTCAATCTGCAATCCATTGTTTACACCTGTCCCTGTGGTTGCAATGCATTCTCATCCTAGGGGGTCATATAGTGACGCTTTTGACAATGCGTATACATCCAACCAACGCATTCTCATCCTTTAGCGTCATATAGAACGCTATATAACAAAACGGCACTATACTACGCACATGGCACCCGTTATCGTTAATATAACACGCGCTGTGAGGGCTAAGTTTAGGTGTGGGGTAGGGTCTGCGTGTCATATTTACGCTAAAGGATTTATGACGTCTTGGGTTTGCGTGTTATATTAACGATAAAGGGTGCCTTGTGCGTAGTATAGCGCCGTTTTGTCATATAGCGTTTTATGTGACACTAAAGGATGAGATCCAACGCACATGGCGATTAGCATCCATATAACATGCTTCGGTTATGGGTAGGTTTAGGTCTGGGGTAGGGTTAGGGTTAGACCACTAGGAGGCGCCTTCTGGCCCATATATATCTGCGTCTCATATTGACGCTAAAGGATGCCATGTGCGTTGGATGTATACGTATTGTCAAAAGCGTCAGTATATGACGCCTTGGGATGAGAACTGGTGGTTCAGATGCTCCATTAATGAGACTATTTTCATTTTTGTGTCCCTCGTTTTGTTGCTTCCCCTTGAGCCAGGGGTTGTAACAGAGTAAGGAGAAAAGATGGGATACGTTAAAAAGGACATCTTCAGCGTTAGAGAGAATGAGAGAGCGAACGAGAGCGAGAGAGAGAGACTATTGGAGTGATATTTGATTGATTTACTCCATCTGCAGCAATGTCCAGACAGCTGTGTCCGTGTGGGAATACTCGTAGGATTAAGGCACTGGTTCGTGTAATTAATGGCTCGTGTGTGCCAACGAGAAGGAGATCAACACTAAATCAAAGGGGAGAATGTGTGTGTGAGTGTGTGTGTGTGTGCTTTTCAAGGAAGAAAGGGTCAATACTAAATCACAAGAAAACCAATAGGCTTTAGAGCAGAGCAAAGATTGTGTGTTTGTTGATAAAAGCATGTCTGTGTGTGGCATGGAACGTGTGTGTGCGTGTTTGTGTCTTGTATTAGTGTGTTTTCAAGATGAGAGATTAGATTAGATTTCCTTGTGCTTACGGTGCACCAACTACCAAGAGCCGAATCGCATCGGGAACATGTTTCAATTGAAGGCGAAATCATTCATGCTGTTGTTCTGTAAACCTGGATTGTTGTGATTAGCATTATCCTTGTGCCAACATATGGAAAACACTCTCAGGCTGTGATGTTCTTGATATATACTATACTATACTATGATACAAATTCTCAGTTGTAAGTGAGTTATGGTCTGGCAAAGCGTCATAAACAAATCATTTCCAGTGGGGCATCACCAACGGATGTCGCGGATAGACCTAAAACCAATCAGAGCGATGAAGGAGATTACGTATGCAGAGCGGCGGCTGGCGGAGAAATATCTCCGAGTGTTGTTCTTTGCTCAGTTTTTAACAAAAAGGAAACGTTCAAATCGCTTAAAACAGACGCGATAGCTGATTCGAATGATTGATGTTCGATGGCGACATCCATCTTTGTAATGTAGGCTACAAAATCTGCTTCAAAATCCCGGTGCTGTCGTCATCATGTAAACCCAGCCCGAATATTTCTGATTGGTGCCTCGATTTCGACAGATTGGATATGGGCTTGAATGAGCTCTTTGCCAGACTAATTTTCAGAGCAAATCGAAATTTGCTGGAAGTTGTCTGGGTTTTCCAAGGCTATAAATACGAGCTTGTTACTTTTTTTCTCGAACATTTCATCATATTTTTAATTATGTTGAAACAATTATGTCTTTTTGCTAGTTTCAGCCCGATGCAGTTATCATTTTCACGTCCTGTGCTACGTTGTTTAAATAGCAAATGCATTTGCGCCCATTTGTGCGCCCATAGGCTTGCTGGTCTGAAAAACGGGTGTTATTTGTTGGCACGTTGCTATTTTTAAGCAAATTAAATGTACTGCGCTGCGCCATTGACCAACTGAAACCTGGTCTAAAGTCAATGCCGCAATATTTTTTTTGTTATTTAAAGAGCGGTCTTCCACTTGTCCAATCATTCAACGCCTCTTTTCTGACTCTTTGTCCTTCCCAAGTCAAGTGAGACTTCTCAAAAATCTGTGATGGGTAAGCACTCTCTTATGCTGTCACTGGGGCTGTACCTTTTCAAAAGGTACACTTTTGTATCTAAAGGGTGCATATTGGTACCTTAATGGTACATATTAGCACCTAAAATGTACATATTAGTACCTAAAAATTACATATTAGCACCTAAAATATACATATTAGCACCTGAAATGTACATATTACCTAAAACGTACATATTAGCACCTAAATGTACATATTAGCACCTAAATGTACATATTAGCACCTGAAATGTACATATTAGCACCTAAAATGTACATATCTGAAATGTACATATCAACACTTAAAATGTACATATTAGCACCTAAAATATACATATTAGCACTTGAAATGTACATATTAGCACCTAAAATGTACATATTAGCACCTAAATTTACATATTAGCACCTGAAATGTACATATTAGCACCTAAAAATATACATTTTATCACCTGAAATGTACATATTAGCACCTAAAATGTACATATTAGCACCTAAATTTACATATTAGTATCTGAAATGTACATATCAACACTTAAAATATACATAATAGCACGTAAAATGTACATATTAGCACCTAAAATGTACATATTAGCACCTGAAATGTCATATTAGCACTTAAAATGTACATATTTACACCTAAATGTACATATTAGCACCTGAAATGTACATATTAGCACCTAAAATGTACATATTAGCATCTAAAATGTACATATTAGCACCTGAAATGTACATATTAGCACCTAAAATGTACATATTAGTATCTGAAATTTACATATCAACACTTAAAATGTACATATTAGCACCTAAAATGTACATATTAGCACTTGAAATGTACATATTAGCACCTAAAATGGACAAAAGTTTACCTTTTGAAAAGGTACAGCCCCAGTGACTGCTTTTTTCTGAGAGTGATAATAAACAGTTTGTACAGTATAAAAATCATAATTTGGAAACCTAGACATTGTATTGAATGCACATTACGCCATGTGATACTGAGGCTGTCAAATTACTGTAAGTCACCCTTTGAATTACCAAAGTAAGTTAATGTAATTCCAATTTTCTTCTAACATGATGACATCTGCGATTTATGGTAACATACTTAATTCAGCAACACGAGTGATTTGAAACATGTATCCTACATTGTTGGCTTTTGACTGATTGTCAAAAGATGATACAAAAGTTGTGTCTTGATGATTACAGTTTTTTTTTTCTGATGGGAACTGAAGTCAAAACTCGAAAAACAGAAGTTTGTGGACCAGATGGAATAATTTTCCATTGCTTTCACAAAGATTAAACTCAACTACCTAAACCATTATTCTCAGGCTGCTTTTTATGTACTAGTCTTTACTTTAGGAAATGGAAATCTAGTTTTATCACTGTTCCTTTTTATCGTCATCTCAAAATGCTGCTGACCTCATAAGAAAGTTGTGATCACATAATACACACATACTGTCGAACGTTCGTCCTTGCAAATTCTATTTTTCCATGCCTAATTAGCTGCTTTGAAATGCACTAATCAAATGAAATAATACATTATAATTCAATCCCCTCTTTAATATGATTTGCAAGGTACGTAAATGCTGTGTCCTGCTCTCTCACTCTCTCTGATGCTGCATTTCAGTTTTTTCAACCTTGCACGTGGCCTTAGGCGATTCAGCCACGCTTACTGTTGTAGGATAAAAAGGAAAATGGGATTGATTGATTTATAAGAGTCAAATGAAGGACAAAGAGTCAGAAAAGAGGTGCTGAATGATTTGACGGGTGGAAGATCAGGAAACGGAGAGAGCATGGCGAGACAAAGACAAATGGAGGTCAATGGACGAGAAGACGGGGGGGAAAGTCAAATGTGTAGCCAGTGACCTGTCCCTTTTTCTGGGATAATCGATAAAAGAGGGAGAGAGACAGACAGTGACAGAGACAGAAGGGAAGGATATAATAACAAAACCCGTCTTTCCTTTTATATTCTTTCCAGTCCATTCAACCTCTGTGGAATTCTTAACCAAAGTCTTTTTTTTAAGCTTGTCAGTTCACTCGATGACCATCTTGGTAACGCCCTTGGGCTTCCAGCCATGCATGTTCATCTCCTACTGTATGCTTGAATTGAAATGACGGGCTTCCTGCAGCTGGCATGTGGGCCCTGTTTCGCATGTGTAAGCAGCAATGTAGCATATCTGCATCAGTAGACATGCATTTTGCTTTCACACTAAGAGCCTCCGCATGCACATGCACTTCCCAGACACATAAGCTGTTAGGCTATATAATCATACTAAGTATGTGGAAAAGAACATCCTTGTGAAAAACAAGTGTGCTTAATTGTATTGAATGTGCCCTTGTAGTGTAAATACTTAAAATCTTAAAAGAATATAAACAACCTCAACTTTAAGATAATGTATTAGTGAAATAAACACATTTGAGTGCAAAGAGTGTAAATAATGTTTCTTAACACACTTGAAAGCTTTGTAATGATGTCAAATTAAAAGTTTGGTAACACTTTAGATTACAGCCCGTAATTTTACAGCGTAACCTTCGGCAATTATAGTGTACCTATAATGTACTTACAATATATGTATAAGGGAACAATATTTTAAGTTTGGGGAATAAAGGGGTAACAACCAAGAAAAATTTAAAAATATATATTAATACTGTAAGTATTATAGAACTAAGGGGTACTTATTCTACTATTATGATACAACAATCTCACATTTGGGAGCAATTTAGCAAGAACATATACCTTTTTGAAATAACGGTGAACCAGTACATACTGTATAAGCTTTTTAAAAATAGTCTCTTCTTTATATATATATATATATATATAGGACTAAAGCACATGTAAACATATTTGATATTTAATTTATAGTTATATTTTAAATGTACTAAATTGCAACTTCATTACTAGGGTTGGGTATCGAGAATCGAGTATCGATTGGAACCGAGACTAACTTTTTGTTTTTCCCGGAATCGTTCAAAAGTTAAAATTTCGATTCCTAGTTTCGATATTCACAGTCCGCCGAGCGGAAGAAGAAACCGCTGAACAACACCAACGAAGAAGCGTCTACCGGAAGTGTTGGCATAACCACGCGAGTCGAACATGAGTACCTTAAGTCGGCGATCCAAAGTGTGGCTTCACTTTTCTAAAAATAACGAAATCTCGGCAAAATGCAAAATTTGGGACAAAAGGAGTATTTGTGACAGGAGTATTTCCTTCAGAAAGGATTATTTTCTTCAGAAAGGCCGTTGGTTAGCAAGGTTAGTTAAACTTTTTTGACCCTGCCTCTTAAAAGAATCGGAATCGAGAACCGTCAGGAACCGGAATCGAAACAAGGAATCGGAATCGGAATCGGAATCAGAATCGTTCAAATTCAAACGATACCCAACCCTATTCATTACAAATGTGTAGTTACTAGTTAGAGACATATTTCAATAGATGAGGGTGTTATACTTTAGTTCTGGTTAGTTTCAATGTGGTTTGATTAAGTTTTTTTTTACATACAGTATGTTCCTGCTCATTAGTTTCCATGATTTCTAATCTATCCCATACCTGTCCCACACCTAGTAGCTCTCTCTTGTGTTTAAGCTCTTAGTTTCCCCCATTTTTTGTTTGGTCTTGTTCGTATCGTGTAGTTGCTGCTCTGATTCTCCTGCGCATTCTCCCTTTTTATTATTCTTGTTTCTTTTTGGGTTTGTTTGAGTTTAACCACAACTGACAGTATTTTGTTGTTGTTGTTCAAAATGAACCACATTTAAAGCTGCGGTCCGTATTTTTACCCCTTTGTCGCCATCTCTGTTCGAAATCTGCAATTGCAGTCCTTCGCGGAATTATCAACTTTACGTGAGTTGTACTTCGGCTGAACGCAGTGAGGAGAGTGTGCAGCTGTCAATCAACGCGCCGGTGTTGATACGGACATTCAGAATCACAATTTATTCATTTTTGGATGTAATTTTCACCGGAAAATGTCATCTGAACAAGTAAGTAACATCCACTTTTGTTCTGGTTCTGACATTGCAGTAAATCACGCTGATTAAATCTAAAAATCGCCTATAATATATCGCTTATATATTTTCTCAAATATGTATTTTGGATCATTTTTAACCCAGCTTTAAATACATCATCATTCCTTCTTCCAAAATATGCTTTTGTCTTATAACCTTGATTCACTGTTGTAAGCCAGTTATATTAGGTGTTTAAAATTTAGACCTGATGGGACGGTTTTCGTGGGGAAATGCGTACAAACATCACGCTCCCACTTCTCGTCATTTCCATAAATAGAGAAAAGTTGTCAAAGGGTGTGATGAAAGTATGACATGGCCACAGAGTTTTGTACTAGAGAACAGTTTGCTGCCAATACCATATGACTGTTATTTGACTCTTTCAAGGTGAGATACAGTAATGTGGTTTCTGTTTACAGTATCACACTGTAATGTAAAATACTGTATTTGATGCCATCTGTCTTTATACCTCTGATCAATCTGCACAGTCAAAGATTGTTTCAGCCGTCTTGTAGCCTGCTAAATCATGTACTGATGTGTGTTAATAAATTGCAAATGATCTCCCTCTCTCAAACACACACACTTTGAACATTGTGGTTATTATATGAGATTTTGTATACTGTAACAAGAGTTCATTACATTAAGTTATCAATTTAAGAAATTGAATCTATGTCTATAGAAATCAATATGTACTAATAATAACCATTACGATTTTTATTAAACTCAGATGCAAATGAAAACTTTGATAGTAATAGCATTATGCAAGGCAGTCACTGTGAATGGAATATTTATATATATTTATATTATTTTGTTTTTGATTTTGTGTATTGTACCAACAATTGAAAACATGCTGAAATAAATATTTGAAAGAAAGAGACTTAAAAATGTTCCCCTTGCTTGTGAAAACTGCACTAAAGCATTGAAAAAAACTGTAAGTAATATGTATAGGCTCTAGAATGGCAGGGGTAGTAAGGAGTATGAATGAGGAGAGGGAGCGAGTGAAAAGGATGGACGGTAGGATCGTGTCCTCTGGTGCAGTATGGGTTCTCCAGAGAGGCCATCTGTCATGTTTGACTGCACAGCCTCCGGCCCTCTGTCACTTCACCCTGTTACCCAAGCCTACACGGCCCAACATGCCTTTCACAGTCATCATTTACCTAGCAGCTGAGTGGAAAGAAGTGCGTGTCTCCAGCTCTTGTCGTCAAGTATGCGACGAGCAGCACAGTATGTCTTTGAATGCTTCAATATGAGGGACATTTGTTGATCTGCTCTGGGTCACTAAACCTAGATTTGTTATCACTTTATTTAATCCAACCCGACCTCACGGGAATTCGTACGAATTTTACAAGGTGGCTAATTCGTAACAATTCATACAACCTCAGTCGTACGAATTAATACGATTTTTCTAAATCGTTTTACGACTTGGCCAATTCGAATGAATTTGTACGAATGACCTACCCCTGAGCCCGCCCCTAAACCTACAGTAACCATCACATGGGTTTAGACAAATCGTACGAATGCGAACTTTTTAATCACTCGTACGAATTCGTACGTATTGGTCATGAGATAGGGTAGTTTCATCTTATGCTTGGTATTTCCAATTGAAAACCAGAAAATATTAGGGAATTTTAATAGATATACATTTTTCCTAGTTATCCTCAGCTCTGAAATATTTCATCGGCTACAAATTGCTAATTGTGAATGCAATCTCTTTACGAGACTCATTTATGACACAACCGGCGCATCCAAAATCACATAATGTCTGAAATATCAAGAAAAAAATAATAAATTCACCATTTGTGACGTGGGAGTGAGCTATGACTTACATGAAGGTTCTTTGTAGGCTATGTGTTTCTTAGAGGTTGACTTCATATCAGAATCTGCCAAACTTCCCATACTACTTCTGAATAGGATCTTTACTTCATAAATTGTATGAAAATTGTGGAAATAATGGTTCATATCACTCAAAACACGAATGGAAATGCAGGCGCCCTTATATGGGCAGTAATGGAGTCTGGTTGTGCCCTAGTGAAAAAGTTTGGTACTGCGCTCAAACAAAATCTCATTTTTTTGATATATCAACCTAAAATTTGAAACACAACTCGTTCAGATTTTTGGCTTTGATTTTTCTGCAGTTTTAGAGTAGCCCAGGTTTTGAAATTATATATTTTATGTAAAATATAAATAATTAGCCACTTTTTAATCACTCATACGAATTTGTACGAATTGGTCATGAGATAGGGTAGTTTCATCTTATGCTTGGTATTTCCAATTGAAAACCAGAAAATATTAGGGAATTTTAATAGATATACATTTTTCCTAGTTATCCTCAGCTCTGAAATATTTAATCGGCTACAAATTGCTAATTGTGAATGCAATCTCTTTACGAGACTCATTTATGACACAACCGGCGCATCCAAAATCACATGTCTGAATAGGCACTTTTGAATTTGAATTGACTTTGAATTTTGTGTTTATAGTATAAATATGGGAAGTACAGTAAATGTGGGTGTGCTACATCCTCCACGTTGTTACTGTCACGTTACCCACCAGCGTCAGTTGGGTCGCTTCACTGCCATTCACAAATCCTCTCCTGTGGCCTCATATGATTGTAAAGTGTCCATCAAATGCCAGTTCAGAATCTTGGTGGAATAGTAGGTCTCCTTATTGTAAGAGTAGGAGTTATTTTTTCTAAATACAATGTATTTGGACATACTACTCATTTGGTGTGTTGTTTTTCCGTCACCTAACCGACGTTAAAGGTAAAGTGTCAGTTGTATGACGGCCCGGGATCGTCATGTAACCGACGAAAAAAGGCGGATGTTGACGTATGGTCAAAAGACGTCCCAAGACGTCAGTTATATGACTTCTTGGGATGAGACTGAGTTACAGCTTTTTTCTCATCCATTAACAAGATTTCCATCATTTAAGATACAACGCTTTTTCCAGCAATCTGTGTTTTCACTGTTATTGGGATCTTAATAAATAACTACAGCATCTCTGGATACAAAAAACAAATGAAGAAAAAGTTCTGAGGGGGTTTGATATATTTCCTGTTTACGTATTCAAACAACCACATTTTCTGGGGGCCATAAAAGTTTTGAGACTATGATAGAAAATGTGGGCGCTGAGAGTTAAAATGTTTTGTGAAAATTCTTATCAAGAATCACAAATTAAATGTGTGATGTGTTATAACAACCCAACAGTTAGCTCTGGTCCACTAATTTGATTGGACAAGCATTAGCACAGTGCTTTTTTGGTAGAGGGTGAACAATTTTGCTTATTTCATGTCAGTACCTGGGAAAAATGAAAAATAGAGAAATGTTGATATTGCTATGCGGTTGCAGGTCGGAGAAAGATAAATGAGAAAGAGAGAGAGAGAGTATAGAGGGAAAGAGAGAGAGAGACTGGTGTACTATTACCTTAGGACTGTCTGTCTGTTGGGGAAATGACAAACAAAGCCGTTTCTGGTAAGTTGAGGAAGGCCGTTCAGAGCCACATATGTCGACTAAAAAGAGTCATTTTCAGCAGATTCTTTCCCCATGGATAAGGGGGATGTTGATTCAGGATAATAATTTCAGCACTTCTCTCACCTCTCTCTTATTTCCTCTCCTTCTGTTCAGAGAGGGCCCAGGTGCCGGGATGGGCAGAATCATAGCTCTTCTCCACTGGACTGATGCACACTTCTCAACCAGGCTTCACATGCATCCACAGCATCTCTTTGCCTTTTTACTGTTTGGGGATTTGTAAAATTGGCAGTCAACAAAACAACAAAAAAATACAGAAAATACTTATTCAAGGATAGCTAAGTGTGTTTATGTGTGAGAGAATGCATGTTAGAGTTTTCACACTACACTACACAACCAGTGTATACACTCACATGAAGGATTAGGAACAGCATACTAATAGTGTTCGACCTTATTTTGCCTTCAGAACTGCTGTGGCATTGATTCAACAAGGTGCTGAAAGGTGCATTCTTTAGAAATGTTGGCCCATATTGATAGGATAGCATCTTGCAGTTGATGGAGATTTGTGGGATGCACATCCAGGACACGAAGCTCCTGTTCCACCACATCCCAAAGATGCTCTATTGGGTTGAGATCTGGTGACTTTGGGTGCCATTTTAGTACAGTCAACTCATTGTCAAGTTCAAGAAACCAATTTGAAATGATTCCAGCTTTGTGACAAAGTGCATTATCCTGCTGGAAGTAGCCATCAGAGGATGGGGACATGGTGATCATAAAGGGATGGACATGGTCAGAAACAATGCTCAGGTAGGCCGTGGCATTTAAACGATGCCCAATTGGCACTAAGGGGTCTAAAGTGTGCCAAGAAAAAATCCCCCACACCATTACACCACCACCACCAGCCTGCACAGTGGGAACAAGGCATGATGGATCCATGTTCTCATTCTGTTTACGCCAAATTCTGACTCTACCATCTGAATGTCTCAACAGAAATCGAGACTCATCAGACCAGGCGACATTTTTCCAGTCTTCAACTGTCCAATTTTGGTGAGTTCTTGCAAATTGTAGCCTCTTTTTCCTATTTGTAGTGGAGATGAGTGGTATCCAGTGGGGTTTTCTGCTGTTTTAGCCCATCCGCCTCAAGGTTGTGTGTGTTGTGGCTTCACAAATGCTTTGCTGCATACCTCGGTTGTAACGAGTGGTTATTTCAGTCAAAGTTGCTCTTCTATCAGCTTGAATCAGTCGGCCCATTCTCCTCTGACCTCTAGCATCAACAAGGCATTTTCACCCACAGGACTGCCGCATACTGGATGTTTTTTCCCTTTTCACACCATTCTTTGCAAACACTAGAAATGGTTGCGTGTGAAAATCCCAGTAACTGAGCAGATTGTGAAATACTCTGGCACCAACAACCACGCCACACTCAAACCTGCTTAAATCACCTTTCTTTCCCATTCATTCAGTTTGGCGTTCAGGAGATTGTCTTGACCAGGACCACACCCTTAAATGCATTGAAGCAACTGCCATGTGATTGGTTGATTAAATAATTGCATTAATGGGAAATTGAACACATGTTCCTAATCCTTTAGATGAACGTCTACATGCTCACAGTTATATGATGTCTACCATTCAATACATTTTCATAAATTAAACCAAAAACAATTAAATTTCTTTTTTTTCAAAATAATTGCTTTTGTTTTCTATTTTAAAGTTTGAATCAAGGAGGTCAATGGTCTTGAGGTCAATGGTCTTCACATGGCATGCTGCCTGGGACAAGAAGGCCGGGGCCAAAAGCCGTGGGAACGGAGCGAGGCTGGTGGTGGTGCGAGTGTTTATGAGCAACACCTGCGTGCCACACTGGTCTCGAGACCCACAGAGGAGCTCCAGAAGAATAAAAGGCGAAGTGTCGACAGAGCAAGACGAAAGCGTGGCTGGACTTTACGTTGGTGCTTTATTTTAGCTTATGCAGCAGTTGTCTGTGAGCATAACAACTGCTGCCGCTTTACTATTTTGTTATTTATGTTTATTTGGAGATTAAATTTACATTTACCGTTCACAGGTTCCCGCCTGTTTGTGACTCTCCTGTTCGAACTCGTTTATCAAAATGAACTAATCTTTGTCCGAGTCGTTTGGTTCATTCAACAAACTTTTTATGAACGAGTTCAAACAGGGGAATCACACAGTACAGAGCAAGGCATGCATTTGAGCGTATAAAACTTCAACTTTGTTATTTATTTATTAAATGAGCGATCGTTTGGCTCGGTAAGACCCTTATTCGTCGTCTGGAGTCATTTTAAGCCCTTTGAACATTTGCACTGAAAGTGTCTTTTGGACCTTGAACCATTTGGTTCCCACTGAAGTGCATTATATGGAGAAAAATCCTGCAATGTTTTCATTAAAAACCTTAATTTCTTTTCGACTAAAGAAAGAAAGACATGGATATCTTGGATTACATGGGGGTGAGTAAATTTTCAGCAAAAGTTTTTTTTTTTTAAAGTGAACTACTCCTTTAAGTTCAAATCATCCAGAGTAGCGGTCAAAGTCGAATCGAAGACAGCTTTTCGCCAGCAGCAGCTTCTTCGTTTTCAAGTAGCAGTGAACCGTCGTAACTCTGTCGTCATTAAGTTAAGCCCGCCCGCCGACTCTATACACGATCTGATTGGCCTGACCAGAGTTTGTTTTTTCCAGAGAGTTGCTAGACCACTCTGGCAGCGAAATAATTTTTGCTGCCGCTAGGGTGCATCTAGATTTCTAGGCTACTTTCCCCTACCTCTTAACCCTCAAACCTATCCATACCAACTGTCCCTGACCCCATCCCACCTCAGCAAAACATGGATACATGTATGTTGTACGTATTTGTTGATGTAAGTACATAGTAGTTAAAGGCAACTAATTAAAAATAGTGTGACCAATTATTCTTTTAAAGTTTGGGAACAACTAACACTAATTTGTGCTGACATCTAATGCACATATAACTAATAAAACATACAAGGTAATGCATTTACATTGTGTTACAGAGGCAGTTTCAGTAGCTATATTTGCCTTTAATCACATAGAAAAAAAACAACAACATAATTTATACAAAATAGTGTTGTTTTTTGTCTGAGTTTACACAGTTTGACAGAGGAAGAGAGAGTCATATTTTCGAAAGCTGCACCTTACATTCATTAAACTGTTTTTCTCTTGCTTGGTGAGATGGCAAATAAACTATAAATAACCAGTCAGTGACCTCATACCTTCAACTTTTAAAAACACTAAAACTACAACTAAAACATAACAATGTGATTCACTTGGGGTTTCAGGCATTGTGTGTTAAGTAACGATAGCATCATTTACATTATCCAACAGCAGTTCATTGAATGAAATATGCATGAGAAACAGTTCACTTAGTCTGAAAAATAAGGAACATTTTACTAAATATAACAATATGATAAGGATTGAATGAAAAGTATATGTATTTGTGTGCACTGTGTATCCGGTAACTTTAATAATCATAAAGGGTTTAGTTTTTGTAAGTTTTACTATATATAAATAATAATATATAAATATTATTATATTTATAGTAAATTTATAGTAAATATAGTAAATGTATATACTATAAATGTACTGTATTTTCATTAAAAAAAATCTAAAAAAACAAACAGTGGGGCACAATAACATTGTTACATAGTAAACTGCACTTTACCTTTTCAGTACAGCACTTTATTCAGAACAGTATTTACCATGTATCCCAAAGAAAACATATCTTTGCTGTTTATTTTTGTTTTAGATAATATGGACAACAAATAAAAAAGTAGAACCATTCATGCTTTTAATGTTAGTAAAAAATAAATAAAAAAACAAGTATAACATGGTACTTTTTAAGTGTAAATGTCAAGTTGTCATAACAAAGAAATTTTAAACAATGTCAACTTCGCATTAAAAATGACATCATTTATTGAATGACGCATTCATAAAGACTCCTTCATGTTCATGTTCAGACCTAGCAGGATGGTTTCCGCGGGGAACTGCATACATGCGCAACAACATGGCATCAAGTCAATTTTGCGCATTTTGAGCTATCCGCGTGTATGTCCACGGCAAAACGAACCGCCATCTTTTGCGTCTATGTCTACGCCGTTAAATGTTCGAGTGATTCCGCGTGTATGTACACGCCGTTAAACGTCTGGCGGAACAAAAAAACATGTAGATCTACATCTGGGGAGATATATTTTTTTTCCTAGGATGGTAGGAGAAGACTCATAAATGTTATTAACCCCAGTGAAGGGTATACGTTTAGGGACAGGGTTGGGGTAGGTCATATATTTATATATACAGTAATGTAACGTTAACAGCGTTGATAAACACGCTGAAAAGCGATTATGCGTGTTGAAAGCGCGCCAAAAATGGAAATACGAATACGCCATTTCATGAGAGTCTGTGCGCAATATGTCTCGTCATATCCGTAAATAGAGAAAAGTTGCTCTGGCTACTTTGACACATATGTGCTGTTGTGTGTCATTTCGAAGGCTGCGTCCTCTGGAGATCGCATTTGTCGGCCACTCACTGCAGTGGGCGTTTATTTCCAAGTCTTCAATGCGAGACGCCCATAAAAACCGAGCTTTTTTGAGCTAGGCTCAAAACTAGGGTAGAAAATAGCCTATTACTTATTCATTTTGATGTTTTTGAATGTAAAAACCAAGCGAACGTCATAAGTTGACCTCAGACAACAATATAATAAAATTTAAAAAGCCAGTTCATGACCCCTTTAAATCCAACAAATATTAGGGTTATGCTTAACTTTTTTCAGTGTAATAATCATTCAGTACCAGTTGTAGTCAAAGTGCCATGTCATTAGCATCTGAAGCCTCTAGTGTACCCTGCTCTACAACAGAGCGGGGTTCTGCCATAATTTTCCCATATCAACATAAAATTGACTGCATGAGGCAATGAAATCAATTTTGAAATCCATTAAAGCCTAGTATGGGGAATGTTTTCATATTCTTGCACACTGAACTCTATAAACCAGGGGTCATTAACTGCTTGCTTACATCACTTAGACAGCAAAAAAGAGAGTCATATTACACCATCCCAGATGTCTCGGTTATGACAGCGTGGAAGGCCATAGATGAGATGAGACGAGAGTGCACCAGTGACATATGACAGACAGAGAACGAGAGGAAGCCTTCAGATGATATCGTCGAGTGACAGGCTCTCACTGTCAAGGCATCAACTACTGCCAAATTCAAATTGAAAACAACACCCCAAAATATCTGAGTCTGAATTCTTCAGATACAGGAGCCGCTGATTAAGAGCCAGATTGACTAAATAGGGGAAATTAGCGAGCGGCCGTTATTATTTTTCTAATAAAACCGCAGATGGGAGTTCGGTGGGTGATATACTGAGAATTTGCTAATTCAGTGTTAGGCGCGAGATGTATTTTTTTGGGGCGGTACATGATGAACTAACACTCATAAATGTAATGGTCTGACAGGGAATCTCCTACAAATGTGTAAGGTCAACAGCAGAGGCGGACAGCTTTATTACTTGAGTAAAAGTACAGATACCCCTTGCTAAAGTACAAGTACTACAGTCACCCAGCTAACAGGGAACGTTCTCAGAACATTGGCTAACGTTCTTGCTGTAACGTTATTATAACGTTGAGCCAACGTTATATTACATTGATAAACGTTCTAAAGACGTTAGCATTAAAACGTTATCCTCACGTTGTTATTGGAACGTTTTAAAAACGTTCTTATAACCAAGAAATAACGTTAATACAATGTTTATATAAGAGGAAAATTGAACGTTCTAATAACATTTTCAAAAACGTTCTTAGAACCAAGAAATAGCGTTAATACAACGTCTAAAAAACTGGACGTTTTGAACGTTCTAATAACGTTTTCAAAAACGTTCTGATAAACAAGAAATAACGTTAATACAATGTCTAAAAAACTGGACATTTTGAACGTTCTAATAACGTTTTTAAAAACGTTCTTATAACCAAGAAATAACGTTTAATACAACGTCTAGAAAACTGTACGTTTTGAACGCTCTAATAACATTTTCAAAAACGTTCTTATAACCAAGAAATAACGTTAATACAACGTCTAAAAACTGGACGTTCTGAAAGTTCCTAGAACATTCAGAAATAACGTTTTTATAACTTAATGGGAACGTTATGAAAACGTTCTTAGAACCTAAAATTGTTAGCTGGGCAGATGTCTATATAAGTACTTCTTTTTAAAAGTACTTGAGTATCAAGAGTACATTTTCTAAATATTGCATTACTACCGCAACAGTGCTTACATTTATGTACAGAAACATCCTACATGGAGTTATGAAAAATGTTATAGTTAATTCCTTGGAAAATGTCAAAGGAATTCGAAACATTCACGGGATGGAACTGCTGCATCTCCATCCATTGTTTCGTCCATGGTTTCGTCTCTTATCTAAATCTGACCATGGAGGTGACTTTGACGGAAAGCTGAAGGTAATCGCTGATAGTCTGTCCCAATCAGAGGCGCTCGCACAATCCAATCACGTTTGAGAGGGAAACAACAAATCTAAGTTGTTTTCTGAGATATTTCTTTTTTCAGAAGTACAAAGTAGTATCGAGTACTCACAATTATGTATAGAAATGTAGTGGAGTACAGAGTATAATATTTCCCTCTCAAATGTACTTGAGTAAAGTCATGAGTACTCCCCAAAAATGATACTCAAGTAAAGTACACATCCCTCAAAATTGTACTTAACTGTACTTAAGTAAATGTACTCCGATACTGTCCAGCTCTGGTCAACAGCAAAAATAACTGTGACCTTTCATTGCTGCGTGTAAATCCTTACAGTAGTTTTTTTTTTTTAAGCTAAAAGAGGGTTTGTACTGTTGGAAGCTGTTAGCAAATCTGGCTTTAAATGCGCAAAAATAGTTAATTCTAATACAGCTTCCTTTTGAAATCCAGAACATCATTAGGGTGCTTTCATACTAACACTTTCATTTGACGTCAGACTTTGAGTGATGTGAATGTTGTTTTTTGAACTCGGTTGCACATCAGCTGTACACAAGTCCACATAAAAATGTAGTGTGGGGTACGGTTCATGTGAACTGCAGTACGGTTCACTCCTGATATAAACGTAATCGTACTAAATCACAGGAGTGAACCGTTATTTACAACGCATTCTCACCCCAAGGCGTCACCTTTGACCATGCTTCAATATTTGACGTTTTAGGCGCCCTTTAGCGTCACTTACATGACGCGATCCTACGGCGTCATCTAACTGACGCTAAAGGAAAGCGTCAGTTAGAGGACGCGGTTAGGTTTAGGTGTGGGGTGGGGGTAGGGTACACGCGATCCTAGGGCGTCATCTAACTGACGCTAAAGGGCGCCTAAAGCGTCAGATATTGAAGCATGTCCAAATGCTTCCCAAGGCGTCAGTTAGGTGACGCCTTGGGAGTGAGAATGGGCTGTTATTTATGACCTTTGCTTTGGTAAATCTGTGTTTGTGTGTTCTCACTCGCTTTTCACTTATTTATATAATGTATACTGTATACTCACTTATGTTAAACTGCTAGCTGCAAGAATGTTGGCAATATAGACGCTTTCAGCAGTGACAACATAAACAAACGGTACTGCGCATGTGCATTAATCTGGCCCAAACTTAACTTCCGGCAGACTTGCGGAGACAATCCATAACAAGTAAATAACCTAGTAGCTGGTATCTTGCCAGTCAAAGAAAATAAATGTTACCTGGCCAAACTGAAATGTGACACTACCAGACCCGTTGAACAAAAATTGGAGACAACAAGATGTTTTTTTACCGACGTGTCTGATTTACCGCAGTGTTAAAAAAACTGTGGCGAGCGCGACGGCGGAGTTTGATAAGGTTAACATAGCTAGGCTACTTACATGCTTGCTAACCTTTTTGGGTCTCCACATTGACAGCATGTTGGATGAATCTGTGCAGCGCTGTTTATGATACTAACCATTCAATACACAGACTGGTCCGCTGTCAAGTGTTTGCGAGAGAGAGAGAGAGAGAGCGCCCGAATATGCGCTGCACGCAACTCTGCAGTCAATTACAACTTTTCCCATCTTAAATTGTTAAAAACACGGAAATCAATATGTGGCGGTCAGCGCTGAGAATGTGGTGGGCTGCCACTAATAAATGTATGGGAAACACTGTACCGGTTATCACTCAGATAAACATAGGCTATTTTAATACCGCCGTCTCCCTCATAGGAAACCTTGACATTTTTATTTTTAAAAATTGCATTTGCTCCCTAGGTCAGGTTGCACCCCACAGCTCAATAACCTGCTCATCACCTTAAATTTCACTGCATTTGTAGTCAATGCCATATTATCCAGTAAACACTAATAAACGAACAGAACGGAAGTTAACTTTGGGCCAGCTCATCACCATGGCAACGCGTCTGATGAAACCGTCTATATATATATATATATATATTTTATTTTTTATTTTTTTGCCATGCATTCAGCAGAAATGGACTCTTTAGAATAGGGTTAGAAATAGGGGAATAGGCCAAAATGGGTCATTATGAACAATATAACAAGAAGAAAAATTATAAAAGAATGTCTGTTTTCTAATTAATCTTTTGTCAGAAGTGTATAAATGTAACCCCTCCACCCGGGTCCAACTCGACCCACTCTGAGGGCCTCGAACCCGGGTCTCCGGCATGAGAGTCAGGCGCTCTAACAAGGAGGCTAAAGACTGCAACGTCCAGCGTCTGTCGCTAGAGCACCTATTGAGATCAGAGGAGTGAGGTTTACTTGCACAGCAACTACTAGCTGGCCTCCATTACACTCACGCCCCTAAACCTCACTCTCATCCGGGTCACGGCACCAATGTAAGCCCTCCACCCGGGTCCAACTCCGAGCGGGCCTCGAACCCGGGTCTCTGGCATGAGAGTCAGGCGCTCTAACAAGGAGGCTAAAGACTGCAGCCTCTAGTGTCTGTTGCTAGACAGACATAGCAACTACTAGCTGGCCTCCGTTACATAAGGTCGCTAGCAACACGAGATAACTAATGGCTCGTTTCCACTGAGGGGTACGGTTCGGGTCGGGTACACCATGATCAGGCTTGCGTTTCCACCGCCAACAGTACCCTTACTTGATAGGCGTGGTATGCTGGAAAGAAGCGATCGACGTCATTTTCTAATGCCCTTGTAGCACACGCGAGTGAAGATACTCTTTCCACCAATCAGCGTTCTGCAGTGAGTCTAGCTCCACCTTTTAGTACCCTTTCACTGTGCTAGGTACCCCCAACGGAAGGGTACCCAAAAAGTGGTACGGTACGGTTCGGCTTTTTGGTACCATTCACAACTTTTGACAGTGGAAACGCAAATAATTGCGTACCGAACCGAACTGTACCGTACCGTACCACTCAGTGGAAACGAGCCATAATAGTATTAAGGATAGTTTTTCTAAACCAACAATAGTTGAATTTCTGATGACTCAGTAAGTGTTTATTTTATACCTCAAAGTGGCGATGTCTGATACACAATGATGACAAAAGAAAACAAGAGAATACACAAGTATCATCAGGAAAACTTGAAATTGGTTAGCGATTTCCTGCAGGGCAAGTTTTATGGGATCAAATATTAGTGTGTGATCTGGTGAAGAAGCTGTCAGCAATCAAAGTATTCATTTGAAGATGAACAATAGTTTTGAGAATGTTGAGATAGTGAACTTGAGCCAGATGCGAAATACAATGAGCTCTAACGATGGCAGTGATGATGGTAAAAAAAAAAAATAATAATAATAACTTTCATGTTCCAAAAGGTAAAGGGTAAATTAAGTAAGTAAGTTATTTGATTATAAGTAAGTTATTTGATTATTTTGCAATTGTCATTAAAATATCAGCATTTTATATTTTTGCTGCAGTTAGAGATCAATCCGTGTTAGATATAGATGTGGGTCGTGAAAGACCCAAAGTTCAAATCGCAATTTATTGCAAACTAATTCCCTTTCGGCAGTCGTGCAGAATAATTCTAATGGTGCTTTTCCATTATCAGTACCAGCTCGACTCGACTCGGCTCGCTTTTCGCTCCGTTTTCCATTGCAGACAGTGACGCCACAAATAGCACCCGGTCGTCATAGCGACGCCTTCCATTCCTCGTTGCCCCATCAAGCTCTCGCTGGATCCTCTCTTCGGCTACCAAAAAAAGGAAAGTCTGGACCTCCTCGTTTGACCAGTTGCCTTAATAATAGTAGTAAGTTTAGTAACTATCTCTGGCAAAACTATTTAAAAATGGCGGGGTTATTCTGGATACTCCATCTTTCGCATTGAATGGTGACGATTCTCTCTAACCAATCACCAGTCGTTATTGTTTTCACGTCACATTTTATGCCTGGTTCAGATTACACGATTTTAACCCGATTGTGGCACGATCCGTTTGACGTAGGGTGTCGTGGGGATTCGTAAATGACAACGGGCGTCGGGACGCAAGATTCGATCGTATCATCTCGTATAGTGTGTCATAGTGGGCGACGACCTACGTCACATCTGCGATGCTTCACGACAAAAAGACAAGCATGTTTAATTTTTTAACGGTCGTCCACAACGGTTCCGTCACTCGTATGAGGTTGACCAATAGGAGCACAGAAGCTTTTCCGTACACAACTTTCAAAAATGGTGAAACGAAAGAGAGACAATGCTAACGTTAAAACTAAAAGTAAAAATATATAAGAAAACAATATTTTACCTCAAGTTCTCTTTGGAGGATTGACAGCCCATACTATCCTCTTCGAGCAGGGTTCTCAAGTCTCTCACAATGGCCGTGAGACACACGCAATTCAACCAGTTCACACGCTCACACGCCACACCTTGAATTTCTCACGCTGAAAAGGCAATGCCGAGCAATCCAGGAACGGGTCCACTGTCGGGTTTTCTTTCTTTTTAAAAAAGACCGGGTTTTCTTTCTTTTTTCATGACTCACCGCTTCATCCAATGTTTGTTTACGTTCGTTTCCAGAAGTCACTCGCTACTAGTTTCGCCTTCTCGATGACATCCGATGACATCACGTGCGCCGTTAAAGACGGCGTGCGATGACTGGTCAGGAAGCAACGTATAGTCTGACATGTGTCTTGTCCACGACAAGATTTTAGGAGTCAAATTTTCGTAATCTGAAACAGTGACTATCGTAACACAGTCTGATCTCATGAAGTAGCGTGTGTATGACACGCCAATTCGTATTTCCATTTTTGCCGTGCTATCAAGACGCATAATCGCTTTTCAGTGTGTTTATGAACGTCGTTGACTTAATGTTGTTACGGTATATATAAATATATGACTTACCTCAACCCCGTCCCTAAACCGAACCGTCACTGGGGTTAATGGCATTTATGACTGTTCCCTTACCATCCTAGGAAAAAAAAAAAGATCGCTCCCCAGATGTAGATCTACATTTTGCTTCGTTTCGGGCGGACATTTGACGGCGTGTACAGACACGCGGAATTACTCGGACGTTAATGGCGAAGACATACACGCATACACGCGGATAGCTCAAAATGCGTAGAGATAACACGCCACTTGACTCGAAAGTGGCGCGTATGTTTACGCAAAAGCCATGATGTCATGTTGCGTAACAGACAAAAAAATCATGTAATCTGAACCAGGCATTAGTACCGCCTCAGCTCGCTCAGAACCTCGCCGGTGGTGATAGAAAAAAAAAATACCCGAAAGCAGGTACAACTTTTACACAGTGGAAAACCAAACAAAGAGTCGAGCTGGTACTGTGTAGTGGAAAAGCGCCATTAAATATAAATAACGAAGCATTTCATTGGGGACCGAACTCGTGCTCGGACCAGCACAAGATTTCGTGCTGAAAGCAATGGGGTTGACGGCCACGTTGCTATAAAGACACAAGGGGACACCTTTATCATCTGTGTAGTGACATGAATAACCCGAGCAGCAGTATTTGATGCCTTGGGAGTGAGAACGGGTTGTGTGAGGGGGAAGTATTGCTGTTATTTTACAGAATCAGTGCAGGCTGAGCTCCTGTCTCAGGGGTGACAACAGAAGGAGTGTGTGTGTTTGTGTACGCATGTGTGTATATAGTGTGCAAAGAGACATCTGCGTTAATGGGGTGCAGGTGGAACAACTGCTGGTCAGAGTCGGCAGGAGATGCCGAATTTGCAGATGGTTTGAATAAAACAGACAGGAAAAATTGCAACAGAAAATACTTTTAATGTACGCCTCCATATTTTTGAACCCCTAAAGAACATCATCATCACACACGCTAGGACACACACACTGACTCTGTAATCCTTCTTCGCACATGCTGCAGATTCAAATGAAAACAATGGCGGCAGATCAAAGAGGTTTCTCAAGAAGGGAGGGGAAACTGAATACAGGGAATGAGCGCCTGAACATTTCATCTGCAAGCTGAGAGAAAATATGATCTATAGGTGGAACTTGAATGCAAGAACTCATTTACACCTGTAGAGTTTCAAATCTCATCGCCTCTGTGGGGGCTGCATGAATCTGCATTACAGTAATCATGGGAAATAAAATAACAGTTTATTTAACATGTTTCAATTGCTCTTGAGATGCAGTGAATATTCTCTTGAAAGCAGTTGCAAATTATACCTAAGATGAATGCAGACAGTTCAGCCAAGCATTTACTAACCCTCATTCAGTTAAATTTAGCTAGTTTTGATAGGTTACAAGACACACAAACTCATGGCATCTGGAGTCATTCATTTCATATACAGTATGAGAATTATCATGATGAATGAGAATATTATGAGAATAGAGTCATACAGACTACTTTTTTGTGCTTTTATGGTGTCTTTTTGTCCTTTTGACTTGATGATTAGTTCATTTTGCTTCACGATTCTGATAAAATATTTTTCCGAATTTGTGTCTTCCAAAAGTCTTGTCATTTTTAATGTTGAATTTGGAAAATAAAGAGACAATTTCCATTTTTGGAGCGAACTTGATAAACTACATAAAGCAAACAAACGATAAAAAATAAATAAATGAAATAAAAAGACAAAAAACGGGCTATGTTATCGAAGCAATGGCAATAGTGGGTAGTTTTCTCTCAACTTGCCTATTAATAAAAAGGCAACTTGTACTGAAATGCCATGAAGTCTTGATTCATTTCCATCTCTGAAACAGAAGTTAGCAGTCCTTTGTGCAGAGGACAACAGCAGACAGCAAGAAGATGACACAACATTTCATGCACAGTTCAACACCACAGCCTTAAATTCGGTTGGGGGCCTGCTTTAATATCAAATCCATGTTTTATCTGTATAATCTCTTGGTCTTTTTTAGTTTAGAAAAGTCTACTTCGTTCTCTCTCTCTCCTTTCCTATTTTTGACAAGTATCACATTGCCAAACAGTACATAAAATACAAGGCAGTGTAAGTCCTCAAATACATAAATACAAATACAGAGGAGCAGAACAGAAATGTCCAGAGAGTCGGGGAAAGTCTTTCATACAACGCACACATACACACATTTTCTCACCGTCTACCATTGCGTAAATTGACTGATGGGTGGGATTCTCTCCTGCTGTTGGCTTAAATTAATGGGTAGAAGACATTGACAACAGATAATTTCTACACAAGGAAATAAGTGAAAAATAATTTTCAGCAAAATGCATCCACCTTACAAAATTATACAACATTCTGATGCACTCTCTATCTCCCACAGTGATGGTCCACAGTGTTATGGTTCAAATTCCTGGTTTCCGTCTAACACCCTTTCTCTTCTTCCTAAGACTCGTAGCAAGTGGTTAGCAAGAAGGCCATATCCTTTTCTTCAGTGACATTTGGAGATGTAAATAAACGATTTAAAGAATGCAATTTTGTGCTAAGAATGTGGCTAAGCAACCTACAAATCTTGGTCCACCTTAACAGAACATTGGTTTCCTCTCTGTGCAAAACATTATAAGGGACAATCTATTGAAAACAAGCAAGTTATGCGTTACCATGAAGTTTTTACAGAGATATTCCTATTTTTAATAAGTGTGATACTGTCATGTTGGTGTAAACTGAAACAGTTTGTTTATATTTTATAGTGGGAGAGCTTGTCTGGCTGCTTTAGCTCTGATTGGTTGTTTGGGGGATTTAATAATGGATAAGTGATAAAAGACTGACCTCAGTTATAGAGGAAATCCTTTGAATATTACATTGAAAATATCAGCAGGGCTATGTAACTTAAACAATGTGAAAGAACAAACAACACAAAAATCAAACTAGGGAACAGAGTCATGACAATGTCCAATTTCTAACTTGCGTTGTTTGTATCTATCAACACACCAGGGTTCAGTTGCAATCTTAAAAATTGAAAGTCCTCAAGACACATATTCATCCTTTCAACTTTATACCAGTCTGAAGGTAAAACAGTCTTGTTGGACGTTATCATAGTAGCATCAGGCAGCTTTCAGGTGTTTAAGATTTCAAATTTAGTTTTTGAGGCATTTCAAAACTCGCTGTAGTTTTTCAGGGTCGTGTCGTTGCCTGGTCCAGACACTCCTTCTTTATTAGGAATAGTAGTTGTGTTCTGCAGCTCATATCTCCAAAAACAAATATGCATGTGAGCCCATGAATTTTCCAGAGGGATCGCTTGCCACAACACATTTCCAGTTTCTCTGAACAAAGAGGTTATCTTGCTTTATGCAGGACTCAAATCCTCGACTCAGGAACATTTATCTCAGGAGAAAACTATTAAAACGAATAGCAGGTTGGTTATTTAGCAACCGATGAGAAGGCTGCCTTTATATGCATTTAGCTTTATAAACAGTCTGTAAGCTGAATGCAGTGTGGGCTGCCCTTGAATCCACCTCAGTGCACCAGCCAGAGATAAAACAGCAATGTCAGGGATACTGATCATTACACCGGGAGGTGAAAATAGCATTTGGTATCGCCACCTGAAATGGCATCATTGCCTCCTGGCACCACATTTATAATGCTTCCCTATAAGCATCTGGGCCAATTAAAAGTTTTATAGTCTCATGAACAGCAGGCTACATTGTAATGGAGACCAGAAGGCACAAAGGGATTCAGCCGAGCCCATGTTGATTAAAAACTGTGTATCTATGCAATACATGACTCCTAATGATGGTTTCTAAATCAAAGCTATCATGTGTAAGAGTAATCTATATCTGGAATGCCTCCTTCTCTATAGCCACGGTTGGTACCATAGCCAGAGTTGGTCATGTTTTGGGATGGCTTGTATGGACCTGTGCCGTTCGAAGGGAAGATTGTGTGTATAATGTAATCCTCTCGCACTGGTTTGGGTTGAAGGGTCTGCCTTGTTGCCATTGGTGTCATCTGAAATCCAGGACCTCTGATCTCTAAGATGGTGTTGTCTTTCTTTGTGCCTGACTCAATGTAGTCATCATAGTGTTTGCTCTTGCGAGAGCCACTATGACTGTAATGGTCTCGTGATTTGAGGCGCCCCGCACGGTGCCCGTACCAGCAGAAAATGGCGATGATGAGAGCGAGGGAAACTATCGCCGTGGCACCTCCAATGATTCCTGCAAGTGGCAGGGAAGTCATTTGATCAGAGCCATCTTCTTCACCTTTTTCCTCATCAGGCAGGCCGGGATCAGACGTTTCTGTTCTGGCACAAACTGAAACCTCATTTGATTCTGTGTCCCCCCCAGGCAAACTACTTCTGCTTCCACTGTTAGACACTAGAGGCACCATGCAAATGATGTAGCTGGAAGCAGGCTGCAGGGAAGTGAGAAGGTACTCCCGCCGGTCACCCCTAACCAAAGTTTCTGTGATGGACCCCATGGCAGAGCTAGTTCCCAGGCGAAGCCAGCTTAATCGAAAGGAAGAAGATGTTTGCGCTACACTCCAAGTAACACGGATGCTGTCATGGGATAGGGGTTTCACATTCAGGGCTAGGTTCTTGCCCACACCACTGCTGCTTAATGTGTAGTCCAACCCTGTTTCTGGAAGACCCAGTCCTGGTCGCTTGGACCTGAGAGTGAACAGGGACCCTTGAGGGGGAGAAAGAGTGGTCGAAATGACTCCCGCCGCCCTGTTACCACCAACGCCAACACCTGTACCTACTCCCCCACCACCTGCAGCAGCCAACTCACATTCATCCATCTGATTCGTGAGGTCTCTAAGCGCCATGTCTCGGACTCGCTCTGGTGTCTGGCAGATGAAGCCTCTCACGGTAATTGTGTTCCCCTTTGCCTCCAGCCAGTCATGCAGCCAGCGCAAGTTGCACCCACAGTGCCATGGGTTTCCTCGCACAAGCAGCTGCCCCAGGTTGTCCAAGTCCCTGAACAATCCTCTGGGAAGGGTAGTCAGATTGTTTCCGGAAAGATCTAGCCGTTGTAGTCTGCGCATTCCATCAAGAGAGCCCCGAGGCATGTGTATGAGGTTATTGTCCTGAAGGGAGAGTCTCTGCAGATGGGCACTGGGCAAGTTAAGTGGGGGTGTTTGAAGCGAATTGCGGACCAGGGAGAGTTCTGTTAAGTTTGCCAGACGTGAGAAGGTATCATCAGCTATACGTTGATTAGCTAAAAGATTACCGTCCAAGACCAGGCGGCGTAAAGAGGACAAACCTCGGAAGGCATGAGTGGGAATAGTAGAGATTCGGTTGTCGTCTAAACGGAGTTCTTCAAGTGAGGCCGGAAGACCAGATGGGATGCTGGAGAGGTGGTTTCTGGAAAGGAAGAGGAGACGTAATCTAGGGTTGTCCGCAAAGGCCTGGTCCTCGATACTCACTGTCGAGACCGAGTTGTCGTCCAAATGCAACTTTTCAAGGAGCGGAAGTCTAGCAAGTGCAGCCCTTTGCAACACTCTAATGTTGTTGTCCTGGAGGTGGAGCTCTCTTAATGAAGGTGGCAAATTCAATGGAAAGTCATCGAGCTCGTTATCGTAGAGATATATAACACGCACGGTAGTGTGATACTCCAAGGACTTAGGAAGCCCTGCATTGTCAATGTGATTGTTCTGAAGATAAAGGACAGTTGCAGATGGTGGCAGAGGTGGGATTGCGCTCAATCCGCGGTCGTTGCAGTAAATAAAGTCCTCGTCGCAGCGACACACAGAAGGGCACACTATGTCACCTTCACCATCCAATCCCAGTGAGGAAGCTGCAGACATCTCCAATAGCTCAGCCAATAGTGTGAAGCACAGCAGCAGAAAGAAGAGTAAGTCTCGAAGCTCCCCTATACCTTCAGGAGCCATCA
Source organism: Pimephales promelas (assembly GCF_016745375.1). Next base: position 18,035,141 of record NW_024121987.1, read on the forward strand.
TGCAACCAGCAAGCTCTCCTCGCCTCCGCTTGCCTTTTGTAGCACAATTCAACCAATATAATGGTTCTTTAAGGAAGATGATTCAGAAGTCCATTTGGACTTTAGACTTGGAGCGTGTTTTCTTTCACCCTGGAAAAGATTAAAGAGACAGAGTTAGAAAAACACACTCTAGTTAGCAAGTTAATACCTTGAACAGATTTTTATAATGTTCTGATAAAAGTCAGTGAAAGGCTAACATGGCAGCACATGTTAATTGAATCGTGTCTAATTGGTTATTCATGCTGAAGACTTAAGTCATTTTAGTTGCAGTTCAATTGATGTTTGAACTGCTGGCCTCATTTACTGATGCCCTACTCATCAAGGATTAAAATGTTTTTAAGTGAGAAAGACTGACATGGCTTCCTCTTCAATAAAAAGTGAAGAAGAGTTGTAAATAAAAGTTGCAATGCAACAAACTTAACTACATTTAGTTTAGCAAGTTTTCAAAATAATCTATCTTTTCCAGTAACAAGCTACTTCCAGCAGTGTACCATGGGTTTTTATATCACGTTGTGTTGTACTATATTGGGATTTGTGGATTTGTTCAGTTTTAAACTCAAACAGTGTTGGGAATCTACTTTAAAACAACATCTTAACAAGTTATAAGCTTCAAGCTCATATCGTACAAACATTCAGTTAAGACACTATTTTGACAACTACACTGCAAAAATAATAGGGAGGCTATTTATTTGACATTGTTCATGTTCAATGTTCTTCTTAAATATATGACCATCCAATTATAAAATTTACACTATAATCAGATTACCCATCCATTTGTCATCAAAGAGGATTTTTAATGAATAAATCCCTATTAGGCTAACAGCATTAAACTTGTGAAAACTAATTAACACATAATAAAAATACAATAAATAAATAAATAAATATATAGCCATGGAAATCATCGGATTTGTGAGATATTTTTAAATATTGTGTCTGTTTTAATTGGTGTTTATTCAGTCATGTCTGGCTGCTGAAAAAAATAAGTATTTACTAGGTTATATAAAAAGGTAAAGGTGCTCTTTAATCTATAAGCATTTTGCAGATCACAGATTTCTTTGCAAACTAATTATATTAAACTCAGGGCACAAACTATCTATTCAACAAATGGCTATTCAACCAAACTCTGAGACTGGATATAAAAGGATGTATTACAACCTTCCTCTATCAATCACATTGAAATAAAATGGCTTATCATTTAGAGATAATCATCATGTGTACCTATTTTTGTAAGGTTTGGCATTGCGTTTACCAAAAAAATGACCAATTCATAATGGGCAACATCCCCAATATATACTATATCTCCTAAACAATTAAATAAATCTAACATCTTTAGATGACCTTTTTATCGGGAGTATCTCTAGATATGCATACCAAATTTTGTGAAAATTGGACAAGCAACCTTGGACAAGTTTGAAAAGTAGGATTTTAAGTAGGAAGAAGAAGAAAAAAAAACTCAAGGTGGCAGGACATTTTTTTGTGTGGAAATGGATAAGCATAAGTGTAACCAATGACCTAACAGAAGACTTACTGGCAAAACGGTACACATATTGTACAATAGGCTAAAAATGGTGCTAAGATTTAGTGAAAAAGCAGTGCATGTCTGTTTGCACCCAAATATGTGTTTTGAACCAAAAATCTGGTCAACTGCAACCCGATCTCACGACCAAATCGTACGAATTCGACGAATGATTAAAAAATTCCTAATTCGTAACAATTCATACGACCTCACTCATACGAATTAGTACGATTTTGCTAAATCGTACATATTTTAGGAATTGGCCCGCCCCTAAACCTACCCATCACGTGGGTTTAGAAAAATCGTACGAATTCGTGCGAGTGAGGTTGTACGAATTAGTACGAATTAGACACTTTTTAATCATTCGCCGAATTCGTACGAATTAGTCGTGAGATAACGTAGTCAAATGAGACTTCAGACCAATATTGGGTATTCGGGTCACTGGACACAGTACAGAGATGAAGGATCAAGAGAGAGACTAATATGCAGAGCTTAGTAAACATGTGTTTTGACTGTCTGGATTAAGCAGGAATTTTAGCTTACAAGGTTTACAATCTTTTACGTTCAACCTCACCTAACAGCAAACACAATCCACAAAGGCTTTAGTTGGGGAACGTAATTTTTAATCATTGCGGTTTGGTGGTGTTTTGTATGTGCATCTATACTCACATTTTCTTGGGAAAATGTAAACATTGTATTTACATAATTATAACATTATTGTATTATTGTAACAACAATTTCATATTTTGCTAAAAGTTGATGGATGTTACTTTAAATTTCAGGTGATATATAGGCCTACATCAGATAAATAATTAATTCATAAATTCAGCCCCTGTTGTAGAGTTCCAATAAACCTTGCATAAGCCTAGGCCAAAGTGTGTGTGGTGAAATTTTTGCAAAATTATATTTGGTTGCTTCTTGCACATTTCACGACACTTTTAAAGTAAAATTTCCAGTGAGTAGCAATAAATGCTCATTTTATTTTCTCCAAAACGTGAATCTTGCGTCGGTTGTAGTGGAAATGCAATGTGGTGCTAAAAGGTTAATGCTCTATCACGTTTGAACCTAATATACCGCCCACATAGTGTAGAGTGCTGCAAGGTTGATGTATTTTTGTTGGGTAAAACCCAAAAGTTAGTTAGCCTTTTAACACTTCTGGTTCCATCGTCTAAATCAATGGGTTAAAAGAAAAACGAGAAGAAAAAAAAACGTTTTTTTTTTTAGTTAAATGCCGAAAATAAGGTTTGAGATGAACACAAGCTAAAGATATTTTCATGTTTTATTCTACAACAAAAATGCGACATTAGTGATGAGACCATATTTCTACCTAAATAGGAACTTAGTATACTTAAAGTGCAAAAATAATATATAAATAGTAAACTATAAGTATGATGTTGGGTTAACTTAAAGAAAACTTTCAAGTATACTTAAAGAATAAAACTACTAAACTATAGTTTACTGAGAGTACACTTCAAAGTGCACTTTTTACAAACTAAACTAAGTATTTGTCGGTATACTTATAAATTCACTTTTAGTATAGTTGCCGTACAAACAAAAAACTTCAAATAGTAAACATGTTGTGTGCTTAAAGTTGTGGGTCAATTTAGTCCAAAGTATTGAAACAGTAATTTTTCAAGTATACTTTTAGTACATTGCTATTAGTAGGCTATACTTACTACATAAAATATCAAATGGACTGCATTTATATAACACTTTCACAGACCTAATGGCCACCAAAGCACCTTACATTTGCCTCACATTCACCCATTCATACACAGATGGCAGTGTCAGTCATGCAAAGCGCCATCCAGCTGGTCGGGAGCATCTGGGGTTAGGTGTTTTGCTCACGGACACCTCGACACTTGGCCAGGTGGAACCAGGGATTGAACCACCAACCTTCTGGTTTGTAAACAACCTACATGAACCACTAAGCCACTGCCACCCCAATATTTATCAAATATTGATAAAAATTACTTGAACTTGACAAAAGTACTTAATCAAATGAACTTTAAGTATGCTTATTTTTAGTAAGTGCTGCTAATCCTTGCCAGCTCAGTCCTGCTGCCGGCGTTTTCCCCTACGGCGTAGTTTTTATTACAAATAAAAGCCCTTTGTTTCCTACATCTGAGTCCTCGCCTCATCCTTTCAATCAAAACCCTGACATTGCCTCAACAAGTCATTGAGCTCTTTTAATGCGACTCGTGTTTCACAGCACTCGTACCCACAAGTGTACCAGGTAAGCTACAGAGCAATACCTTGAACAATACCTTGTTATTTTAGAATATCCAAAAATACGGAGCTGGTTATGTGATGTGACCGTGAAAAATGTATTATTGAAGGAGTAGTTCACTTTTAAAAAAAAAATAATTTACTCACCCCCATGTCACCAAGATGTCCATGTCTTTCTTTCCTCAGTTGAAAAGAAATGAAGGTTTTTGATGAAAACATTCCAGGATTTTTCTCCATATAATGGACTTCAATGGGAACCAAACGGTTCAAGGTCCAAAAGACAGTTTCAGTGCAAACTGTTCAAAGGGCTTTAAACGACACCTGACGATAAATAAGGGTCTTATCCAGCGAAACGATCGGTCATTTAAAAAAAAAGTTTAAGTTTTATAAGCTCAAATGCTCGCCTTGCTCTGTTCCGGGATGAGCGTTCGTGACTCTCCTGTTCAAACTCGTTCATCAAAATGAACAAATCTTTTTTCGAGTCATGACTCGAAGGGTCCTAGATAAGACCCTTATTCATCATCTGGTGTCGTTTAAAGCCCTTTAAAGCTGCACTGAAACTCTCATTTGGACCTTGAACCATTTGGTTCCCATTGAAGTCCATTATATGGAGAGAATCCTGGAATGTTTTCATCCAAAACCTTCATTTCTTTTCGACTGAAGAAAGAAAGACGTGGACATCTTGGATGACATGGGGGTGAGTAAATTATCAGCAAACGTCTTTTTAAAAGTGAACTACTCCTTTAATGGTAAAGTGTTTAAAGGTCTTAACAAACACTGCCCATGCTGGTGACCAGCAATACTATATTTGTCAGCCATTGTAAACCGTATGAAAATTAGTCTTAATCCACCCACCTGTAATTATAATTTATGTGTAAAGTAATAAACGTTGTTGGTGTTTTACTGCCACTAGTCTTCATTTCAGCTGGAAACTGCAGTGAATTATATATGTATAAGTATATTTTTGTTCTAGGCAGAGGCACGTTTTTATGTGTCAGTCCTGGACACCACTGTACCCACCACAGCTTACAAACCAGATTGACTGTAATTGGTCCATCCACGCTGCTGGTGTCATTGTATGTACTGTATGTGCACTCACTGTAAGCCTGTGTGTGGATGTTTGTATCTGTATATGGCATGTGTATATGTGCATGTCATCCTCAGTGTGTGTATGAGATGTTTAGGTGGACGTGTGGAGGCGAGTAAGGAGTGTGGCATGGTCACAAGGGGAATTGCAAAAATGGGGCTGTCCAGACAGACTGTCGCCTCGGGATGTCTTGCTCTTTCTCCTTTCCAATATTCCTTCCAGTGGGAGGGCAGGACAAGACTATATCAATTTACATCCAGGGACTCTGGGACGGACCAGAGGAACATCTGAATGACTGCATGTGCATCGCTTCAGTGCTTCATCTACCAAACTCACAGTGAAATCGAATTATTTTGGCTCATCCCTTCTGGCACTTGGTAGCTTGTAGTAAAGCTGTATTTTATTAGAAAAGAACAATACACTAATCTGATTATATTCTTGAGGCTAGTTGTCACAAGAGCCATACTATAATTATAAGGTTTGGAGTCACATGTCCGTTTGTATATTAATGCTTGTTTGTTCTGTGGTTATGTATAGCCTATTGTTTTCAGAAACCTAGCTCTAAAGACTGTCAGTGCTAATGGGAAGATGTGATAGTTTTTTCTTCTATTGTGACATATATCTGAGTTAAACATATTCTTGAACAAGAAAAAGGCAGGACTTGATTTTGTCCTTCGGGAAAAAAGTTATTTGTGCACGGATAAATCATTTATAATAAATACTGTAATGTCACATAAAAAATGAACAGTGAGTTTATATAAAAATTGTAAATGTCACTTTTTTAGGTCTCTGTTGCCTAAAAAAATGGCTTTATATTTGTTTGCATTTTCATGAATTGTTTTGTATCTCTTAGGTATTAATGTTTTGCTGAAAGGAGATTAAATAGCTTATAGATTTTAAATACAAATATTTAAATACAGTAGATATCCTTCTCAAATTATAGTCAAGAAGCAGCAGGTCCCTGTTTTATCAATTTAGGCCATATAGATTGACAACGTACCTGGTATACTGTAGATACATGTGTAAAAAGAAATATGTATATTTTTCTCAAGCGTTCTCAGAGTATTGAGCAATTAAACCTGCTGATTGTAATGATTATTGAAGATAAGAAAAATAAAGGTAAGTTTATATTTTATTTGCTTTAAACTGAAAACGTTGTCAACAGGTCACTTCAAACTCCTATTACCTTTATATATGCCACGTAAAATCTGGACCACTATGAATACTGAAGACGACGCAAATGGTTGTGGTTCATGACAGATCATGTCTATTTTTTAGACGCATCTTTATGTTTCAATAAATCTTGGAAGTTTGCATTTTGGCTTTTTGACAAATGGACTGCAAACACTGTTAAAACGCAAATTTATTGCATCACGTGTCGACTGCAACGTCCCCTGTGGAAAGTTGTTACACGCATTACAGATTATCTGTCAGGCAATGCGTTGCTGTAAATATTTTTGGAACTGAAAATGTCAGATGCAGGAGAGAGGGGATTTTGATCGACGTTTACAAGTTACTGAGGAAACAGAGCGATTAAAGTTTGAATGAAAGCTGTGAGGGAGATAGAGGGACAGGGGTGAGAGACACTGTTAAGTCACTGAGCTCTTGGATTGATGTTTTGGGAAACACATGTCTCTTTATACAGGTCCCACTGTGGATAAAAGATTTACCCAATCCATCCATCCATCAATTTACTGAGTGCCGTCAAATCTATCCATAGACCTATTCTCAATACATCAATATATATTTACAACGGCCTGTTCAAGTTGTGAAGTAAAACACATTTCAACCTTTTCAGATCAGACACCTAATGCTGATTTCTCTAGTGGCAAATAAAATATGCTAATATTCAATATTTTATCATATTTCTAAATTCAGAGAAATTCACAATATAAAGTGCCCGTCCCATGTCAATTGTCGCCTATCAATGACATAATATCCGTGTTATCCCTGGTTTCTGCTCATACTGACCCTAAGGCCATGTGTCCACCGAAGCATTTTTAGCCAGCTGAAAACGCCAGACGCTCTGCTGAAGACGCCGTGCTTTTGGCGCTTGAGCGCAGCGGTTTTTTTCCGTTGAGACGTTTCGTTGCTATGATACAGAATATCCGCAGCACAGTTTACTTGAAACTGATTTCGCAGATAATTTGTTTCATACTAAAAATTTAATTTTCATCCATTTTGTTCGGTTAGCTCTGCTGCTTGATGTCGTTGTACAGAAAGAATGTTGTGACAGTTGGTCGGTGTGGTTTAGTCCCGCCCCTCCTCCACTGTGATTGGACGGCTGGGTAAAAAGTGACAGTGATGAGTGCTACGTTTTATCCAAAGTTGAAAATTTTCCAACTCCCGGCGACCAATAAAAACGCTGGGTGCTCGGCGCTTCAGCGTGAAAAAAAAAAAGCTCAGCGCCTCGTTATACTCATGGCGTTTAAAAAACGCGACACTCCCATTGACAACAATTTAAAACATACGCCAGGCGCGTGGAAAAACGCTTTGTTGGACACGCGGCCTATAGGGGTCTTCGTCAGGCAAGCTTGAAGACCCCTATGTGTCGAAATGCTGTTCATTATAATAAATCATTGGGAGCAGAAGTGGCAGTGTGCCGATTCTTGTTTATTTTGAACTAAAACATAGTTATATCATGGATTTAGAATTTTCGAACATGTTGGTCTAGTCAATTTTCCTTTTTGTTTTATGTAGTGCAGTACTCTGCCATCTGTAAATTGCTCGGTAGCTTTTAGTTTCATAGTTGTAGTAACGTCCAACCTGATCTCACGGCAATTCGTACAAATTTGTATTTTTGATCAATTTGAATTTTGCTAAATCGTACATATTTTACGTGTTGCCAAATTCGTATGAGTGACCTACCCCTGACTCCGCTCCTAAACCTACCCATCACGTGGGACAAATCATGCGAAGTCGTAGCAGTGAGGTCGTACGAATTCGTATGAATTAGACACCTTTTAATCACTCGTAAGAATTCGTACGAATTGGTCGTGAGATAGCGTCGTAACGTCATATATGTTGACAAATATGTAATTTAATCTGCTGTGGAACTGGCAGGACTCGAAAAACTCCAGCCAATCCTTTCCAAGACAGTAAGTGCGTCAATCAAACGGTCGTACCATACCCCCCTCCCCCATTCCCCTCGTGCGCATCCTCAAAGCTCGTGACCCAGTCACAGTAAGTGCAAGTCACCCGAGAGAGAGTAGGTACAAGTAGCGTGTCCATGTTCTTCGAATGGGTGGAGACAAGGCCAGCGGTGGACCTTTTGAGTTGTGTATTTTCAAAATCTGCTGGCCGTTTTGCAAACCCCACTCCCTACCTTTAAAGAAGCATGTACATTCTTTAACCATTCTCGACAGAAAACAGCTTTCGTGTTCGGAACAACACGAGTGTGGATAATACCATATTATGCTGTAAAGTGGGAAAGTATTTTAACACAAACAAAAATGACAGACTTCACCTTTAAAAAAGACATTGTAGTTCCAACCTCCTTATTTTCTCTGACACAATGTGCACAAGCCACACAATCCTAACAGACCTGAGGAAGGGGGAGAAAAAATGGTTTTCATATTCTCCTTGTGTCAGCAGTCTGCTGTCAGCACAGCCACGTTTTACTGACTATCAAACCTTCAGATCTCTATCTCTCCCCTTCCTGCCTCTCTTTGAGAGTGACGTTAAATAAGTACATATTCCAGATCCCTGTTGGATGGTAAAGGAGCCGTTCCACCATCAAAACCTGTTGCCATCGAATTAATTTGGCTCTATGTCTGTCCCAACAGAATCTCTGATTAAAAATAAATCCTGGAAGCATTAGCGCTGAAGCTGTGTTCGCCTCCACAACGAAATGGCAGGGGACTGAACAAAAAGGCCAAACAACCATGTGAGGAAAACTGTGAGGAAAAGAATATTCAAATGTGAATAACTGAATAAAAAATACATATTGTGCTGTCGTGTTCTCTTTCTTTTCTTTTCTTTATTTTTTAAAGGGTATGCTTCACTTTATAAAGTAACTTGATCAAATGAAAAAAAATATTTTCTGCTTCAAAATGTGCATTTTTTCTTCTTTTAATTTGTATTTGTGTGACACCGAAGACCATTTCTGGACACCCTTTGGAAAGAAAATCACAAAGGAATCTCTTTAATATTTGCATTGATTTTACCAGCTCTGTTCTCTTACTGTATACTGTAAGTAATTGTTGATTTTTATTAAGTCCTGAGCAATAAAACAGAGCAACATCTGAGCAATAAAATTGTCATCTGAGCAAGCTTTTTATATTTTATTAAAGAGAAGTGTAACTTAAAAAAATGATAATATACTTATATTTATTCACTGTGTATTAAAAGTGACTAAAACAATATTACAACTGGAGCTATTACCATGTAAGACTTTGCATCCATAACATGCGTATCTTTAGTGTCATATGCAACAAAAGCTTCTAGCTTGTTGGCAGCAGTTTCGAATATTTTATTTAAAAAAATGTGTTGTTAAATGCCAGCCTTCTCTTTAATTTTAATGCTTTATTATAGCTTTCATAGCATGAATGTTGATTTGGATAGAAGGTATTTAACCTTTTTACAGTCTAAAAATTTCTGGGTTGTTTTAACCCAACTTTTTTAACCCAACGTTTGGGTTTGTCCACATTTGACTCAAAGTTGGGTTAAAACAACCCAGCATTTTTAGAGTGTAAAAGTTGTTTATTGAATAACAAGGGACACGCACATGTTAAGTCATATCTACTTGAAAGAATGACTTTTGGTTGTTTTGCTTCAAATCACTGTCAGTGTGAATACAGTTTTACAATATAGTTATCATTTTCACTTTGTAAGTTTCATTCTAAGAGCTAAATAACTGTAAAGTAAAAAATGACAGCAGTTTTATTACCAAGACTATGTTCAAAATAGATTAGGCCTATGGAAAATATGTATTTCAGTATGTGAAATAATATGCTGTACTGTATATGATAACATTTGCTATCTTACTCGTCACATTTTATCAAACAACCTCACTACGATATGCTACATGTTTAATGCATCCAGTTTTTATTATGATTTTGTCTTTGTGCAGTCTGATCAAATATATACGAAAACCTCTCTCGGCTGATATTGCTTTGAAGGTTCATCCATCACACTAAAAATGGAAGGCCTTGTCAAGGGCATTGCATTGGAAGATATGTAATCCATACAGTGTGTTTATGTTATATAAGATTATTGAAAATATAATACATCAGCATTGCTGGATTATAGTCTGAGCCAATGAGGTCGCCCAAATGAAGCTGAACACGGACCAACAGCACAAGCTGACCACGGCTCCCTAGTCCAAAGACATAAATGGTACAAATCGTCTGGGTATTAGACACATTAAAATGAGTTGACTTAGTAGTGGGTTGAAACTTAAAGGGTAACTAAACCCCTGGTCAGAGCCTGACTCCACCCACTGGCAATATTTGAAAAATGCTGGAAAAGTGGGCAGAGCGTGCACCTGAGACGCATCTCTTTGTATGGAACTTGCCTACGTCACCAACAACCGCTGTGTCACGTACTACCGCAAACATCCAATAGGAAAATTCAACTGCAGTAGCCACCGTTCAACCTGAAGAGGGCAGCACTAAGACGTTTTTACACCATATATTGTAGAAATAGAACACTTTATAAACAAATGCCATAAAATTTACTCGAATCAATGACTGGTGTTAATAAAGATCCATTCTTACAGATCATTAACTAAAAAAAGTTGGTTAAGTGTTTAGTTACTCTTTAAGGTTATGGTAAGAGGCGTGACATTTCCCAAACACGCGATTGACCAATCACAACCTACGAGTAACCCCAGAGTGCACTCTGGACGATGGGGTGGGGCGACACTTTTGGGTGGAGCGACACGTGTCGCCCCGCCCCTATTTTCCTGTTCCCGCCTTTGCCATTTTCCTCCGACCCCCTAGGGGGCAGTTTGCGATAAAAGGCAACGGTGGCAGCATTAACGAACGAACGACACTCCACGTTGATTGCGATTCCAAATGGTGAGTAAAAATGGTTGTGTAGTTTTATATAAACATATTTAAAAATGTACCATGATGTTCGTGAATCAAATCTGGAATAGTTTCCTTCTGAAAGAATGTCATGAATAAAGAATCTTGAAGAACTTTGAGAGCTCTGTTATACAATAGCAATATGTTTAGTTTTTTTTTTTTAAAGCTATGTTTATTTATGTTAATTATGTTTGTTTTAAATCGAGAGCAATAAATTACTTTATTGTTAAAGTTTGAATGAATTAATAATTTCTCATTTTTTTATGAATAATTGTTGATTGTGTAGTGGGTCTGAGCGTACAGCACGAGCAAGCACCTGCAGCTCGGTAGCACAGAGGTTTGGAGCTGAATCCTGCATTAGAGAGAGCCCTGCATTGAAAGTGGAGATGTTTTGTCATACAGCAAAATGACAAGATCCCACATCGACAACTTCCGCTTCTTCAAACAGAGGTTTGACTTCTTGACAAAAACAGAGTATCACATATTTGTTTGGCATAATCCTCTCCATGTAGAGTAATCTGTTCTATCTGGTAATATCTTTATTGCTTTATAAGGATCTCTTCCAAACACGAAGACCAAAAACCAAATGGATAATAGGAACAAGCCAGCAGTTACACCTGAATCTGAACTTAAGTGTGGAAATGTCAAGAGTTCTACAGGTAACCGACTTGTAAACTTGTACCTCTTAGGGTTGCAGTGGTATGAGATTTTCACAGTACAAAAGCAGTTTCAGAAATTATCGTGGTTTAATGGTATATGGTCCTGCTCAATCAAATGTGAGTCATTTTTAAATATATTATATTTTTAAAAATATTTTGCCATTGCATCATTTTTTACTCCTAGTCCAATAACAATAAATATTATTACTTAATTATTTCTATAAGTCCTTTTACTTTAGTACAGCTTTTGGATATTCTGCCCACCTCTGCTGTCACACCGCGTAGCCTTGATTTTCAAAACTGCATTTACTGTTTGAATTGTGTGATAAAAGTAACATAATTTGAGACTTTTTGCTTTATTTTTGACTAGATACAAAGCTCATCACAGTTTACATCCGTAAACTGTGGATGGAAAGGATGCAATAAATAGTGTTTAGTTGGGCAACTACTGAAAATAGCATAGGCTAAAAAATTGATCTCGGGATTTAAGATTTGATATAGAGCAATAGTACAGTACTGTAAATAATCAAATGTGTGAGATATAACTCTTTTAAGCATGAAACTGTCATACTGCTGCAACCCTAATATAATATACTGTATAAAAGTTAGTATGCATAGTGATCTTAAAACATTAGTCACATTAAAGTGCAGTAGTAAAGACTGAACTTTAAACATGTTGTTACATACTGATGGTAGGTTAAATTTTAATTGTTATTGTAGTTAATTATTGTAAGTTATACCCTGCTCATTTTCTTGCACTTTGTGAATTGTAACAGTACACTCTATACATGGCTTTGGGGCTCCGATTTGATTTTACAGAGTTATGTCATTACCTCATTACATATTTCACGTTAAATAAACAGACATGCATAATTGTTTATTATTATTATTTAAAAAAATTCAGGATGACATGCCCCTGATCAGGAGGTGGTGGTGTGCTCTCATACTGGACAACTTCACTCTGCAAATGCATGTAGCTGTTTGCATGTTCCTACATTAAACATTAGTTTATGTACTACATCTACCAATATACATGCCTACCTCTTGTCATTTGTTTTTCTTAGCGCTCAACCTTACAAAAGGCAATGTCTTCGGGGAGATTCAGGTAATTTATTGTGCACATACATTCATTAAGCAATTTCTTTGAATAGTGTTCTGGTAAAACTTCCATTTGTTGGTGAAACAATGGAGTTATTTGTCATTGTTCAAGACAGGCATGTTAAGGGAGGGCTTTAGTGAAGCGCTGCAGAGCTTCTCTCCTAACGGTGGAAACACAGTGTGATTTTGTGCTCGGTGATACAGGTCCAAGGCTATTAACACCGCCCGACCCTTGAAAGCCCTGGCCCACACTGGCCTGACAGTGGGGAAAGCGGCTAATGTGTGTTGGAGCGATATTATTTTAATATTATCGTTATAAGAGAATATGTATCTCTTTATTTATTATTTTATTCAGAGCATGCAGTTTTGACAACAATATATCAGGTTTGTCTGAACCAAGGTTTATATTTTTTTCAACAACATTTATATACAAGTATAAATAACAATGTTTTTTGTTTCAACAGCTTCCCCATGAAATAATAGCAACTGGTGATTCTGCATATTTGACGCTTTCACTGGTATGCAGATGGTTTAGGGATGTGGTCACAAATGAAATTTTCCAGAAAGCAGCACACTTTGCCTGGCTAGACTGTAAGATGTTTTTTTTCTGTTCAATGTACATTTCTTGGATTGAAATGTGTGGTATGTGACATTTAAACTTGAATCTCCACACTTATATCTTTTCTGTATTTTGTCTTTACATTTTAAGGTGTGGTCAACTGGAAAAAAAATTCTCCGGACTACTGTGATGAGTTTCGCCGGATCTACAGCTTCAGGGAATGCTTGGAGCTTTTTTTAAGTCCTATCCACCAGGGTACAGGGGAAGAGGAAGACTAGGGGAACTGCTGGGCTTTTACTGCGAAGATCTTTGTACAGGATTTTGCTCGCAGGACTGTTTTTTTGCTGCAGGAAATGAATTTCTGTAAAACTCAAAACTTGTAGATGGGAATTGAGAGATGAACTGGTTTTGATGTAGTAATTGATGCAACTAAAAGGTAAACTTAAAGGTCAAACTTGAAAAATTAGAATATTGTGCAAAAGTTCATGTTCAGTAATTCAAATTAAAAAGTGAAACTAATATATTTAGTATAAATAACTATATGCATATGGCATGATTATATATAATTTTCAGAGGGCTTACATTTTTGTAATATTCTGATTTTGTGAGATTTTGAATTTGATGTTCATCAAAATTATAACTTTTGCACGATATTAAAATTTTTCGAGTTTCACCTGTATAGTGTTCTATTGAAAAGCTATGGCAAAAACATAGGTTTCACTAATTGTGCATATGGTAAAGTACCTTGGTTCTTTAAGGTTTGCATAAATTACATTCTGCTGATGTATAAGTGCAGTTTGGAGTCTATAATAAAGAAAAAGTGACAAAGTCTTTGTTTTGTTGTGTTCTTAAGAGCATGTATAGAAACTCCCTTATAGGTTTATTATAGTACAACCATTATTAATTACATTTATGTAAACGCACAAATACTATAATTAATTACCATAGTTAATTTGTGATTACCATGGCTTTTTGGAGCTATGATCAGTGAAGTTTAACAGCCGTAAATGTAGTTTAAAAAAAAATGTTCGTAGGATTACGGAAACTCGTGGTTACTATCAGGTGAGACTGTTGACATGTCCGCTATAGTTTGCTCTCTCTCTCTCTCTCTCTCTCTCTCGCTATCTATCTATAGATAGAGAGCGAGATGTCATTAACTTACAAAAAAACAGTGAGTAATACAGAGGTAACGGACCATCTAACTTACTACAGCTGTTGAGGGAGTGATTGTGAATTAGACCATTATTTCTATTCTCTTTGTATTTCTACTTCAATGGAATAATGTGGAATCGTATTAATGTCCGCCAAATCAACAAGTTTATTCGTCTGTTGTGTTCTTCCGCATTCCCAGCCGGCCCGAAGCGTCACACTTCTCTGCACCAATAATCTGTAATAGCGTCACACTTCTCTGCACCAATAAGATCATCTTTATTATAAACCAATAAACGTTAAGGTGGGCGGGGCGACACGTGTCGCTCCGCCCAAAAGTGTCGCCCCGCCCCATCGTCCAGAGTGCACTCTGGGGTACTACCAACCTACTGGTCCAGTGACCAATCAGAGCACATTGTGCTTTTCAGAAGGAGACAGTAACTAAACATGGGTGCGTTTCATAAACGCAACAAGGGTTGCAGGTTCTGTCGTCAACACAATTCAACGGAAATTGCGACCACAGCTGGCTAACAATGCTTTTTGGAAGCGCACTCCAGAGTATTACTGACTGACTAGTCTCGTGTAGACAAGACGTTCAGACTGAGAGCAGTAGGGACGGACTCAATAGCGGCTTCCATTGTTATTTTCACAATAATAGGCCAGCGTGTAACACTTGGATGCAGGGGCGTAATTTGCGGGTGGGACGTGTGGGACATGTCCCCACCACTTTTTGCCAGGGTCAATATTGTCCCCACCACTTTTTAAAAGTTTTCGCGGCACAGATAGCTAACAGTTGAAATAAATAAAACATCTCCAACTGGCAGACCAGTCATTGTTCGTTTGTAAAATAAAAGAAGCGATCTAGCCCTGAAATACGTTGTTTTTTAAATCAAGTGATCAAATTGCTCCTTGCCGCCTGCGGTTACAGTGTATCTCGTGGCTCACGCACAGTCTTCACATGCATGCACGCTTCAGTCCGTTTCGGAGACTATTTGTTCGTTCCGGTGCAGAGCATGTGAGTGGAGTGGAGCGCGAGCGGGCGGACATTGGACAGAGCGCAGAAGGGCAGTTTTTGAAGGACGGAGCGTCGCCCTATTTCCCGCTCCAATTTCGCTCCGCTCACACCACGAGTCTGACTCCACGTCTTTTCCCCGCCTAGCTCGCATTGTGTTCAGCATCCCAAGCGGGTCTGCAAGGGCAGAGAGGGTTTTCTCCGCAACAACCGCATGAGTCTGAAGCCTCAGACATTGTCCAAACTTGTGTTCTTGAAGGTGAACTCAAAAGAACTGTAGATAAGGAAAGCAATTCATTTTCTTTCTTTCTTTCTTTCTTTCTTTCTTTCTTTTTAAAAGTTTGACAACATAAGCCATTTAAATTGTATTCCATGTGCACTCTGCGCAAAAGTTCAGTTATACGAATTTTGGCCTAATAGTTCATTTAGCATACTTTTAAAACGTTGATGTAGCCTATAGTAGGCCTATAGCCTGTATAGTTTTATTTCTATATAATAAAGCCCATTGATTCGTTTAATTTTACAGCATTTTTTGTACAATTGATAAGCATAATTTTATTTTATTTGTGCACGCTGTGCAAAAGTTTAGCTATCAAAATGTTGGCCTAATAGTTAATTTACTTTTTAAATTTACTTTTAAAATGTTTATGTAGGCCTTTATTTTTTATTTTTTACATTTTTGTTTATACGCTTATTTTTTTATCTTTATTTATATTATTAGGCCCATTTATTCGTTTAATTGTACTGCAGTTTGTGTGTACAATGGATAGGCTATAAGCCAATTTAAATTTTGATCGTGCGTGTTCCGCAAAAAATCAGTTATCAAAATTCTGGCCTAATGGCTTAATTAATTTACTTTTATGTATATTTTTGTTTATAGAATTTTTATTCATATTATTAGGTCAATTTCTTCGTTTAATTTTACAGGACTTTCTGTAGGCCTATAGCATATGCTATTCCACTGGACATGTTGTAAAGTCGGATATATGTTTTTATTCACATGTCACGTGATTCATTCATTTATACACATGTCCCACCCACTTTTTATAACAAAGTTACGCCACTGCTTGGATGCATTTTAAGGTCTTTGAGTCTAGGTGGTGATCTACACATACTTCACATACTCTTAAAAATCCAGCATTTAGTTGATCCTGATAAGCACTCTATTGCCGCGTTCCCACCAAAAAAGAACTGGTTTGGAACTGGTGCTGGTTCAAAGTTGGTTCATCTTGCGAAACTTCTCAGACTTGTTTGTTTTTCCACTGACTAGAGAGGCCAGCGAACGACTCGTTACGTCATTGTGTACGTTGCCATACGTCTAAGCCCAACGTAATAACCAGTCCAGCAAAGAGTTGGTGCCTGAGAACGGGTTCTTTGGCTGTCGAAACACAAAAAAACTGGTTCCTGAGTAGGCACCGGCTTTCAAAATGCTTTGGTGGAAAATGGGTATTTGTGTCAGTTTTAAACACGATGGTTTTCTTCTTTCATGGGAGGGGTTTTGATTGTCCAAACAGATTTGTTTCCAGGTGGACTGTTACGGAACGCAACACACATGTCTCCAGGAAATCCTGTAGAATTCATCCAATAAGACGATGACGTCGAAACTCCAGGAGTGTTTCCAATTTTGTATCTCATATGCATCTGATGTTCAGCCAACGGTCTAAAGGCCTGTTCACACCGGGACGAATTTCGCACGCGATATTCGCCGACGTTTAACGCCTCGTGACTAAAAAATAGGCGCCAATGTGAGTGTGCACACCGATGCACACAACTTTTTTTTAGTTTGACGAACCGCGTCAAAAACTATAAACCGCACAGCACATGTCCTCCCTTAACACAAAAGTTAATAAAAGTTACCTAAGAACTCCATTAAATCTCCTGAGCTATGACAAATAAATCTCTTTTTTTTCCATTGTGTGCAAATTATCTTTACTGAAAGTATATTATATCAAAAAACTTGTTTATTGAGCAAAAGGATCCTCAAATATGTGCTCGATTTAAAATGTATACTTATATTTTCTGCTTTGGTTGGACATAAAATGACTTTCACAACTATAGCATCTTATTCTGGCTGGTAATATACTGTCCACTTTTACAGGAAAAGAGTGTCTAACCAACATGTAATGTCAGCAAACACAAATCTGAAATCAGATCTTAATCCCACAGCCTAAACATAAAAACGACAACTGACAATAACAACCACAGTGACCCTTTGCTAATCTACACTCTCTATATTTCTCATTTAGACGAGCTTTTCAGAAAATTCCATGAAAATGAACTGAAGATTTCGGTTGAAGGCAATTGAATAAAGGATTTTCTTACATGTGCTGGAAATAGAATTTATAACGATAATATTATTATTATAGTTATTATATCTGCGGTTTCTCTTTAAAGCACTTGGAACATGACTAACCGCAGAGACTGAATTCGACTGAAAAGTCAGAGACCTCAATTAAAACCAATTACTATTAATCATCGTTCCAAGCATTTGAACACGTCTTTGGTTTCTATAGACACTACAACGGCCTGAATCAATACATAATGCACTGAAATCAAGTTGAATGAATAAACCTTGAATCAAATGTTGACACCATATAATAACCATGAGAAGGAAATGTTAGTGTTGATATGAAAAAAATAATAAATGCTCCCTGCTTTCACCGTCTAGGTTAACTAGTATAGACCCGATACATATCAGTAACCCAGTTCTAGCTAAAATAACTTTGAATTTGGTAACATGTTGTTTTTTGCCAAAATAACTTGCGATATTAAACGTCAACAGTGATCCTGTGTGTATTTCCTTGGGCTATTGTTAGACGTCTATTATACAGTATATTCACTGAGCCCAAATTTTGCCTTATATTAGCCGAGATGTCAGGTCTGGACGGCAATTAGACGTCTTTTAAACGCAATAATGTTTGCTGGACAGTGTCGTCTCTGAAAAACTTGTCAATTGTATAAGTGTTCCAGCAATAATGTTTTAAATTTGCTCTTTTCAAGTTTGTAAAAAATGCCAAACTTAATTTTATAACTTCTGTCAGTGCTTTGCAAACTGAAACCATTGGTTGCTCCAACAAGTATGGTAAAAGTATCATTTGAGGGTATTTAGCTCTAAAGCCATTAATTGTATACTATATGAATGCATGCTGTCTCCATTATAAAGACCAAAAGCAATTATAAATTTAGACTGCTTCTTGGCCAGGTGTGTCATCACATCATTAGCTTCCGCGCCAAACGCTTTAGAGCTGGTTTTATGCGTGACATTTGCATTTGCAGTCTGTTGTTGTTGTCTCTCAACTGCAGGTTTAGGGATGACAATTTCACAACAATGTCGCCTTTCAATCTGCGCGTTTGTCTGGTTGAGTTAGTAAGGTGTGTATTTTATCCAGCAGGAGAACTGCATTTGTATTCAATTCATCATTCTTTGTAAAATGGCAGTGTGTTTAAATCCAGGCCGAACAATCTCAATCCCCTCGCCACATCGCCCTCCCTCTCTCACCCCGTCATCTCTCTCTCCTTTTCCGAACGTGCCCTGCATGAGAAGCGAGGCAGACGATTGAGTCGCAATTTCTCTGCGCCGCTTTCATGCCCTTCTGTTTCATCATGGCACCATTTTTCACTGTTCTTTTCAAAATTTCAGCGTCCCTTTCCCACCGACGCTTGCATTTGAGCCGAACCGTTTTATAATCTTCCTCTCAATTCATCTTCATTTGATTCTCTTTTCATTTGTCAGTTCCTGCAAACCACAAACCTGACTTCCTCTAACTCTTTAATCCCAAATCATTCCTTTAGCTGACACAATCCTCTGATAGCCTTGCATGCAAATACAATAAATAAATAAATAAACACATAAAAAAATGCAGTGATAATCTGCTTTCTGTCCCACGGATGTCTAATACCATCAGTGACCTCTGCCACATCCCTCAGTCTGATCTAATTCTGGTGGGCTGAGCAGTTGGAATGGTTGGATTCCAACGGTTGCACTTTATTTTACCGTACGTGCCCTTACATGTACACTCTAAAAAATTCTGCTGGGTTGTTTCAACCCAAATCTGGGTCAAACATGGACAAACCCAACCATTGGGGTACATTTTTTAATTAGATTTTTAACCCCACGTTGAGTGGTGGAATGTAACAAAGTACAAATACTTTGTTACTTTACTTAAGTACATTTTTCACGTATCTTTACTTTACTTAAGTAGAATAAACAGTGCATACTTTTTACTTTTACTTCGTTACATTTTGCAGCAATTATAATACATTCTACTCCACTAAATTTCTACAACTTCTGTTACATTTTCAGTTTTATCAGTTTTTCCCCTGCCAAAATGTCATTTGTCTCACCAGTGACGTTTGGTTGCCATAGATATATCAACCCGGTCACACTAAATGCGTCTCGCACGCAGTGCGTTTATCGTGCGATTTATACGCGAAAATTTGTCTGTACGTGCATAGGAAACGCACCGTGTGTAATATACGTTTGGTTAGGATTATGGCAAGCCAAGAGGTTCAGAATTACACCATAAATTAATCACGTTTTCTGCCAAACATAGTTATTAACATATAAACATGATGTGTATATTGCCTAATTGCAAGCTTGTTTCAGAAATGGTGACAACAATTTTTTTCCATCATCATTGAACATCATTATAGGAGTGTTAGGTTGAGTGAGTTAGAATTAAATGTTTTATTAATCATTAGAAAATAGACATTAAGAGAATAAATTGTTATGCAAGTACTTTTACTTTTAATTCTTCAAGTACATTTAAAATCAGGTACGTGCATGGCTGTCATTGTGTTACTTCTACTTTTACTAAAATAAATATTTATCTGGTTATTTGTACTTTTACTTAAGTACTGAGATTCAGTACTTCCCCCACCAGTGGTTTTTGTCCATATCTGACCCAAAATTGTGTTAAAACAACCCAGCATTTTATAAAGTGTAAGAAAGTCCTGGGCAATCTAAGGTAACTACATGGGTTAAGGTTAGGTTTTGGAATGGGTTCAGGGTTAGTACCTAGTTTACATTTACATCTATTCATTTAGCTGACGCGAACCTGGGTCTCTCACACCAAAGGCATGTGTCTTATCCACTGCGCCACCACCACCCCAGTTATTGCAAGCACTATAATAAGTACAAAACATGAGGAACAGGACTGTAAAATAAAGTGTACCATTCCAAATATAAGGGATGTAATGATTCATTTGTTTTCTTGATAAGTTGATTTAAAATGTTGATGAACCCAAAGATACAACAACAACAAAACAGCTTGTATTACATTTATTCGACATAACTTACTGAACATGCAAAACATATGCCAAATGCTGGACTAAATGCGCTGGTTATGCGTGTATTTTTACTTAGAACTAAAAAAGATCGTAGAAAATGTGTAAAGAAGTCAAAATATCACCTGGAATTCCTCCATCACACACAAGTAAAGATTTGCAGCAAGAAGACACGAGAAAACCAGCATTCGGTGCTTTTTAGGGTTTAGCGCACCTATGTCTTTGGTCCGTGTTGTGTTATTTCAGTTATTTCAGCCAAAGTTTGTTTGGAAGGAGACAGAGACCCGTCTTTTCAGGAATATCAGTCCACTTGTTTGGTGTACACCAGGGTTCAGGTGGCAGCATTCACACTCATTCAAATGAACCATACTAAAAGAGCAATCGCACCAGGGTTCGTTTTAATCCAACCAAACATGTCAAGTGTGAACCCTTAGATTTAGTTTTAAACAAACAATAAAGCAATTCAAGCTTGAAGTCTCAAAGCACATACATTACAATAATAAGGAAAGTAAACCGATTACAGAGCCACTTCTTGTACCACCTGACAGCTGCAAATTCATTTCGGTGTTGATAGTGTTGAGTGTTGACATAGAAAGCAGAAATCTGAGGGCGTGAACAGCTCCAGGTTGAACGTCCTGGGTTGCCATCTTGTAATTACGGTTATGAACATGTTGTGAACGCAGCATATGCTTGTTGTTTTGGTTCAGCGATCGCTGACTGTCTAACTCTGCATAACCTCATGAAACACGCTGATGACGTGTGATGTCTGTCTGAGTTTGGAAATATATACATTTGACAGGCAACTGAGATTTTGGTATGGAGATACTGTAGATGATAGGGTCATGCCTTTCAGTATTGTGTGTATAGCACTGGAAGTTGTTTGCTTTTGGGATAGAGCGCTTGGACCCGGAAACTGTGACACGTGATGTCAGACTTAAAGGATTAGCTCACTTCAGAATTCATCCAAGATGTTCATGTCTTTATTTCTTCAGACGAAAAGAAACTATGCCAGGATTTTTCTCCATATAGTGGACTTCAAAAGGGATCAACGGGTTGAAGGTCCAAATTGCAGTTTCAATTCAGCTTCAAAGACTTTACACTGTAAAAATGAATATGCTTTATCTAATCAATAGAATTGTGGCAACAGATTACAAGCAATATTATTAATTAAATTTAACAAATTAGAATTGAGTAATAATGAATCAAATTATTCCTAAAACTAACCGACAGACGTCAAAGATTAATTAAGAACTATTTATTTTATATTGCCAACATTGAAGACACCTGATGTTAACAAGCAGAAATCACTGAAGGAGAAAACCGTAATTTTAAAACAAATACTGATCACCATAATGGTGACTTAAATCTGATTTTTTTTTTAAGTTTTACTTGTTTTAAATAGTTAACTATTAAGGAATTAATTTTATTCATTATTACTCAATTCTAATTTGTTACAAGCTTGTAATCTCTTGCCACAATTTTTTTGATTAGATAAAACATATTAATTTTTACTGTGTGCTAATCCCAGCCGAGGAATATGAGTATCTAGCCAAACCATCGGTTACTTTCTAAAAAATAAACATTCATATACATTTTTACCACAAATGCTCATCTTGCACTAGCGATACGCCACACTTTATTCATTATTCATTTTTATTTTAGCCTTTGCACGTTCGCTTTGTAAACACTAGGTCGGTACTTCCGTGATCTTTCAACGCTATTACGTAATGGGTGGCGTATCGCAGATCTGGTGCAAGACAAGCATTTGTGGTAAAAAAAAAAGGATTTTTTTATTAAATGCCCGATGGTTTGGCTAGATATGATTCTTATTCCTTGGCTGGGATTGGTAGAGCCTTTAAAGCTGCATTGAAACTGCAATTTGGACCTTCAACCCATTGATCCCTGTAGAATATGAAGAAAAATCCTGGAATATTTTCCTCAACAACCTTAATTTCTTTGGATGACGTGGGGGCACGAAGTACTTATTTTTATTTTTGTTCTGTTATAGAACAAAAATATTTATTTTGTACATCTCTTCTCTGATGATGTGTTTGCTGGCATGGGGGCGGGGCAAACTGTCACTCACATGAGATCCACCAATAGCAAACCACCACCATCCAATCATTTCCTGATGGAGAAAAACAAATCTACATCTTTTTCTTGTTTGGAAAGCTGTTTCCCTCAAACAGACGACAAGAAAAGACTATCACTACATCCATTTCATGCCAAGTTTGGAGATGCTGGATTGGAACAAACAACCAGCTAAACATACAAAAAAATGACTCGGTGCACCTTTAAATTCAAATTCATTCTTCATCTGGGTGGTTTTCTCAGCAAATATTGAAATTTGCATTTAATTTGTGATAAATGTAATTAATTAATCAGTGTATCGTGTAATTAATTGGATCTTTTTTTATCAACCTACAGTAATATTTTAAATATATACTGTATGTTCCCCTCCCCCACGTTATGAAATAGCTCACAGCAAGGAAATGTCTAAAACAGAGGAAACATCACATTTGTTGAGCAGGCTGTGCATTATAATAAGAGGCAATCCAGCACTATAATTTGTTTTCGGTTGTGAAAAGCGACAGTGGCAATGTTCTTTCAAGCGCATGAAGCTCTGAGACATGCGCTCTTATCTATTGTCTGTTATGAGGCTCGCTATATGTTCTAGTGAAATACAAACACAATTCAAACTAATGTGAGCCCAAATCATAATGATATACACGCAAGATACAGTAGCAATTTATTCAAGTAAAAAATAGGGCTGCATGTGAATCCCTTTTTTTGTAAATATTTAATCGCAAATGACTTCTGTGGTTAATCATGATTAATTGCACATAACATATAAATATATTTACAAATTCAATCTGTATCTTATGATAAATTTAAACTTCAATCATCCTATAAAGCTATAGTAATAAAAGTCTCGGTTGTTTATTATTTATGAGAAGTAACTCCAGATGGTGTTCCTCTGTCTTTGTCATCACTATCTGCTCTACTGTTGGAATGGGAAATACTTCTCCTAAATGTTTTATTTAGTAATTATTTTACTTCATTTACTGATTAAAACATTTACTGTGTGGAAATTGATCCTTTCTCCTGTATATAATGTCAGTATCACAAGTTCTAATAGTTGGTATAACATTCATGGATAACATTTTAATGCAATTCAGTACAGCATCTAGTATTAAAGGCATATATATATGCTCATAATCAAAGGCTCAGGAGGTGAAAAAAACAGATGATGCATTAAACGCATTAATTTTTTTTTTTTTTTAAATGTACCTAAATTTCCCTCCAGTTCCCAGCTGAAATGAATGCTGGCGGCAGTAAAATCTTGCAACTTTTATTTCTTTTCACACAAATTATAAATGGTCAACAGGGGTAGGTTACTGATTAATAAAGCTACTTTTCTATATGGTTACTATGACCTCAAAACACCTTATAAGTACATTTTGATGTTAGTATCACATAATCAGCTTTGTATAACTTAAGTCATGATAAATTAGCTCAAAGAGCAAATGTTTCTTTTGTTAACAGTATTGGTTATAGGTTTAGGGTAGGGTTTAGTGTTTGAGGTACGTTATTTGGTACGCAAATGCGGTAGAGCATTAAAGGGTCATTCAGCCTCTGGAAAGATGAATGTGTATTTAAAATGGGTCATTTATGTAGAAGAAATGTGAAATTATTTTTGAATTTGGAGCTTTCTAGACTGAGAAAAGCTAGAAAATGTATTTTTGGCTTATATGGATGAAAGACAACAACTCCCAGAATGCACTTGCTTCACTGCCCTATGAGGCCACGCCTACCGGTAACAGAGCGCAGTAGTTAAACAACAAGTCTAGGCAACTAGTGAGTCTCCGTGATGAGTCTGCCCGAAAATGTGTTTCCAGATCGCCTAAAATGTCCAGGATTCGGCTTTTGCGTTCTACAGTCGCCATCTGTGGCGAGTGGGCGAGGCTAAGGGCCGCGGGAGAACGGCGAGAGGCCGGTGGCGTTATTACCGTGATCACCTGTGAGACGCACCGGTGTCGTATCTCTCACGGAGGAGCGGGACATTTCTTAGCAATGTTAAAACGCACTTCAACCGATTACTTTTTTTAGCGTTCATGTAAACACTGCATTCAGATTCGCCAATCGGAATGAATTCAGTTAGATTGAAACAATGCATGGCGACTGCAGAGAGCAAAAGCTGAATCCCGGACATCGACGGCCGGACATGTCCGGGAAAAAGAGGACGGTAACCCCTAAAGTTACTACTCGGCTTTCTCCACAGAACAAGAGCCTGCTAGCTTAGCTTCCAAAAAAAGATGGCTGACACTATGTAATCGCAATCCTCCATAATGCATCCTTCTGCGTATTCAGTACCTTCGTCCATATTTTCAAAAAGTTTCTGCCGGTGAAATCAAACGCACTAGCACTGATCTGTGATTGGTCTGTTAACGCATTAGGTCCAACCCCCTATGGGCAGGTTTGAAAGGGTGGGAACTAGTGCTTGTAGTCTTTACAGTAACCCCCCCACCCATACACTTCCTCTTACAATGACGTAAAATGACGATTTTTGCGTCATTCTAGGAGAAAGTGAAAAAGGTAAATAGCAGATTTCTCTCGTCTCAGGGGAAAATGAGAGAGTGTTGCACGACCATTCAATAGTATGATTGGGTTTCTAACAATGGAAAGCTTAATGCAAATGGGTGGAGTGTCCCTTTAACATTTACGTTTAGTTTTAATTGATCCGTTTCGGTTCTAACCGAACATGCGTTTTGCACCACTTTGAACTTTAAAAGTGTTGTGAAAATGGCAAGAAGCAACATTCTGTATAAATGTCATCATAGACATGTTTTCCAATGAGCCTGGGTTGAACCAACATCTCATATTTAACATTCATTTTCTGTTCTTGCACAGAATTTAATGGGAATAAAATAGTAATTTATCAATACAGTTCAGTGTTAAAAATTCATAAATCCAGCCTCCATGCCACCCGTATTCAACACAAGTATGCATATAAGTATATCTTCTGATTTTTCTGCCATTTAATTGGAGAATTATCTTGGAGAACTCATGCAATGATGCTTTACAATCTGGTTAAAACAAGATATCTTTGTCTATGATGCCTAAAAATGCTAGGTTTTGAAATCCGGTAAGTTTACACTAAATAATTTGTCAATAACTGCTTATTTAACCACATACTCTCCAAATCAATTGACAATTCTGGTGGCACAAAAGTAGCCTGAAAACAGGACAACAAAGCTAACGTACTCCTTTAAGTTTGACTTGGACATCAGATCTGTCAATAGCAGGATCAGGATAAGCTAGCTGGAGAGAATGGGATAGAAGGAGATAACATAGAGAGAGCTCTTACTTCTGACACTGAGGCTGAATAGGTGCTGCTTCAGCTCTGAGGGAGATCTGGCAGTGAAAGCTAATGGACTCCACATCGACTCACTGGATCTCTGTCCTGCTGTTTGACTGTCTGTTGTTTGCCAGACTGCGAGAATGCTTCTTCTCATTGAGTTGATGTCTGAGAATCAGTGAGATGCAACCGTGTACGTCCTGAGCGACGTTATTCCAGAGGAGATTCCCGGTCCAGGAGATTCGTAAGGACTATCCAATCAGTTGAATCATTGAAATCAGCAATAATAGGCTGACCTTTTGTCAATAAAATGGCCCTCAAAATGGAAAAACTATTAGATATCTCACCCACGTTCCTCATGGATTCCAACTAACCAGTTGGGTTGCGAGCCAGTACTTCAAATCCGCTTTCACGTCACGCAGGCTCATAAAATATCTGACTTCTCTTCCTCACTCAGAATTAAAAGCCACAAAACGTTATTTGTAATGATGTGCCATTGTTCACTGTCATTGGCTTTAGGAATGAAGAGTCCTCAGATGTCCTCGCTAACTGAAGTGGAGTCCCTTCCAGTCAAGGAAAAACCACATTCATTGTTTTTTTCTTTAGTCCAAAGGGAGGTTGTTCTGTAGACAAAGCAAAAAGGGAAAATTCAATATAAGCTAATAAAATCAGAAAATCAGATATAAGCTTATAATTTTCAGTGATGGCAGCTTTAAAGATACATCACACTGACAGTCCAGTTCTGTTGATGTTTTGTATGAAAAGAAATGGGTCATTTGTTAAAGATGGATTGGGAGTGAATGGATTCCAAGAAACCAGGGCAGCGTTTTCCCAAAAGCATCGTTGATTGTGTGAAGACCATTACCACCAATGTTCTCTGTGATCAACTTAGCTTACAATGCTTTTGGGAAACACAGAACAGTAAAACCTTGTTTAGGTCATTAATCTGCTCTGCCGGCTCTAACCAGCCTAACCAATATGAAACATCTCCACCATAATCGTAATTTAGGGTGTGTATACGCTTGTAGTTCGGTTATCTTGGTTCTTTTGGTCAGAGCCAAAAAAGAAAATGATACATTTAGTCCCGGTTCGCTTAGTGTTTCACTCTGTCATTTTAAACACCAAACCTGAAGATACAAAAAAAAATAATAAAAATTGACGTATATTTTGCGTATAAATGCCTGTTCACACCAGGACGAATTTCGCACGCGTTTTCCGCCAACGTTTAACGCCTCGTGACTAAACAATGGACGCCAATGTGGGTGTGCACACCAATGCGTAAAAGCGTCATTTTTTTAAAAACGCCTCGGGTTCGTTTTTTTTAGTTTGACGACGCGCGTCAAAAACCATCCAACCAATGAGATTGACGCTTTTGCTCACGTGTTTGGAGCTTCTGAAGTTACAGTAAAACACAACTTGGGGGCGCTCAAACACAAAACGGTCTTGCCGAGCACATTTATGCAACGGCGAAGAAGATATACGCAGAGTAGCGTCGCCGTTTACACTGTCAGGAAGAAATAAGTCGAGGAAGATGCGAGGCAAGATGAATGTAGAGCTGCTGGTCTCGTTGGTGTTAGAACATAAAGAATTATATGACAAACGCGACAGCGACTACAAACATCTTGATAAAAGAAAACTGATATGAAGTGGTATTGCCGAGCAAATTGGCGCCATCTAATGTCAGGGAATGAATTTGCACGTTCACTCGGCTCATCGTCAGCGAAAATCGCTTGGGTGTGAACACAAAAAACGCGTTGGAAAACGCTGCCGAATATAAACGCTGGGCCTTAATGCTGTGTTCCGGGCTAAATTTCCCTTTTTCAGGAGTCTCGGTCCACTTGTTTGGTGTGCACTAGGGTTCAGATGGCAGTGTTCACATTTTATCATATAAACTGAACTAACAGAGAAATCGCACCAGAGTTTGTTTTAATCAAACTGAACCCACCAAGTGTGAACACACCCTTAGAAATCAAGTGTATTTATATAGCGCTTTTCATATGAAAATCATATGAAACCAGATGTTGCTGATCCTAGTGTTAGTTCTATTTCCCAAATTCTCTACATACTATACACACAGTCTTATAAGTTCTACTGTCTTCCATACCTTAAATGTATTTCTCTCAAAGAATTTCAGTAATTCAATCGACTATTTTCCCAAATATGTAAGAGTGCTATGCATTCTGTGTTTTTATAAATTTTTTTAGCTAAGCAACATGCTAATGTCAAAATATGCTGGAATACGTTGTGAATTGGCAATTTGTGTGGACCAGGATTGCTGCATATTAAGTTTCAAATCACACATTTTCATTTTAGTTTACATAGGATGCTGCATGCATGCCTACATTGTAAAAAAAAAAAAAAAATCAAAGTTGCTACTTCAAAATGTCATATTTCATTCAGTGTCTTATTTATAATTATTTGTGAATTCTTCTTAAGTGTACTGTATGTATGCAGTAGACACAAGGCATTGGAAGCTACTGAATATGTGTTTGTGTGCAGGCTGATATATCATCTGAACAGACAGTGTGAATGTACAATAAATAACTGCCTGTTTTAGAGTTACTTGTATATATACACCCAAGAACAAAAATAAAACAATTGATGACACAGACATATGCAATGTAGAACGAATAATTAAACAGCATACAGATATTAATTTAATGCCAGACTTTAAGACTTGAATATTGGCAAGTGATCAGTTATAATGTAAAGAGAGATTGCTAGTGGATGTGTCTCTGGGCCTTTTAGCGACAGAAGATTTCAAAGTCTGTCAGTCATTCTTAATACTGACAGTCGCTTTCAATAGAGTTCAAAATCTGCCAATAAAACGTATCCATTCGGCCAGATGCCAGACTGCTGAATAGCTATAAAAATGCTAAATTTAATCTACTAAAATTGAATCCTCTGACCTCTAAAATCCAAAGGGTAAGAAAAGCCATCTTAAACCGTACAAAAGAAGAAACGCCAATATTCAGAGTGTTTCAGTATTTCAATGTCTTCCAAAAGAGTTAAAAGGCCCAGGGGAAATAGGTTGCTCTTTTACCTAATGGAGTTCTCTGATATTTTATTTCAATACAGGCAATTAAATAGTTCATTTAAATGCGTTCCATTGTGTTCTTCTTAAAATTTATAAACAGAAATAAAATCAGAAACAAAGACAAACCAAAGAAAAGTCAAATGTTGGCATATCCCATAGATATATACATTAGATGTCGCTTTGGCTAGGGTAGTTTGCGTCAATAGAGCCGCCATCTTGGAACAGGGGAGCCCCTCCAATTTAATGCATCAACGTCAATGTAGTAGACAAAGGTCTAACGGAAATAAAATCACCATTAATCATCATGAATGTGATTTTGTCTTTTTTTTTTTTTTTTTTTTTGGTTCGTTCCAATGGTCAGACATGTATTTGTCATTGATCCAGAAATATCCAGAAAAAATGTAAAAAAATAAATAAAATAAAAGTAAATTTAAAAAACATAATGTTTGGAGTTCAGGCTGAATACTCTTGGTGTCTTGGTCAATCAGAGCAGTTTGTGACATTGTCATTGCTGAGAACTCTTCAGAAACTCAAGAGACGTGAGATTACTAGAAGTTTTCTCTCTCTCTCTTTTTCAGGAGACTTAAGCAAATGCGTTTAGCAAATGCATTTAATCTCACTGCTGTCTAGTAGATTAAGATAATTAAGATAATAATCATCTCATTATTTCATCATCTCATTATTTTTTCTTTCCATTGGGAAAGTGTGCCCTTCAACAAAACATTGTGGTTAACTGAAATCTGTGATCTGCATTGAAGTTGCAAGTAACTTTTTAGCAAATTAGTCATATTTATCTAAAAAATAACTTATAACACTTTTATCTGTCAGAAACTGACCCATGCATGGTGTATATGACAGTAAAATAGTTAATCTGGTGTATATGTCAACTGGAAATGAAACTTCAGTTCTAGCCTGAACAATTCGGACGAATTTTATGAGGTTGCTAATTCGTAAGAATTCATACGACCTCACTCATGCAAATCCGTACGATTTTTGCTAATTCGTACATATTTTACGAGTTACCAAATTCTTATGAATTCGTACGAATGGCCTACCCCTCGTCATACGACTTCGTACACTGTAAAAAAAATATTGATGGTTTAACTTGGTTGTCTTAAAATTTTAAGTTCATTGAACTGGAAAAAGTGAGTTAATACAATGAAGGAGATTAATTTAACCATCAGAAACTCAAAATTATATGTTATCTGAACTAAATAAATTATTTAAGTTCATTTGACAAAAGAAAAAATGTTGTGATTACTACACTGTAAAAAAAATTGTTGGTTTAACTTAAAAAAGTAAGTAACCTGGGTTGCTTTAAAATTTTAAGTTGATTGAACTGGAAAAAGTGAGTTAATACAATGAAGTAGATTAATTTAACCATCAGAAACTCAAAATAATAATTTATCTCAACTAATTAATTATTATAAAGTTGATTTGACAAAAGAAAATATGTTGTGATAACAAATCTTGAAAATATTTTTTACAGTGTACGAATTAGCCACTCGTACGAATTCGTACAAATTGTTCGTGAGATAGTATTTTTAGTTCTGTTGTATTGAGAGCAGAGGAGATAGAAACATTTTAATTTACACAGAGCTCTGCCTGTGATCTCAACAATTTGCATTTCACATCTGGATATTATTTCACACTATATGAAGTGAAAATGAAAAAATATATATATATATATATTAAGACCATTGATAATGTGATGCTCTGCGATGTTATTTTCCTGACATTTAATCCAACCAGAATTTTAATTAGGATTTTTTTTTTCTTTTAAGCTTGTTTGTTCTCATTGATGATTCTCGTTAGGTTTTATTACTGTAGTACAGTAATAAAAATTCATACAGCCTGAGACACAATTATATTTTAAATTAAAATTAGCATATTGAAGGCAGTACAGTAATTACTACCATGATATATATTTTTTCTTGAATATTACATTACAGCATTATATAGTAATGAGAATTCAGGGAATGGGTTTAAATGTCATGAAAATAATGCCACAAGGCAAAAAAGTTAAGGATTCTAGTCTTCATTTTTTTTTCTCTCTCAATCCTTTCTCTCTCTCTCTCTGTGTGTGTGTGTGTAAAATAGCTTTGAAAATAGCTTAGAAAATAGCTTACAAATCATACTAATTTATGTTTTTTGAAAGTGTAAAACTTTGGAATAGAATATACAGATTGTACAGTATAACTAAATCATTATGTCTATGGAAAGATTGCTGGTTATTATTAATATCCTTGTGAGAACATTTGATCCCCATAATTTGGGGAATACCTGAACGACACACACACACACGCACGCGCTCCAGTGCGTCAATTCTCAATTATCATTTAGAGAGGGATGAGAAAATGAACAGAATCGATGAAGACTGAGTGGGAGATGTGAACTCTGAATACATTGGAGGCTGGAATTACAGTAAGATGGAGGAACGTTTGAATTAATTGGACACAGAACTCATATACTGACAAGAAACAGCGCAGAAACCCGAGAGAACCTGTTTCACAGTGTGTGCGTGCGTGTTGAAACCATAAAACAAAAATGTGAGAGCAGTAGAGCGGTAATAAACCTCCAGCTTTATGTGTACAGTAGATATGGCTCTTGATGTGTGAATGCAGAGCTGTTCTGAAAACAGGGCTTCTAATGAGCAGTAAAATCTGAAGAGAGGCACGTATTCAGCGTTTATTAAACTCCCTTATTATTAAAACAATCTCTCTTTGTCTTCTCCTAATAGCCATGCAGCCAATCTAGCTCGCATCTCTGAATCATTTTCTCTGCTCATTGTTTAAAAGCTGCCCGGGTCGAAGGACTGAAATGCTTTAAAAAAGCACATTAATTGCATAAACATAAACTCCAAAGAGGATTCAAGAAAGGTCACTTTTCAGCCCGATAATCAAAAGAAAGAAATTAAAAATTTAATTTGCTTAGGGCTGTTAGGTTAACACAGTTAATGCGTTTATTAAATTTGACATTGCTTCATTATAAAGAGAATAATCCTAAATAAATATATTAAAATTTGCTGCAGTCCATAGTTTTCCCTCTATGTCGCCATCTCTGTTCAAAATCCGCAATTGCAGTTATAAAAACGGCCTTATGATCAGTTTACATGTTTTCATGCAATGTGTTGTGTGTTGATTATTATGTCTAAAAATTAACTAGCATCTGAATTTAGGTTAAAAGTAAGTATAGGCTACAACCTTTAATGTTATAGTAATGCGCGGCTCCCTATTTAGTTTAAAGCATTAGCAGATTTTTTTTAACCCTGTGAAACGTTTAATTGTAATTGAATTTATTTAAAGACAAAGACATTTTTTTTTCATTAAACCACTGTTTTAAAAAAAAAAAGCAATTTTAGCTTTCTAAACCGAACCGAACCAAGACGTCAAAACCGTGGGAAAATCGAACCGTCAATTTTGTGTATTTTTTTTTTTTTATTAGACATTATACAAACATACAAACAATAACATGACATCCAAAAAGACAACAATCCAAGATTTTCCAAAAATAGTTTAACATAAATGAACAAGAGACTAAATAAAAAAAATAATAAAAAAATAAAATAAAATAAATAAATATAAGGGCTAAATTTAACTATTTATAAATATAATAGCTATAAGAAATTACAATCCAAGACAGTATTGAGTATTAATTCTTCACTGTTCAATTATTTTCAATTCTTTAGCAAATACAATTTTCTTATTATCTATACATTTAAGAGATTCAATATACAACATGAAATCAGCCAAAAAAAACCTTTAAACAAGGCTTAGAATTATAAAATTTACTTTTATGAATGTGAAATTTGCCAAATAGAATCATAAGATTAATCATAAAATTTACAGACGCAGTTTTTGACTCAAAATATATAATAACAACTTTGGGTGTCAATACACAATTATGACCTGATTTCCGTTGAAAATATATAGATAGATTTTTCCAAAAAATTTTTAGAATGATGACATTCAAAAAAAAGATGTAGAGTTTTTTGTCAATTTTGTGTATTGTTATACCTCTAATACAGATGTGACGTAATGACTCAATATAGCCGACTAGCCGAGACCCTTCTTTATGTGTCTAAGTGTGTGGTGATGGCGCAGTGGATAAGACACATGCCTTTAGTGTGAGAGACCCGGGTTCGAATCCACTGTGAGACCC
The DNA here is from genome assembly GCF_016745375.1 of Pimephales promelas. Next base: position 18,068,361 of record NW_024121987.1, read on the forward strand.
CAATGTGTCCCTGAGCAAGACACTTAACCCCGAATTGCTCCAGAGGCGTGCGACCTCTGACATAAATAGCAATTTTAAGTTGCTTTGGATAAAAGCGTCAGCTAAATGAATAAATGTAATGTGTACAGATGTGACGTAATGACGCAAAGACATCCACACTGGAATTAAAAACATTATTACAAGCTTACCGTTTTGAATCGGGCTACGGCAAGCAGATAGCGTTGAACACTGGCTGGTTATGTATTTGCTCCAAAAATTATTTTGGGTCACTTTTAACCCCAAAAAGTTACGGACCGGAGCTTTAAATATATTACAAATATTTATCAGCTAATTTTGCACAATGAAAATGAAGCATATTTTAGGAACATTCACATATATACAGTCCAGTACCACCAGATTTAAAAATAGCTTCTTTCCAAATGCAATAGTTCCTATAAACAAATAGCTGGATAAACCCAGTCACTACTACTACTCTTTGCACTACGATAACTGTTTTAATTAATTTTTAGACTGTTTTTATTCTATTTTATTTATATATAATATTCTTATTTCTTTTTTAATGTACTGTATGGATTTTTATTGTATTTATTGTACACACCCAGTGGAAAGCGCTCCTAATTTCGTTGTATTGTAAAGTACAATGACAATAAAGGCATTCAATTCAATTCAATTCAATATGTTTCATATATTATTCATGACAATAAAGCACATTTACAATCAACATGAAATCAAAATGTACCCTATGCTTTTCTGGTCTTATCGTGAATAATTCATGAATGCCTGTTGCTCTAAGTAAATAGAAATTTGTCTCTGACTTCTTTCTAAATGTCGTTTGTAAGGTGCTCTGTCTCTGAAATGACTTTAGCTGACGTCACAAATCCCTCTTGCACATTAAATGTGTGCTAAATTTAATTTATGATGATGTCTGTATGATAATTAAACATTTATGCAATATACAACTCGTTCTAATTTCCGTGTCAATACAAATTCCAAGAAAAAGGCATTTCTTTATGAGATTCACCCGTCAGACGCACACATGTACACACACACACACACAGGTAAACGAGTGCCGTGCTGCTATATCAGGGATGCAGTGATATTAATTAGCCGTGGGAGTAACAGAAAGTGCGGTAACCTGAAATGATTGGATGCCACACACATAAACACACACAGGGTGACGTGACCAGACTCTTAATGCACTGAGGCATAATAGTCATTCAGAGCGAGATCTGAGGAGAACAGCGCGGAGATGAGACACACACTTCTGTTAAATAAACACCTCCACAGCGACACGTGCCAAATGACCATATCAGACCCAATAAAAGGCAGAAACAGACACGCTTGCATTCATCGTCTGTGAATCCATTTCTCTTTATTCCCTTTGTTAGTAATGGTGTCAAATTTTGAGCCTTATTTCTGAGTTCTGTCTGTCTCTCTTCTTTAGAGATGACGGAGGAGACGAGTTTCGCTGTGACTCATTTAGGGAATAGAAAACGGAAAGGAAAAAAAAAGGTCAAAGGCAAAATGAAAAGAAAGTCAAAAAGGGAAAGTGTAAAAGAATACAAGGGGTTTTCATGATCCCATTATTTCTGAATGAAAAAGAAGAAAACGATGGGTGGTAGTTTGATTGGAAAGAAAAAAAGACTTGAGATGCTTTTTAAAGGTGGAGTGTGTAATTTTTTTTGATCGTTCTTTCTCCGATCCCATTTTGATATGCAGATGAAGCTCGAATTAAGCCATTCGTAGGTTGATTCCCATGAAACATGTAAACACTGTAGCTCTGAGGCTCAGACTGAACTGAAATATTTCTCATCAAATTAGTGCTGTGCTGTGATACTGTAACCTTGATGTCATTTGATCACAACTCTTGACACAAAACTCACAACCAATGATCAAAATGCACATTTTTCAAAACTCTAACCCTTTTCTCAATTGCTTGGATACAATACACATTCAACTTACTGTAGATCATTTGTTCATTCAACAAAAATCACCAATTCAGTAGACTCACTAGAGCATCACAGTTGGCGCCGGAAGTAAAATTGGGATATAAGCCATTAAAACATGTAGACTTAAAACCATCTACGGCTGTACTAAGTGATTGTATATGCTCACACTCTAAAAAATTCTGGGTTGTTTTAACCCAATTTTGGGTAAAATATGGACAAACCCAGCCATTGGGTTACATTTTTAAATTACATTTTTAATCCAATGCTGGGTTTGTCCATATTTTAGCCCAAAATTGGGTTAAAAAAACCCAGTGTTTAAAAGCTGTCATCCTCATGGCGACAAAATTTTGTCCACACATCGTCAAATATTTGAGGTTTTATTATCCTTGTGGGGACATTTGGTCTCTATAACATGAAATATCTGGACCACACACTCACACACACACACATATTTTCATCATGTTTCAATGCTTTCCAGCATTTTCACGTTGGATCTTTCCAACACACACTGTTAAAAAAACACTCAGCTTAATCAAACCCCCTCTAACATCCAGCTTTAGAAGAAAAAAAAAGACCCCCACACACTCTCACTCCACTGCACACACACACTGCCAGCTATCACTTCCCAGTGGAAATGATGAGGTGGCTAGAAATAAACAGGCAATTTAAGTGCTGGACACTTCAGTGATCCATCTCTCAACACACACACATACACAATTTAAAGTGTGAGATTTGCCCCCTCACACACACACACACACATCTGCTGTCAAGGTGGGAGGCGAGCAAGGTCAGTGCATCAGTGGAAAAGAGATGAAAGCGGAAGAGAATGAGTGAACATGTTTGAGGCCGCTGAAGTTACAGTTGAGTTGCTCTGAATTAGAGAACACAGTCGTGTTCTGGAAGCCGACAAAAATAATCAGTTAAGGCCACAAAAATAGAATATAGTTCTATAGCTAATATTTTTTTCAGATTTATTCTGAATTTATTGAATCATCCTATTTTTCTTCCATTGTGTGCTAAACTCTCATATGTGGTGTGCCAGATCATATTCATCTTAAAATGCAAAAAGGACAAATTATATGCTTAAATCACAAAAATATATTAAATAATTAAATTAATAATTTAATTTAAATAAATAATTAAGTTCAATTTATGAAAACATTCAAAATAAAACTTAAAATTTAAATCAAATAAAATAGAAAAAAAAACTTAAACTTCTTTTATTTCAGCTACTTGCAAAGGCAAAATTGCTAATTTTCATTTGGTTTAATTACTAAAATGACTTTAAAAAAAACGAATTTAAAACTGTGTAGAGATAAAGTAACACAAAATAATAATACAACTTTATCTAAAATTCAAATGGATTAAATCATATGTATCTATATCTTGTAAAATAAATAAAACACACAGGATATTATACGCCTGTTTACAGAAACTATTATATACAGTACAAAGATAAATATACATTTGAGTTATTTATGATATAAACAAACAGGAAACGTAAACAAGCAAACTGAAATATTACAAAAATATTTTGATATATAAATACTGGGTTGTTTTAACCCAGCCCAAACCCAACCATTGGATTAAAAATGTAATTTAAAAAATGTAACCCAATGGCTGGGTTTGACCATATTTTACCCAAAATTGGGTTAAAACAGCCCAGAATTTTTTAGAGTGTACATTATGAGAACAACATTAATACATTAGTGTATTATGTTCTCCATTTTTCCCTTAGGACAGATTATTATTTTTTTCCGTCCTCTCTGTATTTGAAGCCATAAAATCAATCTCATAGTGAAACGAGACTGAATTGATCTGTTAAGAAATCTATATTTATGTAAGCACTGCATTTTGTAGGGAATAGTCTAAGGGGAAATGTCATACAATAATCACAAATACCTCGTGTGATTTGAAACATTTAATTCACTTTCATCAAACAGCAAATGAGATATTTATCAGAATTTTAGAATTTTATTTTAAAATGGCGTCTTATATTTTAAAATTTATTTTTTGTGGCATCTCTATAGCACGCAGTATGTTTATCGTGCAATTTATACGCGAAAATGAGTTTTTTACGTGCATATAGGATACGCATTGGTGTGGGGTGTGTGTGTATTACACACAAATGAACTGTGTATCAAATGCCTGCGAAAACTGCGTATCATATACACGTAAAAACGAATTTTTGCATATAAATTGCACGATAATACACAATGTGCGCTATAAAGGTGGATTTACGTGAGAAGCTAGAAGCTGGGCTTAATAATAAACTGATTCATTTAAAGGGATACTTCAGGATTTAGCATTAAGCTTTGTATTAGTAGGAAACCTGTAGTATTTTTGAATTTCCATGTTTTATATTCCCCTGAGACGAGAGATTTATGTATTTTTTTGTATGGAAAAAATCATGCAAAAATCGCCATTTTGCGTCATCTGAGGATTTTTTGGCCAGAGGATAAAGACTACAGTCAGTAGTAGGGGCTGTCCCGCATCTTCTCAACCCGCCCATAGAGGGCGATCTCACTCACAGAATGAACACACAGTGTCGGCCATATTTGTTTGGAAGCTAAGCTAGCAGGCTCTTGTTCTGTGGAGAAATGTCCGGGATTCAGCTTTTGCTTTCTGCAGTCGCCATTCATTGTTTACACGCACAGCTTTTGATTCAATCTAACTGAATTCATTCCGATTGGTGGATCTGAATGTAGTGTTTATGTGAATGCTAAACAAGTGATCGGTTGATGTGCGTTTTAACATTGCTAAGAAAATTCCCGCTCCTCCGTGAGAGATACGAGACCGGTGCGTCTCACAGGTGTCGCTCATCGGTAATCAACGCCTCGCGCCGTTCTCCCGCGGCCCTCACTCGTCCCGCTCGCCACAGTAAACATGATGAACGGCGACTGTAGAACGCAATCCCGGACATTTGGGGCGATCTCGAAACACATTTTCAGGCAGACTCATCACGAGACTCACTAGTAGCCAAGACTTGTTGTTTAACTAATGCACTCTGTACCGGTAGGCGTGGCCTCCTAGGGGAGCAAAGCAATTGCATTCTGGGAGTTGTTGTCTTTCATGCACATCTCCAAAAATAAATTTTATAGGCTTTTCTTGGTCTAGAAAGCTCCAAATTCAAAAATAATTTCATATTTCTGACCCATTTTAAATACACATTCATCTTTCCAGAGGTGGAGTCATCCTTTAATAGTGGTGCTTGCTAGGCAGAGTCGTTATTACAATTTTTCAAATTCAGGGTTCGGAAACAAACCCTTTACCTAAATTATACTAGGGCTGCAACAACTAATCGATAAAATCGATTATAATCGATTATGAAAATCGTTGTCAACGAATGTCATTATCGATTAGTTGGTCTGATTACGTCACGGGGACTGTTTACATGCTACATGCGCTTCTTACATGCGCTTCATGAGGCACACACGCAGTCTCTCTCCCTCGCCGCTCTACCCTGTCTCGCACGCGCAACACCGACTGTTTGAACGGAGCACATTATCTTCTCTCGCGCGCGCAACACGGACGGTTTGGAGCACATATATCTTCTGTCTCGCATGCGCGCTCTTGATTCCGTGAGTTTGAACTAATTTGCGGGCATCAGGAAACCGCTATCAATATGCAGCATACACGAAAATCATTCACCTTTCGGCAAATTCGCCGTTTTGAAACCAAAATAGGTGACCTACGTTAATCGTGTATACTTTATGAAGCCATACTATAGTATAATGTGAGATAGAAATGTATATTTAAGTAATTAAATTAAAGTTAACCTAAGCTTTTCCCTCCACTGCGGCTGTCAGTCATTCTCTATTCGGTGTTCAAACAGCGCGTCACGTTCGGTTACAACAGTTAACATGATGAAACTCTTTCCAAGATGATTCAATGTTATTATTATAATTGATCCGTAGATAAAGGTCTATGGTTTCGTAATATAATGACTATCTTGCTAGACTTTTATTGCTGTAACTTAATCACTTTCTACTGAGTGTCTGTTAGATCACAACACTATAGTAGAGTCGGCGCACTATAATTGTTCTTCACGTGCACAGTAGCCTAACTGAAATTTAAAACTGTTAAAAGAAAAGGCTTAATAAACTATTGCAAAGATACTGTATAATACACAGTCAATATGTCTTTCTCTTTCCTTGGTGCTTTTAACTTTAATGCGGCGGACACTGAAGAGCTGCGCGCCGCCCTGTGACTCCGTGTTGCGTCAAGGGCATCATTCAGCGCTCGCGATACTTTGTGCAGCTCTTTCATGATCATGTCATAATACTTTTGCGCAATAAAAGCTTATTAATAGCCTTTCTTGTTCTGTCCTATCTATTATATTTTTGCTTCCTCACTAAACAGCTGTGCTTTACATTTAAAAACAGCTGTGCATCTGATTTTTACGATGTTTTTCATGAATGTATAACAATACAAAGAGCAATGTGCAACGTTTTACCAGAGTTAGTGCTACACTTATTGTCTCTTATTTGTTCCCCACTAAGGAATGTTTTTTTTTTCACTAAATGTTCAGATTTTATAAAATTATTGTGCACTTGTGATATTTTTAGGCTAAGTTTTTCTAGTAAACATCTAGTTTACAATAGCATTTTTGTCATAGGTTATGGTCATATATATATTTTTTTATTTGTTGTTTTTCTTTATAATAAAGTTGTCTGTATTAAGTAGATTGTTTAACACACAAAAGAGTGTGGTTTTTAGGGTTTTAGGGTTTTATTTAGTTGTAATAAACAAAAAATGAAATAAATTTATCCGATTAATCGATTAATCGAAAAAATAATCGTCCGATTAATCGATTATCAAAATAATCGTTAGTTGCAGCCCTAAATTATACCATTTTAATATGTGATCATACTGCTTCATTTCAGTTACAATCAGTTACATTTGAGGAGAGCTGTGGATTTTTTTTTTTTTTTTTCAGATGTCAGTCACTTGGCCAAGAAAACAAGATTAGATTAAATCAGTTATATCATCGGATCAGAATATCAAAGAGACTCCTTTTCCTTAGGCTAGTTAGCAGCCACTCAGATCACCCAAGCAAAAAAATAAGTACACCCTAGCAACCGCATAGCAATGCCCTGGCAACCGTTCAGGACTATGCTGGGGGTTTGTGACATCATCAGCCAAATGTAAATGCACAAAACTGCCAGGATTTATATGATTTGTATGAAAAGTAATGCATTTATGCTGCAGTGCAGCAGCAGCACTGTAACACCGCAAGTACCATTTTCATAATCAGTTTCCCCCCACCTCTATATAATATCTATATATCGTCACTGTTGGCTGGAAACCTTGTTTCTCCATATTCTGTCATTTGAATTTTTTCATAAATCATCACTATTAGTCATCCTTTACATCTTTCTGTTGGTTTTGCAAATATTTTACCATTTAAAAGTATTTAAACAGCTTGTGCCTAAACCTTGACATTCCATTGGATCCTCAAACTGTCAGTCAAACCCCATAACTCCTCCTGCCTCTGTCGGGAATGAAGTGCTGCAAGAAGCACTTTGTCTTTAATAACATTTTGGACAAATGACAGAAAAAAAAACAGAGCAGTTGATGAAAATGTAATGAGATGCTCTTACTGCCTTAGATGTTTTCTCCAAAATACACTGGTCAAAAAACCCACACTGTAAAAAAAAAAAATATATAGATATATATATATATATATTCATGATTTGTAATCAAACCATTTTTTCTTTTGTCAAATCAATAGTTCAGATAGCATAATATTTTGAGTTTCTGATGATTAAATGAGTTTCTAATGATTATATCATTCTCCTTCATTGTATTAACTCAAATTTTCCATTTAAATGAACTTAAAATTAAGGCAACCAGGAAACGTCTCGAAGGAAAAAACGCTGCGCTGACAAGCGCCCACAGCAAGGCGTCTTCAGCAGAGCGTCTAGCGTTTTCAGCTGGCTAAAAGCGCTTTGGTGGACACCCGGCCTTATGCTCAAAATAATTAATTGTTTTAAGTAGAGCAAACTTCAATTTAAACAAAATAGTTCAATTAAATGAACTAATATTTAGAACTTTTTCTTTTGAGTTCACAAAACTGTCAACAATTTTATCTTTTAAAAGGCGTCTTTTTTTAATTTCAAAATTACATATTTGAAATTGTCTTATTTTTTCCTTGAAAATAGCTTGAATGTAACTCTACACCCTTGCTTCGTTTAGTATGCATGGATCTATGAATATGCTAATGAGCCCCGCCTCCACTCACATCAGTTCAGAAATACACTCGGCCAACTTAGGTTAACACAGTCTCATCCCAAAAAGTCATATAACTGACGTCTTGGGACGTCTTTTGACCATACGTCAATATCCGCCTTTTTAGGGCCCCCTTAAACGTCGGTAGATGGCGATCCCGGGCCGTCATACAACTGACGCTTTACCTTTAACGTCAGTTAGGTGACTGGTTAGGTTTAGGGTTAGGTTTAGGTCTGGGGTAGAGTTAGGATCCCATAACCTCATCTACCGACGTTTAAGGGGGCCCTAAAAAGGCGAATATTGACGTATGGTCAAAAGACGTCCCAAAACGTCAGTTATATGACGTCTTGGGATGAGACCGGGTTGCTTAGGTAGACACTGTACATTGGTTTTATTAGGGATGCCCGATACCACTTATTTTGTTTTCGATACGATACCGATACTTTCAAGGCCAGTATCGCCGATATCGATACCGATACTTCTAAACTGAACTTTTAAATTTGAAAATTTCTTAAATTGTTGAATTACTGAGATTAAAATGGGTAATGATACCGGCTTAGCATTATATTTTAAAGGCATTTTAAATGCCTTAATTGGAATTTATTTGATTATATTTTTATTTACACGTGGTTACAATTGTAGTGGTAACCCTGGAAATCTACAAAATATTATAGGCCTAGTTGAACTATGATGATTTTAATGTTCATTTTCATCAGGCACTGCCAGTGACCGGCTGTTGCACCCATAAAATGCAACCTTTTTATTCTGACGGCAAATGATTTATATTGAAATTAGTTACAGAATAGAACTATGAACTTTTAACATTCAAAAAATGATTTATTTGCACAAACTATGTAGGCTTAGTTTATTGTGAAATAACTCAAACATTTTCTGGCTTCTGTTAAACATTGTTCTGGGCTGCATTTCCCAAAAGCAACGTTTTCTTGAGATACTTTTGGGAAACGCAGCCCTGTTTGAATGCAGAGTGTGAACGCTCTCTGTGATTGATTGCTTCTGACTTGCAGCATTTGCAGCGTGTGTTCAGATAAGCAGGAAAATGGTTATACTACACAATTATTTACTAAACAGGTTATACATCCAATTAAATGGATATTGTACGCATTAAACTTCTTGTCAAATGAAAAAAACAACAACTGTAGCATCGATATTTTTATTTGAGTATGTATCGATACTTTCGATACTCGACTTCAGTATCGATATGTCGATACTTTGTTTCAATACATCCATCCCTACATGATATGGCCTCTTTAAAACCCAAAACACTACAGTATAAACAAAGCTGGGTTTCTTTTTTAACCCAAACGATGGGTTAAGACTGTAAGGAAACTAGGTTGAATTGACCTAATTTTGGTTTATAATCGTTCATAAACAGTGCTGGGTAGGGAATGCAGACATGAAAGAGAACATGCATGTGGCACTCATGACAGGAATATGTGTGGAAATGATAAGAAGCGGAGAGGAGAGAGAACTTTGAAACTGCAGTCATCAAAGAGCGAGATCTTTTAAAACGGGAGGGTTTTGTTGTTGTGTGTTCTCTTACACCAAAATAAAAAGCCGGGATGGCTCTTGAGAGGATTAATTAAAACACTTAAATCCTGTCAGTTCTCTGTAATTCAGTGTTTATTCCAGACTTTCTGTGTTTACTATAGGCTTCCAGTCCGTGTGTTTCTTGGTGGCACTCCAAGCCCAAGGATTGGCTCTAGTGGGACTATTTTCAGTGGCAGAAGAATAAAAAGTAAAATTTGCTCTTAAATGTAAGTTATTCAATATATATTCAAAAATGTGTATTGAACTTTAAAAAAAAGAAAGTGCAAAATACTCTAATTAATTAATACAAAATTAAGTTGACTGAACTAATTTTCTCTCACGTCCAATGTATGTTGTTGGTTGTCTTTACATTGTAATAATATTTCATATAATCTAGATGGAATAAATAACATTTAATTAGGGCTGTCAAATGATTAATCGCGATTAATCGCATCCAAAATAAAAGTTTGTGTTTACATAATATATGTGGGTGCACTGTGTATAATTATTTTATATATATAAATACACACACATGCTCATATATATTTAAGAAATATTTCCATGTATATACTGTATATCGATTTATGTATAATGTATATATAAATATAAATACTTTATAAATAATATGTTTTCTTAAATATACATGCATGTGTGTGTTTTTATATATATATACAAAATAATTATACACAGTGCACCCACATATATTATGTAAACACAAACTTTTATTTTGGATGCGATTAATCGCGATTAATCGTTTGACAGCCCTACATTTAATACAAAATGAGCATGTCTCGTATATTGAAATAAAGTTTTTACTGATAAAATATTTGCTTTGTTGTGCATTATTTAGAACCAAACCAGGCATTTAGTCATATTACAAAATAATTTATTGAAGCATCCAGTGTTGTAGTCGAGACCACCTCACTCGAGTCCGAGTCGACACCGAGACCAGAGAGAGTCGAGTCCGAGTCAAGACCGAGTCCATAGAGAGTCGAGTCCGAGTCGAATCCGAGACCAGAGACGGTCGAGTCCGAGTCGACACCGAGACCTGAGAGAGTCGAGTCCGAGTCAAGACCGAGTCCATAGAGAGTCGAGTCCGAGTCGAGTCCGAGACCAGAGACGGTCGAGTCCGAGTCGACACCGAGACCAGAGAGAGTCGAGTCCGAGTCAAGATCGAGTCCATAGAGAGTCGAGTCCGAGTCGAGTCCGAGACCAGAGACGGTCGAGTCCGAGTCGAGACCGAGACCATGAGGGTTGATTACCTAATTTACTTTTATTTACTTAGAGAAATCCTTTTTTTAATTTTTTTACTGAATTTACTTAGAGTTTAAAAAATATGATCAGTTTAGGGTTAAAAGGCCACATAGTAGGTGGTGTTAAAAGTAATTTTATTACAATTGGTCATGCGCAGTTGCGCACTAGAAAATCACCAATCACTGGGCGTGTCAATCAATTTAAAGAAATATTTTATTAACATACATTAATAATCGTGAAAAATATTTTTAATTGAACTCGAGTGGACTCCGGAATAATTCCGAGTCCTAAAAAAAAAAATGTTCGAGTACGAGTCAATTCCGAGTCCAAATGGACACGAGTCCATGACAAGACCAAGACCATTAAAATATGGTCTCGAGACCGAGTCCGTGACGAGTCCGAGTCTCGAGTACTACAACACTGGAAGCATCCAGATCCTTCACCACGTGAGCAAGCAATAGGCTCCTGATTGGTTAACACGGTGGGAATTGATGCCAAAGTTCAGATTTTTCAACTCGGGAGGCAGACGCAAATTCGTGTCAAACGTGTAAATGCACAAATAGCACTAACTAAAACAATCGCACTTAACGCGCCAGACGCTCAATTCGTGCCATTCGCACGAACTTTGCGCGAATGAGGTGTATTCGAATCTACCGCACCACGCTATATGCCTCATTCGCGCCGCATAATGCGTCTTTGCATTGACTTAACGTTGAAATCACTCGCGCCTGACGTGCTATTCGCGTCATTAGTTAGAACGCACCATTAGTTTCATTTAAGTTTGTCCTACTCAAACCAAATAATTATTTTGAGCGTTGGGGTTTACTGAGAGTTAGTTGACATGTAGTTGCAAATTTACTTGCATTTACTTTTTTTTAAAAAAATAATATAATATTAATATCTTTAAAATTGCTTATCTTTAAAACTGATCATGTTTTAATGTTGTCTAATCGACAATAATGTATTAAGTTACTAAAGGATAAACAAATGAAGAGTTCAGATGCAAAAGCCTCTAAATGCCATTTGAAATTTTCTGCTTTAATGATAATTTTTATCAAACTTGTATATTTAAGTTCAGTAATTTCACTTAAATAACAATTAATAGGTAATTATCATTGCCTTTTAAGTGAAATTACTGAACTTAAATATACAAGCTTGATAAAAATCATCATTAAAGAAGAAAATTTCAAATGGCATTTAGAGGCTTTTGCATCTGAACTCTTCAAATACTAAAATCTCTCATTAAATGCACAAATAAATTTGAGCTATTTCCCAGATTACCAATTTGTCAACATTACCAACTAATGCAAAATGATTTGAGTACGAACGCACGCTTCGTAATTTATATGTGCAAATAAATAACTTGTACTGTATTTGCGGATTACAGAGCTCATATATAACACTGTATATTTTAACACATGCATCCGAGGTGTTCATGTACATGTGGATCTTGTGTGTAAATGTGATGTGCAAATGTGATTTAATTATCTCCATGCTGATGAGATCTTTCATATATCCGACTGGTCCAGTGCATCTCTATATGCATGATATGCAAATCTCACTGAAGGTGTTGATTCACCCAGCTCTCCTGCTTCTCACACACACACACACACACACACCTGTTTACTAATGTTTCAATCAGTCTCTTTTGTCCACCTTCAACAACTTCAGTCCTGATTTCTTCGAGGAGTGGGACTATGTATGAGTTTAATGTCTCATAAAGGATCTAATGATCCAATTTACATATGAGCGCGCAGTGAGACATACGGAGAGCATCAGCTTTCTTTTCTGCTCTGACAGCCGCAAAACCTTGGGTCTTCAGTCGACAAACTTTAAATCCCGACTGGCTGGTGTGCTTGTTTAAAGGGATACTCCATTTTTTTTTTTTTTTTTAATAGGCTCATTTTACAATTCCCCGAGAGTTAAACAGTTGAGTTTTACCGTTTTTCGAATCCATTCAGCCGATTTTCTGATATTTAAAAGAATATCAGTAACCAGACAGTTTCTGGTCTCATTGACTTCCATAGTAGGAAGAAATATATACAATGGTAGTCAATGAGACCAGAAACTGTTTGCTTACTAATATTCTTCTGAATATAAGAAAATCGGCTGAATGGTTTTGAAAACGGTAAAACCCAACTGTTTAACTCTGGGGGAGTGGTAAAATGAGCATATTTCCAAAAAAAGTGGAGTATCCCTTTAAGCATTACAGTACATTAGGTCAGTAGGCGGAGAATAGACGGTCTTTTGTGGCCGTTCGAACACTTGAGCGTTTACACCTTTATTTAGAGTCGTCCACTTGTGATCCAATCGACCAAAATGCATCGCAAAGCGACTGGATATGGTTAGTGCTGGTCCATGGTTGACCAAGACAGTATTCCTGGTTAAGCTACAGTAAGAAGCACACCAGTAAACTGTATCTATTTTTTTTTCTTTTCTTAGTCCAAGGATTATTGGACTACGAAAACACTATTAGTCTTTTTACTTAAAATTAGCGCTGTGCAAAAATTAATTGCGATTAATCGCATCCAAAATAAAAGTCTGTGTTTACATAATATATTTGTGTGTGCTGTATATAATTATTTTGTATATATAAATACCTATGCATGCATGTATATATTTAAGAATTATTTGTGCTATTGTGTATATAAATACATAATCTATAAATATTAATATTTTATATACGAATAACACATTTTCTTAAATATATACATACATGTGTGTGTATTTATATATACAAAATAATTATAAACAGCACACGCAAATATATTATGTAAACACAGACTTTTATTTTGGATGCGATTAATCGCAATTAATTTTTGCACAGCCCTACTTAAAATGTTTACTTCACATTTAATTCAATATATTATTTGTCGTTTCTTGATTAGTTGTAATAATTAAAATGATAGCAATTTACTATAGATTTTACTAAAAAAAAATTTTTTTTTTCAGTGAAATCCTGACATTTGCAGTCTATTTAATCTTTCTTTTCTCTATTCTTCTCTACCTTTCAGATCATGTTAGCAAGTCTGTCACACTTCTTTCAATAGGTTTCACACTCTCCTCGTCTCCTTTTATTTTCTACTCCACTGGGGATGGAAATTGAAGATTTTCAGTTCTACTTCTTATTCCCATCATAAAATGGCCTTAAATATATACTAAACAAAAACAACAGTCCTTTGGTACATATATATTAATATATATTTAATTAAAGTACAACAGAAAGTATGTTCTGAATGTGTATATTTTTGGTATGTTTAAAGTGTATATTGTATTTGTGGAAGAACGCTGAGGTTCAAGAATGAATATAATGAATGAACATAATTTGTTTGTGGTGGTTACCAGTCTTTTCTATCTGTGACAGCGAAGCAAAACTCCATTAGCTCGATTGTATTTTTTACTACAGTACTTCCGAGTAGACGCAGAGTAAACCACACCCTAATCAATCTTAACAATGCAATGAAGCAAACCATGAACTCCTAAAGATTCCTGTCTGACATTGACCCCTAAACACAGAACAAATCCACATCAATCCACCAGGTTCTAAGTCTTCCAGGAAATACAGCACAAGAAATGAAAGCTTTAGCGTAAGTTCTGCTGGGAAGACTCACTTGTTAGGTCACTTATCACCTTCACATCTAACCAATCGTGTAAACTTGCAGTATCAAAGATCGGTACTTACACACGTCTGAGTTCACAGATGCTGACGCTTTCATGGGTTCATGACCAAGTCATTTATTTAAAGTTCATTTGTATTTTGGTCTGATCGAAAATCGTGGTTTCTGGTTTAAGCCTGTTTTGTTCTGTTTATCTCAAACCAAATAACACTTCTTATAGGGAAAATTAAAAGAAACAAACAGTACTTAAAGGGATAGTTCACTTTGAAATTCATTTTGGTATTTTTTATCTTACCTCAAGGGCATCCAAGATGTAGGTGTCTTTGTTTCCGCAGAAGTTTCAATTTTGATATTTTTAGGTCAAACCGTTCTTGTCTGTCTGTCATATAATGGAGGTCTATGGTCACCACCTCAAAGAGCATGCACAGAGAAGTCCAAATTAAACATGATTTAATGACTAGTAAATGTAAGTACACATTGATGGCCTAAGACACGAAAACGAGCGGTTTGAGTGAGAAAAAGAACAGTATATCGTTTTCACCTCTTGTAACCACAGCCACAAAGTGTCTGCGCCCTCAGATCACTTGGCTGTGGTTACAAGAGGTAAAAACGATATAAATACTGTTCTTTTTCTCACACAAACCGCTCGTTTCGTGTCTTAGGCCATCAATGTGTACTTCCATTTATGAGTCATTAAATCATGTTTAATTTGGACTGCATGCTCTTTGAGGTGGTGACCATTGACCTCCATTATATGACTGAGGTAAGCTCAAAAAACATACCAAAAATGAATTTAAAAGTGAACTATCCTTTAAAAAGTAAGTTGTAAAAGTCTTCCGGGGTAATCTGGTGATCGTAAGAAGCACACCAGAACACTTTTGACTTGTGTTTAAAGAAAATGTATTAAGTTTGTATGGTCTTTATAATAAATAATCTTGGTAACACTTAACGATAAGGTCTCATTTGTTAACATTATTTAATGTATTAACTATAACAATGGACTATAATGTTCATGTTCATATTAGTTCAACATATGCAACTTTAGATCCAAAATGTATTCATAAAAGTTTAACTTAATATTAATAAAGATTGATAAATGCTGTGAAAGTTTTGGTCATTGTTTGGTAGTTCATGTAAACCAGTGTAGTTAACGAATGTTTACAAATGAAACCTTATTGTTAAGTGTTATGATAATATTTTTACTTTGTATGTTTTCATCTTTGGGAAACCAAATATTATTAATTACCTTTAAATTTAAGGTTTCAACCAAACAATAAACCTGTCTGTAACAAATTAAACTTTTTTTTGTTTTTTTGTTTTCTTTTCTTTTTTATGTTGGTCCAAAGTATCTTTTTCAGTGCAATATAGAGAACTGAACTCTTGAAATCTTGCAGTAGCTGGTGAATTGAGATAAACGCACTCCTTAATTGTTCCCCCTGACATTAAACTCTATTTTGAATTATTTACTTACTATATATATATAAAGTGTAAATAATTCAAAATAGAGTTCAATGTTTATATATAAACGGTAAACTACTGGCAGTTGTGGTTGCACATGGTTACTGTTTTTGTGTTAGAGCATATATCTGTTAGCTTAAAGTTTAATATTTGAATAATATATACATTTGCTATGACTGTTCAACCATTTCACTTGCAAGTTATATACAGTATCATTATACAAAACTCTCAATTATGTGTGTTTTCCATTCTCACCTTGTGATTTCACTATCGTATTGTTTTGCATTTCCTAACACTGTTATCAGCCAACATTTTATTTACTCACCAAAGCCAATTTTCACTCGCAATTCATTTTTGGCAAGTGTTCATTTGTTCCCTGGCAGGATCATAGAAAGCATCCTGTTGTTGTGTTTTGGCAATGTGGGATAAGAAGAAGATCGAGATTGGTGTGAAGACTTGCTGAGAGGATCATGCTTTAAAGTCCCCATGAAATCAAAATGGATGTCATTTTTTGGCTTTTAGTATAAATATGTTATCTATAAGCTGTGCTGCAAAATAATAACAAAATCTGCATTTAGAAGATATAAGTGTTCAAAACTTGTAGTCTCTCACTTCTGCCATTATGGATCAATGATTTTGATGACATCAATCTACACTTCAGCTTCTCATCAGATTCTCTGTCCAATCAAATGCTTCTAGAATCTGAAGCTGCGAATGAAATTGGTCACTTGTTCACAAACTTACTATTTTCGAATGGTGCATGGTGCACTATATACTGTAGGGGATAGGGAACGATTCAGAACGATTCACGTTGCTTCCTGACCAGTCATCGCATGCCGTCTTTATCGGTGCACGTGATGTCATCGAGAAGGCGAAACTAGTAGCGAGTGACGTCCACAAACAAACGTAAACAAACAATGAATGAAGCGGTGAGTGCTGTCCTGTGTTCAGAAAAAAGTAAAAAAAGAAAGAAAACTCGACAATGGACACGTTCCTGGATTGCTCGAACTTGAGGTAAAATATCGTTTTCTTCGATATTTTTACTTTTAGTTTTAACGTTAGCACCATCATCTCTCGTTCGTTTCGCCATTTTTGAAAGTTGAGTACGGAAAAGCTTCTGTGCTCCTATTGGTCAACCTCATACGAGTGACGGAACCGTCGTGGACGACTTTTTGTCGTGATGTCGTGAAGCATCACAGACGTGACGTAGGTTGTCGCCCACTATGACACACTATACGAGATGACACGATCGAATCTTGCGTCCGGACGCCCGTTGTCGTTTACGAATCCCCACGACACCCTGCGCCAAACGAATCGCGCCAAAATCGGGTTAAAATCATGTAATCTGAACCAGGCATTAGGGTTAAGGATTTGAACAAATCGAGCTATAATTCCAGAATCATCCATTTTGTTCTGTAGCCAGGCCTGAGCCCTAACTAGTGAAAAAGAAGTACACTTTAGCATACTTTTAAAAAGAGTACTAATTGAATTAAAGCTGTAGTCCGCAACTTTTCATCTTTATCGCCATCTCTGTTCGAAATGTGCAATTGCAGTTATTCGTGGAATTATCAACTTTACGTGGGTTGTAAATCGGCATGAAACAGCGCGAATGAACACACGGTGTTTTGAATCACAGATTCACTTTTTGAAAGTTCGACCAACATAAGAATTTTCACTGGAAAATGTCTTCTGAACAAGTACAGTAAGTAACATCCACTTTTGTTCTGATCGACTAAAAAGCATTCGACATGATGAGCTTCATTAGATTTAATCAACGCGATTTACAGCAACCGTGCAAATTATAGCCTACTTTCTCAAATTGTTCATGTTAATGACATCAGCATTGCGTGACTAATGTTAAATTTAATGTGTTTTATGGATTATACTTATGTGTTTATACTTAAGTGCAAAAGAAATGTAATGTTTTTTTTAGATACTCCTGTTTTCAGGCATGTTATTTACAATAAAATGAAAATGTATTATAGTTTACTTTTACTTGAACTTTAGTGTTTTTCTTTTTACTTAAGACTTAAGTACATCTTAATATGAAATTTCAAAACTACATCTGAAGAGTTCAGATGCAAAAGCCTCTAAATGCCATTTGAAATTTTCTTCTAGAATGGTCATTTTTATCAAGCTTGTATATTTAAGTTCAGTAATTTCACTTTAAGACAATTAATAGGTAATCTTGATAGCCATTTAAGTGAAATTACTGAACTTAAATATACAAGCTTGATAAAAATGATCATTTTAGAAGAAAATTTCAAATAGCACTTAGAGGCTTTTGCATCTGAACTCTTCATCTATTGTCTTTGGAATATGGTTAAAGTGTACTGACAAGCATTTACTGTAAACTAAAATATACTTTAATGCACTGTTGAAAAATGAGTGTATTTAAATACATTAGAATTTTGACATTTGAAATGATGCGGTTGAAATTTAGTACATTTACCTATGAAAGTTAGTATATTAGTCAACACATCAAAATAAGTGTATGCTACTTTAAAGCATGACAAAAGACTATTAAAACATAACAATTTAAAATGTACTTTAAGTTAACACTTTTATTTTGACATCACAGTGTACTGAAATGTCTTAAAAATACATGTACAGTATGAAAGTAAACTCTCTATGACCTTTTTCCATTAATATTACTAACTACAGTTTTATAAAAAAATATATAGCACATTCAATGCAATTAAGCACACTTATTTTTCACAATGCACAAAAATAATGTGAAACCATCCACAACAACAACCACAACTTATTCATGTTTTTAACAAAATCACCAATGTACAGTATATAGACCATATTATGTTATGATACCCACTCTGACCTAATGCAGACTGGCGATTTCCAGATGACTGATGGTATGGAAGAATAAATTCTTTATTCAATATAATTTATTTGTATACTATGCAGTACTACCGAGATTTGAACGTCTTGCAACATAAAGATAATGCTCTGATTGGGTCTATTCACTGCTAATACAGTTTGGTCGTTCTCTCAGAAAAGTGCAGGAGAAACTGGCCAGCATCCATCTTATAAAGACCCTTTTCTCTTTGACACTCAGCTAAATTGAATTTTAAATGAAGTGGATTCAATTTTCAAAGAGATGGTTAAAGCAAGTAAAATTGCACAAAAAAAAAAAGTTTGGTATTTCCATATACCCTCATCATTTTTTGATGAATTTAATAAACAAAGGCCACTAACGATATACAATGTGTACATGTTTTGTACTTTTCTGTCAACAGTACAGTCCATCCATCAATCCACCCATTCATTTTCCCGACCACTTATCCTATAGTAGGTTCGTGGGTTGCCAGAGCCTATCTGAGCTGGAGACAGGAAAACACTGTAAATGGATAGCCAATCCATCACAGTGCAAACACACATACACACATTCACAGCTACGGACAATTCAGTGTCTCCAATTCTAAAAATGATTATATTTTATTAAGCCAAATGGAGATTATTCATCAAAAATGTGCAGTTGGATACTGTGTGTACTATGCAGTGCATATGTCCTCAGTGATACAACACACTTTTTCTTATTCAAGATGGCAACTTTGGCGTCAATATTGCTTAAGTAACAGTCAAACCGGCTGCTCGTAAGCCAATCATATAATGGCTCTGACATCATTGTACTCATTTTATTCAGATACTTGTTACAAACCCGTTTTTCCTTTCTCTTATAAAATGGCTATTTTGGTAGCAGACTCCAAATATACCTTGAAATGAATATTTAATGGCTAACAAGTTGAAAATTGTTAATTTATAATGTGTTTCCACACAAAAGCAGATTATTACGTGTACTTCCACACTGTGAATAGAAAAAGAAATTTGACATCCAGATCGTCTTTAAAGGGATAGTTCACTTTGAAATTAATTTTTGGTATGTTTTATCTTACCTCAAGGGCATCCATAGGTGTCTTTGTTTCTGCAGTAGTTTTAATTTTGATATTTTTAGGTCAAACCGTTCTTGTCTGTCAGTCATATAATGGAGGTCTATGGTCACCACCTCAAAGAGAAGTCCAAATTAAACATGATTTAATGACTCGTAAATATAAGTACACGTTGATGGCCTAAGACACGAAACGAGCGGTTTGTGTGAGAAAACGAACTTGCATGCTCTTTGAGGTGGTGACCATAGACCTCCATTATATGATTGACAGACAAGAACGGTTTGACATAAAAATATCAAAATTGAAACTACTGCGGAAACAAAGACACCTACATCCAACTTGGTGTCATCCACAATATATAATCTAGTGCTATTGCCCTTGCATGTTCCATCATGTCACATTACTAAGGGGAATTTAATCCCGTATTGGCTGAACAACCATCCGTGTGTGTGAGTGTCGATGCATAGACACAAAACAAGAAAAGCTTGCGTCCCAATTCACATACGATCTGCCCTAAATAGTATGATATTTATAATATTATTCTGTTTGTTTCATATAGTTTTTTATCATTAACTTCATTGTATTACGTTTTTAGACTCTAGAAATCAATAAACATAGCGAACCCCAAATATAGCTCACTCCAAAATTAATATACAGTATCATGGCAAACATTAGGTTTTATTTTCCAGCTTTACAACCACCTTACACACTTTTCACCATCCAATGAATTTCCAGTGGATAATTAAATCCTCCGACTACAAAATGAAAGAGGTTTCATGTTGACTTTAATCGTTTTTACATTTGATATGTAGCTTACGCATTTACGTTGATATTCACCGAGCCCTCGGCCAGAAGAATCAAATCATGACATGCATTATGTGTCAAAGCCGGTCACAAATTGTGCATCTGTGCACTAGTTTGTTTCTAATGTCACCCTTTCTCCCTCCTTCCTTCTGTTATTATGAATGTTAATGTAATCCAATTTTTGCCCAGCATGTGCATGTTATCAAATTAAGAAATGTGACAGAGTAGCTCTTAATGCACAATATCCATAAAGCCGTGACTGATTGCAAACATGACTTACGCACTGACTAATTTATACCTCATGAAACAGATGGTCAACTAGTGTTTGCCCAATCACAAAATAAACACATAATATTAGAATATATCTACATACAAAAAAAAAAAAGACAAAGTATGATAAAACAACATTTTAAATTCAGCAAAAAAAACTATTTCCTTTGAGAAGACAATGCATACTTTTGGAAAAAAGCTATTATTCTTAGATGTGTGTCTCTTTACAAGCTGCTGTCGGTTAAATACCATTTGATGGATGAAGTAGACTTGTTATTTTGATGGCGAGAACAAAAATGGGGCTCGATTTCCGTACAGGCAGTTAATAAGCCACTCTTTTCCCAGTATTTTATTTTTAAGTTGCCAGCTGAAGCCAGCATTTTTGATAATATTCAGAAAAAAAAATCATGGCTCCAGAATATTTTGTTGAGTGAATATATAAACACTGAATATATTAAACAAATAAAGAAAGAAAATGTATTCCAGCTTCAATCATTCTTTTTTTATAAACACTTGAATGTGTAAGTTTCATCAAAAATCAACATTTTGAACAAAAAGCTGAGATAATCAGATTTTTTGTCAAAGATGGTCTGGATCGGATTTAGAACGATGATCAAAGACACATAATGGACTTCAATGGGTGCCAAACGGTTCAAGGTCGAACAAATGAACAAATCTTTTTTCGAACAAATAAACAAAGATTTGTTCGTTTTGATGAACGAGTTCAAACAGAAGAGTCACGAACGCGCATCACAGAACAGAGCAAGGCGAGCATTTGTGCTTATAAAACTTAAACTTTTTAATTTATTTTTTAAATGGCCGATCGTTTCGCTAGACAAGACGTTTAAAGCTCTTTGAAGCTGCACTGAAACTCTCATTTGGACCTTGAACCGTTTGGTTCCCAATGAAGTCCATTATATGGAGAAAAATCCTGGAATGTTTTCATCAAAAACCTTAATTTCTTTTGGACATCTTGGATGACAGTTTTTTAAAAGTGAACTATAGCTATAAATGGTATTAAATGTGGCACTAAACAAGCGCCTGAAAATAATTTTGTATTTTACATGGATTGGTCCACACAGTTTTGTTCTAGTAAATAAAAAACATCACCTAAGCATTAATTAGTCATTTAACATGCTTTATTCTCAACACAAACATTGACTATGTGTGTGTGTGTCGGTGAACATTCTCTGCATGAAATCTGTCTCTCGCATGATTTCTTCTTAAAGAAACCTGGGATGTCCTGTTACGGTCTACAAATAAACAATATGTTGTACTGTATATGATGGAAAATCTTGTCAATGGCAGGTAAAGAGTTAACTAAACTTGTGGTGAGAGTTAACTAAACTTATGGTTAACATTAACTTGTGGTGTACCTCAGGGCTCTATTTTGGGCCCGCTGTTGTTTTCATTTCGTGTTTGCTCCCTTTAGGTTCGATTTTTCAAAAGCACAATATTCCAAATCACTTTTATGCAGATGATACGCAGGTGTATCTTTAAAAAATAAGGACAATTATGACATAAAGTCTTTGTTGAACTGTCTTGAGGAGGTAAGAGGCTGGCTGACAGCTAATTTTTTAACACTGAATGATTCCAAAACCGAAATTGTAGTTTTTGGCTTACCAGCTTCTGACATACAAATTGGAAAAACGACTGGGTTCTTTAAGAGGGAACTCTCGTGCTCATACTAGAAATTTGGGGGTGATTTTTGATAACGGCCTTAAATTTGACAAACAGTGGTGAAGAGTAGCTTTTATCATTTGAGATCTATTGCGAAATTAAAAGCATTTTTAACAGTAAAAGATTTAGAGATAGTGATCCATGCCTTTATTACATCTAGGCTGGATTATTGTAACTCGCTGTACCTTGGGGTGGCTAAGTCTTCCTTATCCTGCCTACAAATGGTACAAAACGCTGCCGCCAGGCTTCTTACTGGTACTCGAAAGAGGGAACATATTTCGCCTGTTCTTGCTTCGCTTCACTGGTTGCCGGTCGAATACCGTGTAAAGTTCAAGGTATAATTATACGTGTTTAAGTGGTTAAATGGTCAGGCGCTTCAATACATTATGGATCTTCTCCACAGAAAATGTTCTAGACATTTAAGGTCCTCGTACAACTCGATGCTTACTATGCCACGATCTACACTGAAATTAAAAGGGGATAGTGGCTTGTCTGTCGCTGTTCCATGTCTGTGGAATGATTTGCCGGTCATCTAAGGCCCCACTTACTAAAGACTTATTTATTCTATTTGGCGTTTGGTCGAATGTAATTTTATGACGGGCTTATGTTGTGTTTGTGTTGGTTGGTGTATTTCTGTATTTTATATTTTTTTTTATTGATTGTACAGCACTTTGGTCGGCAGAGGCTGTTTTAATATAAATAAAAGTGCCTTGCCTTGCCTAAATACAGTTTCAATTACAACTAGAAAAATTGCATTTCCTGCGGAATATGCGTGTGAATGCTTCAAAAGCTTAAGTTAAATGCACAAACAAATGCAAAATATTGCTAAACAAGCTGAAATGCAGAATCAACTGCAAAACAGAGCAAACAAGCAAAAAAAAAGCTTAATTCAAATGCATTTTATAAGCTGAAATGCAAAAAAAGATCCAAAAAATTGTAGAAAACTAAAAGTTTATTTAGAGAGGTAGAGAAGTAGATACAGAGGTAAAGAATTAAAGGGATAGAGAAAGAGACAGAGGTAGAGAAGTAAAGGAGTACAAAAAAGAAAGGTAGAGAAAGACAGGGGATAGATAGATAGATAGATAGATAGATAGATAGATAGATAGATAGATAGATAGATAGATAGATAGATAGATAGATAGATAGATAGATAGATAGAAAGAAAGAAAGAAAGAAAGAAAGAAGGAAAGAAAGAAAGAAAGAAAGAAAGAAAGAACGAACGAAAGAAAGAAAGGATTGAACGAACGAACGAACGAAAGAAAGGATTAGTAAGAAAAGGACGAAAAAAGAAAGAAAGGATTAGTTAGAAATAAAGAAAGGATTAATTAGAAAGAAAGAAGGAAATATAGATTAGTTAGAAAGAAAGACAGATAGTATAGTTAGAAAGAAAGAAAGATAGATCAGTTAGAAAGACAGATAGTATAGTTAGAAAGAAAGAAAACGATTAATTAGAAGGAAAGATTGTAGTTAGAAAGAAAGAAAGATAGATTATCTAGAAAGAAAGAAAGATAGATTAGTTAGAAATATAGATTAGATAGATACAGTAGATAGATAGATAGATAGATAGATAGATAGATAGATAGATAGATAGATAGATAGATAGATAGATAGATAGATAGATAGATAGATAGATAGATAGATACACATATACATAGATAGATACAATTACATTGAAACTAAATACAGTTTCAATAGAAATTACAATTTCAAATTCTTTCTGTATGATAACAGCCAGATTCTGTTAAATGGCAGTCCAGAAAAAAGTTTGCCTTCCCATATACTGTAAACACAACCAAACAATGAAGAATTAACTCTTTGTAATTGTCTAGATGAGGGTATTTGTAGTTAATTTAGCGGAAAAAAATAGTTTCTCATACACTATGAAGATCTACACTTGTTCTTCTGAGAGTGTTTTTGTGAAATTTGAGTAGTCTGTCATTGCCACAAGCGCAGCCTAGGCAAACCAAATCAAGATTGCTTATCATTAATTAGTGTTTATTGCTAAATATAGCAGCAGTTCTGATATTTATCTAATGAGACTCTGTCACGCACTGGTGTTAGCATTCTCCTCCATTCATTATGTATGTTTCGCCTTGTGTCTCCCTCACGCTCATGTCACAACTTTTGTACAGATCAAAATTTGATGGCAGAACTGTGATCTAAACATGGACTTGAAAGCAACATAAACCAACAAATCAGTTGTTAAAGCAGTTTATTTTCAGTTTGTATCTACATTGGTTGCTATAGTAATAATGTAGGTGTCAGCACAATGCCAAGTGATTTATACAACAAGTGAAATTAGAAAGAGTTCGGGATGCATAAAGCAGATGTAGCCTCTGCTCTCCTCCACCAAAGCATCCCACTGTGGTTATGATGAACAAGGAGGCATAGCTGTATTTTACAAACCCATTGACACTATTGAGCAGTTCCTTCCCAAACTACAAAAAATACTGAATCCAAACCAGACAAAATTTGAATCCAATTTCAATCCTTACAAATGGGACTAGTTTCGTTCAGAACCAGATTTGAGTCATACAAGTGACTGAATATCAAACTCTGAACGACTAAAGACATAGGGCCCTATTTTACCTATCTAAGCGCATGGTCTAAAGCACACGGCACAATTACAGTTACGGCGTGTCTGAATCCACTTTCGCTAGTTTAACGATGGGACAAATGGTCGGCGCACCCTGTGCATGGTCTAAAAGGGTAGTCCCTATTTTCTTAATGACTAATGGGTGTGTTTTGGGCGTAACGTGCAATAAACCAATCAGAGTCTCATCTCCATTCCCTTTAAAGGGATAGTTCACTTTGAAATTAATTTTTGATATGTTTTAGCTTACGTCAAGGGCATCCAAGATGTAGGTGTCTTTGTTTCCGCAAAAGTTTCAATTTTGATATTTTTAGGTCAAACCGTTCTTGTCTGTCAGTCATATAATGGAGGTCTATGGTCACCACCTCAAAGAGCATGCACAGAGAAGTCCAAATTAAACATGATTTAATGACTCGTAAATGTAAGTATTGATGGCCTAAGATACGAAACGAGCGTTTTTTGTGAGAAAACGAACAGTATTTCTATACTTTATATACCAAGTATTCTGAGGGCACGGTTAAAAGACTGAACGCTTCTCCAGAGCGCAAACAGATCTGCTTGTGCGCGAGGTTAAAGCACACAAGCAGACCATCTACGGGAGAAACCGGATTCCACCATATCTTTATATACACAATAATAATCTTTTAAACTGTAATCGTTTTATTTTTATTTGGCTAGTTTGTGTGCTGCCGCGCTTCCCTGTGTGTGTGATAATCATGTTGGACCTGCTTATTGCAAACGCATTCTTAAAAAAATATTGCGCCATTGACTTTTAGACTAGGTTTCAGTTGGTCAATGCAGTCTATTTCTGTTGCCTCGAAATAGCAACGCGCCTGAACACACCTGGTTTTCAGAGCAGAAGCACATGGCCGCGCAAATGCATTTGCTATTTAAACATTTACATTATTATTACATTAACATTATTATTGTGTATCCGATTGGAATCTGATCTAAATAATTGATTGTCCACACTGTGTATCACAACTGTTCAGATCCAATTTGTGTGTCCTGTGCAGTGTTGGGAGTAACGCATTACAAAAGTAATACATTACAGTAACATTACTTTTTGCTGTAACGCAGTAGTGTAAGGCATTACTAATCAATTTTCAGTAATATTTTACTCGTTACATGTTCAGTGGGGCTTGTATTACAGTTGTATTACAGTGTATTGTCTGCTTTTACTTCTTAAAGGCAACAGACTATGTGAAAGTTTTAAAGCAGTCTTTTAGTGCCAGTTCAGAGCGGTTCTGTGACATTGTTTTTTCCTCATAAATGCGAACACGAAAACTAAAATGAAATGAATATTTTAAGTTCTATGGAGACTGGAGAGCCAACCCTTCCTCATCCGATTTGCGCAGTGTAATTAACAGAATTACAAAAAAATATATTTTGCCTCCTATTTTTTTGTCACGCATGAATGTGCGTCTTTTCCCTAATATTAAAAATAAAACATAGACTGATTTGTCTAATGTCTGGAGTCCTTTAAGGAAGTAGCCTATTTACGTTTCAATATATTAGCTATGTATTTTCTGAGAATTTTTATTTCAAGTTTTGACTGCAAATGTCTTGTCCATAATGATGGACTTCCCCAATTTTAAATAATTTATCCTCAACTAGTTTTGTGGTGTAGGTCTACGTATTTTATAATGTTAACTTCAGATAATACTAATAGCCTAATTTAAAGATAAGGCAGCATTGGATACGGATAGAATAACGCTGGAGTTGGAAGAGGTGTGTCGCGATTCTGTAGGTTCGTTGATCTGAGTCGTGTGGCGAATCGCGATTTCGGTTTCATATTGCATATCGTTACAGCCCAAAAGTTAAGTTCTACTTAGTTATTTTGGTGAAAGTAACTCAAAAGTTATACATGAGTAATGTAACGCATTACAATTCTGGGACAGTAATATTGTA
Organism: Pimephales promelas; assembly: GCF_016745375.1. The sequence goes on from NW_024121987.1 coordinate 18,095,581, forward strand.
AGGTAATGAATTACTTTTAAATAACAGTAACAAGTAATACCTAATGTATTACAGTTTGGAAGTAACTTGCACAACACTGGTCCTGTGTCTCTCTTTCAATGTCTGGAATATGTTTTATGGTATTTATGGCAATGAAAATGGCAATTCGAATAGAGCAGTCGGACTGAAACGGATTTCCAGAAATGAGATTTGATACATTACATATGAAATGGATTTGTACAAATCTGATTTCATGTGATATTTTGCAGTTCACACTTGCTAAATATGCAAAAAAAATCGGATTTGGACTGACAGTCTGAACAAGGTTAAAGAGCCGGTGCTCCAATCCCAAACATGTGGTGACATTACATCCCATGTGGTGGCCTCATCTTGTAAAGTCCAAATGATAGTTATGTATGGTGTCACTATATATGTGTGTGTCTGCGTTACAGCAAACAGATGGGTGCATGTGTGTATAATCTTTGCACAGCCCCATTGAAGTGTTACACTGTCCCTGCAGCTGAACACAGTTCTCCTAATGCAGCTCTTAAAGGGACAGTGCACTGAAAGAAAATTCTGTCATCATCAGTTTCACTCAGCTATTTTTGGGGCTTTTTAGGACTTAGAACAGGGATGGACAGTTCTGTTCTTGGAGCAGGTCCACTTTCTGGATCCCTAATCAAACACGCCTGACTGTAATTTCCATGTAATCTTGATTCGATTTTACAGAGGTGTTTAGGGATAGGGCTCGACTCTATAGGATAGTGTCCCTCCCTCCAGGACTAGAATAGTCAGAATACTGCACACAAGTCATATTAATAAATTTTTCATTGGGTGATTTCACAAAATAAACAATGTTCCTGTTCAGTCAATATGAGGAGGATTATTAGGATTAGATAATAATAATAAAAAAAACAGACACGCAGAAACGAGACACAACAGCAACTCGTGTAAACTGTAACAGTAAAATTGACTATGTCTTATTCCGTAATGATTCTCAACTGATTTTTCTTCAGGACATTTTTCATGCTATGCACAAATACTTCATACCCTTCTGCTTAGAGCTGTGGGATGTTATCAGTAACAGCAATGATCATAAAATATAACTACACACTGTAAAATCTAACATTTGTTCTTACTCAGACTTTTTTTGTTAACTTAATACTTAATGTCCAATAATTTGTTGAACTTACTTAAAACAATTTAGTAATCTGTACTGTTTGCATGCTATGCCTTTGTTACTCATTAAACCCAAGTAAACATTCCTTGACTGATTTCAGTACCATTTTGCCAAAGTAAAAAGAAAAGAAAAAGACGTGAGACGTGGCAATGCTTAATAGACGTTTCACTAATTCATCATTCTTCTTAGTTGCATTGGCTCATTTTCCAGTCATCTTGAATGTTATTGTCAATACAACTAAACATTTTGGGAGAACATCACATAAGCTGACTTCATAAATTCATGTTGACTTCCTAAAATTACTCACCATTATTATGATCAGTTCCCTTTGGTTGGGCACTTGGAACTTCATTCATATTATTGTAATTCTCTTCCAATTGATGTGTGATGCAACATGAAGTGTAATTTGATTTAAAAGGAAGTGAAGTAATAAATAAATTATTTCCATGTTTAAAATGAATATATTTATGATATGTAAGATAGTTATATTTCAAGTATAATAATGATCTTTTAACTTTTTATTGCTTACTCTTAATTGCGTATTTAGTATTTATAACTCTTAAATACTCTTAAACTCTTAATAAACTTTTAATTGTGTTGATATATTTGTATATCAACTCTCCCTCTATATTTGTAACGATATCTTGCAATTTTGCTTGAATCACACACTGTAAAAATTTGGAGTAGGATTTACTTGAAAAAAGCTTGCTAAATTTTCTCACTCAGAAAATGCTAGTAAATTTACAAAGATTTGCCAAGTGAAAACCTAAACATGTTTATCAGTAGCTTTAATTAGAAATCTTTAAGTTAAATTTACTTGGAATATGGAATTAAGTAAACTTTACAAAAAATAACTAATTTTAACTCGACTAAGGTTGATCGAGGTTAATCAACGAAGGTTGATTAATATCGATTTCCTTTCTATTACATTTCACTAAAACAATAATCTTGAATTTTATTAGTCATTTATAGTATGTGCTTTACTTAGAACATCTAAGTAATTTATATTACATCATGTCAGATGTCAAGCCTCATGTGAATGCAAACACCTCAAATTTATAAATTTCACAAAATGGCAAGTTACTAATCCTGACAACAAAAAATCAATGATAAAACAGTGTAAATACAGCTGGAAACCAGTGAAAAATGAGCCTCATTTTTCAATTATTCAAGGTCCAGTGTGTGATGGGAACCCCAGTATCAGAAAAGTTGTGTAATTTTTATTTAATTTTATTGAGTTGATATTTACACGTTCATTTCTACTCGCTTGAATTAAGTACTGATATGAAATTTACTTAGTTTTATTTAATTCTTGCCTGAACTAACTTTTTCAAGTAAATTACATTGTTGCTTTTTTCACTAGTATTAACTTCACCAAAAAATTATTTCTTTACAGTGTAGACTTCAACAATGGTAACAAGTTTTTTTTTACAATTAATTTAATTATGAGAGATATTAATTTTTCATGACAAAAAAAATTTTGCTCTGTTTTTCGTGAGAAAAAAAGTTTTTGCTCTGTTTTTCTGAATTAGTTAATTCAGAAAAACAGAGAAAAAAAAATTCCATGAAAAATTAACTCGTTAATTCAGAAAAACAGAGCAAAAAAAAAAAAATCCATGAAAAATTAACTCGTTAATTCAGAAAAACAGAGCAAAATATTTTTTTCTCATGAAAAATTAACTCATCAATTCAGAAAACCACAGCAAAAAAAAAAAAAATTTCCATGAAAAATTAACTCATTAATTTAGAAAAACAGAGCAAAAACTTTTTTTCTCATGAAAAATTAACTCATTAATTCAGAAAAACAGAGCAATTTTTTTTCTCATGAAAAATTAACTCGTTAATTCAGAAAAACAGAGTCGATTTTTTTTCTTCAAGTGAATGCAATACGCCTCCGTAGAAAATACTTCTATACACATAAATTAATTCTGAGGTAACATGCTATTCATTAAATCTAAATATTCATTAAATCAGAAAAAGAAACGTCAACTTTGTCTTGTTTGTTTAGGACGCACAAGGCAAATGGATTTCCTGTACAACTGTTTCACCTCCCGCAGACAGTCACAGATAAATAGTCTGGACAGACTCCAACACACTGAAGGTGAAGAGAGTGGAAAGACTCGGAGGATGTGGCTTGTGTAGTGAAGTGTGAATCTGGGGCGGAATCCATTGATCCAAACACATGAACTATTCCGGCGTGAGGTGTCGCATTAATCAAACAGGAAGCCGTAGCAGAGAACGAGAAGGAAAGTCATTCCCTCCCATATTTAAAATGTTTTTAGGTGGGATTTTGTTTCAGCAGGGTGGGCCTAATCCTGTTTCCATGGTTACCGGCGGCCGCGCTCTTGATTTGTATGTAAGAGAGTGTGCGCCTTGAGCTAGCAGCTGTACCGTTTCACAGTTTTCTACTAAATCCACTTTTATAATCTGGTCACACAATATGCTAACGTTTTACCCACTGCTGATGTGAAGCAATATGCTCCATTTGTTAAGGTACACGGGTAAAGTATGTGTGTGAATTCACCTGCGTGTCCTACAGTGCTCAACAGTGCGACAAAATACTATGGGTGTAGTACATATAACATGCATAGAATTTGTAATGTGTAGAATTTGTAATGGAAAGCATAAGCATTGTGTTACTAAAATGCTATTTTATTAAATGTGTATAATGCATGATAAAAAGCCTATTTATAACAGTGCCGTTTTATGCATTATACATGCATTGAATGTGAAGGCGAAAAGAAAGAGAAAGCATATTTGTAATGTTAGAATTGAGCTTTTTATGCATTATGTATGCAGGATAAATTCATATGACATACTGTACATGGTTAAAAACATGAATTATTGATTCTGTTGTTTTATTAATTATACAAGCTAGTGTTATTAAATATGTATACCTAGTTTTGCATTGAGGTAAGCATATTAATGCTACAATTGTATAGTTTTATGGATTACATGTGCCACATGAAAGAAACGCCAAGTAACACATTAAATGTGAAATGTTAAAATAGAAAGACTGAATTAGTTTTTTTTTTTCCTTTTAAAACATACTCCAATATATATACATATATATAATTTATATGTAAATGTATAAATGCTGGGTTGTTTCAACCCAACTTTGGGTCAAATATAGGCAAACACAGCCATTGGGTTACATTTTTAATTACATTTAACCCAACATTTGGGGTTCTCCATATTTGACCCAAACTTGGGTTAAAACAACCCAGCATTTTTCTATATATATATATCAAAAATCCTTTTTACAGTGCACATCTGACACCCAAATGTTATATATATATATATATATATATATATATATTAAAGAAAAGTACACTCAAAAAATGTTTAGAGTGTTTGGGTCAAATATGGACAACCCAACAGTTGGGTTTAAAAATGTAATAAAAAAAAAACGTTGGGTTTGTCTCAAACAATGTTTTGCTCAAATTGTGAACAACCCCAACTGTTGGTTTCAATTTTGAAATGACATTTTTTAGGTTGGGTTTGTCCATGTTAACCCAAATCTGGGTTAAAACAATCTAGCATTCATATTGCTGGTTGTGAATGTATTATGTGTTGTACACATGCAGAATTCTGGATGTAAATCTCTGCTGTAAGACTGAAACTGTAAGACTGACTTCCTTTGGCAATGCCACTGTACCCCACTGCTAGTCAGCTGTCACCCTGTGAACGAGAAAGACACACACCCATATCTCTCATCTGTAACCCAACCTCACCATGTTATGGTTTCTTGGTCTCTACTTGGTCCTTTTCAATCCTTTTCTCTGATGACACAAGCAACATGGCTATTTACAACAGACAGAGAGGGGGGGGGGCGTCTGCGCGAGCAAGGCGAGAACAACGGAGAGATCAAAGAAACATCACAACAAGAGGAAAACAATCACAGATGGAGAGATGGGGAGATATTCACCATGAGAAGTGAATCTACAGCCAAATATAACAAGAGGTGCCTATTCACAAATGATTGCATCTTTGTCCTTGTTTGTCCTTTGTCCTAAATATGGATTTCCTGTGTATTTGTGTTAAAGGCGTTTCCTTCTTTAATTAACAAAACAGACCAGAATTTGAGTTGATTGCTGATTATTTGTATTGTTTATTAGGCTTGTGCACAATTCAGAATTGAATTGAGAATGACTCCTGAATTCCAATTCAATTCTTGAATACCACTTGAACTTGAACTTGAAACTTGATGTGAAAAACCAACCCGATCTCACGGCAATTCGTACGAATTTTACGAGGTGGCTAATTCGTAGCAATTCGTACGACTCCACTCCGATTTTTGCTAAATCGTACATATTTTATGGGTTGGCCAATTCGTATGAATTCGTACGAATGGCCTACCCCTGACCCCAACCCTAAACCTACCCATCACGTGGGTTTAGACAAATTGTACGAATTTGTACGAGTGAGGTCGTATGAATTAGCCACTTTTTAATCAATCGTATGAATTAGTCGTGAGAGAAAAAAAAATCCGTGATGGAAAAACAGGATCTAGAATTACAATTCGAATTTGAATTAAAGGAAGCAGAATTTAAAAAAATTCATATACACATTTTAAGTGACATGTTTAAAAATGAAGCTTTACGCCAGATATTGCATTACACATTCTATAAATTCTATTAGTTTGAACTACTTATACAGATTACATTAAAGGGATACTCCACCCAAAAATGAAAAATCTGTCATCATTTACTCACCCTCGAGTTGTTGCAAACCTGTATGAGTTTCTTTCTTCTGCTGAACACAAAGGAAGATATTTTGAAGAACGATTGGAACCAAACAGTTGTTTGGCACCATTGACTTCCATAGTAGAAAAAAGTCTAAAAGTCTATGGTGCCAATCGTATTTCAAAATATCTTCGTTTGTGTTCAGCAGAAGAAAGAAACTCATACAGGTATGCAACAACTTGAGGGTGAGTAAATGATGACAGATTTTAATTTTTGGGTGGAGTATCCCTTTAACAGCAAATGTTTCCCCCCAACTATGAATGTTAAAAGCTTTAGTTACAGAACAAATAATTAAGTTTCACTTATTGTGACTTATTGAGAATTTTGTGGAACGTGATGGAACATGTCACGAAAATTTCGTGACATGTTCCATGTCAAAAATGGAAAAAGTTCCAAAAAGTTCAATGGAAAAAGTTTCCATTTTCATGATGGAAAATTTTGTAATTTCCCAAAATTACATTAATAAGTAAAATTACTTTATATTTAGACAAAAGGAAAAAAATGAGGTGGATATTTGTTTTTATATATATACTGTACATATTTTAGAACAAAATGTATGCAGGGTTTAGGATTGACTAGTTTCAGCTAAGTGTAATTAAATGTTATTATTAAATCACAAAATGAATGTAATTGTATTTAGTTGTATTACTGAGGTGTAAAATGTGTAATTCAATTAGTTACTAATCAAATTAAAAGGAAATTGGTTTACACTGATAAAGTAATCCAAAAAAATAAATGGAATTTATGGAATAAAAATGGAATAAGTGGAATTTCTTTGAATTGCCATGAATTTAATTCCACTTCCTGTCATTCCAATTCAAATTCAACTTCCTGTGGGGCGGAGTCAATTCAATTCAAATTCCAATTCATGAATTGAATGCAGGCCAATTCTGAAATGCAGAATTTTGCCCAAGCCTGTTCACATGTAAGGAACAAAAACATAACTCAAATCATGCAGCTTGTTGCTACTACTTTTCTAAGTGTTCAGGCTTAGAAAATTGGATGGAATTGATTGGATGATTCATTATGGTTTGCTATTGGTCAATCTCATGAGTGACAGGTTGCCCCGCCCTCGTCATCAGAGAAGAGAAGTCATTACAATAAGAGAGAGGGGAAGTTACTTTGAATAACGATTATGAGGACACATGACTTTAAAGAAATGATCTGCACAGTTAAATATATCATTTTAAATAAATACTACAATATTACATAAATTCTCAGTTTTGATTTCATGGTGACTTTAATGTCCATAAAATAGGTTCAAACTATTATATTCTAAACTGTTTATGCTTAAAACAATAATTGAGTTATTTTTTTCTTGTTTAAAGCGTAAACTCACTGATCTCCTTTTTTCAGAATTTTTTTTTTGATTCAATAATATTTAAATATTTGTACTGAAAAGACCAATAATGTTCAAATATTTTTACTGAAAAGACCAATAATGTTTAAATATTTGTACTGAAAAGACCAAATATATAGCCTAATAATTTCCCCCTAGTGTATTTGCCTAATGAGTATTGCCTGATATTGGCCAGTATGGTCACCAAAATACTGTGCATCCAGTTTACACAGCACTGCACTGTGTACTGAATATTTTAAAAATTTCTTTAGACAAAGAAAATAATAATAATAAAGGACCAATGCACGAAAATGCAGGCAATACAGCATTGACCTTTTAACCAGCTCATATTCTCCAACCATATATTCACAACGGGGCCTTCAAATGTCTGAAATCATTTGCAGTGAAGGGAAATTCTCAGACCTTAGAGAGGCCATAAATGATGCACATACCCATCCACATCCACCCTGACAGTCGGGAAGACTGAGAGAGAATTTGTTTACAGCTAGGTAGGTCCCTTGGATCTGGAAGAGCTGAAAACATGATCCATTCCCTCGAGGTAATCACGGAGGGAAGCAGAGAAGCTCTTCACAATGAAAAACAATCTGAATTCTGAACAAATTGCTCCAAGTGCCAAAAGCTGGATCATCTTTAAAATGATGGATGTTACCATGACTAAAATGCAATACATGAAGCCTTTTCAATGTTTGGAAAAGCATGAAATGTTTATGACTAAAATATATCCGAGTTATTTCTGCAGCGTGGCGATGGGGCTTCGATATCCACCAAGACTTAATGACCCCTGGTTTGAATGGAAACGAAAATGATCTAAGCGCTGATCGATATCCTTGGAGCTCTGCATCTAGTCTTCAAGAAGATTTCAACTGAAGGGCAGCTAAATCAATCAATCATGCATTCAATCTACATTGGTAAGTAGAAGCAAGCAGTAGCATTTGATTGTTTTAAGGTCTGAGAGCAGGCGCTTGCTGGCAGATTAAAGTTAGAAAGTTTGCGCGATACCGAATTTGTTAAAATGGTGACAAGTAATCTTATGCTATGGGCCACAAATGCTTCATATATCTGTGGAAATAAATCTGATATGAATCATATACATGCATTTGCGCCAGCCAAGTAAGCGGACAGATTCCAACCCGATCTCACAGCAATTCGTACGTATTCATAATTTATGAGGTGGCTAATTCGTATGAATTGGTTTGAATGACCTCGCCCCTAAACCTACCCGTCAATGGGGTTTAGACAAATCCCACGAACTTGTATCAATTTGTACGAATTAGGCCTTGTCCACATAGCCTGGTTAAAACCAGACTATTCTCAGTTGAAACTGAGTTATGGTCTGGCAAAGCATCATGGACAAATCATTTCCAGAGGGGCGTCACCAACGGACGTCGCGGATAGACCTAAAACCAATCAGAGCGATGAAGGAGATGACGTATGCAGAGCGGCGGCCGGCGGAGAAACATCTCCGAGTGTTGTTCTTTGCTCGGTTTTAAACAAAAAGGAAACGTTCAAATCTCTTAAAACAGACGCGATAGCTGATTCGAACGAGTGGTGTTCGACGGCGTCATCCATCTTTGAAATGTAGGCTACAAAATCTGCTTCAAAATCCTAGCGCTGTCGTCATCGTGTAAACCCCGCCCCAACGTTTCTGATTGGTGCCGCGATTAATGAGCTCTTTGCCAGACTAACTTTCAGAGCAAATCGAAATTTACCGGAAGTTGTCTGGGTTTTCCCACGCTATTGTCCACATGGACACGGGTATTTTTATAACTGGAGTTTTTCCTCCTGCATTATAAAAAAAAATCCCGTCCACATGAACACTCTATCAAGCACTGTCAAGAGCATGCCACACCAGCAGGCGGCGATATAACCCTAACCGTAAAGCCACGTTGGCCGATCAGAAGCCTAATAAAAGTTATTACAGGTTCCGGTAGGTGGATAACGCGCAGCGAGGGCTTACACTCTGATGTCGCAAGGCAAAATCCCTGGTTTTACTATCTACACAATGACACTGTAACTGGTGTTTCTGAAAATCCTCACCCTGGCAGGGGTTTTCAAAAATGTTTCACACAATTCAAAAAGTGCACTGCACGGCCGAACCGCGTAAAAAAGTCACGGTTATAAAAAATACCCATGTCCGTGTGTACAAGGCCTTTAGCCACCTCGGAAAATACATACAAATTGGTCGTGAGATAGCGTTGGATATTCCCATCAATGCGAGTTTTGGGAATATTTTTTCGTTTCGAGTTTTTACGTTTTTTAAAAAGCGACGGTAGTGAATGACGTCAATTCCATCTGTGATGACAAGACTCTTTTCAATGGCGCAACGGATGATGATGATGATGTGCCGTTGATCAACCCAGTGAAGTCATACTGAAGTTTTATTTCAGTTTGAGCTATTGGGGCGATCTTTAAAAATGACGTCGCATTATCATTTTATCTGTACACCGAATTCGAATATGTTAAAGTGTGAATGAGGTTTGATAGCTACGACAGAAAATATGATTTCCTGGTGAATAACGAATTCGATCCCAGCAAACAAATTTAGGTTCTCGAAACATTCTGGGAACGTTTAGTTTTGGTTCCCAGAACGTTCCTAGAACTTTCTCTTAAGGTTAAGGGAACGTACCCGGAACATTCTATACGTTATAAAAATGGAACCTAAAAATAACCAACATGGAACGTTCCTATAACGTTCTTGTTTGGTTCCCAAAAAAATAACCACATGGGACCATTCAGGAACGTTAGGGGAACGTTCTGTGTTTGCACAGAAAGCTATTGTATGGCTTTAGAAGACTTGTCATTTAAACAACTTTTATTCTCCTTTTTGACAGAGAAAAGCCCCTGTTTCCATTCACGTTTATTATACTGAAAATAGGAGTGTTAATATTCTTCAAAACACCTTCATTTACAGTATGTTCATGCATGTTTTGGAATAACTTGAGGATGATTAAATACTGACAAAATTTTCATTTATGGGTAAACTGTTCCTTTAGATGCTAACTTGCTGATTTCAAGATGTAGCCTGAGTTATCAAATGCAATGACTTATCTGTCTGTGAACTGTCTTGTTAGTGCCCTGTGGGAGAGCCAGAGTGTTAAGCATGCAGGCAGAATCCTCGGTTATTCAACCACTCCACATTTTATAAAGCTCAAGGCCAGGGGATTATTCATTCAACAACACGACATTAAAGCCGTTTTAACCCGGCTGTGCCTTAAGAGCATATTGCTTAGGTTTTCCTATTGAAACAAAGGCATGTCTTATGTGGTCAGGCGTCAAACGTCAAACAGTCTAATTGAATTGTGCTCTTTCATGGGAAATGTCATTTATATAGCTTTTTCTGATCAAAAACATTCCGATTGACATTAAAATTACTCTTATGATTTAGTATAGGCTATATGTGAGTGTCTTTTTAAAGGGGACCTATTATGCATCTTTTTACAAGATGTAATATAAGTCTCAGGTGTCCCCAGAATGTGTCTGTAAAATTTCAGCTCAAAATACCCCACAGACCATTTATTGCATCATGTTGTAAATATACACTCACCTAAAGTATTATTAGGAACAGCATACTAATACTGTTTTTGACCCCCTTTCGCCTTCAGAACTGCCTTAATTCTACGTGGCATTGATTCAACAAGGTGCTGAAAGCATTCTTTAGAAATGTCGGCCCATATTGATAGGATAGCATCTTGCAGTTGATGGAGATTTGTGGGATGCACATCCAGGGCACGAAGCTCCCGTTCCACCACATCCCAAAGATGCTCTATTGGGTTGAGATCTGGTGACTGTGGGGGCCATTTTAGTACAGTCAACTCATTGTCATGTTCAAGAAACCAATTTGAAATGATTCCAGCTTTGTGACATGGTGCATTATCCTGCTGGAAGTAGCCATCAGAGGATGGACATGGTGGCCATAAAGGGATGGACATGGTGAGAAATGCCCAATTGGCACTAAGGGACCTAAAGTGTGACCTAAGTGACCAAAGTTCACATAAACAGTTGGTTATGTCTTTGTGAACACTAAACATCAAGTAAAGAAATCCCATGCGTCCATTAGATCTGTGTAATTAGTCAAAGCAGCGTAATATGCTGTAAAAATGAATCAGACAACAAAAGAAAAAACAGAAAGTAACTTAAAGCTCTTGATTGAATAACATTAGTAGCTTTAATAAGAATACATTTCTTACTTAAAGGGTTAGTTCACCAAAAAATTTTAATTATGTCATTAATGACTCAACCTCATATCGTCCCAAGCCCATATAAGACCTCCGTTCATCTTCAGAACACAGTTTAAGATAGTTTAGATTTAGACTGAGAGCTTTCTGTCTCTCCATTGAAAATGTATGTACGGTATACTGTCCTTGTCCAGAAAGGAAATAAAGACATCATCAAAGTAGTCCATGTGACATCAGTGGGTTAATTACAATGTTTGAAGCATCGAAAATACATTTTGGTCCAAAAATAACAACAACTACGATTTTATTCAGCATTGTATCGTCTTCCAGTTCAGTTGTCAATCTGCGTTCAGTGACGCTGCTGATAAATAAACAGCGGACTATGTACAGCGCACTCAGGGCGGGGTCTATGCTAATAGGGTGGAGTCCCAGCGATAATGGGCGGGGCCTACGAAACATGACGTCACATTGCATAGAAACGGCAAACGCTTATTCGGAGACACTGCTTATGATTTATGGGGATAAAAAAAAGGAGTTGGTTGATTTTTACCATTATAGGGTGCTTGTGAACGCACACTGCCGACACACGTGCAAACACCATGTAAAAGTAATCTGTTGTTGCACAACAGATTCCCATTTCAGCAATTTATCAGATGTTTTACACAGTAATTAGATGCCTTCCAAATGATATGCTCTTTGGTTCAGCCAAGTCCTACAGTACATGCTGCCGTGATCACACTAACTCCTCAGTGAGCCCAATAATGGAAATCAATCAGTCAATCAATCAATCAATGTTGAAAGTGATTTTAGCCAAAAACCCCAAAAATTGGCTAGCCTCAGGGCACTCTGAAACCCCGCCCTCTAAAGAGATGTCAACCTACCCAATGTCAGAAAATTGAAATGATTGACAGGCTGAGGTTCCCGATTAGCAAAAAACATGGGCCAATTCAATCCCTCTCTTTTTTTCTTTTAGGGCTGTCACAGGTATGATTTCTAACAACACAACACCTATATTTGAATGGCATCTGCCAGGTGTTCTTGTGTGCACAAATGTACAGCACATTGAAGATTATATGTGTTTAAAACAATTAAATCGAAAGGTTTAGACATTACACACAATGTACAGCACTAGTGAAAAAAAAAATTTAAACGCCTGCCTACTTCAACCTGCCCGTCGAAAAGCCAACACTTACACATTATGAATGGCAATGATTCGCGCCAAAGCCAGAAACCGCACCAGTGTTTATCATGAGGTAATGAGCACCAGCACACGCACATGAATTCTTATTGAACTTTATTTGTATTTTATTTATTTTATCAAACCAGTTTTAATGGCCTTGCAGAATGCAACAATAAAGACTTAACTGAAAGACATGTGCCTTGAAACAGCAACACTCACAACGCGACGCCTCTGCCGAAAACACGCATGTGGAACAACAATTAAACGATTGCGCAGAAACACATAACACGTGTGAACGACTCCTGTGTTGTGCTTGTCGAGCTGTATTCGGCAAAAGGACACATTACCTCAAAAACCAGCAATGGGGAAAGTGTCAGCAGTTGCTTTGTATGCTGTGACAGTTGTGCTTAATTCTGACTGCGCTAAACGCGTCTGTTGTTATTCCAGCGGATTCACATTCATTCACACAGCTGCGATTTCGTGTGATGGTAAAGCAATGCTTGAACTGCTCACACTCAGCAAATAAAATAGCCAAATTTTATATTAAGTCAACTTACCTTTTCATCAGAGAGCCCTTCCTTTGCCTGTTTCTCCATCCATCTCTCTCTTGCCAGAATAAAACCTTTTTTTCCTTTCTATTATTTCCTCAGAATTGCGAAGTTCCACGCTATTCAAGCTGTAGGTTAATTCAAAATTAAGTGACGGTCCGCTGTAGACTGTAAGTCATCATTAAAATCACATATGCTACCCCTGTCTTACTCACTCTCTCTTCCTTTCACCGACCATCCGATATCGGCTATCGTTTTTCCTTTGCAATAAAATCCACCCCGTGTTGTAGGCTACATGCGTAGCAATAAAACACTATATTAAATTAATCATACGTGCGTATAACGCTTCTACGAGAGACCGCTTCACATAACTTCATCGCCCTTTAATGCATCTTCTCCGAGTCCTGTCCTCCTCTCTGAGCATCACTTTCCCTTGTTAGTCCGAATGCATAATTCAACGCTCGGTTCACAGCGTAGCGATGTCCGATTCCCAAACGAATCGTTCGTTTGAGTCGATTCCTTTATTCATTCGAACTGCTTCGCATAGTGTCTAGTATTGAAGTTGGCTAACGGCGTACTGTAGGCTGCTGTGGGTGAAAAGTTGGATCAACAAATCTATTTAAACCATATTTGTTAAACAGTGAGATTTATTAAACACAGATTTATGTGAAAGTTTAAAACAAAAGTTTAAAAACTTTACATTTTAATAGGTACCCTAATCAAATATCATATTTGACTAAAATATTTCTCAATAAAAAATTACGAAACTTCACAATAGAACCACTTTTAAATGATGACTCGGAAGAATCGATTCACTTAAATGAATCTTCTGAACGAACCGACTCGCTGAAGTGACTCGGATGTCCCATCGTTAGAGAGCTTGCTGTATTGTCTCATTCGTGTCAGCTTGATTCGACTGCCATTTCTCAGCGATGTCAAGCGCAGGATGTTTCAGCGGCTCTTCATCACCCCAGACAAAGCAGAAGAGTGGAATAATAGCGTTATGTGCTTACGAAGTGTAGATATCACATACTGACGGACGCGGAGCAGCGGAGGGGAGCGAGTGCTCAGAGAGCGCTTTCTTTGTTATAGTATCTGAGCTTCAATCTAGAGATATTATCCCTTCAAGCACCACAATTTACTACCAGCATGCAATTATTGATCTCAGTACAGCTTTTATTATAAGACTGTTTTTTAAATCAGTAGCCTACAAAATTACCCATAGCTACTCTTTTTTAACTTATGTTATTTAGAATAGGCTATATACATTAGTTTTATTCCTGCCTAAAATTTTACATTTTATTAATTTAGATAGTAATTGTCTTACAGTGTTTTACAATTAGAGTGAAATAATAATGATTATTAAAAATATATATAATTTCTCCTTATTGTATTGTTTCTCCAGACGTGATACATGCACATGCATCTGACCCTGGTTATGCATAAAGTGGATTGAACCCATTTTCTGAGTGGTACAGTCGTCCTTGTATATATATGGGCATTATGCCCAAAAGTTGAATGTTATGATGTTGGTTTGAACCAGCTATGAAGAGTTAAATGTGCACATTCAAAGCCTCAACAAAATATTTTTTCAAAATAAATATTATAACAGAACACACCCTACAGCTAGTATGCCTTTTATATTTGCATAATATAGCTGTTTGAAGTAAGAATATGCTGAAAGAGTTGCTGTTTGATCAGACTGTAAAAGCACTAGCATATGAACTGGTGACCCCGTTTGAAAATGATAAATGGCTTGTCAGTCTAAGGTTAATTGCATCTAAATTATGCTTTGTTAATATTACTGTCAGTAAGAATATTTGCTTCTTAGCGGAAGGAAATGAGAACTCTAATTATGAACACCTTGGCTTATAGATTTAGGCTTTTCTGACATAAAGGATTTTTATGTTGATTTTGCAGCTCCCTTTTTGTTTCAGTTATCTAACATGTCGACTTCTGGCTCAGCCAATGGTGTGAATTTGTGGATTATCAATTGAGGATGAGGTGGGCGACTTTTTTAAGCATTCAAGATACCCCAACATCCACCTAGCAACCACTCAGCAACACTAGTGATGTAGTACTCGAGTCTGGTCTCGGACTCAAGACAAGTCTTGAGACTGATTTCTGTTCTCTCTGACTCGTCGACTTGTCCCTTCAAAGACTCTGTCTCGACCCATAAAAGACTTGGTCTTGACTCGGACTCGACTGTATTTGAAAACCAACAGACTCGGTCTCGATTTGGACTCGACCCATCAAAGACTTGGTCTTGACTCGGACTCGACTGTATTTGAAAACCAACGGACTCGGTCTCGACTCGGACTCGACCCTTCAAAGACTCGGTCTTGACTCGGACTCGACTGTATTTGGAAACCAATGGACTCGGACTCGACCCTTCAAAGACTCGGTCTTGACTCGGACTCGACTGTATTTGAAAACCAATGGACTCGGTCTCGACTCGGACTCGACCCTTCAAAGACTCGGTCTTGACTCGGACTCGATTGTATTTGAAAACCAACGGACTCTGCCTCGACTCGGACTCAACCCTTCAAAGACTCGGTCTTGACTCGGACTCGACTGTATTTGAAAACCAACGGACTCGGTCTTGACTCGGACTCGACCCTTCAAAGACTTGGTCTTGACTCGGACTCGACTGTATTTGGAAACCAATGGACTCGGACTCGACCCTTCAAAGACTCGGTCTTGACTCGGACTCGACTGTATTTGGAAACCAATGGACTCGGACTCGACCCTTCAAAGACTCGGTCTTGACTCGGACTCGATTGTATTTGAAAACCAACGGACTCGGTCTCGACTCGGACTCGACCCTTCAAAGACTTGGTCTTGACTCGGACTCGACTGTATTTGAAAACCAACGGACTCGGTCTCGACTCGGACTCGACCCTTCAAAGACTCGGTCTTGACTCGGACTCGACTGTATTTGGAAACCAATGGACTCGGACTCGACCCTTCAAAGACTCGGTCTTGACTCGGACTCGACTGTATTTGGAAACCAATGGACTCGGACTCGACCCTTCAAAGACTCGGTCTTGACTCGGACTCGATTGTATTTGAAAACCAACGGACTCGGTCTCGACTCGGACTCGACCCTTCAAAGACTCGGTCTTGACTCGGACTCGACTGTATTTGAAAACCAACGGACTCGGACTCGACTCGGACTCAACCCTTCAAAGACTCGGTCTTGACTCGGACTCGACTGTATTTGAAAACCAACGGACTCGGACTCGACTCGACTCGGACTCAACCCTTCAAAGACTCGGTCTTGACTCGGACTCGACTGTATTTGGAAACCAATGGACTCGGACTCGACCCTTCAAAGACTCGGTCTTGACTCGGACTCGACTGTATTTGAAAACCAACGGACTCGGTCTTGACTCGGACTCGACCCTTCAAAGACTCTGTCTTGACTCGGACTCGACTGTATTTGAAAACCAACGGACTCGGTCTTGACTCGGACTCGACCCTTCAAAGACTCTGTCTTGACTCAGACTCGACTGTATTTGAAAACCAACGGACTCGGCCTCGACTCGGACTCGACCCTTCAAAGACTCTGTCACTTTAAATGAAGCCTTAAATGAAATTGACCTTAACTGAATAGCAATATTTTGGCTACATATTTTCCAAGCACTTCAATGTTTCCAAGCAAACATTTTTTGAAGATTCTGGTTGGTGCTTCTTTAAAAAGGCTATTACAGTGTCTCCATTAATAAAGGTTTGTGTGTCTGACAGAGATGTACTGTTAGTTTATGAGATGGAGGCCGTGTTGTTTTCTCCACAGGAAGCACTGCTCCTTTGAGACGAGTCCATCTGTGATGTTCTCCACACAGGTACACATATTCCCAAAACACTTAAATGATTTAATGTATGTATTTCATGAGGTGTAATATGTCATATACAAGCCCTTAGAGAAAAACATATGCAATGTAGGTTTTTCTGCTCTCTATCTCTCCCTGTTCCTCATTCAGATAATATGATATTGATTATAGAGTGAAGGTAAGGTCACTGGCTGCATATTTTTTCCTGTCCCTTCGTCCCCTACCATATGTTTCCTTGTCAAGATGCTGCTGAACTTAAATGCATTTGATTTTACCTTTATATTATTCCAAACATGCATGTGTTCTTTCTTCTGTGGAATACAAAATAAGATTTACTGGAATGATGTAGTGCTAAATTACAGATTTTTGGTGAACGACTAGTTTGAAAAACTGAATACCACTTTATTAATCCTCTGGTAGTTTTTATCAGGATTATTTTCTTATGATTTTATTTATTGGAACACCACTGCATATACTGGATAAAGTTTTCATTTAAACATAAGCCATGTTAAATTAACATGAGGTCACGTGACATAAAATGCATTAAAACATGAAAAATCATGTTCATTTGACATAAATTGGGCAACAAGAACAGATAAATTATGTTTAGAAAATCTACAACCAATGTGCATATTTTTTTAATGTTAATCCAATCGTTATTTTTTGTTGTGGCAGTCAAAAATATATATTTATTATTTATTGAAATGAATGTACTAGATTTTAGTTCGATAATAGTTTGTTTTTTTTAGGGGATTTTATGGGACTAAATTCTATTTTTGGGATAATTATGATCCATTTACATACAATGTAACAACTTTAACATGTAAGAACTTAGATCTAATAATGAAGTTTCCCATTTAAACTCATAAATCTTGAATGCTTTGGAGCACAGATTATTGCTGAAGTGAAAAAAAAAGTGAAACTAAAAACAAGTTACTTATAGAACTTTTTTTTATTATTAAGTTATTAGTTAATTAAATTGTTTCAGTATGAAATTTATATTTCCCAAAACAAGTTTTACTCTAAAACTAGAAAACGGAAGGCATAAATCTAAACAAGTTGTGTTGAAAATTTGAGTTGATATCTTGATATCTGCACAAAGATTTTGTTTGGGCGCAGTACCCAATGTTTCCACTAGAAATACATTTTTCCAATGCTTTGACCATGAAAAATACAATTGTGACTGTTTTTTTTTTTTCAGGAGCCTTTAACCTTTTCGAATCATGACTATGACTGTGTGTGTGTGTGTGTGTGTGTGTGTTTTCGTACCAAACTCGTACCAAGTTTCGTACCATTCAGATGAAGTAAACAATAATAAATAATAAAAACAGAGGGATTTGGTGGAGTTGTATCTCATATCTATGTTGAATGACAAAATAACCATACAAAGTTCACACACTACACTGTTGAGCACATATGAGTGCATAAAGTACATCATTTGTGACACAACTATATTCCTCATTGTTAGTTCATGTTGGCTAATGAATTAACTAACATTAACAAATGAGACCGTATTATAAATTGTAATCGATGCCTTTTACCCAAAGCAGATTGTGAAGAGCAAACCGCAGGGACAGTTCCACAGGCTAACTGCAGGGTTAAGTGTCCTGCTCGAGGGAATAATGGTCACTCATGGGCTATGGGTTTTCATATAAAGACTAATGCAAGATAATGATGACATAATGACTACTTAAAACATAGACTTGTTCTTTATCCAAAAAAAATCAACTGATTGTTGTCAGATATATCATACTTATTGTAATGCAGGGAAAAGTCGGGCTGGTAATGTTAATCAGTGCTTTAGGGGAAAGAGCTACTAGAGGTTAATTAAATGTGATGAAAGTGTAACATCTATTTAACACATTTACCATATTTGACATTAAAGAGCCAATTTTGGGGACATTTTTTTTTACAATTCAAAGAAAAATGGGTTACACTTTATTTAGTACACTTTAGACATCCTTAGAATAAGTTGACATGTACTTGCAAAGTTACTTACAGTTAGCAGAATGTCTAAAGTGGACTATTGAAATTAAGTGTTACTGAAAAATATAGAAATTATATTATGTATACAAAAAAATGGCAATGGTCTTTTTTTCACATTAGAGAAATTAGAGTTTGGGGGTGTTGAAAAACCACAACATTCGATGGCTCTCGTTTAAAATAATGAAGAACTTTTTTATCTGTAAATAATGAATACTTTTCAGTTATTTTATCAACAGGTCTCAACATGAAGAATTTAATGGATTCAAATTGAATGGACCGCACGGAATATGAAAAATGTTGGGAAATGTAAACCTTAAAATGCATTGCATTAATTAATTTTAATATAATATAGGCTATTATATCATGTAAATGAGTGAGTGACTAACTTTTCTGTCTCCTACACAGACGGCCACTTATATCATGTGTAGGGGTTAAAATGAACTTTCACTCACCAACCAATTTGGCTACTAAATTGTTTAGTTACCGGCCATTCAGAAGTTCTACTAGCCCAAAAAAGTGAAAAATAAATAAATAAATAAATAAATAAATAAATAAACCAGCTATGTCACAGCTTATACATATATATATATATATATATATATATATATATATATATATATATATATATTCATACATTAATTTATTATTCAAACTAAATCCTGTCATCCAGCCATTTCCCCCCTCCTTTTTCATTCGGATCCTTTTCACCAAAAGAAAAAAAAAAAAAAAAAAAAAAGTATTTTAGGTGGACAGATCAATACAGTACAAAGAACATCAAAAATGGAAAATAGTAATGTCTTTTCCATTAACCAAATGCTTTTTAATCTTCGCTATTGCTTCAGTGCAAATGAACAAGCCGGCCATTATTTGTTGCGTAGTGACGTGTGTGTAAGCCAGGCAATACGCTCGATTTATCATGCTTCAAGTTGAGTATTTGCATTAAATCTGCGCAGATTTGGCTTACACAAACTTCCGCACCAATGTAAACATAAGTAATCCGCCAAATTGGCTAGTGAATTGACAGCGTTACCCGATGTTAATTTGAAACCCTGATCATGTAAATGAGTGAGATGAAGTGATTTGTGTTTTTTTTACATGCAGATCGCCGCTCTTTTAGAGAGTAGAGGCCGTATGGGATCCGTCCCAACATGGGAACCCTTCCGGCTCTGGGCTCCATCACACAGGGGAGAGCATGAGACGCCGGGCTTATGAGACGAATGCGGACGCTGGGTCGACATGAGCTCATCACCGGAGTCCTCGAGGTCCACTACTGATTGAGGACAGACGGACCCGTGCAGCGCTGCTTCTGAGGGGGGAACACCACAGTCCCGAAGGCGACTGAAAGAAAAATATCATACTCACCGGAACACTGCAGGGGAGCAGCAATCGAGGCAACGTCCCCTGGTGAGCGAGCGCACCTCAAAATGAGCTTTAGATAGCTGAAGGAGAAAGATTCTGAAGCAATAGAGCTGGGGATCCTGCCTCTATTTCGCATGCTTGAGCGCTATTGGTGGGAGAATTCTCTCCCATGAGATTTCACAAGGCTTCAGTGGATTTGAGGGAAGATCAGAAACCCCATAGTAGGGAATGAACGACTCAACAAGTTACTTATGACATCATTAATGAACAAATAAACCTGAACCTTGAGCTGAGTCTCAAATGCGGGTTGCCTTGTGCACAGCTATGGCATACAACACAGCGCTGCCCACAAGGCTATTGCTCCTATAGGTAACAACTTACACTCTTAGAAGAAAAGGTTCTATATACAACCTTGAAAGGTTCTATCAGCGCTACGTATTTGGAACCCTTAAAGTGTTAGTTCACCCAAAAATGAAAATTAAGTCATTAATTACTCACCCCCATGCTGTTCCAACCCCGTAAGACCTTCGTTCATCTTCGGAACACAAATAAAGATATTTTTGATTGAATCTGAGAGCTGGATCAGTCCTACATAGAATGGCTAAGGGACTGGCTCTAGTCTTGACGGCCCATAAAGTCATTAAAGAAAAGGTTTAAATATTCCATGTGCCTACAGCGGCTCAATTATAAGTTTATCAAGCGACGAGACTACTTTTTGTGCGAAAAAAACATAAATAACGACTTAATTCGACTATTCTATTACTTCCTTATGGGCGCATGCGCGAGAACTGAGACGAGGACGTTCTCATTCGTCTACTTTTTGTTACCGGCTGCTCACCGCTTAGGAGTTTTACCGCCCCCTACCGTATACGATGATGTGCTGATATAGCTGGAAGCGCAAAACTTTCTGTTTGCAAGCAGAGGAAGATGCGCGCTGTACATACGCTTTTCAATTAGCGTATTTTCCGCACTATAAGGTGCACTTAAAAGCCTTTAATCTTCTCAAAAAACGACAGTGTTCCTTATAATCCGGAGCGCCTTATATATGGATCATCATTTTATACGGTAGGTGGCGGTATACTCCTAAGCGGTGAGCAGCCGGTAACAAAAAGTAGTCGAAGGAGAACGTCCTCGTCTCAGTTCTCGCGCATGCGCCCATAAGGAAGTAATAGAATAGTCGAATTAAGTTACACAAAAAGTAGTCTCGTCGCTTGATAAACGTATAATTGAGCCGCTGTAGGCACATGGAATATTTAAACCTTTTCTTTAATGACTTTATGGGCCGTCAAGAGCCAGTCCCTTAGGCAGTCTATGTAGGACTGATCCAGCTCTCAGATTCAATCAAAAATATCTTTATTTGTGTTCCGAAGATGAACGAAAGTCTTACGGGGTTGGTACAGCATGGGGGTGAGGAATTAATGACTTAATTTTCATTTTTGGGTGAACTAACCCTTTAAAAGGCTCTATACAGAAGCCTTTTTAAGGGTTCGATAATAAGAACCCTTCAGAATAGAAAAGGGTTCTACATGGAACCTTTTGGGTTCGTTCATTATCATTTGTTTTGTCATTTGCAGATTCAATATTTCATATTATTGACAAACATCAAGACCCTAAAATGTATTTATGAATGCATGTGAATGATCACAAAATTCAAGATATACGGGTCAGAAAATGTATATATTTATATCATTTTATGTAGTTAATCAATATCACACGAAGAGTGCCATTTCAGTTTTTCTCCTCCAAAAATCAGCATGATTAAAATGTGATATTAAAGGGATACTCCACTTTTTTGGGAAATAGGCTCATTTTACAGCTCCCTCAGAGTTAAACAGTTGGGGTTTACCATTTTCGAATCCATTCAGCCGATTTTCTGATATTTAGAAGAATATCAGGCCATGTCCACACTAATACGTTTTCGTTTGAAAACGTATATTTTTCTCTCCGTTTTGGCCTTCCGTCCACACTGAGACGCCGTTTTAAGTCAACAAAAACGTATCGTTTGGAAAACGCTCTCCAAAGTGGATAAATTTGAAAACGCCGTTTTCGCGTTGTAGTGTGGACAGTGAAACCGGAGGTATTTCAAAACGATGACGTAAGTTTAGTCATGTGATCCATGTAGTACCAATAGATATTCATGTTTATCGGTATTGTGCCTGTTATGTGTTATTCATTTTTACACTATTGCTAAAATATGTTACTTTCTATGTTACTTAATATGTGCTATTCTTCATAGCTCAGTACTGCAAAGATAACAGATAATGTAGTGTGGACGGAGAGCGTTTTTAAGCGAAAACCCCGTTTTCAAATGTATCCGGATTAATGTGGACGTAGCCTCAGTAACCAGACAGTTTCTGGTCTCATTGACCACCATAGTAGGAAAAAATATATACTATGGAAGTCAGTGAGACCAAACTTCTCATTCTCGATTGGGAACCCAAATTCCTTTTTCTGCATATTTAAACTTAATGCGTTGTGGTTAGTTATGAGACACATGAGAACCATGACGATTTGGCTCTTGGATGCCATCAAACCAGACACAACTCACCAAGTATGAATATGCACAAGACCGAATGAGATTTTAAAGCCACAGTGGAGAGCAATTGATTTATAATGACTTAAATTATGGTCTGTTCCTCAAAGCTCATAAGGCTTCAAAAGACATTAGACTTCTGACAGAATATCTTTTTGTGTTTCACAGATGAAAGGAGAAGGAACAGCGTGAGGGTGGGTAAATGATCAGAATATTCATTTTCGGTTGAACAATTACAATAAAGAGTTTGCTGTGCACACTAGGCTGCAAATGTGGCGACTCTATAGGCCCTGCATTTTTACATTAATGTCAGCTCGTTCTGAAGCGGTATTAGCAGTCTGTCCACATAAACACACTTCTCCTCTTGATGGAGGACAGATTGGATTTCTTCGCCTTAGGTCTAAACATGTTACACAACGCACACACATAGTGTATGCGCTTTCACAGACTTTCATTGTTATTTTATCTCTCATGTTTTCTCCATTCACCTTTTGTGTCTCTTTTTCCAGGAGGGGTGGATGGATAGAAAGATGGATAGAAGGAGAGGTGTCACAAGAGAGAGATAAAGCTATCTTTCGCTCCACATAATTAACCGGGATTCGGTAACAAGCCTTTGGGCTTTGCCGTTGCCATGGTGACCTCCCGTCCACAAGTTTTTCATCTGAGCTTCTGACAGTGTGTATACTTGGACTCTCTCTCTCTCTCTCTCTATCTCAGCCTACATCACTCCCATTTGATTTGAACATATTCCCTCTCTCTCCTTTCCATTTCTCTATATTCCTGCTTCTCTCCATATATCTCTCTCTGTCTAGACACACACACACACACACTCGAAGCCCCTTAGAGCACTTACTGCTTCCAGACACATCAGTTTTAAGAGTTAGGCCTGAGATCAGGCAGCTTTACTAACATCACTTCATATTAGCAGCAGGCCAGCATAAATAATATCACACACACTGTTTGCTACCCGCCACACAGGCCTTTCAGCACAACACGTAGAGTACTGCAATTACCAGCGCTCTGCAGCGAAATCAACAACACTGTGTTAGATGTGTTCTGTCCCAGTGGGCAAGGAACATATCCTTAAAAAATTGGATGTGAAAATAATCAATGGTACAAAATGTGAGACTGAATAATGCATACCCATCTAACAGGGAGCGTTCACAGACCCTGGCAGACGTTCTGGCAAGGTTTTCTCAAAGTTACACAATGTTCCTACAGTAGCAAAGTTTTTGGTCTTTAATGATCTTCTCAAAATGTTAGGACACAAGAATTGGAACATTCAGAAGTAACATTTTCTTACCTTAATATGAACATTAGTAATATGTCTGAAAAGTCATACAAGAGGAGGCATTGCTTCCACAATCCTAAGATTGACTGATTCGCCTGTCAGTCATAAAGACTGCCAGTTATGTTTGCAATTGGTGAATGGAGAAAAATCACATTTAAACGGATACTTCACTTCTTTTTTTTTTTTGGAAA
Organism: Pimephales promelas; assembly: GCF_016745375.1. Next base: position 18,119,941 of record NW_024121987.1, read on the forward strand.
TAGGCTCATTTTACCACTCCCCCAGAGTTAAACACTTGAGTTTTACCGTTTTCAAATCCATTCAGCCGATTTTCTGATATTTAGAAGAATATCAGTAAACAGACAGTTTCTGGTCTCATTGACTTCCATAGTAGGAAAAAATCAACACAGTCTCATGAAGATGGGTATCTATACCACTAATGTCATTTCTCATGGCATTTATACGCCAAAAATGTTTTTTGTGTGCTTATGCTACGCACTAAAAAACCCTGGGGTAGGTTTAGGGGGGAGTGGGGTGGGGAGTTTGTGCGTATTATACGGCAAAAAGTGCGTATCATATGCACGCGAAAAACACGTACCATATACACACAAAAACTGTTTTTGGCATATAAATGCCATGAGAAATGATATTCGTGCTATAGATACGAACTTTAATGAGATCGGGCTCGAAAAAATATACTATGGAAGTCAATGAGACCAGAAACTGTCTAGTTACTGATATTCCTACCCTATCTCACGACCAATTCGTACGAGTGATTCAAAAGTGGCTAATTCGTACTAATTCATACGACCTCACTCGTACAAATTTGTACGATTTGTCTAAACCCACGTGACGGTTATGTTTAGGGGCGGGGTCAGGGGTAGGTCATTCGTACGAATTCATACGAATTGGCTAATTCGTAAAATATGTACGATTTAGCTAAATCGTACTAATTCGTACGAGTGAGGTCGTACAAATTGTTACGAATTAGCCACCTCGTAAAATTCGTACGAATTCCCGTGAGATCGGGTTGGATATTCTTGTAAATATCAAAAAATCGTCTCAATACATTCGAAAACGGTAAAACCCAACTGCTTAACTCTTGGGGAGTGGTAAAATGAGCCTATTTCCAAAAAAAAAAAGTGGAGTATGCCTTTAATAATTGTTAGGCTGCTGTTGACAAGTCATTAAACAATTAAGTCATTAACAATTTTTGGTCAGTTGCTCGTCTAAAGCTTCAGAAGACTTTGAAAATAACATAGGATGGACCAATTTTTTATACTTTTGGTGCTTTGTTTGCATTTTGGAGTATGACGACCCCATTCCCTGTTCATTTTAATCAAAAGACCAGCCCGTATATTCTTAAAAAAATAATCGTTTGTGTTCAGCGGAGGACAGAAAGTTAAATGAGTTTGGAATGAAACGACAATGTACATCTTTGGGTCATTTTAATTCATTGCCATTCTGAAGTGTTACACAAATAGGCCTATACTTTAAATACACATACTTCAAAGACTGATTTAGTAGATGGTTGGTACATCATTTTACAGGTTTACGGTAAAATCTTGATTTGTTTGTCTGCATGATCAGTTATATCCTTCCCATCTACAATAGCCTCCAGTCCCAGACTCATTCACTTACTCTAATGTCTTTAATACTTATCCCAGTCTACGTGATCTAATTACAGTCTGGGTTCCCTATATTAACGTCATTTACGGCAGACGCAATGGGGGAGGGTGGAGGGGAGGGTGGAGGAGAGGGGCAGAAGCACAGAGAGGAGTGGGAATGAAGTTGACTTGCAAAAACTGAAACCAGTGTAATGGCTAATGCTGAAATATTATATGGGTGGTCTAACTAAAGAGTGGGCATACAAAATTCACCATTGAGCATTCAAATCTACTTAGCGTAAAGAAAATCGCAAATGAGAACTACAGCGGATTTAGAAAGTATTTAGACCCTTTCAATTTGTCAGATTTTGTTAGATTGCCGCCTAATGCTAATGCTTTAAAAAATATATTCCCCAATAACTTTATACTCCATACCCTTTAATGACGATGTGAAAATCAGACATTGACATACGCATTCAGACCCTTAACTCGGTGCTTATTTGAAGCACCTTTGACAGCAATTACATCCTCAAATCTTTTGGGGTTTGATGTGATGAGATTTGCACTCCTGGCTTTGGGGATTTTCTGTCATTCATCTGCACAGATCCTCTCTGTCAGGTGGGATGGGGAAGTTCGGTGGACATTTTCAGGCACGTCTGGGTTCAAGTCCAGACTGGGCAACTCAAGGATATTTGTCCCTATGCATTCTCTTGGCTATGTGCTTAGGGTCATTGTCCTGTTGGAAGGTGAATCTTCTGTCCAGTCTAATGTCCCGAGTGCAGACCATTATAAGGATATCTCTGCATTATGTTTAGCTGCATTGAGGTTTTCTCCAACCTGACCAGTCTTCCATACCTGCATCTGATGTTTACACCATCATGTTTCACTTTTGGAGTGGGATTGCACAGGTGATGAGAAGGGTTTCCTCTAGATTGAGATTCATCAGACCTGTTGAGAATGCAGTTTCCCACAGTCTGAGAGCCCGTTAGGTTCGACCTTTGCAAATTTCAAGTGTGCTTTCGTGTGTCTTCCACTGTGGAGAGGCTTGAGTCTGGCCATAAAGCAGAGTGAAGTGTTGTAGTGACATTTGTCCTTCTGCAAGTTTTTCACATGCATGATCTCTGGAGCTCAACCCAATATTAAGTGAAGGGCCAACAAACAAACATATAAACTGTTATAGAGTAAAAACAAACAGTAAAATAAACATCTACCTGTAAATGCCGATGCTTTTGCAATTAAACGCTAAAAAAAAATCACCTATGGGTACACTTACTGTTGATCATGTGATATTACTATGTCTGGATGTGAAACCAGCAGTTTTTGATAATTTATTGAGTGTTTGGTTTATTTTAGGAGTTGGGGGTACATGGGAAAAAGACTTTAGCTCTCCAATGTTGTTGGTGGTGGCATGTTTTCCTCACTGTAATTTAGTGTTTTGTGATGAAGTGACAGATTAAAGCCTAAAATTAAGCCTTGTATAGCCATAATAGGCTACAACTGCATCCACCGTCAGATTTTTAATTTTTGGAGGCCTCATCACCACTGCTTTTTAAATCGGGTAATACCTTCCTCTTAAAGGAACAGTTCACTTCGCGTATACAGACAGGAGCCATCTTAAAAAATAGTCTCGATAAGTCAAACCACGAACGCCGTGCTGAGTGATCTGAACTGTATGAACGGCGTTCGGGGATCGACTTATCGAGACTATTTTTTAAGATGGCTCCTGCCTGTATACACAAAGTGGACTGTCTTTATAAAGTATCTTCTTATTAAACGGTCTGTACACTTACAAAGTTCTCAATGCTTCGTTTTGCATGTAGGGACCCTCATTATGTTACTGTGTTGGGGCTATTTTGAGCCTTGTTAGTGGTATAAACTAGCGATTTCTTTTTACTTAGTCAATGCCCCCATTGCTAGCATTATACGCTAAACAGTTTTTAGAGATAAATCTCTTTACATTCGATTATCATGAAAACAAATCTCAGAGAACGATTGACTAGGTACTGATGTTTTATAAGACCAAAGGTTCATTGTTCGCCGGATTTCTCCTTTAAGTGGAGATCAGCCAAGCCCTCACAAAGAGGCACGCTTTAGTTCCCAACTCCAGGACCTGGGGAAAGCAATGAACTGGAATTCAGTCAAGAATCAACCATGCCCGCGGACCTGAATGAGCATAAAGAGGAAACTGAGTTGCCATCTGATAATGACCATCCCCTTCCTGGACCTTTCCAAATCTGTCCTGCCCAATTCCCAGCCGGCACAAGGATGCCACGCCCCCACTCTCCTTTTTAGCTACTGCACTTTATTCCCATTATTTCATTGCGTGCAAAAATGACAAACTGATTATGGCTTAACGGCAGCAAGCTACTTTTAATGAGGACAAGTCTGGGGAGACAGACTTTTTTTCTGAGCTGTATTGATGTTAGCTGTCTTTACCAACACAGAATTGTAATGTATGATATATTTCCCTATATCAAGAGTGGAGATCACACTCAGACATCCTCTGGGTATATTAAGACATAATTTTATAACACATATAAATATCAAAAAAAACAAAACAAATCTGCACATATATTACTAATATCTATTTAGTCAAATATATATACAATATATATATATATATAATTTATATATGCATGTTTATAAAAAGAATATGCAAAAATAAAGAATGGATTTTTACATGCATGTCTATCTTTTATAATATCAACACTACCCAGCCCCCAAAAAAGTTGCTGTAATGGTTTAAATAGGCAAATGCTTAAGAGTCTATGACTGGATCATTATGTTTAGCCTGTTATATGATTGGCAACAGTTCTTATAGTGAAGCTTTTCCTTTATTAAAGGGTTAGTTCACCCAAAAATGAAAATTCTGTCAGTATGTTGTACTCATGTTACCTCATGTTGTTCCAACCCCGTAAGACCTTCGTTCATCTTCGGAACACAAATTAAGATATTTTTCTATCTCTCTCTCTGTAGCTCTCTGAAATCTGAGAGCTGGATCACTCCTCCATACTAGTCCATAGGCTTCTTGAGGGATTGAAACTTGCCGGCCTCGAAACGTTATTAAATACATCATTAAAATAGTCCGAGTGACTACAGTGGCTCAATCTTAACTTTATCAAGTGACGAGAATACTTTTTGTGTGCAAAAACAAACAAAAATAATGACTTTACTTCAACTGTTCACTTCCTTCTCTATGGGCCTGTAGTCAGTTAACGTAGTGTGATTGCGTAAAGCTACGTCACACGTAGGCTCACTATTGCCCGACGCTGGTCATGTGTGTGACGCATGTGACGTACAATAACAGAAGCTTACGCTATTAAACTAGTAATCTGACTCGAGGCAGAGAGAGAAGTAAATGAATAGTTGAAATAAAGCCGTTATTTTTGTTGTTTTTTGCGCACAAAAAGTGTTAAAGATTGAGCCACTGTAGTCACTTGGACTATTTTAACGATGTCTTTAATAACTTTTCGAGGCCAGCAAGTTTCAATCCCTCAAGCCTATGGACTATTACGGAGGAGCGGTCCTGCTATCAGATTTCATCAAAAATATCGTAATTTGTGTTCCGAAGATGAACGAAGGTCTTACGGGGTTGGGACAACATGAAGGCGAGTAAATACTAGGGGTGGGAATTGGCAAAAATGTGACGATTCGATAGTATTGCGATATTTTGGCCACGATTCAATATTATTGCGATTCTCACTATATTGCGATACAAGCAAGTATTGCGATTCGATTCTGTGATTATATTGCGATTCATGTTCTCGATATTATCATTATCATTAATATTATTATTTCATCACTTGCCCACCGTGACAATGCAAGAACAACCTTTTTTTTTCAATTCAGTTACGCAGTATCCGTTCAATCCTGCCTGTATTACACACACACACGCACAACTCTCAGAACAGAACAAATTTTTTTAACACAATTACGCAGTATCCGTTCAATCCTGCCTGTATCACACACACACACACACACACACAACCCACAGAAAAGACGCGCGTCAGTATCGAGTTCTCTTTTGGGCTTGAACAAATCATTACACACACAAATTGTCAAAATGTCTGTTTTGTCAAATGTCCTTATAAAAGCTGTCTAAAATGATTTAAATAAAGTCTTAAATGAACATGTATGAGAAAATGGACGTGTGTCAGATCACGTCTCTGTCCCATATTGCACTGCATTAAAGGATAATTCCGGTATTTAACACCTTGAGTCTATTTTGTAGTTTGTTTTGAATGAAATAGTGGTGGACTTAGAAATTTTGACATTGGGTTCTGTCTCGACTTTTTGACTATTTTAGAATCGCCTGTGGCAGCTTTAGACTGGCTGTGGGCATGCACAAACATGTCCTTAAAACAACCCTTAACATTCATTTTCAAAACAACTCACAGAGTGGTTGGTGGTGTTCGTTGATGTTCCGAAACAAGTAGCGTAGCGAAATACCGTTTCTGTCGTGTTTTATTTGTAATTTTTTTCAATCGCATTGATGTCTGCTGGAGGACTCAGTGCTCGTTGATATTACTGCGCTAGCTACCGGAAAAGGAAAGGGGTTTGTTTACATTTGGTTGTAGTCTTTTCGCTCGGTTCTCCGTCTTGCCATATTCGACTGTGTCTGTGACTTTTTTTTACGGTGCGCTAGACTTTTTTTTACGGTGCGCTAGTGTTGTGTACAGCGTCCTGGTTGTCGCCATAAAGTGGTCGGGAGTGTGCTAACGCTTCAGACTCAAATATCGAGCGGAAGTTTATACGAGGTTGTGAGGGATCTGAAAAAATAGTTCCACTATAGCAAACAACATGGATTGAAAGCATACATTGCGCCGATATATTGTTTTTAATCATTAACAAACACCACCAAACACTCGGTGAGTTGCACAGTTTTGAAAATGAATGTTAAGGGTTGTTTTAAGGACATGTTTGTGCATGCCCATAGACACCCAGTCTAAAGCTGTCACAGGCGATTCTAAAAAAGTCAAAAAGTCGAGACAGGACCCATTGTCAAAATATCTAAGTCCACCACTCTATTTCATTCAAAACAAACTACAAAATAGACTCAAGGTGTTAAATACTGGAATTATCCTTTAACGTGTAGCCTACAGCTTACGCTCAACGGCTGTCCGAATTCATTCACTCGTTTTCATTCACTCCTTCAAGTGAACTGTGTTAGTGGACTAACTTTGTGAATGAGGGTTTAGGGGGCGATTTCAGATTCAACCTATGTTCTCAAGCAGTGAAAAATAGAGAAACCAATGAGGAAAACTGGAAAGTAAAACAGATAATTTTATAATTAAACTTTGCAAAAAAAGATCGATACTTGGCACCCGTGTATCGATACAGTATTGCCACAGAAAATATCGCGATACTATGCCTGTATCGATTTTTTCCCCCATCCCTAGTAAATACTGACCCAATTTTCATTTTTGGGTGAACTATCCCTTACCATGTAGGAAGACGCATCATGGCCATATTCCAGGATGACAAAGTCAAAATTCAACTGCGAAAGAATGGCTGTGAGAAGCATGAATCTACTCCTTTGAGTCCTGACCGAATGTCTTCGGGATGTGCTGGAGGAGACTTTACAGAGTGCTGGACTCTTGCATTGTCAATACAAGATCTTGACCAAAAATTGGTGCACCTCTTGATGGAAATACCATAACACATTTTTTTTTTAGTTTTTTTATTTTGCTTGAAGTATCGAGACCTCCCAAAACACACTAACCACACAGCAATACGCTAAAAAACATTCAGAACAGCTTAGCAACAGCATAGTAAAATCCTGGCAAACACCCTTGTATCAATATGACATCATGACTTTTGCGTAAACATACACGGCACTTTCAAGTCAAGTGGCGTGTCATCTAGACGCATTTTGAGCTATCCGCGTGTATGCGTGTATGTCTACGCCGTTAAATGTCCGAGTGATTCTGCGTGTATGTACACGCCGCTAAATCTCAGAGCGAAACGAAGCAAAGCGTAGATCTACAGATCTACTGGTAGGGGAAGACTCCTAAATGGTATTAACCCCAGTGACGGGTACGTTTGGGGACGGGGCTGGGGTAGGTCATATATTTATATATACAGTAGGGGTGTAACGGTACATGTATTCGTATTGAACCGTTTCGGTTCGAGGCTTCCGGGTTCGGTACGCATACAAACCGAACGATTGCTTGAACCATTTTTTCTGCCGGCAAAATTCGTGCTGATGCGGCCAACACAACGTTGCGCAACATCCAAATGGCAAGGGTAATGAAAGCAGAACGAAACTGCGCTACTCGTTATGTGCTTCACGGATCGTTTATCAGTTCGGACTAGCAACATCTGTGCAGCGCGAGCCGATCTCGATCAAGCAACACTGTGACCACACCGCTCTAAGAGATCCGGTAAAGAACACATTTGAATTCGCCACTGAGGTAATAACATCGCTGCGAGATCTAGTGAGATGCATTCACATTTCTCCGTTATTAACCGTAGATCTCTATTAGATCAAACAGCGCTGTCATGGAAACCAGGAGAAACATTGTGCCGTGAATGAACTAGTACTTTACGTCCACAGACCAGCAACATTCACCATGGATTTAATATAGTAAGACTAACTGTAACCAGTTTGGCTGGAATGGTGAAATGCTTTCAAGTACTTCACACATCTTTTTCCAGCACTTCAAAATTCAAATATTATATAAATAAATATATATTTAAATGTTATTTTTAATGTGATGACCAAAACATTATTTGTTCATCCTTCAAAGATGACCCCTATTTATAAACCTGAAAGTTTCAAGATCTAGGAAAACTCACACTTATTTAAAAATATTTTTTCTTTAAACAAATAGGAAATTTCTCTGGCATTTCTTTCTTTTTGCTGTATCGAAAACGTACCGAACCGTGACTTTAAAACCGAGGTACGTACCGAACCGTGACTTTAAAACCGAGGTACGTACCGAACCGTGATTTTTGTGTACCGTTACACCCCTAATATACAGTAATGTAACGTTAACTCAACGGCGTTCATAAACACGCTGAATTAACACGATTATGCGTGTTGATAGCACGCCAAAAATGGAAACACGACACGCCATATCATGAGATCAGTCTGCTTGTACCATGGCAGTGAGTGGCAAGAACCAGTCACATTTTCTTTAGAGCAAGTTTTTACGCTTTTAATATCTGTGCTCACAACTGTACACAAACCATTGAAACACTATAAGCACTGTGTCCTACTCTTCCTCTCTCCTGGGATCTGGTTTGCTTCCCGACAGGCACATTCTCCTTGTGTAACGAAGAGGGCTTAGGCTGAGCTTAGACAGGTGACTCCCGCGGGGCTCTCGGAGCAGTTTGGATGGGACACAGACATGGCACAAGAGCACAATAATCAGGGTTCAGCATCACACAAGGCTAATGTGGCCAAACATGGCCACTCTGTAATGGATGCTGTCAGAAAGCGACATCTCCCTGATAGTTTGTGCAGGGAACGCATGCCTGTTGTGTGCGTGTGTGGATCCTGACGGTCCCATCGGAAATGAAATGCTTGTGTGGTCTTGTTTTTAGCTTCTGGTGGAATAGATAATGTAATCACTCAAATCTGGGAATCTTTGTAATAGCATCCTTGTCAAGCAATCAAACCAAGTGGAAAGTGTTTATGACGTCCTTTTTTAGGCTATGATAACTATCTTATGATCTACTGGGCCAAAAACAATATCCAACCCTGAAAAAAATGGTTTACCACAACAATAAAAAATAGTTTGCATCAATTTTGTTAAAAAATGACACATTTTCGTTACTTCCATAGCAGAAACACACATTTTGATTGATTACTCCAAAATATTAAGTTGTTCCAACTAAATTGAGTTGAGGCCCTGCAACCAATTTATCTTACGTATATCGGTCGGCACAGCACATGCTAAGTGAAACATTAAAAATGTAATGAATTGTAATGCATTCAATGATCGCTTTGAAACTGATGCTGGTAGGTCATGTGACATTAACAATACGGATGTAGTATGTCTGAATTTCATTCATGAAGCTCTTAACGGTTGTGAAGTAAATTCAAATGTAAAAAAAATATTGTTGGTTTAACTTAAAAAAGTAAGTAACCTGGTTGCCTTAAAATTTTAAGTTGATTGAACAGGAAAAAGTGAGTTAATACAATGAAGGAGATTCATTTAATCACCAGAAACTCAAAATAATACGTTATCTCAACTAAATAAATTATTTAAGTTGACTTGACAAAAGGAAAAATGTTGTGATAACAAATCTTGAAAATATTTTTTTGGATGCAGTGTTACTCTCCTTATCTAGTCCTGCAAAGCATGCTGGGAACTAGAAACCCACTGCCTATTTTTCAAAGTTATCAAGCATATGTCAGAGACTACCTTTTCAAAAAATCTATTAACACGGAAATTTGAGTTTAAATTACACACAATATTAAATTGATGCTATGATCAACATTATTATGTCAACAGAATTGAATCAATCAATTTAAATTTGTAACTTGCAACCATACATTTAAATTGAAGTAATAGGTCCCATGAATTTCTATTGTGCACAATCTTTGTCTCAATTTCCTACAGCATGCCTATTTATTCATTTGTCTTCGTTTGCTGAGCCAATGTAAAGATTGTGTCTAATGTGCGTTTGTTGGATTTACTGTATGTTGTCTCAATTATTGCGGGGATTTTTGCTTGCGTTTGAGGAGCAGGGCCCCGGGGCCGGCTGGGGACAGTGAACACAAGGGCTGGCAACACATCAGCAGAACAGTGCCAGCAGCCGCTGTCTCTCAGGGGGGCAGTTGGGTAGGTTTGTAAAGAACTAGAAATGATAGCTTTAGCATAAGTTCAGCAAGGAAAATGTATTACTGCGTCACTTAAAGGGCAACTCCGGCGCAAAATGAACCTTTAGTCTAATTACACATTGTTACCTAGTCAACCGTTATCTGAGATTTGTTTTCATGATTGCCGAATGTAAATAGTTTTATCTCTAAAAACAGTTTAGCCCATAACGCTAGTATAACGCTAGTATATAGGGCATAGAGTAATGACAAATAAAAATCGCTTGTTATTACCACTAACAAGGCTCAAAATAGCCCCACACTAACACGACAGCATAATAAGGGTCCCTACATTCAAACCGAAGCATTGAAAACTTTGTCAGTGTCCATACAGTTTAATAAGAAGATATTTTATGCACACAGTCAACTTCGCGAATACAGGAAGAAGCCATCTTTGAAAAATAGTCTCTACCAGTCGATCTACGAACGCCGATCCATGTGCGCTGGTGAGATGTGAATAAGGGGATAAGGTGAGCGCGATAGTAGGCTACGTGTACATATTGAAGAGAAGAAAACGGTTCGTGTTTGTGTTTCTTCCGGAAACAACGGACCATATGAGATTCTGCACAGTTCAGCGCACTTGGATCGGTGTTCGTAGATCGACTGGTAGAGACTATTTTTCAAAGATGGCTGTATGGACACTGACAAAGTTCTCAATGCTTCGGTTTGAATGTAGGGACCCTTATTATGCTGTCGTGTTAGTGTGGGGCTATTTTGAGCCTTGTTAGTGGTAATAACAAGCGATTTTTATTTGTCATTACTCTATGCCCTGTATACTAGCGTTATAGGCTAAACTGTTTTTAGAGATAAAACTATTTACATTCGGCAATCATGAAAACAAATCTCAGATAACGGTTGACTAGGTAGCAATGTGTAATTAGACCAAAGGTTCATTTTGCGCCGGAGTTGTCCTTTAATACCTTCTCATTGCTGTATCAAAGACCTCCACCCTCCCCACCACCACCACCAGGATGGTCCTGGTCCTGTCCAAACCTCCCCGGGGGTCGGCTGCACCCCTGCCTTCGTCTTCAGGCAGGAATTATCTTTGGTGAGGATGCTCAGATGTTCAAGTCAAGTGTTGTGCTTCTGACAACGTAAGCTGATCATATACATAAATCGACTTAAAAGAGCTGAGAGGTTATCTGGTGTAGATGCTTGATGCAGTCAAATCTATTGGAGAAACTTATGTCTCATGTATTATTAACTGCACTGCCAGGTTGTAAACATCACCATGCTGTCTGTGCAAAACTCATCGCCGCAGTGCTTAGGTGTTCTGAGGGGTTGAAGATTTCGTACTGGCTCCATCCTTCAATCGTAGTTTGTTTTTTTAGAAACGGTGAGGCTCTGTCGTTTGCAGTTGTTCATTGTCGATTTTTCTTGTTTGTATTAAAAGCAAACTTTCAGCTTCATGCTGCGCCTAACATACATGCACCACAGTAGCTGGAGAAACTTCTCTGTGTAAGGATGACGTTACAAACATAAGTGAATGAGGTATATGCAACATCCTGCGAAATCCACAATATAAATCTGAATACAAATCATTATTTAGCCGAGCTCATCATCAGTACTGTCTCCTGCCCTGTTTATGGTGAACATATTCAGGGGGTGGGGTGGTTTTAAGAATCGGGGGTGGAGCTGGGTAGGTTTAGGGGTGGGTTTAGGGATCGGGGGTGGAGCTGGGTAGGTTTAGGGGTGGGGTTAGGGATCAGGGGGTGGAGCTGGGTAGGTTTAGGGGTGGGGTTAGGGATCAGGGGGTGGAGTTGTGTAGGTTTAGGGGTGGTTTCAGGGATCGGGGGTGGAGCTGGGTAGGTTTAGGGATCGGGGGTGGAGCTGGGAAGGTGTAGGGGTGGTTTCAGGGATCGGGAGTGGAGCTGGGTAGGTTTAGGGGTGGGTTTATGGATCAGGGGTGGAGCTGGGTAGGTTTAGGGGTGGGGTTAGGGATCGGGGGTGGAGCTGGATAGGTTTAGGGGTGGTTTCAGGGATCGGGGGTGGAGCTGGGTAGGTTTAGGGGTGGGGTTAGGGATCAGGGGGTGGAGTTGTGTAGGTTTAGGGGTGGTTTCAGGGATCGGGGGTGAGCTGGGTAGGTTTAGGGGTGGTTTTAAGAATCGGGGGTGGAGCTGGGTAGGTTTAGGGATCGGGGGTGGAGCTGGGTAGGTTTAGGGGTGGGGTTAGGGATCGGGGGTGGAGCTGGGTAGGTTTAGGGGTGGGGTTAGGGATCAGGGGTGGAGCTGGGTAGGTTTAGGGGTGGGGTTAGGGATCAGGGGTGGAGTTGTGTAGGTTTAGGGGTGGTTTCAGGGATCGGGGTGGAGCTGGGTAGGTTTAGGGATCGGGGTGGAGCTGGGAGGTGTAGGGGTGGTTTCAGGGATCGGGGTGGAGCTGGGTAGGTTTAGGGGTGGGTTTAGGGATCAGGGGTGGAGCTGGGTAGGTTTAGGGGTGGGGTTAGGGATCGGGGTGGAGCTGGGTAGGTTTAGGGGTGGGGTTAGGGATCGGGGGTGGAGCTGGGTAGGTTTAGGGGTGGTTTAGGGATCAGGGGTGGAGCTGGATAGGTTTACGGGTGGTTTCAGGGATCGGGAGTGGAGTTGGGTAGGTTTAGGGGTGGGTTTAGGGATCAGGGGTGGAGCTGGGTAGGTTTAGGGGTGGATTTAGGGATCAGGGGGTGGAGCTGGGTAGGTTTAGGGGTGGTTTCAGGGATCAGGGGGTGGAGCTGGGTAGGTTTAGGTGTATGTAAGGTGGGAGGAGTTGGATCTGGATACGACTCCTCCCCGTGGATTTGCAGTGAGGACCATCTCAAGACGAGGGAACAGAATTTCAATGTAGCTGGTTTATTTACGAACTCATATTACAGGAAAATTCAGAAACTCAGGAAAAATCGCAACCATGGATGACGATCAACAAACACTGAGGGAAAACACAGGGCTTAAATGAACAGGGACTAATGGGATGATTAACAGAACACAGGTGAGGGGAATTGCTAATTAAACAGACCGGGAAACACTAACAGGACTAATCCAAAAATCACAAAGACAGGGGGAAACAAGATCTCAAAACTGAACTAAGAACAGGACTAAACCAAAATCACAAAGACAGGGGGAAACAAGATCACAAAACAGAACTAAACACACTGAAATGTGACAATGACCTCAAAAGCTCAAGGAAAATTGGATTTCTCAGTTCATCACCCCTTTAAATGGGTGAAGTAAAAATATGATTCAGATTTTTTTTCTCTAATGAATAGAATTTTTTAATTTTGATAAAAATAAGTTAATAACCATCTAAAGTTACGTTTAGACTTTATTTAACTTAGATATACTAACTAAGTAACTGCAACTACTGTACATGTCAACTAGCTGTCATTAGAGTATTAATAGACCGCCTGCTTAATATCTGCCAAGTCTTTACTTTGATGCTCCACTAACACACATTCTAATGACTTTAAGTAACTTCACAAGAGCATGTCAACTTATTCTACTTACTTTTTATTTTCTGCAATATTTACCCGGGCTATTCCAACATTTTCTGGCTGAAACCTGAGATCACTAACATTGTGAGAACCAGTCAACAGTCCCCATTGGACAACGGCTTTATAAAAATACTAAATATTGACTTCATGAACATGTAAAACATCAAAAGGGCTTCAGTTTTGAGGTATGGGAATAGAAAATATCATTAGCTCAGCTTAAAAGAACAAAAGTCATTGTAAAGACTCTACCATGCTAGAAAAGCAACTGTGTGTGTGCTTATTTAACTATAAAACTCTACACTGTGTTGTTGTTATATTTTCTTGCTATGGCTCACAATTGCTTTTATAGTTTAACCGAGGTTAAATCTTTTCATATTTTGAAAAGTTTGATCAACAGAATCACATGACCTTACTAAAATAGTGGTATTACAGGTGAATATAAGCAAAACTATATTCGTGAGTTAGCCTTGACTTCAATATTGAATAAAAAAAGGAAAGATAAAACAGCTTGAGTGAAATTCTTTCAATTTAGACACATTCATCTATTGAAGTATGACTCCATTAGCACAAAAGCATAATGAGATTTTTATAACAATGTGGAAAGTATTATCTGTCCATTTTGCAAGGAGCCACGAGTGCTCAAACCTCAATTATACACCTCCTCGATGCCCCCTTCTGTTTTCTATCTATTGCTCCCACCTTCTTTTTTATGTGCATATTTTTGAAGGGTTCTCATGAGGATTGCTGAGAGTAGATGTGCGAAGAAGCTGCTGTTAATTATTGAGGGACTAATCAAGCACAAACACACAGATGAAGAGTCAGCAGGAAATGAGGCGTGGTGTGTTTCAGGGTCAAACTTCTACTTGGAGAATAAAACACTTCCATTTTATCACTGTTAGTAAGCTTAATAAAACAGCTAGACTGGAACGTGCAAATGCACTATAAAAAAAAAATCAGTTTATTATACAAATCCTAAAGCATTTACATCTAAAAAAGTAAACCTGAGTTTAATACGTCAGTTCGGTAGTGATGTCAAAACAAAATATTCACCTGTGTATTCTAAAAGGTCAATGAGAAACTTGGTCTGCAGTACTTGAGGGTTTCTTTCATTTCTTATTTACAAGGTTTAGTCAAAAAAATAACTCCTTGAATGAACATAAATTCCACATGATTAACTTGCTTTATTTCAGCATTATGCAACTCTGTTATTCCATTTTAATGTACTTGCGTTGGGTCAACTTAATTTATTAGGGTTGATTCAACTTATTTAATAGTGTCAGCGCAACTAGTTTGTAATGTTTTAGATCAACTGAGTTATTCTAATTCATATATCCATTCATCCAATGCAATATAGTTTATTTTGTTGTCACACTAATCAATTTTTAGACTATAGCCATCTATTTATTACCAGTAGAACTTTTTAGCATCTAAAGTGATAATGGTATAATAATAATAATAAATAATTTAAATGGTTCTAATAATTTCAATGTCATTGAACATTAAACACAACTACGCACCATCAACTATCAAGTCTTCCCCTTTTCTCAAAAACTCATAAAATAACACTTAATTTCAACATTTATATTTATATTTCAACATATGCAAAGCATGCTGGGAACTAACAAGCACTGCCCAGTTTCAGTTAATGCTACACAAACAGATTAAGTAAACTTAAATTTTACATATATTTAAGCAGATTGAACACAATCAAATTAAGTTTATGTGCATCAATTGTGTTGCTTAAGCTCATTTTAATTTAATCATTTTTTTTCAGTGTATAAAAGCCTCTTCCTCACACCAGAAGTCCTGCATGCTTGGTAGACATGAACCTGTAACTTCATACTTCCGTTTCCTTTGTTTATTTTGTGACATTTTACGGTTACACAGTCAGACAAGTGCAAATCGAATAAGCCAGCATAACAGAAGTAACTGTGTTGGGTTTGTATGCAGAGCCATACGTGACCTTTACCCGATTGATTCGCATGGTTCGCTATAGTGAAGGGCTTAAGACTGTGTGTTATTGTGGTTCCATCAGCCAATCGCCTGTTGTACATCACACTGATCCCTTATACATCTCAATATAGTCAACCCACAAAGAGATGGCCCCATGTTGTTTATTTGGGTTGGGTCAGAGCCCGGCCCTCCAGGAGAGGCTCCTAATTTCTTTACAGTGGACAGGGTCTCACTCCGATTCCTGGGTCTATTCATAGGCCCTGTTTACACCTGGTATTAAGATGCGTTTTGGTCGATCAGATCCCAAGTAGACCTGTTTACATGTGGTATTTTAATCTGTCTCTTTTGTCCACTTTCAACCACTTTTGTCCTGATATCTTCAAGCACCAGTTGTTCAAAACATTTAATCTGGATCAAAATGAGCCGGATTTGGAAATCCCATTTTTTCCTATCCAGGATCAGGTAATCCGTCTTACTTTTATGCCGGTTTTTCAAAGCAACATTGGACTGGATCACCCTGATCCAGATACAAAGTTTTCTAGATTACCAAATACGGATTACCAGTGCTCTAAATGGGACAACATATCACAATGTGATATGTGATAATGTTGACAATATCACCTAGGTTGGCTTGAGGGTGAGTAAATTATGGGATCATTTTCATGTTCAGGTGAACTATCCCTTTAACCCTGGGCCTTTTTACACTTGCTAATGAGCTGCGCATGTGGAGGTGGAGAGAGAGTAAAGGCCATGACAGTCGCTTACTGATGCTGTGCCTCAAGTCTTCTTTGTCACTAACGTCCTTTTTGCATAAATGCTCAATCAACAAATCTATCTAAGAACATACCCACTAATCAATGGATTCCCATTTTACTTTTGCGCCCTGATGTTTAATCAACAGAATTATCTAAGAACCATCCCACCAATCAATGGATTCCCATTTTACTTTTGCATTACCATTATTGTCAATGCAAACATAACCTTTTCAACGCCTAATGTATGATCATTGTCCTTCCCTCTCTCTTTCAATTGCTCATTTAGATACTATGTACACAACTGATGTATGCATACGTTAATAAATCCATCCATTTATCCATCCATCTATGTTGCTTATCCAGCTTATTGCTGGAGCCTATAGGCCTTAGTCAAGGTGGACGCCATATTGAAATTCAAGTGGATTAAAACAAGGCTGTGAGAAATATGAGGCATTGATCACAACATTTTTAAAACTGCCTTATGGTGTTTTTGTTTACTGAAAGGTGTTTTGTCAACTGAACAATTGGCATGCTGGTAGCCCTCAAACCGTATTCACTTTATAGCCCTTAATCCTGTAATTGTGGACAAATGTGGGCACAGAGGACTCAGGTGTGATCCTAATTTTTATTTATTATAAATGTTATATCACTGTCTTCGATAAAGTTTTCTCTATCCATTTATGGTGTCTCTTTTTATTTTGGGGGTATTTTTGAATTTATTTCCTTCAAAAAGTACCATATTTTCTATGTAAATTATGCTTATTTTTATGTTTTATTTTTTTTAACTACATTTAAATATCATTCCAATAGAGTTAAAACCTAAAGATGAAGTGACTTTGCTTTCACCTGGTGTCTTATTTTGGCTTATTTTAGAATGCTCTAAATTGCAGTTTTTCCCATTAATTTCTATGGGTGCCCATTTCTGACCCAAACACAAGATTAAGGATTTTTTTTTCACCTACTTAACATTGTAAAATTGAGTCAAAAAAAATGTGTGTGTTCAGGAGGCAAACTTAAGAAAAGTAGCCAAGTCTTGTACCGCTCAGATCAAGGGAAAAAAAAATTAAAATTAAATCAAAACTATTTTGCCCACATTTGTCCAGAATACGGTTTTAGGGTTAACAGTAAAAACAGTAAAATCCATTGACGACACTGTACCTTCACAGACTTTTTATTCTTGTCAGGAATTAAATGTGGCTTACTTACGTATATACTTATACTGACTTATATACACCTATTCCAGCATCTAGGGCCGAAAGCAAGGAATCACCATGGATAATCCATCACATTACATTTATGCATTTGACAGCCAGATGAGCCTAAAAATCGTGGTCAGACGTATCTTTTGCTGCACATCGGAATTATGTTAGGTTTCACTTATGGTGGTGGATGATTAAAGGAATTATTTACAATGCAGATTTATTTTACAAATATATCATATTTACCAGGGGTGCCAATAATAGCCTATGTTGTTCTGGTTCTCTCTCTCTCTCTCTGGGAGTGTGGAGTAATTAGGCAGTCAGACTGTGTTTACAGATGCAAAAGCACTCTAATTTATTCCAACAGTTAGTGGTAATTCCCCACTTAAATTTATAGCTCCCCTCCACCACGAGGAGAGAGTCAGGAGAGGAATGAAAAATGGAGAGGCAGAAGGAAAGAGAGATGGAGACGAGGGAAGCAGACAGACCTATGTTATTGACCGAGAGTTGTAAAAACACCCACAGCTTGCACACTCCCAAGGCTTCGGCTTTTATTTTTCTTCACTTGCACGTCAGCTATCGATCTCCTGCGCTCTACCTCACGCTCCAAATTGGTGGAAATATGGCCTTCTCAATCAAAATAAGGCTGCTGAAAAATGACCTTTTGTATGAGACCAAGCTAAAGTTCTGCCATAAGTGTAAAGGATTGCACACAAGGACCCTTTTAAAAAAAAAAAAAAATGTATTAGTGCTGGCTGGCTAAGGAAAGCATTACTATTACTGGACCCAAACATAATCGGCATAATTTCTTTAGATTTTTTGTTTTTTTTGCACTGATTTCGATGGAAACCCAAAGAAAGGATAATGTTAATGGGAAACTCCACCATTTTTTTCATATTAAACTATGTTATTCCCTTTATTCCCGAGTTGATATCTCGTCTCAGTGTGTGCACTTAATCTCTCTGGTGCGCTAGACACTTTAATCATACTTAAATAGCCCAGTTCATTCAATAGGATCCAAGCAGAGAAGGGACCAAACACATACACATTTTCCCTATTTAAATACAGTTACACGAGTATTGTAACTCAACCAAGAATGGTGACACAAAATAAAACGTTGCGCTTTTCTAAGCGTGTAAAGTGGATAACAACAGTATAATGTATGGTGAAATACCACAGCAAGTGCTTGGGAAAACTTCGACTCGGCGGTCTGCGCATATATATATATATATATATAATTTATTGAAGCATCCAGATCCTTCTCCATGTGAGCAAGCAGCAGGCTCCTGATTGGTTAACGCGGCACGAATTGACGCCAAAGTTCAGATTTTTCAACTCTAACGGTAGACGTGAATTTGCGTCAAATGCGTGAATGCACAAATAGCACTAACTAAACCATTTGCGCGTAACGCGCCAGACGCTCAATTCGCGCCATTCGCACGGACTTGATGCGCGAATGAGGCGTATTCATGTCTACTGCGCCACACTCTAGGCCTCATTCAGGCTGCAGGAATTTTTACGCGCGTAATGCGTCTTTGCATTAACTTAACATTGAAATCATTCTATTCCTACGCCATCTCACGACCAATTCGTACGAATTCGTACGAGTGATTCAAAAGTGGCTAATTCATACGACCTCACTCGTACGTATTTGTACGATTTGTCTAAACCCACTTGATGGTTATGTTTAGGGCCGGGGTCAGGGGTAGGTCATTCGTACGAATTCATACGAATTGGCTAATTCGTAAAATATGTACGATTTAGTAAAATCGTACGAGTGAGGACGTACGAATTGTTACGAATTAGCCACCTCGTAAAATTCGTACGAATTCCCGTGAGATCGGGTTGGCTATTCGCGTCCGGTGTGAACGCACCATAAGTGTATTACCAACAGTAACCTTGGAAACGGTGGTCTCAGCTCTTTTCAGGTCATTGACCATCTCCTCCCGTGTAGTTCTGGGCTTATTTCTCACCTTTCTTAAGATCGAGACCCCACGAGGCGAGATCTTGCATGGAGCCCCAGTCCGAGGGAGATTGACAGTCATGTTTAGCTTCTTCCATTTTCTAATGACTGCTCCAACAGTGGACCTTTTTTCACCAAGCTGCTTGGCAATTTCCAGCCTTGTGAAGGTGTACAATTTCGTCTCTAGTGTCTTTGGACAGCTCTTTGGTCTTGGCCATGTTAGTAGTTGGATTCTTCCCGATTGTATAGGATTGACAGGTGTCTTTATGCAGCTAACAACAAAACAGGTGCATCTAATTTAGGATAATAAATGGAGTGGAGGTGGACATTTTAAAGGCAGACTAAGGTCTTTGAGGGTCAGAATTCTAGGTGATAGACAGGTGTTCAAATACTTATTATCATACAAATCAATAGCTAAAAAATCATATTGTGATTTCTGGATTTTTTTTTTTTAGATCATGTCTCTCACAGTGTACATGCACCTACGACGACAATTTCAGACCCCTCCAAGATTTCTAAGTTGGAGAACTTGCAAAATAGCACAATGGAAAAAAATATTGTTGGTTTAACTTAAAAGAAGTAAGTAACCTGGTTGCCTTAAAATTTTAAGTTGATTGAACTGGAGTTAATACAATGAAGGAAATTCATTTAATCATCAGAAACTCAAAAAAATAAGTTATCTCAACTAAATAAATTATTTAAGTTGATTTGACAAAAGAAAAAATGTTGTGATAACAAATCTTGAAAATATTTTTTTTTACAGTGCATGGTGTATCACTGTATCTATGGACTCGGTGGAGTAATACCGTCACTCTGGAGAGGGAGAGGACTTTTCACTAGACGTAATAATGATATTATTACGTCGAGTCGAAGTGCTCCCAAGCACTTGCTGTGGTATTCCGCCATACAATATAGTTATTCATTTTACACACTTGGAAAAGTGCAACGATTTATTATTTTGTGTCACCATTCTTGGTCGAGTTACACTACTCATGTAACTGTATTTAAATAGGGAAAACGTGTATGTGTTTGGTCGCTTCTTTGCTTGGCCCATATTGAATGAACTGGGCTAGTTAAGTGCGATCAAAGTGTCTCGCGCGCCAGAGCGATTGAGTGCACGCACTGAGACGACATATGAAACATATGAATGACATATGAAAAAACGGTGGAGTATCCCTTTAAACAGACTAGCACATACAGTTTCTGTGAGGATCGATTGGCCTCAGGGTCGTGAAATCTCAAAACATTTCATGTCTGACCTCAAAATCATACCTAGACATGACAGGATCAATAATAGCATGCAATTAAACAGAGTAAGCCATAGTAATTTACTGTACACTGGGGGGAAATCAGTCATTTGCACACAAAAAAAAAACAAAGCAAAGCAAAGAACTCACTTCTAGATGTTTGATAGACATTAGAACAATAGATATAGCCCTATGGCAGCACTATCAGGTCTATCGACATGATGTTGTGAATCAATTCGACCCCTAAATAATCCATTATGCTCTCAGCACACATGAGTGTAAGCGAACGACTGGACAAAGCTGTGAACACTGAAAGCAAGACATAAGGATATCAAACATAATGATTTAAATTGTACTTATATAATTTGACTTTAATACCGAGTGCACTTTTTAAAAGTTTACTTATAAATAGTCATGAAAGCGTACTCTTTGTACACTTAAGTGGCCTTTTATATCATTAATATTATATTGTTTGCCAGTACAATTTTTAAAGATTTCAAATATACTGCAGGTAGGGTAAATACTGTAATATGTTGTGTGTGTATCTATCTATCTATCTATCTATCTATCTATCTATCTATCTATCTATCTATCTATCTATCTATCTATCTATATATCTATATATATATCTATATATATATCTATATATATATATGATGTTTTTTTACCTTCTTCTGTGCCCAAAATGAATTCCTTGTGTGTGCTGACGTCCATCAATCTTCCTATGATTATTCCCGCTCATTTGAAGTGTCCTCTTCACACACACACTGTAAAAAAATTTTTTCAAGATTTGTTATCACAACATATTTTCTTCTGTCAAATCAACTTTATAATAATTTTTTTAGTTGAGATAACTTATTATTTTGAGTTTCTGATGATTAAATTAATCTCCTGCATTGTATTAACTCACTTTTTCCAGTTCAATCAACTTGAAATTTTAAGGCAACCCAGGTTACTTACTTTTTTAAGTTAAACCAACAATATTTTTTTACAGTGTAGTAATCACAAAATTTTTTCTTTTGTCAAATCAACTTAAATAATTTATTTAGTTCAGATAACATATCATTTTGAGTTTCTGATGATTAAATCATTCTCCTTGATTGTATTAACTCACTTTTTCCAGTTCAATGAACTTAAAATTTTAAGGCAGGTTACTTACTTTTTTAAGTTAAACCGTCAATATTTTTTTACAGTGCACACATTTCATTTGGCAGAGGTTTTACGCCAGATACCCTTCCTGACAAAACCCAGCACTGAGAGGACTGGAACACATTCACACAAACACACTCCTGCAACAATTTGGTGAATCCAATCCACCTAACCTGAATGTCTTTGGACTGTGGGGGAAACCGGAGGAAGCTGACACCGGGAGAAAAGGCAATCTTTCCAAATTATAGTTGGGTGCAATGTCAACCTGTCGTTTGCCTTTTCGTTCTAAATCGTTGTCGTTTTATGGTACTTTTTTAAAGTCAGCTCAAACATGAAGTTATATCTGTATATGTTTACATACATCCAACTTAATACTTGTTTGCCAGATGCAACCTTAGTGCTCTCTCTTCTTCTGTACTTGATCTGACTGCCTTTCAAAAACTTATAAATATAATCTATTCAAATCTTACATAAAACCAGCAATGAGCCAATACATCGGACCAATAAAACTTTGATATTCTACCAACCTTCAAGCGGACTAATTTTTGAACTGGCTGTTTACATTTACATTTAGTTTGAAATCTGATTCTTAGAGCAAGGTTTTTCTCTGTAAATCATGAAATAGTTTGCATGGGTTTTAGAAGTAAATATTCTCACCAAATACTGTAAGAACAGACCAGTCAGACACCAAACAAAACACACACGGTAAGTGCCAAGGATGTATTAAAGGTTAGTACTGAATAGAAAGGAAAGATAATCTGAAGAATTTATTACTGAAAAGAAACAGTAATAGGTCTTTCAGAATGGTGAACCTTGTCATGAAATTTCTAAACCTACACCTAAATGTTTCTCTTTTGTGCACCAATCTTTCTGATAAAATTGTCACTGTCAGGGAATATTCCCCCAGGGTTATGTCCTGGACACCCTACTTAACACTTATACATGTACTGGTGGCCATCACACCTTCATCAGAAAGGTTTCTTTGTTATGTCAGGTTTGTTAACAGTCTCAGATCAAGAAAACACTATGCCTGATCTAAAAGGCTCAGAAAAAGATATCCCAAAGAAAGTATATTTCATATGAAGAGTTCAGATGCAAAAGCCTCTAAATGCCATTTGAAATTTTCTTCTAAAATGATCATTTTTATCAAGCTTATATATTCAAGTTCAGTAATTTCACTTAAATGACAATTAATAGGTAATCCTCATTGTAATTTATTAATAAAAATGATCATTCTAGAAGAAAATTTCAAATGGCACTTAGAGGCTTTTGCATCTGAACTCTTCATATATACTGTATACATGACCAGTGCTGGTCAGAATTATTGGCACCCCTGGTAAATATGATTAAAAATGGCTGTAAAAATACATTTCCACTGTTTGTCCTTTTGGAAAAGTAAAAAAAAATCTAACCTTTCATTGAAATAAAAGAATTGAAAATGTTTTTATTTTTTTCTAAAAGACTTTGGACACAATTATTGGCCCCCTTTTATTCAACACATTCTCATCCTAACGCCGCCTTTACAGTTGAAATCCTCTCCGATACGACTCTGAAACAAACGGAAGTCATTCATTTCCAATGGAGATTCGCAGACCGCATGCGAATGGGTCCGAAACGGGTCCGACCGAGTGCGGTGCGAAGAAAATCATGTCCGTTGGTCATCCTGATGCGTTCAAAAATTGAACTCCTGCGAAAAGCTACGGACGGTTCCTATCCGACAATTCCAGCGGAAGATGAGCGTTGCTATGGTAAAATAAAATAAAATAAATAGTGATTTTATAACGATAAGTTGTCGTGTCATTTTTTTTTATTTTCATGACTTTCTAACGTTGTTAGGGTAGTTAATACAATTAAATTGTTGGCAGACATTGAACTATTGACCACCATATCACATTTTTAGTCGACCTGACATGTCAACGTCCTCAGCAACTTTCCTCACGCAGAAGCCTTCCTATTAATATCTCTATAAACCTCATCAGAGAGATCATACAGAACTGACAGAATAAACCTTTTTAATCTCTCCGCCATTTTTGTTCTACACACGTAGAACAAACGTTGGGGACGTATTGCGTATTACGGAGCGTATTAAGGCGCCATCTAACTGACACTTTTGACCATCCGTCTAAATCCGACGATCATGGCAACCTTTAGCGTCAGTTAGATGTTGACGCATGGTCAAAAGCGTCAGTTAGATGACGCCTTGGGATGAGAACGGGCTGTGTTTGAAACCTCCTTTTGCCAAGATAACAGCTCTGAGTCTTCTCCTAATGCCTGATGAGTTTGGAGAACTTCTGACCTGAGATCAGAGATCATTCCTCCATACAGATCCTCTCCAGATCCTGCAGATTCCCAGATCCATGTTGGCGCTTCTTCTTTTCAGTTCAACACTCATCTTCTATCGGGTTCAGGTCAGGGACTGGGACGGTCATGGCAGAAGCTTCATTTTGTGCTCAGTGACACATTTTTGTGTTTATTTTGGTTCGTTGTTCTGATGAAGATCCAACCACGGCCTATTATAAGATTTTTAGCAGAGGCCGTCGGGTTTTGATTTTTTATTTTTGGCATTTTATAGAATCAATAATACCACGTATCTGAACACGATGTCCAGGACCAAAAAATAGGCCCATAACATTACAGATCCAGCAATATTTAACCGTGTGTATGGGGTATTTTTCATCCCTGTTTGCACTAAACCCATCTGGTGTGTTAGTTATTGGATGAGCGAGGAGGATTTTCTTGAAAACCTCCAAAACAACATGTGGATGTAAGGGTTGTTTGGGTTTTTTTATTCATTTATTTTTTTAAGCTTTCTGACCCAAGACTCAACTAATCTCTTCAATTCTCCATCTGTGATCCTTGGAGAGTCTTTGGCCACTGTCCTCGCCGTGCATTAAGATAATACAGACACACGTCCTCTTCCAGGCAGATTCAGAACATCTTTAGCTGATTGGAACTTTACCTTTTCAATGCTTTAGCTATTTTCTTACAGCCACTTTCTATTTTGTGAAGCTCAATCTTTTGCTGCACATCAGAATTATAAGTGCACTTCTTTGCAATAATTTCGTTCATTTTGATGAACGAGTTCGAATAGGAGGGTCACGAACACGCATCACAGAACAGAAGGCAACCATTTGAGCTTATAAATCTTAAACTTTGTTTTTCTTTTTAAATGAGCAATCGTTTCTCTTGATAGGACCCTTATTCGTCGTCTGAAATCGTTTAAAGCCCTTTGAATAGTTTGCACTGAAACACTGAAATGTCTTTTTGGACCTTGAACTGTTTGGTTTCCATTGAAGTCCATTATATGGAGAAAAATGCTGTAATGTTTATCAAAAACCTTCATTTCTTTTCGACTGAAGAAAGAAAGACATGGATATCTTGGATGACATGGGGGTGAGTAAATTATCAGCAAAAGGTTTTTTAAAAGTGAACTCCTGCTTTAAAGCGTGTACTTGAGTATGTTAAGAAAGTTGTGAAAGTGACCTTTAATTTCATGAAATTGATCTGCAGGTAAAAGTACACATTCAATAGGCTACAATTAAGTGCACTTCTTTTTCACAAGGTTACTCCTGTGCAATAAACAATAAAAAACACAAATCAGAGTCTAATTTAGATGAAATTGAAAATGCAAACCAATGATAACCTTGGTTGGTTCGTAGAGCTGTGAGCGCTGCTGCAAGTGTGTGAAGCCTGTGTGACGTATGTGAATTTATGAGGACACGGGACGAGTCAGAGAACAACCTTCTGGAAAGACTAAAGAAACCCCAGAAGGCTGCAAATGAGTCACTTTGATCATCAACACTTTGCAAGTAGTCCAAGATAAATATGTACAGAAAATATATTTTGCTTATAGTAATTATAAAAAATACAATTTAAAGGGTACATATCATGCTTTTAAATCATTCCTTTTTACATATAAGTCATACATTTGTGGTCTATATAAAGCGAAACTGCATTGGGTCTGAATTCCTCATTATTATAGCTCCACAGGCCCCTTTTCTGATGTGCGTCTGTGAGCAAGTCGTTTTGGAGCAGGCCCCTTTATATAAAAAGGATATGTGTCACACCCGCCCACTCTCCACGTTGCTGGGTTCAGCTCCACCCCATTCGGCCATTTTTGTAGTTTGATTAGAGATTATACAGTGTCACAGAACATTTTTATTCACACGTTAACAAAATGTCAACAACGGAAGACTTGTCCATCAAGCCTTACATATTCGATCCAGAGCGAGCGAGTTGATAAAGACGACGACGAACCTGCAGAACAACCTCTTCATATGGATGAATTGCAATGGTATGTAACTGTCTTGTGTTGTAAGTGAAAGTCGAGTATTTCTCTTGATAAAACAAGCACACTAACAAGATAAATGACTACGGTCTAATCTTACCACTAAAAATCTGTATTGATAAATTATGACACGTTTAGAAAAGCATCAGAAAACACAGCAGACCATTGATGAAACTCAAGAACAATAATACTGCAGACGTGTAACGTTACTTCAAAACAAAAACAAAGACAGACAAAGGTACTGCTAAACCATGACCGCCATGTGTTTTAAGAAAATAAAGTACTTTATTTTTATTAGCGATATTTACAGCTTATCGAAATGCTCTGTTCGTCGTCTCCAAAGATAGAAGGAATTTACCTCTCATTCAGACGAAGCCGATCGGCAAACCCTTCTTTATACTGGCGGAGGTTGTTGAAGTGGGGATCCTTGAAGTGCTTCGGGTGACTACATCCAACAACCGAACATTTTGACTTGCCATCTCGTAACTTCTGCATCCTACACGCATCAAAGCGAGAAATAAAAAAAATATCAGATTGCTTGAAGTGTTGGGCCGGTAGTCGATGTCCTTATTTGTCAGTTCCGCTGTAAATACTGTGATGTAATTGTTCAAAATACGTCATAGAGAACAGAAAAATCTGAACAGGTTGCCAAATATGACCAAAACAGAATATAAAGATATGAACAAAGCGACTGAATAGAATAATTTCAACTTTTCTGTACTTGTAAGCACTCCAAATATACAACAAAATGGGGCTAAAAAAATGGATTTAGCACGATATGTACCCTTCAAAAAAGCACATTTTATCCAACGGAAATTAATGGAAGTAAACGAGAGTAACACAGTCTCATCCCAAGTCGTCATATAACTGACGTCTTGGGACGTCTTTTGACCATACGTCAACATCCGCCATTTTAGGGTACCCTTAAACCTCGGTTAGTTGACGATCCTGGGCCGTCATACAACTGACGCTTTACCTTTAACGTCAGTTAGGTGACGGGGTAGGTTTAGGGGTAGGTAGGTTTATCTGATAACGCCATCTAACCGACATTCAAGTGTACCCTAAATAGGCGGATGTTGACGTATGGTCAAAAGACGTCCCAAGACGTAAGTTATATGACGTCTCACTGACGAGAGCCATGCAGATTATGAAAAAAAAAAAAAAAATCCCATAGTCTTTCAACCAATGAACCAATCATATCGGGAGAATAAGAATATCAGAGAGATGATAGGGGTGGGCTAAACCAGAAAATGCAATAAACTAAATAAAAATGTGCTCAAAATCACTCAGGCCTGACACATTGATAACATTATTTCAGAATAAATTGTAGGTTTTCGGACAGATCTGAGAACCAAAAATAGCAACACCACAAAACTGCTCGTAATGCAGTTGTGACAAGGCCAGGAAACGCTGGAGGAGATGTGGTACAGTCCCTTGGCCAAACTATATACCATACCAGCACAATTCCCAACGACGTTTCTTCTAATTCACTGCAGAGGAAATGCAGAGCAGCTTAACCTCTATAGACAGAGGCGCTTGCCAGGCAAACAGTGAGACAGTCAGTAAACAGGAACAGTAGGAGAGATTAGTTGAGCCCCCCTCCGCCGGGCGCTATATCGCACATACACACTCCCCTGAGAGCCTAATTAAGAGGAGTGTAGTTTGCGCAACCAACCCAACACAACAGCAGACCCCTACAGTGATCTCTCCTACAGTATGTGTCTCTATCAGTTTTAGTATTCTCTTTGTCTGTCTCACACTTATGCTATTTTCCCCATTTTTATTCCTCTCTATTATATCGCACACTATTGGGAAACTGTATAAACACTGAAAATGCTGCAGGTCACCAAACAGACTGTAGTTATAGCAAAGATTTATACACTGCTTACTATCTCATATTGGTATCTCTAGTTTCCACCGTATTATAAAGCAAAATTTCCAGGCGAAAGAGACAGGGGGAACTATTATGCCCCTTTTTACAAGATGTAGACTATAGTCTAAGGCAGAGGTTGACTTCCCTTCATTTTGACAGACAGGGTCGTTAAAAATTCTGTCATAATCTATTATAACCTGTCATATTAATTTTCATATTTTCATGATAATAAGAAAGTTGAACAGAGAATGTGCATCACTTTTCAGATTTCTTCATGAATGTTTGTCCACCCTGTGAAAAATGAATATGACGGAAGATGTTAAATCTAATCAATAAAATTGTGGCAACAGATTACAATCGATATTATTAATTAAATTTATCAAATTAGAATTGAGTAAGAACTAACCACATGAATTACTTAAATGTTAACCATTTAAAAATGAGTAGAATTTATACATTTTTTAAACAAAAAATATCGGAAAAACAGACTGACGTCAAAGATGAATTACGACACGTAATTGGATGAATGAATTGGATCGACCCCGCCGGAGGTCCTCGTTGGGTTCTGGCAGAGCGCTGAGAAAACGATCAAACTTGACCATCTAGAGATAGTAAAAGTCGTAACAAGCTTTCTCTAAACTCTGTTGGCTTGTTTTTAACAACACTCATGCTATGTTTACACGGAAACGATTCTGAAGAGAAAACGCAAAAGTGGCGTTGCGTTATCACTTTTTATTCTGCGTTTAGACAAGCGTTTTGGGTGTGAAATTCGCGTGCATATGGTGACGCAAAAGTCTGTGAAATTCACTGTAGTATGTCCTCCAGGTGGCTAAGAGTGCATACTACAACAACACCAAGCCCGTGCACCAGCGTACAACCTTCACTGTCAAGCAGAGCTTTGCGTTTTTACCGTTTACACGGGAACGCGGCGGTGGAGCATTTTAAAGATTTCCACTTTGGAGGGTGGTTTCACTTCTTTGCGTTTTTAAGCCCCAAAAACGCCGTCGCCATGTAAACGAAAGGCACATCCGATAAAATATTTTTACGTTTTCACCCGCGAGCGTTCTCGTGTAAACAGGGCCTCAAAGACAACAGGCTCCCTAAGCAGAATCCCAATCAGGGGTGCGTTTCCCGTACAACGACGTAGTTCGCAACTAGCTAGTCACGACTGTTTCCCGAAACCCATTATCGCAAAGTATCGTTCAACCACGTTGGTTTCGCACGTGGTGGAGTAATAACTACTTTTAATGAAACTGTTTGAGATCCAATTAGCGCTAGATTTTTTAATATAAAATACAAACATGTAATCTAAGGACTATTTCTCTCAGTTATTTTTCTTTATTACCAGACTCAATATTTGGCTCGTTCTTACATAGTAGGCTAGAGCACGTTCGCTTCTAAATCGGTACTTAAAATCTTTTGACGAACTAAAAGACGTAAATTCCATTTGTATTTATTCTAAATAAAAGGCACCGGTTGTACTGAATGTCAGCTTGCTTATTTTGCTCAAGGATTTATTACGTCCAAATGTGATGTAATATAGAAACGATGCCTCTAACCACAGGTCGAGAGCTGTCGTTCAAACCACACAACTTTGCGATTCTGTTTGCGAATGTTCGTTGGAACGATTGTTTTGGGAAACACCGACTCGTTGAACTATGCTGATAACGACGGAACTTGCGACCATAGTTGGCTAACGATGCTTTCGGGAAACGCACCGCAATACGGTACGTCTTACTCTCTGTCATCATGAAATGATTCTTTGCCATATCAGTTTAATATTCTTATGGTTTTCAGTGAGCACACATCCGAAGCTCGTGCACAGAAAGCTGGCTGTCAGACGGCGCTTCTCGTGAGTAGTAAACTAAGTCCCATTTTGCGTCTTATTGCTCTTAAACTGTCAAATACACACATGGTCATGTCAAAAACACATAAAGTTTACATAAACACAGTCGGTTATGTTTGTGAACGTAAACAGCAGGGAAAGAAAGTGCTTGAAAAAAAAAACAATATAAATGTGAATTTGGCATAATAGGTCCTCAGTGTTTGACTTTTGTCACTTTTGGAGGTTGGCAATTCAAATAAGTGTCTGGTTTCACTGTATGGGGAAAAAAGGCAGTTCAGAACATTTTAAAAAGTGCTTTTTGTGTTTAAAGGTGCCATCTGGCACATAAAATCAAATCATATTTCATATTCCATACCAGACGGGGGCAGTATATCTCCAGAAAGTGAGTTGTGCTGCGGCCACGCGCACTCTCACGTCTTCAAACAACACAAGCGAGCGCTGTTTTGCTCTCTTTCTCGCGCATATTATTCAAATCATTTGACACGATAGTAAAAGGTCGCAAGAACGCAGTTTCACGTGGAGCGTCTCATAGACGCCTGTCTCAAAAACAAGCTGGTGCATTTCGACGATATGGGAAAATAAAAGCCTGGGCTATTATTTTAAGTTTACGATATTTGTTTTGTTCATATTACACTTTTATTGTTAGTTTGATTTAATCTGACAGACAGCATTCGCTGATGTTGATCAAGCTAGCGCCATTCAGAGCTGCCAACTCTCATGAATTCATTGTGAGACACAGATTCTGTCAATTTTATTAAGCAATTCAAACAATAAATACCGTTTTGGCGCTTGTACATGTTACACGACATCCCTAGCGCACGTGAACCGATCATCTCTACTAGCTAATGGAAAAAGAACATGAACACTGTTGAAAGATACAGTATGCTACAACTTACCAAAATGTATTCCTCATGCATAATATCGACCAATCATTTTTTGAACTGAACTGAAATGTAGTAGTGGGCTGTATTTCCACAAGACTGACATCAGGTTACTCGTGTATTGCAGTTTGGCTGGTGGTAACGTTGCCCGCCCGCATACCGCCTCCCATGGCCGAAACTGGTATTACGACACCTGCCGGGCCGAGGCTAGTAATTTAGCATACTAATTTAGGTTTGTATCTCGGCAGCACTATAACTTGTTGACATCATTGCACTTATTTCTTCTCATTCTTTTGATGCGTGTAGCTCATTTTTTGGATATTTTTACCTCAATTATTACATATGGCACCTTTAATGGAAGGTAGAAATAAAAACGGTTTTAACTTACATATGGCTGAATAAATTATGACAGAATTTTCATTTCAACCCTAAAAGTTTAGCTAGGGTAAAGTAAAGAAATGGAATCATCTAAAAAGAGTTCATTGTCCCATGCACAAATTTTTATATAAATATATAAAAAGATTTTAAATAAATATATTTTAGTTAATATTATGTAAATATATTTTTATTTTATTTTTAATATATTTTAGTTAAATATGTGAATATATTTGTGTCAAAATATTTACCAACTGGAGCGTGTGTTCATATGTTTTAACTTATATTTTCAGAATTGAATGCAGTTATTTAATAGAGTGTGTGCACTGTGCAGTGTTAGAGACTGAATTCTATCTATTGTTTAAGTGTACTTCACTGTTGGTATGTCACTTGCATCATAAATATTGTGCATATTTTCAATACTTAAATGACATCAGGAAAGATGTCAACTAAACAACAATAAATCTAATAATTGTAGTGTTATGGCCTAATAGTCCTAGGAAAGCAACTATCTGTCATTTTACATTGCAGTCAATTCGATTTAAGTACAGCATGTATCATGGTAGCCTGCTGTTGTGAGGAATTACTATGATCAAAATACATTTTCAACCCTTCTTTAGCAAGCTAAACATTTTTTGACCATATATTTTGTCATATATTTTACATTACATTACGTACAGTAAATAACTTGCACACTTAACATCATATATTTTTTGTTATATTTGAGAATATAGTGAACAATACGGAGGCGTATTGCATTCACTTGAAGAAAAAAAATCTACTCTGTTTTTCTGAATTAATGAGTTAATTTTTCATGAGAAAAAAAATTGCTCTGTTTTTCTGAATTAATGAGTTAATTTTTCATGAGAAAAAAAAATTTCTCTGTTTTTCTGAATTAATGAGTGAATTTTTCATGAGAAATTTTTTTTTCTCTGTTTTTCTGAACTAATGAGTTAATTTTTTTTTTAACTAACTCGTTAATTCAGAAAAACAGAGCAAAAAAAAAATTCCATGAAAAATTAACTCATTAATTCAGAAAAACAGAGGAAAACTTTTTTTCTCATTAAAAATTAACTCATTAATTCAGAAAAACAGAGCAAATTTTTTTTTCTCATGAAAAATTAACTCGTTAATTCAGAAAAACAGAGTAGATTTTTTTTTCTTCAAGTGAATGCAATACGCCTCCGTAGAACAACAATGCAAATACATTTCAATGTATTTGGAATATATGCCAACATATTTCAATATATTTCTTTTGTGTATGGGCTGGCACCAGAGTGATGTTTTGATGTTGCAGGATAAAAGTAGCTAGTGACGGTTCCTTATGAGAGTGTGTTGGTCTGTTGGGAAACAATGGCGTGTTTACAAGGTGTCAAGCAGTGTTGGACAATGAAGTCAACAAATGTAGCAAGCAACACTGCCAGCTATACTCTAGAGGAAAAAAATTCTGCTTTCTTTTACAGAAAATAGCTAGTTAATGTATACGCAACAAAAAAAGCTTAATTATGATTCATAGAAGCTAGGCTAATAGCCTAGTTAGAAAGAGCTTATGCCTTCAAACTCCTTGTTCTAGGTCATTACAAAAAACAAACAACCAACAAAAACTACCTTATTAAATATTCAAATTCTTTATACAGTCACAGAACCTTTAAGCACTGCATGTCTTGTCAGTTTTGGCGTCAAATGTGTTAATTGGCGTGAATTCAATCTTACTCAAAAAGTCAGTTTGCTTGAATGAAACCTAATACCCAGTATCATGGTCTGGTTTTTAGTTGAAAATGGTGTCATGTAAAGCAGAATTCCGTCACTCATTAATGCCTATCGCCATTGCGCCCGTTTTGGACAAAATCTCTGATTAATGATTTAAAAGATACGTTTTACTATATGTCCTACCATGTATCTGGTTAGGATATGTTGTTATGTGGTTGAGATGGCGATATTGATTCTTGGCCATAATGTGCAGCGAAGTGGACCAGACATTATGCCGATGGTCAGAAGTCTGGCTCTGCGTGACCAGACAACAATACAGCCATATGACAGTGAGACATACACGCTTTGAGGGCTGTTCTGAACATTATAACGTACTGGCATGCTTGTGTTGCTGAAGAAATGAACAACTGAGTCTATTAGCGACAACCCCCTGGCAGTGGGGGGTTTTAGTCATGGTTATTTGTCTTTTGCAGTCTTCAGACCAATGTTATCTTTGAGGTTGAGTTTGCCCTCTCCCTGCCAAACCTTTGCTTATTGAATATTTGACAATAAAGGCAGGCAACAATAGATACTTTTTATCTTGCTCTTAGCATGTTTTGAAGCAGAAATATTACCTCTTTGACTCAAGATGCACTGGGATATTGAGTTTTGTACATTGTAATGCAGCCTTTGTCGGCCCTGATGCCTCTGAGCTAAGACCCAAATGCAAGTGCACTCTCACACAAAAGAGTCTGGCTATCTATTCATTCAGTCGGGGAAAGAAAATAAAAGACGGTCAAGCATTTGGATTTTTAGACAACCAAGCAAAAGGCCCAAAGATACTTTATTGTATTAATGGTACTTGCAAAGGCAAGCATTACTATTGTTATTGGTCTTACTTAATACTTAGAATTAAGGACTTGAGCAAACTCCCCAACCTTGAAAATTAAACGTTGCCATATAACTCGTCCTGCTCCGTTTGTGCTATAGTACCTCAAATAGAGTGGCTTGTTAAAGGGACACTCCACTTTTTTTTGGAAATAATAACTCCCTCAGAGATTAAACAGTTGAGTTTTACCGTTTTCGAATCCATTCAGCCGATTTTCTGACATTCAGAAGAATATCAGTAACCAGACCGTTTCTGGTCTCATTGACTTCCATATATATTTTTTCCTACTATAGAAGTCAATAAGACCAGAAACGGTCTGGTTACTGATATTCTTCTAAATAGCAAAAAATCGGCTGAATTGTTTCGAAACCGGTAAAACTCAACTGTTTAACTCTGAGGGAGTTGTAAAATGAGCCTATTTCCAAAAAAAAAAAAAATCCCTTTAAGGGCTACGTCGCCCGTGACCTTTTGAACGTAATTACGTAATACGTGACGTTACAAACGCCCCTCAGAGAATATAGCAAGGCTAGCATTTGTCCTTATAAAAGTTACATTTTTGGAATAAGTTTTGAAATAACCAATCGTTTCGCGTGATAAGACCCTTATTCATCGTCTGGTGTCGTTTAAAGACATTTGAAGCTGTATCTGAAACTGTTATTAACACTGTCTTTTGGACCTCGAACCATCCGGTTCCCATTGAAGTCCATTATATGGAGAAAAATCCTGGAATGTTTTCATCAAAAACCTAAATTTCTTTTCGACTGAGGAAAGAAAGACATGGACATCTTGGATGACATGGGGGTGAGTAAATTATCAGCAAAAGTTTTTTCAAAAGTGAACTAATCCTTTAATTGTTACAGTACTACTCTCCCGAGACCATCTAGCAATGCCCTAGCAGCTACCCTGAGCATTTATAGCAACATGCAAGAAACCAGTCAGAACACCTTAGCAAGAGCATAGCAACACCCTCCTATGGCAACCCTGGGCAAGCACCACTCACACTGTCTTCCAAGATAGATGCTGAATACTTGGAGTGGAAAAGGATGAGCAGAGTGGAAAACAGAGATGAGCTGGAGGCTCTTTTCCCCAGGGCCGGGGGATGTGGAGAGCATGTTTGCCTCAGTAAGCAGGAATGGGAGTGTGGCTGCTAAAGCGGGGGTAGAATTCAGCTTATGCTGACAAAAGTAAATTCCCGCTGTTCTGGTATAGTAAGAGGGTCATGATTCGTAAATATCTCTAGCAGACAGAGATGTATCATTGTCTGGTGTATGGTTGTGTGGGACACACAAATGCGACTAGACATTTTCAAACACTTATTGAAAACATAATACATTTACATAATAAAGCACATTAAAGCTGCCATGTGTAATTTCTGGGCCTCTCATATAGTCTGTTCACTCTTCATCTAATGCATATTACACATAAAACTGTCCCGTATGTATAAAACTTCACAAAAACAGTCCTAAGGTTTATCCTAAGCGTCAAAACATTCTTCGTAAAAATAAGGAATTTTCTAGTAGGAGACTTTTATAAAGAAGCTAAAAGCAACTTTTAGTAAAGTTTAAGACTGAACTGAAAGACTGAACTTTCTTCAGTCGAAAAGAAATTAAGGTTTTTGATGAAAACAGTCCAGGATTTTTCTCCATATAATGGACTTCAATGGGAACCAAACGGATCAAGGTCCAAATGAGAGTTTCAGTGCAGCTTCAAAGGGCTTTAAACGACACCAGATGATGAATAAGGATCTTATAGGACCCTTCGAGTCATGACTCGAAAAAAGATTTGTTCATTTTGATGAACGAGTTTGAACAGGAGAGTCACGAACGCTCATCACAGAACAGAGCAAGGCGAACATTTGTGCTTATAAGACTTAAACTTTTTTATCTATTTTTTAAATGAGCGATCGTTTCGCTAGAGAAGACCCTTATTCATCATCTGGTGTCGTTTAAAGCCCTTTGAAGCTGCACTGAAACTCTCATTTGGTCCTTGAACCGTTTGGTTCCCAATGAAGTCCATTATATGGAGAAAATCCTGCAATGTTTTAATCAAAAACCTTCATTTCTTTTCGACTGAAGAAAGAAAGACATGGACATCTTAGTTTGCCTTTTTTAGCCAAATATTTTTTGTCAGATAAATACCTTCACCAAGGTTAGCGTTTTGTTCTTCCTTAATATTTTTGGGGGAAAAAAATATTTCTCTCACATTCTGATGGACTGAAGGGCTCAATTCATCACCGGTTCACTGCTGAATTTTTTCAGATGCCAAGAAATGTCATTATTACTTTTCATTACTGCAGTCAGAGCATTGATTTGTAGAGTGGGAGAAGTTATAACATTTTTTACCACAGCAGTTTCACACAGAATACCTTTACGATCAAGCCTGTATCATTTATTTAACTCCCTGTCATCATAACATAGCAAACATATACTCCAATTCATGTTCTCCTTCTCTCTGCTGCCATCTTCTTAGTCCTAGGTTTTGATACCTCTCCAGCACTATTAAATAATTTAGGTTTAGAGACGCATTACCAATTTAACTGAGACCTAGTTTTAACACTTAGCACCTCTAGCAATAAGAGTCAAATTACGTCATTCTTAGAATTTTGACACACTTAAAGGGATAGTTCACTTTGAAATTCATGTTTTATCTTACCTCAAGGGCATCCAAGATGTAGGTGTCTTTGTTTCCCCAGTAGTTTCAATTTTTATATTTTTAGGTCAAACCGTTCTTGATTCTTGTTTCTTGTCATATAATGGAGGTCTATGGTCACCACCCCAAAGAGCATGCACAGAGAAGTCCAAATTAAATTATGATTTAATGACTCGTAAATGTACATTGATGGCCTGAGACACAAACGAGCGGTTTGTGTGAGAAAACCGTGTGCGTTTTTACCTCTTTTAGCCACGTCCAAGTGATCTGAGGGCGTGGGTGCTTCGGTCTGTACAAGCGGCGGAAGTGATCTCTCACGCGGTTGCGGAAAAAAATTAACGTTGTCTGTTGATATATCAAAATATCGTCATCCATTGCAATTTCCTGTATATCTAAATATGTTTAGATCTTCACAGTGAAGGGTAAGACTTACCAAAGCTCTGTGTAAACAAGTGGCGAGAGATCACTTCCGGCATTTTCCAGCGCTTGCGCAGAGAGAAGCTCCCGCGCTCCAAGATCCAAGATCACTTGGAGGTAAAAACCATATAAATACTGTTCGTTTTCTCACACAAACCGCTCGTTTCGTGTCTTAGGCCATCAATGTGTACTTACATTTACGAGTCATTAAATCATGTTTAATTTGGACTTCTCTGTGCATGCGCTTTAAGGTGGTGACCATAGACCTCCATTATATGACTGACAGACAAGAACGGTTTGACCTCAAAATTGAAACATCTTGGATGTCCTTGAGGTAAGCTAAAACATACCAAAAATTAATTTCAAAGTGAACTATCCCTTTAAGACAAAAATTTTACTCTAAATGCCTTTGATTTTCTGACAGAAACAGGGGCGGTTCTACAGGGGGGCAAGGGGGGGCAGGTGCCCCCCCACTCTAGAGCCTTGCCCCCCCAGCTGCCCCCCTAACTTTGATGATCCAAAAAAATGTACTTGTAAAAATAACCTGCCACTCCACACGCTTCTCAAAATAGTGAAATAAACAATACATTTACCAAAAGTGAACAATTTAATTTTGTCATTTTAAATGTAGCCTATTATTAGCCCCTCCCCCTGATTCAACGTGCAGCAGAGCGGCGTTCGCTCAGTCTGGCTCTCTCACGCACTCACACACACAGCGAGTCTGCTGTGGGGCGGTGGAGTGGCCCTGCAACCCGACTGGAGAGACTGAGCTGCCCCAGAGCCTCTGAAGGTGAAGTGAGTTTCCCCAGGTGTAGTTTAAACACACGTTTAACTTAGTTACATTTGTAATGAATGTATTGTATGCTAAAGACGATTCAGGATCAGCAAAAACAGCGAGTCTATTACATTAGCCAAAATCATCGGTCAAATCGCTCCCTCGTGATCTTTAAGAGCACTCTTCCCTTTGATTATCTAATTTCGATTTTAGTAAAGACAAGAACAGCTTAATAAAATATAAAATATTGTTTGTATCCATAACGTTAACTGATGATCTCCGCTGTTACGTTACAACACACATCGCCAGTTAGGAGAACGATCATTTGATTCGCTTTTCGGTTGCGCGCCTAAATGGCCAAATGAATACATAAATATATCAAAATGCCAAGTCGAGTATTCACGTAAACACAGTAGAAGTAGCTACTGTGTAACTGTAAGTAGGCTACTGTAAGTATGAGAAACTATGCTCAGTTGATAACTCACCTCATTGTGAAAGCCCTTCACAATTAATATTGAAACATTGTTTGCTAAATATTTGTTTGTTTTTAGTTGTCTATGGACCTAATAATTAGCCTAATACTGTTGAAATTTCATTGAAAAAAGCATGTCTTTAATAATATTATTATATACACTACTAAGATTTTTTATGTTTTTAAAAGAAGTCTCTTGGGCTCACCAAGGCTGCAATTATTTGATAAAAAATACAAAAAAAACAGTAATATTGTGAAAAATATTATTACAATTTAAAACAGCAGTTTTCTATGTGAATATATAGTGAAGTGTAATTTATTCCTGTGTTCAAAGCTGAATTTACAGCATCAGTCTGCAGTGTCACATTATAATATGATGCTCAAGAAACATTTATGATTATTATCCATGTTGAAAACTGTTTTTTACATTTTTATTTCAGGATTCTTTGATGAATAGAAAGTTCAAAAGAACAGAATTGATCTGAAATGGAAAGCTTTTGTAACATTAATCTCAAAGTTTGGGGTCAGTAAGAATTTATTTTTTATTTTTAGGGGAAAGAAATTAGAAAATGCTTTTTCTTGAGCATAAAATCAGCATATTAGAATGATTTCTGAAGGATCATGTGACCCTGAAAACGGATGTGTAATCAGCAACAGTAATGATGTTAAAAATTCAACTTTCAAATTACATTTTAAAATATATTAAAATAGAAAACAGATATTTTAAATCGTCATAATATTTCACAATATTACTGTTTGTCTTTTTTTTTTTCATCAAATTAAGCAGCCTTGGTGAGCAGAAGAAACTTCATTTAAAAACATAAAAAAATCTTACTGATCTAAAACTTTTGACCAGTAGTGTATATCTTTTACTGAGGCTCTTTTGAAACAATGCATTAACCATAAATAATAAAAAAAAATGGTACCTGACCTCAGTCAAGCAGTTCTATAAATCCAATTCCTCTCAGATATCAATCAATGAAACCAGGTTATAACTGGGGAAATAACAAATACAATAGGATTAAGTAGTCTAAACATACAGTAACTGGTGTGTGCATGTGATAAATCTTTAGGGCCCGAGCACCGGGACCCTCTTGGAATTGCTCTGTTTATTATTATTATTATTATTCTCCAAGATGAATCGTACTTTTGAGGCCTAATTCTGATTTTATATTTGTTGTAAGCTACTTAGTAGCTACATGGCCCTACAGTGTAATGTAAGGATAACCAGAGATTTCACATATTGACTTTTGCATGGGAGTAGTTGAAGAAAGTAGCTGGAGCCTAACCATGAAAAGGAAGGCTAAAAGTGGGGATATTGCCAGCTTTTTTGTGAAAAAAAAAAAAAAAAATCAAAACTAGTACACAGGAGGAAGAGCGTGAGGGAAAAGAAAGGCAGTAAACTGGAGAGACCAGGAGGGTCATTTGTGGACTGTAATTATACCTTTTTAATTATAATAAGAACTGGAGTATTGTCCGCTGTTTTATTCCTGTCCTCTGCATCTTGGACACAAATATTGTACTTTTTAAAATAAATTTTCATTTAGCTTTTTATACTTTTACTTTTTTTTAAATGCACAATTTTGTTTGAACACTGCACTGGGCTTATTCTTGTTGTGAATTTAAAACCTTTGTAGTGTGTAAGGACACGATTAAACAATATCTAATATACTTTAAAAGTGTTTTTATGTTTGTTTTGTTAAAGCAATTCACATATAGGGATTGCCATACCGTCTACCCCTGCCACCCTGCCAAGACCTCTTGCCACCCCTTTGCCCCCCCATGTAAAATTTTCTAGATCCGCCACTGGACAGAAACATTTGTTTTTTATGAGTCTGCCCTGAACAAATTACATTTTAAAAGGCACTCGTGCAAAAAACGAATCACTGGATTTCTCTAAATTTGCCTAGTTTGTGAGTTTGTAATATTGACAGCTAGCAGTTAAAATGGGACTGT
Source organism: Pimephales promelas (assembly GCF_016745375.1). The sequence goes on from NW_024121987.1 coordinate 18,159,951, forward strand.
GTATTGGACTTTCCAAGAGATTTCCAATATATATATGGAACAATAGGGAAGAAAAGACTATCACAACTTCTGTTTCATGTTTTAATTGCATAAAAGCTCCCCAAACACTCACTTTCCTCCCCTTCCTGTCCTGGTTCCCATCCGCTTTTATTCAGTCAAATGTAATCCAGTTGGAAGTTGACATTTTGAGCTGCTCTATTGTTGAAATTGCCTTTGCACATTACGCTGGGACAGAAGGACAAAGTGTTTTTACATTGAAACAATTACACACGATTAAGCTGTGAAGTGAAACACCACACATACATGAATAATTGAACATTTAATTTTTCACAAACGTATTATGTGCATTATGAAGGGCCTAATTGCTGTGATAGCTACTTTGATTAAAATTAGTGCAGGTAAAGGCCCTGAGGACCTTTTCTGTTCAAAGTATTTCATTAATCAACCAGCTGATTACATAGCATTCTCTCACTCATATCCTCAAAGAGCCTTATTTTCTCCAGCTTTTTTTATGTCCTTGTGTTAATTTTTCTGGAATTCTTTATTTTTTAGTACAATGACGAAAGGACGCGGAGGATGGGGAGAATGTGGTAGGGAAATGTCACCACTCACTAACCACAAAGCCATCTCTTCCTCAGCTTGGTTCTTCCTTGTCTTACTCTCACTATCTCACTTCCCTCCCAAAGTGTTGATGTATGGGTCGGGCGACAGGTAAAACAAACACGGGCCCAATCAATGCTGTAAAAAGGCAGTAAATAAGCACGGATGTCGGCAGCATTGGAAAGAGAGATGAAGGACAGCGGAAGGGAGGGAGAGGAGGAGTTCATTGCTCCATTTCCCAGCATAATATCCCATTTACCTGTCAGTGTAGACCATAAAATGGCCTGACTTGGTGTGGTGTGGCTCTATTGCAATGAACCAAAGCACATTTCAAAGGCTTATATGGTAAATAGCCTGTCCATATGTGAAATGATGATACAGATGAATATGTTAGATTAGTGTTCAACGTTGCAAAGACCTACATGGCTGCGCCACCAGAATAAGTTGGAAATGTGGAATTGTTTTCATTATGGAAATGTGCTGGTTTCCTCACCAGCTTCCTCTTAACCAGCAATAAAACTCTTCTTAACCTGCAATACATACTTGGTCAGTCAATATCTAACATCTAAATATTGCTGGTGCACTGTAAAAAAAAATATTGTTGGTTTAACTTAAAAATGAAGTAACCTGGTTGCCTTAAAATTTTAAGTTTATTGAACTGGAAAAATTAAGTTAATACAATGAAGGAGATTGATTTAAGCATTAGAAACTCAAAATATTATGTTATCTGAACTACATAAATGATTTAAGCTGATTTAACAAAAAAAAAATGTTGTGATTACAAATCATGAAAATATGTTATTTTATTTTTTTTACAGTGTATAGGTCTTAGAGTTCAATTGTTAGAAATACTAAGTAGGATGTACTCAAAAATAAGCATGCGGAATATTCAGTGCTTCATTGATAGGACCCAGGAACTGTTTGGAAGCCCTGGTGTAAGAAATGAAAAAATATTGTTAGGTCCTCCTTTTAAAATAGCTAGCGTTTTAGGTGACCTAGTCCTAGAGTACAGATAAAAGTTGTTTTTTTTCTGAAATAAGTAAATTCAAATTAAAAACATGGGTTCAGTTACCCAACGCTTGTGGTGAAATGAATCAAAGAGAGGCAACTATGGGATGGGTTCTTGATTTCTTGTAATGTCAATGTCAAGTTTATTTGTATAGCAGTACTACCCAGATAGCAAACTGACATTGAATCAACGTGGAAATATGACATCGAAACAACGTTGATCTGACATTGTTTTGCTCATCGAATTAACGTTGAACCAACGTCAGACGCGTCAAAACTAACGGAAAATCAACTTGAAATCAACGCGTTGTTTCAACGTTATGAAAGCAAACCAATTTTCGATTTTCATTTAGCTTTGAAGAATGCCGCGTCTGTCGTTGGTTCAACGTTAATTCGATGAGCAAAATCAACGTTGTTTCAATGTCATGAAAGACGTCGTTTCCACGTTGATTCAATGTCAGTTTGCTATCTGGGTAACCACAACACCAGTTGACCAGTGTGCTTCACATCAAATACTAAAGACACAAAAACGGAGAGAATAAAAAACAGCATACAAATACTTATTTCATCCATAGTCATATGCTAAATCAAAAAGTTAGGTTTTTAACCTCGATTTAAAAACAGACAGGAAAGGAGCTAAGATATTAAAAGGTAACGCATTCCACAGTTTTGGAGCAGCAACTGAAAACACGCGGTCACCCCTACTTTTCAACTTAGATTTCAATATTCATAGTAGTCTCTGACGTTTGACGACCGGAGAGACATAACTTAATGATCTTCTGCCAGTAGTTCCGAAAGGTAAGGGGGGGCCAAACCATTTAAGGATTTGAAGACCAATAGAAGGATTTTAAAATCAACCCGGTATCGTACAGGCAACCAGTGCAAATGACGTAGCACTGGAGTAATATGGTCCCGTTTTCTAGTACCTGTTAGAAGTCTTGCCGTCGCATTTTGTACTTTCTGTAACCAGGATAGAGCTGATTGGCTGATCCCATAATACAGTGAGTTACAGTAGTCTAGCCTCAATGTTAAGAATGCATGAATAAGTCATAAAGCAAAGAGACGGGTCTGGAAAAAACAGGATTTGACCACTGAGCTTATCTGCTTGTCAAATTTCAGACCATCATTAAAAACAACACCCAAGTTCTTTACCAAAGATTTTGCGGAAAGAGTTAAAGGGATAGTTCACCCAAAAATTAAAATTAAGTCATTAATTACTCACCCCCATGCTGTACCAGCCCCGTAAGACCTTTGTTCGTCTTCAGAACACAAATGAAGATATTTTTGATTAAATTTGAGAGCATCATTACCACATATAGGCAACCTAAGGGAATGAAACTTGACGGCCCAGAAAGTCCTAAACCTAAACCACTCTAGGGCAGGTCCTTTGATTCCCACCCAATGCTCTAAACAAGCAAGAAGAATCGCATGATCTACCGTATCAAAGGCCGCACTCAAATCTAGCATTATAACTACAGTAGAAACCCCAGAGTCAGCAGCTATTAGCACATCGTTTAGAACTTTCAAGAGTGCAGTCTCTGTGGAGTATGCAAGTTATCTAATTATATGGGTTTTTGGATATTGTTACTGGAAACAAAACAAAAATAATTAACAGTGTAAACTACAGTAAATATTCTTATGCATAATATCACTAACAAAACAAAAAAAAACGAAAAATGTTCATTTTACATGTCAAACTCAAACGATCTCTTCCCGTCTTAAGTGGGCTCTTTCTTGTCCAGACTAATAGACCAGTCTTTGTGAAACTAGATATTGAGTCTAGTAATATTGACTGTATGAGACTAATGAAGCCTAGATTTACTAGTATCATGTCTGCCAAACTTATGAAACTGGTTATGTGACACAAACGTCAAAATGTTTAAGCAGACATTCTGAGAGTTGTGGGAATGGGGACAAGCTGAGAGTTATTGTGGGAATGGAGCGAGGCCTGTGGTGTGAGTGCTAATGAGCGTCACCTACTCGTCACACCAGAGTCTCACGGAGAAGCTCCAGAAGGATAAAAGGGGCGGTGAAGATAGTGAAGGACAAGAGAGGCCTGGTGTAACTGGCGTAGGCCTGTAAGATCTGTGCGTGTAAACCTCACTCCCCTGATCTCAAGAGGAGCTCTAGCGACTGACGTTTAGCCTCCTTGTTAGAGACGCCTGCCTAGGACTGGTTACACAGGGCCGTTAGTGTTGCACTTTATGTTTGTAAGCAGCAGTTTTCCGTGAGGGGCTGCCAATTTACTTTAGTTCTGACGTTTGTTTATTTTTCCGTTAAAGTTACGTTTAACGATCAACGGTTTCTGCCTCTTTCTTTCCGGAGTCTTTAAAGGGATAGTTCACCCAAAAATGAAAATTCTGTCAGTATTTACTCACCCTCATGTTGTTCCAACCCCGTAAGACCGTCGTTCATCTTCAGAACACAAATTTAGATATTTTTGATTAAAATTGAGAGCTGGATCACTCCTCCATAATAGTCCATAGGCTTCTTGAGGGATTGAAACTTGCCGGCCTTAAAAAGTTATTAAAGACATTGTTAAAATAGTCCCAGTGACTACAGTGGCTCAATCGTAACTTTATCAAGTGACGAGAATACTTTTGTGCACAAAAAAACAACAAAAATAACGACTTTATTTCAACTATTCATTTACTTCTCTCTCTGCCTCGAGTCAGGTTACTAGTTTAATAGCGTAAGCTTCTGTTATTGTACGTCACGCATCACACACATGACCAGCGTCGGCCAATAGTGAGCCTACGTGTGACGTAGCTTTACGCAATCACACTACGTTAACTGACTAGTGGCTCATAGAGAAGGAAGTGAATAGTTGAAATAAAGTCCTTATTTTTGTTTGTTTTTGCACACAAAAAGTGTTCTCGTCACTTGATAAAGTTAAGATTGAGCCACTGTAGTCACTTGGACTATTTTAACGATGTCTTTAATAACTTTTCGAGGCCGGCAAGTTTCAATCCCTCAAGAAGCCTATGGACTAGTATGCAGGAGTGATCCAGCTCTCAGATAGAGCCCGACCGATTAAGGATTTTTGAAGGCCAATACCGATACAAATATTTTTTTGGTTTTAAAATCCGATATATCGGCCGATATTTATTTATTAATTTTTTTTCAGAAAGGCGCAACAAAACATTAACAGATTTCCCTAACATTAGTTATTTGTAGTTATTTATGAGTTTTAACCAAAATAATATGATAATGCATTTTAAAAAGAAACTTTCGAAAAGTTTCTTTTATTGCCACAACAGAACAGACTGATGATAGTGGCATTAGCTAGCTTTATGGTTAGCTAGTCTATGATGAGCCATAATTTAACAATGGATTACGTCATACTGCAAATTGTAAAACATACATTTTCAATATAACTGGCCAAGGAAACTTCCGCCAGCCACACATTTTGTCATGCTTATTTGAGTTAAGAGAACTGATGGGGATGTTCTTTTAATTGTTATTCAAGCAATGTATGTATCATGACCAACTCAACGAGTGTTGCCAACAGGAACGGTTTAGAGTGCCCTCTGGTGAACAAACTACACAACACTCATGACATGGTTCAAGCGTGTTTCGTCCGTTTTTATTGTATTTTTGAAATATTCATTTATCGTCCATTATAACTGCCGATACCGATAGTTTGGAAAATGCCTAATATCGGTCTGCCGATATATCGGTCTGGCTCTACTCTCAGATTTCATCAAAATATCTTAATTTGTGTTCCGAAGATGAACGACGGTCTTACGGGGTTGGAACAACATGAGGGTGAACTATCCCTTTAACATTGTATGATCGCAAAACACTTTTACCATAGTGCATGAATTGCGAACTGGATCGAAGTATTGTGCAAGTGTGAAAAGGAATAAAAGTCGGTGATGTTTTACTGCCACTAACATTCATTTAAGCTGGAAACTGCTGTGAATTGTCCTAATATGAGTATATTTAGGGGTTTTGTACATTCATGATGCTGTTTTCATTAGTTCTTTCTTTCTCAACAGGTCTCTCGTGTCCCTCATGACAACTGCCTTTGTTGCTGGGGGTGGAGAAACAGGCATCACACAGGGACAGTGTTGGTGAGTCTAGGGTTGCAACGGTATGAGATTTTCACGGTATGATAATCGTCTCAGAAAATATCACGGTTTCACGGTTTCACGGTATACGATATTAAAACTATCATTATTATAATCAGCATCAGCTACAATGGCCCTTAAATGAATAAAAACAGATATTGTTTTTGGTTGAACATGGTTTATTGTAACAAAGGTTTTTTCAATAGAGTCTTTATGAAATGTATATTTATTTCCTCAGAAATTCTGGGTTGTCTGAAATAACTGATCTGGATTCTGTGATTGAATACAAAATGTATTTTTGAGAATGCAATCAGATAAAATGTAACAACTTTAGTTTGTCTACACAAGAGAAGTTTAATAAATTAAAACATGGACAAAAAAAATATACACAATAGTAAAATATTTTAATCATAGGCTAAACCAAACTTTTTTTTTTCCAGGTTGTAGGGGAGAGCGGGGCACAACCTAACGCTTTTTGCTTTTGGCTCAATTAATTAAAAAATAATTAGGTTAGATTAATACTTTTTTTTACACAAGCAACATGCACATCTCTGCTACAAATGAACACTTAAAGTTTTTTTCTAGGACCTACCATTTTCGTACAGTTGGACTGAAAGTGACAGAAGTGCAAATGTTACAACTTACCCCATATGCGGGGTTAATTGTAACAGAGAGAGGGGTTAGTTGTAACACTTGTGTGTAACACACATAATTCAGTACTATTTTATTTGTATAGTTTGATATTGTTTGTGCATCTGTATAGACAGATATCCATACATATCCCTCATCCAATCATCCTTCTATTATGGATCAATATCATGGATAGAGACATAGAAAAGGGCTGCATAGTTTTGCAATAAATAATAATAAATAAAATTATAAATATTGTAATTGCAATTAAATTAGATTTGTGTGTGGCAGCTGCATGATGTACAATTATTATTATTATTAATAATAACAGTAATGATAATACAAATTAGCTTAAAATAAAAATTTAAAGGTTTTATTGCATTAATAACAGGCCATATTTTTAATAAATAAACAAGTTAGCATTCATAGAACACTAAATTTTAAACATTTTAAATCCCAACATTGTTTGTGAACGTCTAACAAAGTTAAATGTATACTCAAACCTGAAAAGTTGTGTGGCTCCGTTTTCATTTGATTATAATTGTACACTTGGAGGCTTAGTTGTACCACTCTGTTAGAATTAACCCCGCTGTGTATTACATATTTTAAACCTAGCTAACAGTCGCTAGGAATTGCTGACATGTTTCAAAACGGTGCTATGTTTGAGCCAACAAGACGGTGATTAAGGCAATATAAAGTTAGATTTGGAAACGTATACACCCAACTCAGAAACCGAAAAAAACCTATGATGAAAAAAATTACTTTCATGGTGTCAAAACACTCTTTGTCCAGTATCTTCACGAACAGGGCCGGCTTTGCCGACAGGCGACACAGGCGGCCGCCTGGGGCGCCATCTGCTGGACGGGGCGCAAATTGCAGAATTAAAAAAAAAAGTTAATTAAATGTATCGTGTTATGAAAGCTGCGCACACGCTGTAAACTTTTACTGTGCATTGTCCACACACTGCTTGTATTTGTCCATTTCTTTTACAAGATTATACGATCATAAAAAACGACCGAGTGACTCAGACAGGCAGCTGTCAAACTCACGCGCGTTGCTCAGCAACCGGGAGTGGCGCGACAACATCTGACAGCTGGTTTTAGCGCTTTAGTTTCCTCGGTGTGATACGCACGGTTCCGTGCCTTCGGCTCAAAATAGTCCTCGTCGGCTTTGTTTCGACATGTTGACAAGGGGATGCCCGCGTATATTCAAAATGGTTGGCACACGCTGCTTTGTTTACGTTATGTGTATCTGCAGCCGGCCGACAGCGTCGGTTTTCCTTTTTGAATGACGAATATAGACTAATATATCTGCAGAAATAGACAGTTGGCTCATTGCACGCAGGCGCAGAATGCACATTATAGCTCACAGTCGCCTGTAGATCTCTCGCGGTGTGTTCAAGTCATGGTGCAAGTGCAGCTTTTTACCCCGACGAGAGAGGACGAGAGGCGACAACACAGTCGGCTTTCATCAGCGCTAGTTCGTCGGCGTTATATTCACCTTCAAATGGTCTTCGTTTCCTGTTTACACTTCTGGGCTTTGGGGTCTATACGACCCCAACAATTGATTGAGTAATTCTACAAAAAATATAAATTTTTAATCATACAAATATTATATATATATATACACTCACCGGCCACTTTATTAGGTACACCTGTCCAACTGCTCGTTAACACTTAATTTCTAAGCAGCCAATCACATGGCGGCAACTCAGTGCATTTAGGCATGTAGACATGGTCAAGACAATCTCCTGCAGTTCAAACCGAGCATCAGTATGGGGAAGAAAGGTGATTTGAGTGACTTTGAACGTGGCATGATTGTTGGTGCCAGAAGGGCTGGTCTGAGTATTTCAGAAACTGCTAATCTACTGGGATTTTCACGCACAACCATCTCTAGGGTTTACAGAGAATGGTCCGAAAAAGAAAAAACATCCAGTGAGCGGCAGTTCTGTGGGCGGAAATGCCTTGTTGATGCCAGAGGTCAGAGGAGAATGGCCAGACTGGTTCGAGCTGATAGAAGGGCAACAGTGACTCAAATAACCACCCGTTACAACCAAGGTGGGCAGAAGAGCATCTCTGAACGCTACAGCAGCAGAAGACCACACCGGGTGCCACTCCTTTCAGCTAAGAACAGGAAACTGAGGCTACAATTTGCACAAGCTCATCGAAATTGGACAATAGAAGATTGGAAAAACGTTGCCTGGTCTGATGAGTCTCGATTTCTGCTGCGACATTCGGATGGTAGGGTCAGAATTTGGCGTCTACAACATGAAAGCATGGATCCATCCTGCCTTGTATCAACGGTTCAGGCTGGTGGTGGTGGTGTCATGGTGTGGGGAATATTTTCTTGGTACTCTTTGGGCCCCTTGGTACCAATTGAGCATCGTTGCAACGCCACAGCCTACCTGAGTATTGTTGCTGACCATGTCCATCCCTTTATGACCACAATGTACCCAACTTCTGATGGCTACTTTCAGCAGGATAATGCGCCATGTCATAAAGCTGGAATCATCTCAGACTGGTTTCTTGAACATGACAATGAGTTCGCTGTTCTCAAATGGCCTCCACAGTCACCAGATCTCAATCCAATAGAGCATCTTTGGGATGTGGTGGAACGGGAGATTCGCATCATGGATGTGCAGCCGACAAATCTGCGGCAACTGTGTGATGCCATCATGTCAATATGGACCAAACTCCCTGAGGAATGCTTCCAGCACCTTGTTGAATCTATGCCACGAAGTATTGAGGCAGTTCTGAAGGCAAAAGGGGGTCCAACCCGTTACTAGCATGGGGTACCTAATAAAGTGGCCGGTGAGTGTATATATATATATATATATATATATATATATATTGTTTACTTCTCATCTATTCATTAATGCTGTGTTTTTGGAGATATAAAGTACTTTTGTATCCATATTCCACACAATTCCTCAACTACATTAGCTTGCATATGAATTTTATTTTTTTAATGATACATTGCATTTATGCTCTAGTACTAGGCCTTTATTTCTGTGTAAAAATTTTCAGATTTATGCAGGATTTTTTTTTGACACATGAAGAAAATATTTGTATTTATTTATTTTTCTTACTTTTTTTTTGTTTACATGGGGGGGGGGGGTGGAGGGGGGGCGGTTGAGGGCACTCTCGCCTTGGCCACCAAATAACCTAGAGCCGGGCCTGTTCACGAAATATAATCAAAACTTTCCGCAAATTCGCGGGAGACCGTCTTCTGGCAGCAAGAGAAAAATAGCGGAAAGACAGCCTGCTTGATCCTGACGAACTGTGTAAACGGTCCGTGTTACATTTAACCCCGCGTTAACACCTACTGAACACCTATGAGTTTCAGTCAGTGTATTTGATGATTATTCTTTAAAAAAATAATTATAAAGTGCACATTAAGTGTTCTATGTCTAGATATGTTCATGTGTTCACGTCTTCGTAGTGGCTGAGACAGCTTTAAAAACCATGAGCGTCATGCGTACTTGAGTGTGTACTAGATCTACTAGACGAAACGGCGCTGCTCATTCAGAGACACGCTGAAGGGGCTTGCACACCAGTCTTTTTGCGTTGTATATTCACAGACACGCACATCGCGATTTGATTTAGGCTACTGCATAGCTATATTTTGCTTTATTTATCCATCTATCTTTTTAAATCGCACATTTTACGTGGCATCTGTTTTGTAACGCAAAAAGACGCATGTGTGCGTCTTTTTGACAGACCGGGATTCCCTCAGCATGACAGAAATAATATGGCCTTAAGTTATAAAAGTTATGAATAACCTTTATCTTCACGGAGGGATGGTGTTCCTAAATATGGGAGAACATGTTCGACGTGTTTACTCCTTTTGCAGCCACTCTTCGTCCACATATCTTGCAAACTGGATATCCATCTTCAAGGACAACATCACGATCGTTTTTCGGATATAAGTTACAAAATATTCCCATACTGCAGATTTTATTTATTTTTTTTGGCGGGAGATAGAGATTCGCAGCCTCTGTCTCGGACATTTTCAGCGCTGTACGGATATGGAGTAAGCAGTCAAGCTGAAAGAAGTTGCATGCGGCAGTGCAGGTGAATTCTTTTTTTTATATTTTTTTTTTTACCGCGGATAAGCAAATGTGCACGATATGATAATCGTACATGTCAATATCGCGATAAACCGTCATACCGGTATACCGTTACAAACCTAGGTGAGTCACACGTCCCATAAGGCTCAGGCTTAGAAGCGCACACACACGAAAAGACACAACTCACAGGAAAGAAACAAACCTCTTTATATCTCAACTGTTTCCACACAGGTCTGGTCTGAGAAAATCGCTTTTGATGTTAGTTGACCAGCATGGACTTTCCATTGATGCTTGTTAACCTGCTGGTTAATCTTGTTAAGAAGCCTAGCATCCCAGCAGGCAAATGCTTTTCAAAAGGGTCCTCACATCAGCCAAGAGAAACAAGGATCGAGGAATGATTTTGATTCCTTGTATAGGCTGACTTAAGCTGAGTCTTAATCAGAAACCAAAGCTCCTGAAGCTAGTGTGAATTTCATCTTCTCCTTCAGGCTTCCAGAGGCCTGTGAAATTACCAATCACACAAACCTTCTTTAAGAATCCCAATCAGGGGCCTCATTTTCCACTCCGCTGGCTCGTGCCGCTGTCCTCCTCTCTTACTGCTGATCACAGAGCAGAGGTGGAGCGCGAGCAAGGAGTTGCCATAGATACATATGGTTGCAGGTGCACAGGATCTGTTAGCTAGAATACATTTGCTTCTCCCTATGTGTGTGTGTGTGTGACAATGTGAGAAAGCAGAGTGACTCATGTTTCCTCACTTAGACTGTGTTGACTACACATTGTAAACACTAGAACCCTGCATATTACTTCAGTAATTCATTGAAAACAGCTTGATTATTGATTCATAGGTATCCGAGTGGCTATTCAGCTGCAATTACCCTTTACTTGAAGGGGTGTGCACAAGACTGGCATGACACCTTCATAACCATGACATGATTTATACATGTTTATGACCCTTATACACCGTCTGGTGTCGTTTAAAGCCCTTTGAAGCTGCACTGAAACTCTCATTTGGACCTTGAACTGTTTGGTTCCCAATGAAGTCCATTATATGGAGAAAATGCTGTAATGTTTTCATCAAAAACCTTCATTTCTTTTCAACTGAAGAAAGAAAGACGTGGACATCATGGATGAGATGGGGGTAAATTATCAGCAAAAGTTTTTTTTTTTTAAAGTGAACTACGCAATTTCTCATACTGGACTAGAAACTGTGTACCACACCAGTCTCAATGTCTAATAAATTAATTTTCTGTTCAGTGATATGAAATAAAGCAGCAGATGTAAATAGACTTGATTAGTTGGATTAATTAATCAGCGTATCTTACAAAAAAAAAAAAACCCTATACAATCAATTGACAGGCCTGAACCTTACACAATGAATCCATTCAAATGTTTCTCTCTCGCTCTGTGCTATTAAAAGTGTATTTAATGAGAGTTTCAGTTTGGCTAATCTGTATTCTGCTCTGTTTATGCGTGTGGAAAGGCATTCAGCTCAATTTGCTGCAATGCCAAATACTTAGAGAGCGGCTGCAAGCTTTCACTAGATTGACCCATGCTAAATGATAGGCCTCCATTTACACACTCTCGCACACTCTATTACACACTCTTACCCTCTATCTATTGCTTTCCAACTCCATGATGAGCGCGCACACAGGTGCAGGTACTGCTCTTTGATAGACAGTTGTTATTTAAACTCTGGAGTTCAATTCCTTTTTTATTGACAGCAAAGTGTCTCTTTCTCTGACTATATATTCTTAGTCTAGCTCTGCTGTCCGCTGATAATGGCTGTTGCTGTTTGGGAATCACATTTTCTGTTTGTTTATTTATTGACCAATGAATGAAACTAATAATCAAAATGATAAAGATATTAATTGTGAAAGAGGAGATAAGATGCAGAGATGTCGACGTGACCAGCTGACAGAAACACACTGAAACAAACTGCTACTGTACAGTCGATCGAACTCCATTATTATGCCTTATGTTGTGCTCCTATATGAGCATCACACACAAATGTTAGATATCACACTCTCCTTATTAAGGTAAACAATATTGGGAGTAGTACTTGTTTCCCGGTAACAAAATAGTGGTATAAAACGACGAATCATTGCTGTATTTCAACTGAATAGAAACTACAATAAATATAATTTTTGCATTCCCATTTGCTCCAATAGCAAAAGGAAAAAAAATCCATGATAGCATTTCTATGGTTTTTCCAAAATACCACTGATTATGGTGGACATGCAGAAGATAATCTTTTATATTTATATGTAAATTGTGTCTTCATCATTACAAAGACCAATATATTTTAAAACATGACATTCAAGTTTTAATAGAAAAAACATTCAAGTATATTTGAATGATAATGCATGTCAGTACGCCTACATTCGACAGTAAAATCTGACCATATTTCAACAATAGAATTATGAAATAATGTATATCTTCTTAAAGGGATAGTTCACTTTAAAATTAATTTTTGATATGTTTTAGCTTACCTCAAGGGCATCCGAGATGTAGGTGTCTTTGTTTCCACAGTAGTTTCAATTTTGATATTTTTGGGTCAAACCGTTCTTGTCTGTCAGTCATGTAATGGAGGTCTATGGTCACCATCTCACAGAGCATGCACAGAGAAGTCCAAATTAAACATGATTTAATGACTCGTAAATGTAAGTACACATTGATGGCCTAAGACACGAAACGAGCGGTTTGTGTGATAAAACAAATAGTATTTATATCATTTTTACCTCTTGTAACCAAGAAATAAAGAGGTTTTTGTTTTACAAGAGGTAAAAATTATATAAATACTGTTTGTTTTCTCACATAAACCGCTCGTTTCGTGTCTTAGGCCATCAACGTGTACTTACATTTACGAGTCATTAAATCATGTTTAATTTGGACTTCTCTGTGCATGCTCTTTGAGGTGGTGACCATAGACCTCCATTATATGACTGACAAGACAAGAACGGTTTGACCAAAAAATATCAAAATTGAAAATACTGCGGAAACAAAGACACCTACATCTTGGATGCCCTTGAGGTAAGCTAAAACATACCAAAAATTAATTTCAAAGTGAACTATCCCTTTAAGTGTGTCAAAACAACTCTCTAAAGTTCAGCTAATTGCATTTAATATAAACTTAAAGTACAATCAATTTTCATTTAGGTTTGAATAACATGCAAAGTCATGATACTCCGAAAGGGCAACTTGAAGCCATTGTCTTTGCTGTTGTGGCAGAAGCAAATTAAATTCTAATAAGCGCTCTCGCAAACGAGCAATGCGACATGATCCGGAACAGCTGCCGATTTAACAGGACGCCACTGCACAGCATGTTGGGTGTTTTACTGATTCTGTTGCTGATAGCCACTAAATATGAGGCAATGCTTGAGATGATGCACAAATGAAAAGTAAATGCCGGGATTTGTTTGGTAAAACTGACAATAGCAAAAGCAAGCAAGACTCTAAAATTAATAAATACATACGGTAGTGGCCAAAAATGGATGTCCGGCCATATGAAAAAATACATCTTCACCCTTTATTCAAATATTATTACAATTTTTGTAAGCATATTGCGTAGTTGTGCTTTAAGTCAGTTGTATAATAACGTAGAGAAACATGTGCAGACATATAAATTATGAAAACATGCAAAAACAAGAGAAAATCAATGAAATAGGAATAACTAATTATATTATAGTCAATGTATGCTTTTTCCTGTGAGGTTTTTGTTTTTCTATGCAATTTTTTTTTTCTTCCCTTATATTTTAAATATTTAAAAATATTAAATATTTTCCTCATACATTGATGGTTTTATTGAACTTGTAGAGTCATTAAATACATATATCCCTCCAGACATTACTTTTGGTGACTACTCACGTCCGCATGGTTAATAGTGAGGTTAAATACATAAAGTAAGCTATACGTGTTATTTATCATATTTTATTTGCATAATATTCCGAGTTTGCATCTCACTGCTTTTATTCTTTTTGTCTTTTGAGTCTTTTTTTGTGCAAGTCAGATGAAATGGAAAACTTGAGTTAAAAAACCAATTTTAAAAAATGTTTTTGTTATTATTTTGTTATATTTAAAGTGTATTACTTTAATTAGGCATGCATCTGTGTAAAAGTATGAAGATTGTCTGGAATATGACTTTATATTGCATTGAAACAAAACTGAAACTCTGAGAGGAGATCGTTGTTTCCGTTCAGAGATCTGGGGGTTTCAATAAACCCCTTAGTATGAGCAATAGTGATGCATTTTAATATTGTCATATTAAGACCAAACCCCATTTGCTAACAAAGTGCTGAATCTATGCTGTCTAGCATAAAGAAGTTCAAGGTGACCATGTTAACGTTTCTCTAAAAGGCAGCGCCATGCTAAATGCTATAAGACATTTCACCCCCTTCAATAAGTCTTTCATTCTGCCCTTCTTCTACTTTCCCCCATTCCTCCCCTGTCCATTGTCCTCTCTTTAACCTTGTCAGAAATGTGCCCTCCTCCATCTATTTCCCTTTCACTCGTGTGGGCGGCTGCTGCTGCTGTATTATCAGCTCATTTAAAATTACCTTCATTTTTAATAAACTGCACACTGGCCTGTGGATCAGATAAAGAGGGGGTGCTCTTAATGATGAAGTGAAAAAGAGAGAAAGAGAAAAAAACAGGAGCTGTGAATGAGAGATAACTCGTTATTTCTTGAATCTGACATGGAGCATTTCATCATCTTCTCCTTCTCTTTCTCTCCTCTCACAGAACTGTCACCCTTTCCCCTCTACCTCTCACACACAGTGTGGTCTTCTTCATTCTGAGGGTCTGCTGGGATCAGCGCTCTTTTTCTTCAGAAAGGATGACATTTCTACATTCTACAACATGATGTGCTGGCGTTTATAACAAAAGCCATAGCTTTGATGAAAGAATGAGAGTTGGGTAATAGTCATGCCAAGTGTCCTTAATAAACTGCAGTTTGCTGTTTTGATTGATTGACAGTCTTGATTCTGTTTTATGCAAAAGATATTTTGATATAAATGATATTTGTATCAAATATGTTTAACCTTTTTGAAAAAGTTGGCATACTTTTAAAAAGCATACTTGTTATAGGATAGTATACTTTAAATTTATGTACTTTGCTCGAACAGAATGTAATATTTTTTTTATTTTTTTTTACATTTAATTACTGTCAGGGTTCTGACACTCCTGTTTTGTCTTGTCTGTTCCTTGTTTGTTGTGTGTTCATGTCATGTTTTGTCTTGTGCTGTGTAACACACAGCTGTGGGCTTTCATTTGTGTGAACACGTGGCTTATGAGTGTTCTCATTAGCTTCTGGTTCATGGCTCGGTTTGTGTGAGCACATGGCTGGTGATGTATTTTACTGACCATGTGCTTGTGTTCTAGTCCTGTTTGTGCTCTCCTGCCGATTGTCTAGCCCCCGACCCCCCATCTTGTTACCTGATTGATTAATTTGCCCCACCTGTCCTTCCTCATTACCTGATTGATTCATTTGCCCCACTTGTCCTTCCTCATTACCTGATTGATTCATTTGCCCCACTTGTCCTTCCTCATTACCTGCTTTGTTTGGTCTCCCTATTTATTCTCCTTGTGTTTTCAGTCTTGTGCTGGTTTGTCATCATTTGCACACTGTGTGTTTCCCTGAAGTCAAGTCCAAGTCAAGTCCAAGTCAAGTCCGAGTAAAGTCCAAGTAAAGTCCGAGTAAAGTCCAAGTAAAGTCCGAGTCAAGTCCGAGTCCAGTCCGAGTAAAGTCAGAGTAAAGTCCAAGTAAAATCCAAGTAAAGTCCAAGTCAAGTTCGAGTAAAGTCTGAGTAAAATCCAAGTCCATTTTAAGTCCGAGTCAAGTCCAAGTAAAGTCCGAGTCCAGTCCGAGTCCAGTCCGAGTAAAGTCAGAGTAAAGTCCAAGTAAAATCCAAGTAAAGTCCAAGTCAAGTTCGAGTAAAGTCTGAGTAAAATCCAAGTCCATATTAAGTCCGAGTTAAGTCCAAGTAAAGTCCAAGTCAAGTCCCAGTCAAGTCCGAGTAAAGGCCAAGTCAAGTCCAAGTCCAAGTCAAGTCAGTCAAGTCCAAATCAAGTCAAAGTCAAGTCCAAGTCAAGTCCAAGTAAAGTCCAAGTCAAGTCAAGTCCCAGTCAAGTCCGAGTAAAGGCCAAGTCAAGTCCAAGTCAAGTCCAAGTCCGAGTCAAGTCTGAGTCAAGTCCAAGTCAGAGTCAAGTCCAAATCAAGTCAAAGTCAAGTTCAAGTCCAAGTCAAGTCAAGTCAAGTCCCAGTCAAGTCCAAGTCAAGTCAGAGTCAAGTTCAAGTCCAAGTCAAGTCAAGTCCCAGTCAAGTCCAAGTCAAGTCAGAGTCAAGTCCAAATCAAGTCAAAGTCAAGTTCAAGTCCAAGTCCAAGTCCAAGTCCAAGTCCAAGTCAAGTCTCTTTTCACCACCACACCTGACAGAACAAACCAGCCATCAGAGGACTCAGCAGACAATGGGTAAGGAGATGGGACCTCTTCCCATCTCCCTCAAATGGGGCCTCAGTAAAGGATCAGATGGTCCAGTTATTCAATATGTTAACGTAATTTCCACCAGAGAATAGGGCGGGACATTTTGAACAGCTCCTCCCCTTTTTAAAAACAGGCAATAGCGTTTAAATTGTATTGAGCCATTGAGCTTGGTAAAGTTTACTGACAGCCACAGTCTAATAAGATTCCCCATTTTAGATTTAACATGAAACTGTTACTAAAGCAAAACAATGAAAAGTCTGTCTTTTCCGAGTCTGTCTTACCATCTCTCCTCCTAAATGAGTCCGATACATTTTCTGGTCTGTGCCGACTCGAGCATATGATCTGTGCTATTGTGTCTCTGGACCGAAGCTGCGGAGGTTTCTCGTGACACTGACGTGAAACCAGACTTCATTCTCCCCAATGGAAATCATATTTACACTGAATCGTTCCCTATACCCTATAGGCTAGTGCACTATGCGCCATTAGAAAATTGTATATGTGTGAAGAAGTGACCGAATTCAATCGCAGCTTCAGCGTCTGTTTATAGTGCAGGGGTCAGGGCTTCAAATTCTAGAGAGCATTTGATTGGACACAAAATCTGACGAGAAGCTGAAGTGCAGAGTGATATGATCAAACTCATTGATCCATATTGGTGGAAGTGAGAGTGTAAGTTTTGAATGCTTATATCTTCTACTTGCGAATTTTTGAGCATATATAGATAACAGTAGGCATACTTAAATCTAAACAAGAATTCAATTTTGATTTAATTGGGAATTAAAAGGGGTGATGAACTGAGAAATCAAATTTTCCTTGAGCTTTTGACATCTAAGAGGTCATCATATTATAAGAATATCCTTTAAGTTTCAGAGCTGAAAACGTCCTTGTTAGTCCAATAAAAACTTTTATTGACACCAGGCTCAGCAAACGATTCGATTTTTCAAAGTGGGGAACGATGACGTCAAAGAGGATAAAACACCAGAAGATCATGGCCAGTTTAGCCCCGCCCACCGATTCGCGCATTACACGCATAGCTAAATAACATAGGCCTGCCTACCTTGTGATGACAAACCGGGTCGAGAGTGAAACTCATTTAGGGTTGGGCCGTGATGGCTGACAGACATCACGATGTTTAGACGGCATCAGCTAAACATCGTGATGTCCCCCACCCCCCCTGTTTCCATGGTGACGCGTCATAAGTTGACCTCAGACAACAACATAAAAACATTTTTAAAAGCCAGTTCATGACCTCTTTAATGAAACCATACTCTCTTTAAAGGGATAG
Source organism: Pimephales promelas (assembly GCF_016745375.1). The sequence continues at coordinate 18,178,090 of NW_024121987.1, forward strand.
TTCACTTTGAAATTAATTTTTGATATGTTTTATCTTACCTCGAGGGCAACCAAGATGTGGGTGTCTTTGTTTCCACAGTATTTGAGCATGCACAGAGAAGTCCAAATTAAACATGATTTAATGACTCGTAAATGTAAGTACACATTGATGGCCTAAGACACGAAACGAGCGGTCTGTGAGAAAACGAACAGTATTTATATTGTTTTTACCTTGTGTAATCCAAGTGATCTGAATCAGTTGTTCAATGTCCAACTGAACCGAACTGAATCAGTTCAATGTTACGCCAGAAGTGATCGCTTGCGTGTGACGTCACTCAATATTTACACGGAGATTTCGGAAGTTTTATCTTTCACTAAACATATTTAGATATACGGGAAACCGCAATGGAAGACGATTTCGGTATATCTAAATATGTTTAGTGAAAGGTAAAACTTCCGAAATCTCTGTATAAACAAAGAGTGACGTAGGCGCGCAAGCGATCACTTCCAGCGCATGCGCAGACCAAAGCGCCCGTGCCATCAGATCATTTTGTCATTGGCATGGCTATTATTACAAGAGGTAAAACAATATAGATACTGTTCGTTTTCTCACACAAACTGCTCACTTCCTGTCTTAGGCCATCAATGTGTACTTACATTTACGAGTCATTAAATCATGTTTAATTTTGACTTCTCTGTGGATGCTCTTTGAGGTGAACCGATTGAGGACCCCCTTCACCTCCAGTGTATGACTGATAGACAACAACGGTTCGACCAAAAAATGTCAAAATTGAAAATGCTGTGGAAACAAAGACACCTACATCTTGGATGCCCTTGAGGTAAGATAAAACATACCAAAAATTAATTTCAAAGTGAACTATCCCTTTAAGTGGGCTTTTAGTTCAATATTTGAATTATAGATTGTCTGTCATTTCTTATGTCATTACATAAATTGGTCAGTTCATTCAGTTACAGGTTGAATCAAAAGTTTGACTGATGTTCAGCTCAGTTTCAGCTCTCTTTCGAAGCACTCTGCCTGACCTTGTGGTATCTTTTGGTTAAATAGACTCACATGAGAGGTCCTTAAAAACCCTTAAAGTTAATAAAAGGATAAACTCGACCTTTTTATATGCTGAATCTTTTCAGGAATTAGCTTGATCATTTCATGGAAGCAAGGCCTACATTTTGCTCAATTTATAGTAAGGCTATTGAACCATACTCTTAGGTCACTGGCACGTTTCTGAGGGGGAAAAGTTATCATTTTCTCTCTCTAAAACGGTAACTGGTGAAGTAGTAGACAGTGGCTTTCGAGTACTTATTTGTTAGTTGACGCCTGCTTAAATATGCCATTTACCATGCCTGACATCACAACAACCTCCATTTGGGTCAGTGTGCCAGATTCACTCTGCTCTTTTACCATGTCTCTATCCATCCTTTGGTGAGCAATAGAAGGAGAGAGATGAAAGAGGATTTGTTAGTTTACATTTACACTTACAAAGAGACTGTTCACATAGTTATAACCATATTTAAGTTGCTTTAGGTATGATATATATATTTATATTTATATATATATATATATGAAGAGTTCAGATGCAAAAGCCTCTAAGTGCCATTTGAAATTTTCTTCTAGAATGATCATTTTTATCAAGCTTGTATGTTTAAGTTCAGTAATTTCACTTAAATTGCAATGGAGATTACCTATTAATTGTCATTTAAGTGAAATTACTGAACTTGAATATATAAGATTGATAAAAATGATCATTCTAGAAGAAAATTTCAAATGGCACTTAAAGGCTTTTGCATCTGAACTCTTCATATATAAGTGTACTTCACGGAAGATTACAAAATAATGATTTAAAACATATTTTAAAGTAACATAGTAATTGGACATTATTACAAAGTGCCCTCATAAAACAGGAAGGTGTACTTAAGTGTCTTTTTATTTCATTAATGAATCGGTAAATGTTGAAATTACCTTAAATTTAGATAAAGTAATGCTTTAGTCAACATGAACTACAAAGTAACAGTAAAACAATATAATGTTAACAACTGGAACCATATTGCAAATTGATTAATTGTGTTTTAAAGAAAAAATATATCAGCATGTGGGCTTCATACAACATTGAGTTAAAAAAAAATTAACAGGTTCATTAAATATGTGCATTTGGCACAGAATTTGAAAAACTATATGCAGTAAAACAGTGAGAAAATGGTGCAAATACGAGAATTAAAAACAACAGGAGAAACCGTTCAAGAATGGAAGGAGTGATGATTAGAATGAGGAAAGGTAGAGATGGCTTGACAAGGTCAGATCTCTGAAATGAACCAGAAATGAAGGGAAGAATGGGATAGGGGTGCAGAGATGTAAGGGGAGAGGAGGGGTACGAGCAATCGAGCCGGTGAGGAGAGAGGTTAATGGAAATGAGGAATAGTGTGCAGGGTGGGGGTTTAAAGTGACACACTAACTGAAAATGGCTTTTTTCCCAGCCATCAGTGAATCGATGCATCCAGTTTCTAAACTGAAAGCCTATCACAGCACAGTGTTTGTGGATGTGTGCAGGTCGAGGGACGAGAGGCTCGAGACATCACTAAAAGTAGGCTAAGTTCCCTTGTTTTCCTTCCTCCTTCTCACTCTCAGGACACATGATATCTGAAACATGGCCATAGCATCTGTCCTCCCAGCACGCCGGCCTCCTGCACATCTGAACACTCACTCAACTTCACCTTAAAGACAACATGAGATCAAATCTGACCTTTCCGTTTTTACTTTCTTAAAGGGATCTTGTCATCATTTAATGTACTGTAAACCTAAATGACTTTCTTCTTTTCCTTTTCAAAATATCTTCTAACACTTTTTTTTTTTAAATTCCATACAATGAAGGTCAATGGTATGTGTATAATCAAGTAAACCTTAGTTGCTTCAGACCAGTAAGTGTTCATCCTGAAATATGACTAGAAATGCAAAAGGTATTCTTTAATTTACTTCATAGAAATCTGTAAAATATATATATATATATAAAAGACGAGTACCGTTACCTAAAGATGGGCATTTTATTGTATTAAAAGGCCTTTTACTTGCTAAAAAAGAATAAACAATTATTAATCAGACAGTTTGTCTGCAAATTTTTTATCATGTTGATCATTTAGAGGCCAAATTTGTGTATTAGGCTTTATAGGGTTAACATGTTTTAAACATTTGTGGTTAATGTTGAAGATGATGTAAAATTTTCTCCCCAATCCAACAAGACTATAGGGTAAGGAGTGTGAGTTCGTTAGGCTTGTTTCAGATTGCTTGTGAGGGCTGGTGTTGTAAATTAGAGCTGTGAATGTGTTGTTGCTATGGATGTGGGCGGAGTGGACAGGGTTAATGATTGCTTGTTGGTTTGGGCATTCATTGGTTTTCCGCAGTTGATTGCGTTGACACTTGTGTAATTTGGTTCACTAATCACTTATGTTTTTCCAGCACAAGTTCGTATTCATTTTATTTTAATTAGTTTTAATGACACCAGCATAAACATCCATACATATATATGTCTTTGGAGGAGTTTTGAGTCACAAGTCATGGAACCAAACATTTCTATTTCTATTTTATTAGTGTCGCGTCTGCAGTGGACCGGCCATCCATCCAGTGTGCCTACGGGCCTACAGTAAATGCTGGGATGGGCATCGCTGTGACCCTGCAGGACAAATAGTTTGGAAAATGAATGAATGGATAGTGGTGCTTGCATCTCTTACTTTTACTGCGATCAATTATATTGATTTGAACACAAGCTTGGATCTAAAAGTTAAACGCTAGCCACTAACTCATCACACATCATTATACTATAGACATGAATGATACCTCATATTACACAGCTCGTTGAGGTGTGGAGTGCTGTTACTTTTATAAACTCAGAATTACAGTCATGGTGATGATAAAATGGACAGACCCAAGCCCTGTCTAGAGACCTGGAATATCACTGAGACACGTTCGCTAGTACCCAGAACACCCCAGCATTGGCAACCACCAAAAAACAGCTTAGAAACTACACCACACATGCCAACCCTCCCGATTTTTTTCGGGAGACTCCCAAATTTCAAAGGCCCTCCCGAAAATCTACCGGACCGACCTTTCTCCCGAATTTCACACCATCCGTCACTGGGCGCCGTTTCAGACCGAACAACAATAGGGGAAAAGGAAGAAAGAAGAGACCATGGTGAATAAAACGAGAAAATATGCCTGCAAATTCCTAACTGAATGGAAAAAAGAATTCACGTTCATACTGGACAGCTTGAAGGGAAAGGGATATCCCGGCCGGACCCCTGCCGGTTCGTTATTTCTCCCGGGAAACTCCCGTAATTTGCATGGCCGAAATTCCTTTATGAATAATCCAACCAATATGCTTGTCTAATGTTGACCAGTTGCCAGATTTGATTATATCAGAGCCCGTCTAACGGAGAGCCTTGGCACTTCCTATTAGCCCCGTTGTGTATTATCTTGGTTGCAGTTCCATTAGAACTCCACTGGGGGTGATCGCGGGCGAGACCAGAATGAATGGGAGTCTATGGCTAAACGGCCAAATGTGTCTCTTTCACCAGCTTGTCGTTAAATCAACATAGATTTTATTGTTGATTCCGCAAGTTCAAGATAGATTATAGGCCAAAAGTCGAATGAACGAGTACTAAAGTCCTTTCGATTCCTTATAGGTTAGGCCGTTGTTGGCCGGAACACGCTAGCATTCTGCTATTGTGTGACGTCATCACATTTTTGATTTTTAGAAGAGATAAGTGAACTTAAAAATGCAATTTTCAGCTGAGTGTATTATCTTAGCCCTCCCTTTTATATACAACTTTCAAATTACTTGACAACAAATTACATCCTGAGAAAAGTGGATTTCTGGGGGTGAAACCCCATTGACTCCCATTCATTCTGCGAGCGCCCCCGCATGGACAGAGACGTGTTACTGCAGCCAGTCCAGAACCCGGAAGTTAGCAGCCAGTGCCAATTCTCTTCAATTAGACATTCTCTGATTACATTCACACAATCCACAGACCATAGCACACAACTGAAGTTATTGCATGCAGAGGCCAGACAGACTCACAGAGGCGATTGGCATCTCGCACTTTATTCCCAAATCTAACCCGTGTACTTGTTACTTAATAAACAAAATAAGATAAAAATGAGCATCAAACATAATATACCCGCATGTCCGCATTGACAGTAAAAGGGGTGTTCGAGGCACACGGCACATACACTACAGTACTGCCGACAGTTCAACAAGGAGCGCACAGCTCTTAAAGGGGCCACACCTTATTTGTACTCGCCAACACCAAACCCCCCACCCACCAACCAAAAAAAAATTCTCCCGAATTTTGAAAACCAAATGTTGACAAGTATGAACTACACAGCACTATGCTAAAATCTAAAAACTCACTATATACAACTTTTACATAGAAAAACTTGTCGGTAACACTTTATTTAAAGTTGACGTAGTTACACGTTGGTACATACTTACTAAAGTAATAACAGTAAATTGTGCATAATTACAACTAACCCTAAACGTAACTCTATAGTTAGTACATGTAGTTCATTAATATCACTCAGTAATTATTTAAAGTACAATGTAACTACGCCACCTTAAAATAAAGTGTAACCAACTTAGTTATCATGTTAAATTATATAGCACTTTTCACAATTATATTGTTTCACAGGCAGCTTTACAGAAAATCATGATGCAAATGTTTATAAAACCTTAATATCTCAATGCCATAGTCACAGTAGCTGGGCTAAAACATATTTGATTTTTTTCCAACAATGCAAGTAGTAATGTAGTAAATAGTAAATGTAGGCTTACAGTATGTGAATACATGTGTAGATTAAGTTGGACATACTTATAAATCCAACTTTATATATATAGCTGTACAATAATACAGTTTACATTTTGAGATGATATGAACAATCACGCAGGCAGCCAAGTTTTGTTACAGCATGTAGGCTAGTAGGCCTGTTTATTGCTTTACATGAGTATACTATATGCATGCAGTTAAAGTTCAATGGTATTATATATAATTTCTAATATATTGCTGGGCAATGGTTTACATTTTTCGATGATATAACAATCAAATAGTTGAGATTGCTGGTTGTATCTGGTTAAGGTTGGATATACTTGAGGTTGTATAAATCGTTATTAATTAATCAATCAATTTGGGTTATTAATGTGTTATGCAGCAATATTGAGAATTATCATGAAACCTGAGGTTTTGATCTATTTATAATAATTTGAAATAGTGACAAACCTAATTATTACTATTTGGTGTGTATCACAGGTAAATGATGCATAAAAATGACAGGGTTAAAATTTTGATCATATCACCCAAAGCATTTCAACTGAGGAGGAAAGTAATGGCATAATATTTACACATAACATTGTACATAGCACATAACATATTTAGTCCACTTTTCACAGAGTTTACATCATAACCAGTAAGCACTGTAAAAAAAAATTCATTGTAATCACAACATTTTTTCTTTTGTCAAATCAACTTAAATAATTTTTGTAGTTCATTTAACATAATATTTTGAGTTTCTGATGATTAAATCAATCTCCTTCATTGTATTAACTCAATTTTTCCATTTCAATGAACCTAATTTTAAGGCAACCCTTTCATTTTTTTAAGTTAAACCAACAATATTTTTTTACAGTGTATGTTTAATTAAGGATGCTTCTTTGTATTACAATGATCATTTGAAATAGCTAATGAACTAAGAAGCAGAGGAAATAATTACTAATTATATTGAAAATTAGACTACAGACTTAAATAACTGAAGGCAATCCCGGGAGAATCACTTTAACGGTGAAATTGACCAGGAAATCTTTCCCACATATAAAGACTTCACAAAGGGAATCTGAAAGGTCAGAAAATTGCAGCAGAAGATGTGAAAATCTAACCCGAAACCTCCCAACGTGGCAGTTTTGTGGCAGAAGTTCAATGTTTTACGATCCTCAATTGGTGAATAAATAAATGAAGGCTTCTTTTGTTCAAACTGAAATGATTTTATGACCATATGACAGTCAGATGAGCTGTACAGCAATGCAGTGACAGCAGTGTGTGTGTGCGTGATGTTGCACTCCCAGATGTTGACTGTTGCAATATTAAAGTACCTTGTGTAAATGTCACTGAGTGCAGTAAGTGAGCGTGAGAAGAGAGAGTGGGGTGCGTGAGCGAGAGGAAGATGGAGGCAGGTGAGACAGATTAACTACGAGTAGAACAGAATGCTAATGTGCTGCTGACTGCGTACTGTGCGGAATGTGATGTTGTTCTGCCGGGTAGAAACAGTATGCTATGTTCCCAACAAGAATTTTATATTCCCTGATATGGGTGATTTCTGTGGGGTTGCTTAAAGGGGTCATGAACTGGCTTTTAAAATGTTATTATATTGTTGTCTGAGGTCAACTTAAGACGTTCGCTTGGTTTTTGCATTCAAAAACATCAAAATGAATAAGTAATAGGCTATTTTGTACCCAAGTTGTGAGCCTTCCTGAAAAACGGTCGGTTTTTATGGACGTGTCGCACTGAAGACTTGGAAGTAAACACCCACTGCTGCGAGTGGAGAACAGTTATAATGAGTTTCACTCACCCGTCGGTGTATGTGGGGGAAAACGTCCAATGTTGTCAAATGGCAACCGGATTCGCCCAAACATGTTCGACCCAGAGTCCGTGTGTTGCACAATTCCTGTCAGATCCAATATAGACGGCACAGCACCGTTCTTTACTCTTAATCGGTCTGCAAGTCCAGTCTTGTTTACAAAACAATCTTCAGTGAAATGAAGCGAACAGACGACGATGTTTTACCCTCATCAGCTGGAACGTCATTAAAAATAAAGTTTATCCATTAAGTCCTATTGGAATCCAGAGGAAGCTGCAGCGACTGTCTTCTTCCACAACCAGGCACTGCACAATATTCTGTATTGCTCGTTAGATCGATCCGGTTTGTCATCACGAGGTAGGCATGTATGTTAGGCTATTTAGCTATGCGTGTAATGCGCGAATCGGTGGGCGGGGCTAAAGCGGCCGTGTTGAAGTACATGTTGATCTTCTTCTGCGGGGGTGGTGTTTTAACCCCTTCGACGTCATAGTTTCCCACTTTTCAAAACGAGACGTTTTCAGAGGCTGGTGTAAATAAAAGCTTTCATTGGACTAACAAGGACGTTTTCAGTTCTGTTCTTATAATATGATAACCTCTTAGATATCAAAAGCTCAAGGAAAATTTGATTTCTCAGTTCATCACCCTTTTAAAGCTACACTGTGTAACTTTTTTAGTTTATTCTTAGCTTGGATTCGTCTGGGAACCTGATAAATGATGTTAGCAATGAAATGATAAAAAAATAACGAAAACATAAAGCTATTATTCAATTTACATAGATGTCATAACCTATATGTTACCTGACAAATTAAAGGGTTAGTTCACCCAAAAATGAAAATTCTGTCAGTATTTACTCACCCTCATGTTGTTCCAACCCCGTAAGACCTTCGTTTATCTTCGGAACACAAATTAAGATATTTAAGATATTAAAATCGCTCCTGCATACTAGTCCATAGGCTTCTTGAGGGAATGACTTGCTGGCATCGAAAAGTCATTAAAGACATCGTTAAAATAGTCCAAGTGACTACAGTGGCTCAATCTTACGTTTATCAAATGACGAGAATACTTTTTGTGCGTAAAAACAACAAAAATAACGACTTTATTAAGGCAAGTCCTGCCACACGGCCGCCATTTTGGCAATGCCTCCGGGCAGCTACTTCGGATTAACAAGACAGGCTCCTATCTAAATGAATGGGCAGAGAGTCAGAACTGCACTTTCACTGGTTACCAGGACATTAAAACTGCATGTCAAGAAACAGCAGTAAATGGGGTATATGGCCGGGGGTGGGGTTACCGTGACCACCAAGATGAACAGACACTTGTGACCGCCATTTTTTAAATAGCAGCTAATCGAGCTAATAGCAGCTTGATTGTAATCTCTATCTATTGGATTCGCAGTGTTTGGATGCCGATGTGGGTTCACAGAGCCTTGAACATCAATAGTAACGCAACCAGGCCTGGATTACCCAATGGGCATTATGGGCACGGTCGAATATGCGTCATTTCTGATTCCTCTTCCTGTATCCAAAGACAACAACAACAGCAGCACGCGGATAATGAATAGTTCGGGGCAGATAGCGATCACCTTTGTTTGCGCTTTGATGCTGGTAACGTTACTGACCTCGCTCCAAAAGTATGCTGTGCTGTGTCTGGGTCACTAATTTGCCGAGAAGTTTCTTTACTCAAAAGACCAAGATTCCTTGCGAATAGAACATGCGCAGAACACAAATCACTATGGGGATATGCCGATACACGTTTACATGACCAAAAATTCGGGTTAGAAAAGGGGTACCCCAGGTAAAATAAAATTAAATAAATTTAAAAATAAATTTTTAAAATCCGGGATATGAGCATATTCGAGTTTTTGCCTGTGTTTACATGGTCGTTCGCGACCGGGTTATTGCTAATATTCCGGTTTTGAACGGATTATTGGCTGCATGTAAACGTAGTCACAGTGGATTCGAACCCGGGTCTCTCACACCAAAGGCATTGCCATTAATGCTTGGATAACACGCCTACATCTCCTTCCATGAATAATAATGGCTAGTGCGGTGGCTGCGATAGGCCTACATGTATGTAAACCTACAGGAATGACTTTGCGAGAGGAAAAAAATCACATTTCATTCGCATATTATTGGTTAATGGAAAGAAACGCCATCATTTCACAATAGTTTTTTATTGGCATTTAGAAAATATAGCAAAAGTTTTGCGCAAATCTGTAATGGAAACGCGGCTATAGATATAAACAACATTAAAAGCTTGATTTTCATGACAGGAGGACTTTAAACAGATATTTTTATAGTAGCCTACTTTAATGTTTACCTGCATGGAAGCATCAGACAGTCCTATACCTTCCCCGGGGCTTTGGTTTGGGATGTTGTTAAAGTAGTGAGGTGTCACAAACAATCAAGCACTTTCACTCTGTGTGCTGCATGGCCCATAGTGCTGTACTCATATTTGGCTTTTTAATAATGAAACGCTTTTTTGGAAAGGCAAGATGAAAAATTCATACAGAAATCTGAAGATATGCCATGAAATCAAGCCCAACGCTCTTACTGACACCGGTGGGGTCACACTCACTCTCCACGAGCTCAATAATTCAGCAGTGAGAGAAGATACTATATAGTAGTAAACCTAAAAGTGTGAGACACTTTAACTTACTACAGCCAGGTCCGACTGAACTGCAGTAGGCTTTCACTCACTTTTGACACTGATGTGAAGACATTTGTGAGCGCACACATATGCTTGTATGTCCGCCTCATTGCAAGAAGCTTCTGAAATAATAAGCGATGCGTGTTAGACCTTGGGTCACAGCCAGAAGGGGCCAATTATAATTGATGGAATCTCTTTGATTTACTGTTCCATTCATATCCATTTGTGTCATGCTCCATATATCACAATTTCCTATGCAAATGATCCGCTTACACATCACTTTGATTAATGACGCGTTGACAGTCGCATTAGGGCCGTTTTACGCGATGCTCTCAGTCTCAATGTGTACAGTACCCTGGTGAGAAGCAGTAGGATAGTCGCACTGACATCTGGTGTGCTTTACTGGGCACTGCAGGAGAGAAATAAGGTGTTGCCTTTAGAACATTACGTCATGGCACGTCGTTAAGATTGTTTTAATAGCCTATATACCTTGTTCGATCCGCTTTCTCCTCGTCTTTGTTCTTGTTTAGCAGCTTCACATCTCAGCAGGAGAGTTTCTAGCCTTTCATCGGTATAGGCACCCATCAAAAAGTGACATATAAATACTCTTTTGGAGATTAATAATTGTATTTACCTGCTGTAGGCAAGCTGCACTCGCAACAAGCTCGTTCACAAGCTGCACACGCGCAATGAGCTGCAAGTTCTTGACAGGATTATCCTGCCTACAGCAGGTAAATACATTATACAAAAGATTACAGGTGAGTATCACTTCATCAAGCGCTAGTTTTGTTTTCGTATACCTCGTGGTGTAAGAAACCATTGCAAACGATTCGGTGCGAGATTGAATCGCCCGAATGAAAACTGAATCGTGTTTCAGTCTCGTTTACAGATTAGATTATGGCAAACCAGTTTAGACTTTTATTCATTCCCACGAAGTAGCCTTCTTTGATATCATCATTTGATATTTCTTGATATCAGGAATTACATTTCACTAGTAAATTTACTAAATATTATTATGTTAATTCTTGATATCAATGACATCACTCGCTGAAATACGAATTATATCAAGAATTAAATTGTATAGTAGGCCTAACTGTCTATAGGCAAATTCTTGATAATTGTTTTTTCGCTATAAATATCACCATAGGCTGCCATTCAAATTAAATTATTGATATCAAGAATTGATTTCTTATAGTTGAAATTTCGATTTCACTTGTCTAACTTTGATGAGAGCTGATATGATAAAGCGCTTTGATATGTAAACGCTATATACATGCCTCATTTTACCAGAAATTCAATTCTTTCTAGTAAAAATCAATTTTTTTTTATATCAATAATTACTTTGTTACTAGTAAAAATATAAATTCCTGATATCAAGGACTGGACAGCTAACAGTCTGTTTAGATTATTTTATGTACATAATTTGACAATTACAGCTTGATATAGTAAATCTGATAAGTAGATTTTTGTGAATATTTTGTAAATTTACTATATCAAGCTAACCTGACTTCGTCATAGGCTACTCATATTCTTGTCGGAATATGAGTCTGAAACTGCTCCGTATGGCTTTAATTATGAGGCGTGTCGTAACCGAACCAGGAAAAAAAAAAACCTCTGCACTCAATTGGATAGTCGGTAGACCTACAACCAATCAGAGCAGCAATCAGTAAGTGAACTACTTTGCATACAGATGTCAACTACAGAACTTACTTATTTTAGAAGTAAAATAACGATTGTTGCTTCTTACTTACTCCTCCATGAGTGCGACCAAAGGAGAAACCACAACGACCACAGGCTTTTCATTACGTCCCATCTTCTTAGCGACCGTCAGAGCCAGCTGGTAAGTTACACTTTTGCCGAATCATGTAGGAAGGACGGCAAAAATATCTTTCCGATCGACAAATGCCTTGATTGCAGTTTTCTGTTTGTCTAATAAAATTAATGCGCTGTCGATTTATTTCACAACAGACGCAACGGCGGAATCTATACATCTTCAATTTTCCAGCTGCAGTCATCTCTGAGGGAAACCAGTTAAGCGCTCTTCTTGATAACGTCCCTGCAGATCATCTGTCCATCATCGTATAAAGCCCGCCCTGGCAATTTGATTGGCCCGAACTTTTCTTGTCTGATCATAATTACTCCTCAATGGATCGAGTACAGACCGAAATTCCCGACCAAAAAAATGTTGTGGGCGGAGTTCGAGCTGGCATCCAGGCTAATATCAAGCTGTAATTGTCAAATTACGTAAATAAAATAATTAACTCTTTAGAACATTTTTTAGCTATAAAATGTTGCCTTACAAAGACCAAGTTAGCTAATTCAAAAATATTTCAAATGTCTTTTCCACTACAGCTCAAACAAAATACACAATTCAAGATGGTGTGGAAATGGCATTTGCTGGTTTAGAAAAATGTAACATCGTAACATCGAGTTAGCCTCGGTCTCCCCCTCACCATCATGATGCTTCAGGCCTAAGATTGATTGTGGACCTGCAAGGCCCTGTGGACACGATCTTTGGAAGATCCGTCTGGTCACACACTCTCAAAGCTGCAAAGGTGTTCAGAATCAAGGATTAGTGCTGTAGAGTCGCCTGGAACAAATAACATTTCTCATTTCCTCTTTTATGTCACACTCTGCCAAGAGTCACTGGCGCACTTTCAAGAGTTGTCCAATTATCTGGGTGTCGGGACATTGCAGGACATTAGTTCTGCTCTAACACTTTTTACTCCTAACTGTATCTTAAAGGCAACCTGGAAGACTTTCTTTCGTGTTCGGAAAATCTGAGAGCTTTCTGTCTCTCCATTGACAGATACGCAACTACCACTTTGACGCTTCAAAAAGTTCAGCTAATCCATATCCACACTGTAAAAAAATATTTTCATGATTTGTAATCAAAACATTTTTTCTTTTGTCAAATTAACTTAGATAATTTATGTAGTTCATATAACATAATATTTTGAGTTTCTGATGATTAAATCAATCTTCTTCATTGTATTAACTCAATTTTTCCAGTTCAATGAACTTAAAATTTTAAGGCAACCACGTTACTTTATTTTTTTAAGTTAAACCAACAATATTTTTTACAGTGATACTGCATGTTGTAGGTTATGGTTGTGTAATGTTTTTCTTATGTTTTGGATTTTGACAGATATTACATTTTAACTGCTATATGGTAGGCCTAATTATTTATGTAATTGTGTAGGCTACAGTCGCACCTTATTTTTTTTAATTCGGAAGCTAAACTATTTGCGCCACAATCCAGTGTGTTATAATTAAAACAATGCGGTTTAACTTAAAAAATTTAAGTAACCTGGTTGCCTTAAAATGGAAAAATTGAGTTAATACAATGAAGGAGATTGATTTAATCATCAGAAACTAAAAATATTATGTTATCTGAAACACGTTAATTATATAAATTGATTTGACAAAAGAAAATTATTACAAATCATGAACACGTTTGTGTTTGTGTGTGAACCATGATGCTAAATATCCAGCATGTTTTTAAAGAATTTTTAGAGTAGTCTAAAATTTTATTGAAGTGCTGAGCGTTGATCGCCAACTAGTAGTGAAATCATCACAGATCCCTTGATTTTGGTTAGATTTTTATAATTTTTTTCTGTGGAATGAGTATAGTGTTTGGTGAAAAGATATTGGCATGTTGACTGATGTCATAACTTGGGAATAGTTGATTGCCAATGAAGTAAAGATGAAAATATTGGGAAAAAGTCAGAAAACGCCTAGTTTTTTGGCATTAAATTGATGCAAAATAATGTAGAAATGTGTTTTAAGAGTTATTTTTTCTGTGGATGTCAGCACATGTGTTTTGTGTATCTGGAATGCATTTATTGACAGTCTACCCAACCCACTTAAGAATTTGATGAAAAAAATATATTTTTCACATTTTTCTGATAAAAAAATAAATAAAGGGTGCATACACTAAAATGGCCAGAATTTTTTTTTTATTTATTTCCGGCAGAGCATACCCTCCAATTATTTGTTCTTATGGTCAAAGTTAACAGAAAAAAACACGTATGGCAGACCATGTCAGGTTCAACCCATTTTTGAGACCATTTTGAGGCTCCCTGACTATATGTATTGAACGGTTTAGTCCAAAATTTCCAGAGGAGACGATCGTTTTATATGATGAACAGATTAAATTCAGGATTTTATTCGCATGTAAACATTTATCAACACACATCAGTTGAGGTAACGGAAGCTCAAGCATGTTTGCTTGGCTTGCAAGAACCAATGAGGTTAATTCTCATGTTACGCATCATGTTTGAGCTTCAGCAAGAACCAATGAGGTTTGTTCTCTTGCGTCAAGCGAGTTCGGTTGAGCTTCTGTTTGTTCACTGATCAAGTGTCAAAGTGGTAGTTGTCTCAGATTTTTAGCTCAGATTTCATCAAAAGTTCTTCATTCATTCAGTCTCACAGGTTTGAAACGACATGAGGGCGAGTAATTACTAACTATCCCTTTAACTTTGTTTTTAGACAACTCTCAACAGATATTGCAATGGATCTGAACATTAAAATGAACACCAATGGCATCACCAAATGGCTTTGGAAGGAAATATATTTGTATATCTATGCTTTGGGTTGTTCTTAATGCACAGCAATGCATCTCCTTTATTCTTATAACAGTGCATTTCATTTCCGCTCCTCGATAATTCTTTTTTTATTACAAAACATTTTTTTGGCAGAGACAAAAACAACATTTAAGTTATCAAGAAACATTTGTTTTTTTAAAGAAATCAAAACATGCAAATTAGAACTTTAACATAACACACACAGACCAAACTCAAGCCAAAAGACAAGCTCACCCTTTATACATCAAATCATATCTATTCAAATTTTGCTATCAAAAATGTACATTTGTATAACCAACAGTGCACGTGTTCTTATAAGAGCAGATGACTTGTTCTCACTGACAAATGAAACAACAAAAAATCTAAACTACATTACCATTAACACTGTGAATAAAGATATAAAAAGCAAGTAAAAAGAAATAAATAAAAAAAATTACTGTTTTAAAGCCCAAAACACATTGACATGACAAACTTGTGCGACATGAGTCGTCAAAATTCAAAGTTACCTAAAACAATAGTGTAAAATCAGTGTGTTCATCATCCCCTAAAAGACAAAGTCAAACTCATTTTCATAATACGACGTGACGTAGCTCTTCTGAAAGATATGTTTCTGGACAAAGTCATGCATGTGAACCCCTTGGAGATACAGATCAGAATGTGCTGAAATTGTTCCACTCTATTTATGGCAAGCCGTTTTAGCTTTTATTCATTTCCAGGATATGAATTCTTGAGATCAACAATTTAATAGTTGATATCAACAATTAAATTATTGATATCACAAATTACATTTTTGATATGTAGAATTCATTTTGTTGATATCAACAATTACATTTTTGATATCAAAAATGTAATTCTTGATATCAACAATTGTATTTTCACTAGTGAAATGTCACCATTTGCTGCCATTCAAAACCAATTGTTGATATCAAGAATTGATTTCTTACTAGTTGAAATTCCAATTTCACATATTAGAAATAGAATTATTACAAGTAAAAACCTTTATTTTTGATATCAAGAATTGAATTGTTACTAGTTGAAATGTCTATTCTTGATATCCACAATTGAATTGCTACTAGTAACAATGTTCATTTTTGATATCAATATTTCAATTTTTACTAGTGACAATTTTAATTTCTGATATCATGAATGTGATTGTTACTAGTAAGAAAGTCATTTTAGATATCTGAAATAATTTTCAGATATCAAATGTGATCATTTTTACTAGTAACAATTGAATTGTTGATATCAATAATAGACATTTCAACTAGTGACAATTTAATTATTGATATCAGGAATTCACATTTTTACTAGTAACAATGTAATTATTGATATCAAAAATTATGTATTTCTACCAGTAAAAAAAAATCAATTGATATCAACAATTCATTTTGAATGGCAGCCTATGGTGACATTTCACTAGTGAAAATAAAATTACAGATATCAGCAATTAAATTGTTGATATCAAAAAATGTAATTGTTGATATCAAGAATTCATATCCTGGAAATGAATAAAAGCTAAAACGGCTTGCCATATCTATTCACAAAGCATCGCTTGTGAAAAACAAAGGCATAAACCCCCCGACTTGTGCATCTCGTGTGCAAAACGACATTATTATCCTCCATTAACTGATTATTTTGGCAGAAACAAAAGTCGAATATGATATTTCAATAAAAACAGTGCCAAACAATCAATTCTTCATACCTGCCAGCTTCACACCTCTTAAAAGAAAAGCGTAGTTTATAAAACCATGTTGGAGGTGTTTTACTGGGCCTGTTTGCATCTTAATAAAAGCGTCAGCTCAACACGCAGTCGGAATCCTAAATGTTGTTTGCCGCGTACAGCAGAAAGACTCACTAGACACGGAAATGCCTGAATGCTCGTACATCAAACTACAAGTTGAAAAAATTGCAAGACTAACGGCTGGGAAGATGGTTAATAAAAAAGAGAAATAGGAAGGGATGCCATCGCCATCTTCCAGCGTGGATGTGATTGTGAAAGCCCTTAAGAACGGGAGGGATTGATTGCTGTCTTGTGAACCTCAGCCCTTTCGGTCGATATATAAGAGTGGAACAGGCAGTGGATGTTCAGATCCCTCAGCTATGAGTGTGCACACTATTAGAGAAGCACATTTCAAGTACACTGATAAAGATGACGGCAATATGATTTTGAAAGCCACCGATTCACATATATAAACTTTTTGAATTCAGACTACACGAAATCAGCCTGATTTTGGCGTTTGACGTAGGCGAACGATAGCGGAGGCGCTTCAGCAACCCGATGAGTACTGGAATTAGCATTACGGTAGGGCTGTGAAACGATTATTCGCATCCAAAATAAAAGTTTGTGTTTACATAATATATGTGTATAATTATTTTGTAGAAATAAAAACACACATATGCATGTATATATTTAAGAAAAATGTGTTATTAATGTATAATATTTATATATATATAAATATTATATTTATATATTAAATATTATATATATTTAATATATAAATATTTATATTTATGTATAATATTAATTTTGTAGAAATATATACAGTACATGCAAATATTTCTTAAACCTAAAACCGTATTCTGGACAAATGTGGGCAAAATAGTTTTGATTTATTTTTAAAAAATACTTCCCTTGATCTGAGCGGTACAAGACTTGACTACTTTTCCTAAGTTTGCCTCGTGAACACACACAATTTTTTTTGACTCAATTCTACAATGTTAAGTGGGTGAAAAAAAAATCTTGTATCTTGTGTTTGGGTCAAAAATGGGCACCCATAGAAATGAATGGGAAAAACTGTAATTTAGAGCATTCTAAAATAAGCCAAAATAACAGCAAAGTCACTTCATCTTTAGGTTTTAGCTCTAAGAAATTATTGGAATCATATTTTAATGTAGTGAAAAAAAATAAAAAAATAAAACATAAAAATAAGCATAATTTACATAGAAAATATGGCACTTTTTAAAGTAGTAAATAAATTCAAAAATACCCCCAAAATAAACAAAACCACCATAAATGGATAGCCAAAACTTTATCGAAGACAGTGATGTAGCATTTATAATAAATAAAAATTTGTATCACACCTGAGTCCTCTGTGCCTACATTTGTCCACAATTACAGGATTAAGGGCTATAAATTGAATACGGTTTGAGGACTACATATATACATGCATGTGTGTGTGTGTATTTATATATACAAAATAATTATACATACTACACATGCATATATTATGTAAACACAAACTTTTATTTTGGATGCGATTAATCCTAGCTTTCTCTATGACATCAAACGACGTTAAAGACGGCATACAATGATTGGTCGAGAAGCAACGTGTAGTCTGATCGTAACAGACAAAAATATTGTGTATTCTAAACCCGGCATAAGTTAGTGATGGTATATAAAGTGATCTGTACACACTTCATGTGATAACTATCAATAAAAACACACAAGACAGAAAAAGGTGAATCTCACACAAACTGTCGAGAAACGTCAAAGTATATTTCACATCAAAAGCACCGAGAGAAATTATTTAGTATTAAAAAATTGAAAAATTATAGTACTCGTTTTATTACCATAATGGCAAAATTAATCTATGAAAAATGTAAGTAACAATTTTAACTACACATGGTCGCATTTGTACACAATTTAATTGTTTTTTTTAAATCATTACTGCATACAAGTAAAGAGAACTGGAGAGCGGGAATTGTGGTTAACCATCATTTAATGATGGTAAATATTTAATGCTCCATATTATATAAATGTAATACATTTTCTTTCTATTTATTTTTTTCTTGTGATTTTGAGTAGAAATACTGACATTTCTTTGAGATTCACCCAAAAGTGTGTGTAGTCTCATCAAGTCCTTTATTTTAACTGGTGATTCAGTGACTTTGTATGGTCTGACTTCACAGGTTTCTAAAAATGTAAAACGTTTAAAATACTATCCCATGCAAACATCGAGAAAACCTCTGCAAGTAGTGATATGTAAATAGCCTGTACATGATTCACATATAAAGCTTTGCTCAGTGGATCATTAAAATACATTAAAATGCAAGTCCACTCTAATTCTCACATATGGCTTTGCTCTCTTGTGGCTTTCTTGACCGCTATTCCCTAACATTTCATCTTTCACAGATCTCAGTTTTACGCGTGTTGAAGAACTCTCTAAATACATTCATTTTTTACATATCTATAGTCTCCTCAAATGGCGGGAAAAAAAATTGCAGTGGAAACGCCATCTGAGTTTCCTTTTTAATGTAGATCATTTCCTTGGCATCGTGTTTACAGAGAGTCACTGTGATTAAAAATCCTCTTTTCCTCCAAATGACTTGAAAATATTGATCTTGCAAGAGGCATATCAAGGTTATATTTTTTCGTCTTTTCTATAGGTCTTTTTCATCCTGTAAAACCTTTGCAACACATTCTCTCACCACATCAGAGCGAAGGGAGCCGTCACAGTTTAGGATCCTCGTGGGGATTCAGAGATTGGCTATTCGGCGTCTTGGAATGGGAAGCGGATGAGGAAGAGGAGGAAGTTGAGGAAGACGACGAGCTGCGCCTCGTCTCCACACCGGTACTGGTCATTTTCATCTTCCGACGTTTAGCTAGCGGCGCATTGTCGACGCTCTTAAGGAAAAAACCCTCGCGCTTCCCCCGGTTAAACGCCTGTGGGAACAAAGAGATATCATGATGCATGTTGAAAAAACAAATTCCAGATCTTTCAGAAATCTCTCAAGTGCCTCTATTATGCATTTACGAATATTACATTTGATTTTACGTGTGTAAAATAGCTGTTTGTGAATGTGAAGTTCTGCAAAGATTTAAAGGTTTAGTTCACCCAAAAATGAAAATTCTGTCAGTATTTACTCACCCTCATGTTGTTCCAACCCCGTAAGACCGTCGTTCATCTTCGGAACACAAATTACGATATTTAAGATATTAAGATCGCTCCTGCATACTAGTCCATAGGCTTCTTGAGGGAATGACTTGCTGTCCTCGAAAAGTCATTAAAGACATCGTTAAAATAGTCCAAGTGACTACGGTGGCTCAATTTTAAGTTTACGACGAGAACGCTTTTGTGCGCAAAAAAACAACAAAAATAACGACTTTATTTCAACTATTCGTTTATTTCTCCCTCTGCGCGAGTCAGGTTACTAGTTTAATAGCGTAAGCTTCTGTTATTGTACGCCACACGCATCACACACATGACCAGCGTCGGCCAATAGTGAGCCTACGTGTGACGTAGCTTTAAGCAATCACACTACGTTAACTGACTACAGGCCCATGGAGAAGGAAGTGAACAGTTGAAATAAAGTCGTTATTTTTGTTTGTTTTTGCGCACAAAAAGTGTTCTCGTCATTTGATAAAGTTAAGATTGAGCCACTGTTGTCACTTGGACTATTTTAACGATGTCTTTGATGACTTTTCGATGCCAGCAAGAGTCATTCCCTCAAGAAGCCTATGGACTAGTATGCAGGAGCGATCTTAATATCTTAAATATCGTAATTTGTGCGCCGAAGATGAACGAAGGTGAACTAACCCTTTAATGCCCCCATTAGTAGCGTTATACGCTAAACAGTTTTTAGAAATAAAACTCTTTACATTCGATTATCATGAAAACAAATCTCAGAGAACGATTGACTAGGTACCAATGTGTAATTAGACCAAAGGTTCATTTTGCGCCGGAGTTCTCCTTTAATCTCCCTAATGCTGGGGAAGGAAAGGATGTATCAACATCGGAAATAATAAAAGCAAACATTATTTTTGTTATTCCGGTATGGCTATTAACAGTACAAATAACAAATAACATTCCTCATGACAAGTATTGTACTCAGATGCATCACTACTCAATACAGCAGACAAAAAACGCAGATACTTGACCTTGTAGGTGGCATTGACGTAGGTACGGACAGTCGGGCCGGTGGACTCCAGAACATCAGGGGTGCAGAGAGGGGTGGAGGACATGACGCCACCTCCCTGAAGCCAGGCGTTCTCTTTCAGAGCCGAGAGCTTCAGCCGTCGCTCAGGATCTACGGTTAACAAACCTGTGAAGATGAAGAGGGAGATAAAACTTGAGATGGAAGCTAATTTGGGGGCTGACAATATAAGGATCCTTCAGCCACTAAACCACCATCCTCAGGGACCATCACACTCTTCCCTTCCACCAGGGCCCTGAAACTCATCCATCTCAATCTAGATGATCAAATGACAGCTATAATAACAAGCACTTGTGCTGAAATTGGACTGAAATGCGTTCGAGTGCCTTCGGGTCCCAGATGGCTGGCTCAGGAATCCCTCATTGAAAGCTTTGGAGTGGTACAAAGGTATTAAAACCTATTTTACAGCTATTTCAGGCCGTAATCAATAGAGGCTCCAAGTATCGAGAGAACGCAAGTAAATTTCACATGTCTCAGTGCTCTAAACCCATAAAGATTGCAGTTCAGTAACTATGGATGATCACAACCAATTTTACAGAAGACTTCATAAACTAGTAAGGGCTTTTCTAAGTGAAACCTCAATTGGATCCTAATTTTAAACGACGCACATTCAGGTTATTCAAATGGAAGGATGATATCCAATCTAAGAAACTGCATACTGATTTTGGGACAAAACGGGCTATAAAACTGAAAAGAATGAAAGGGGATTTACAGCTATATTCAGACAGTTATCGTTTACACAGGGACATAAGGGAATTTCCACATTTACAGGGGCTAGTCTGGGATTTTATTGCCATCCGAATCCAGAATGTCAGTGTTTTTCTCCCACCACCTGCGCAAATGTTTTTAACAAACGTCAAGGTTGTGTTTTAATTTAATTGCCGTCTGAATCCACATCTCAGAGTTTGCAAGAAATCATCAATCCAAAAGTTATTTGTACACTTTTACTACTGAAATGCTGAAAACTAATAAGGAATAACTAAATTAAAAAGAACTTTTAAAATGGGCTATTATTATTATGACTAGTTGAACAAGCAGATGTTTACCTTATGTAAAGAGGTTTTGTTAACTTATTTCTGCTCATTTTTAAAATGACATCCATTGTAAGATAAGAAGCAAGATTTGAACTACATCTTGACAATTTTCCTATTTTTAGGTAGGATACAGAAATGTATTCAAATGATAAATAGGATATTATTCTCCTATTGTTAAATTAAACATGATATTATTTAAATAAGTACACCTGTACTGTTGGGGTCAGAACTGCACTACATTTGTGTCATTGAAATGTTCTGTTGCTAGGTAACAACAATGCAGGAGAAGGCGGCAAAATGGATAATGTTGTGTGCCTCACTGTTGCGCTCCAGCACATCTACTGCTAATGCTCTACAAAGGTTTATCGCTCGCTTGCAGCGTCAGTCCAGCTTGTCAGGAAAGTGAGTGGGCACACACACACTTGTTGGGTTTCCTATGTATGTATAGGTATGCATGTACACTACCGGTCAAAAGTTTTAGATCAGTAAGATTTTTTATATTTTTAAATGAAGTCTCTTCTGCTCACCAAGGTTGCTTTATTTGATGAAAAAAAAATGACAAACAGTAATATTCTGAAATATTATGACAATTTAAAATGACTGTTTTCTATTTTAATATATTTTAAAATGTAATTTGAAAGGTGAATTTTCAACATCATTACTGTTGCTGATTACACATCAGTTTTCAGTGTCACATGATCCTTCAGAAATAATTCTAATATGCTGATTTTATGCTCAAAAAACATAAATTATTATTTTCAATGTTGAAAACAGTCGTGTACCATTTTTCCCCAAAAATTCTATGATGAATAGAAAGTTAAAAAAACAGTATTTATTTAAAATATAATCTTTTCTAACATTATAAATGTCTTTACTGTAACTTTTGATCAATTTATTTCATCCTTGATAAATAAAAGTATTTTCTAATATCTTTCCCCCAAAAATAAAAAAATTAATTCTTACTGACCCCAAACTTTTGAATGGTAGTGATTAATGTTACAAAAGCTTTCCATTTCAGATCAATTCTGTTCTTTTGAACTTTCTATTCATCAAAGAATCCTGAAATAAAAATGTAAAAAACTGTTTTCAACATCATAAATGTTTCTTGAGCATCATATTAGAATAATTTCTGTAGGATCATGTGACACTGGAGACTGGAGTAATAATGATCAAAGGAATAAATTACACTTCACTATATTCACATAGAAAACCGCTGTTTTAAATTGTAATAATATTTCACAATATTACTGTTTTTTTTGTATTTTTTATTAAATAATTGCAGCCTTGGTGAGCAGAAGAGATTTCTTTTAAAAATATAAAAAATCTTACCGATCTAAAACTTTTGACCGGTAGTGTATATGTTTAATAGGTACTTTCCATAGACATAATATAAGGTATTTTAAGGTGACCGGAGGGGGCGGGAGTTATCCAAAGCACATCAACAGTTACAGGAGTTCCTCAGGGTTCGGTTCTTGGACCTCTCCTCTTCCCCATATACACTATATCACTGGGACACATGGTTAGTCCAATTATTTTAATGCTGATGACACTACTTGTTTTATTTATAGTCTATCACTAATAATATACAAAATGTGTATTGTATCCTCTAGCCCCCTAAACCTATAAATCACACGAAAACTTTCTAAATTTTTACATTAAAAAAAACCCCAACATAATTCATAAGATTTATCTGATGTTCTCTTCATGGGAATATTGTGGGGAAATTTTGTTACCAGGACAACACACAGTTTGACTAAATCATACATTATCCGTAGCGGTTCATTTCTGATCGCATTCATATCAGCAGCGAATCATAATGGAGATCACAGGGACCGTACCCCAGACCACCTTTTTATGTGTTTGTAAAACAAGACTCACATCATTCAAACAAACCAAAGCCAAATGAACCCAGGTGTTCAATATTAATGGGGTCATGAACTGGCCTTTTAAATTTTATTATATTGTTGTCTGAGGTCAACTTATGACGTTCGCTTGGTTTTTGCATTCAAAAGCATCAAAATGAATAAGTAATAAGCTATTTTCTACCCTTGTTTTGAGCCTAGCTCAAAAACACTTGTTTTTATGGGCGTGTCGCACTGAAGACTTGGAAGTAAACGCCCTCTGCTGTGAGTGGATAACAGTTTTGCATATTATAATGAGATGCACTTGGGGGAAATTGTTTTGAAAAAGTCCAATGTTGTAAAATGGCACCGGAATGATTCGCCCACACATGTTCGACCCAGAGTCCGTGTGTTGCACAATTCCTGTCAGATCCAATATAGACGGCACAGCACCGTTCTTTACTCTTAATCGGTCTGCAAATCCAGTCTTGTTTATAAAACAATCCTCAGTGAAATGAAGCGAACAGACGACGATGTTTTACCCTCATCAGCTGGAATGTCATTAAAAATAATTTATCCATGCAGTCCTATTGGAATACAGAGGAAGCTGCAGCGACTGTCTTCTTCCACAACCAGGCACTGCACAATATTCTGTATTGCTCGTTAGATCGATCCGGTTTGTCATCACGAGGTAGGCTTAGGCTACTTAGCTATGCGTGTAATGCGCGAATCGGTGGGCGGGGCTAAAGCGGCCGTGTTGAAGTAGGTGTTGATCTTCTTCTGCGGGGGTGGTGTTTTAACCCCTTCGACGTCATAGTTTCCCACTTTTCAAAACGAGACGTTTTCAGAGGCTGGTGTAAATAAAAGCTTTCATTGGACTAACAAGGACGTTTTCAGTTCTGTTCTTATAATATGATAACCTCTTAGATATCAAAAGCTCAAGGAAAATTTGATTTCTCAGTTCATTACCCTTTTAAAGCTACACTGTGTAACTTTTTTAGTTTATCCTTAGCTTGGATTCGTCTGGGAACTTGAATATTCTGTATTACTCGGTAGATCAATCCGGTTTGTCATCACTAGGTAGGCCTATGTTATTTATCTATGCGTGTAATGCGCGAATCGGTGGGCGGGGCTAAACTGGCCGTGTTGAAGTAGGCGTCTTCTGCGGGGGTGGTGTTTTATCCTCTTTGACGTAATATTTCCCCACTTTGAAAAACGAGTCGTTTGCTGAGCCTGGTGTCAATAAAAGCTTTTATTGGACTAACAAGGACGTTTTCAGTTCTGAAACGTACAGGATATTTTTATAATATGATGACCTCTTAGATGTCAAAAGCTCAAGATAAATTTGATTTCTCAGTTCATCACCCCTTTAATAGTAATAAAGTCGACTAAAACATTTTTTCCACTCAAGTTTTGTTTCTTTAACTGTAAGTACCTCTCACTAGATCTTTGGCCTCTTCGGACACACCCTTCCAGGCTTCTCCTTCCAATGAGAAATCTCCCTCTTTGATCTTATGCATGATGGCAGCTGCATGCGACGATGTCATGCCTTTTTTCTCACTCTGGAATGGAACTTGACCAGAGAGCATCGTGTACTGACAAAACAAAAACAAAACAAAACATTAATAATACTTTTTTTAACAAACTGTTTTTCTAAAGTCTGTTTATTTTTGTTAGTTTTTTTTTTAGGCCCGTTCACACTAAGCACAATAACTGTAAAGATAACGATTAAGATAACTATATATGCGTCCACACCAACGACCGATAACGTTCTTTTTCTAAGCACCGCGCGGTGGTTTCAAAGTAGCGAAAATGGATGACTGCTGCTGCTTTACGTTACAAACAAATATCGAAAGCAAAACAGGCGCTTTTGGGTACACGAGAGGAGTTGGGAGTTGGTAAAAGACGAGAGCAGTTGGGAGTGCATCTAAACAGTGAATCTAGCAAAATATCTAACAGTGATTTTAGCTGACGTCAATAATGGGATAAAAACATCGCCTAGTCAACCGCTTTATGTATAAAACGCCTTTTTCACTGCAACCTCAGCAATGTTGTCAACTAGCGCTGGATAGCCTACCTGAGGTCATTTTGTAACACTATGCTAAACTCCATAATATCTCATCGTTAATACTTCACCATTTATTCCCAGGATACGACCGATTGCTTTCCATATATCCATCTTTTTTAACGTATCCTTGAAAAGCTGGTTTGATTTGTCAAACAGTGGAGGATTTTTTTGTACCTCAACGATCTGCCATTTTAAATGCGCGAGACCTTTAAATTAGAATGGATTCTGATTGGTTGTCAGTGTTTTATCGTCGGACAGCTGGAAAAAAATCGTTCTGAAAGTGATCCCAACGATATCGTTCCTCATATCTTTATCGTTATAGTTGTGGTGTGAACTCTGTTATTCTTTAATATGGAGAACGATTTTTTGAATTATATCTTTATCCACAAGTTTCCGAAGGGGCGCTCCTGTAAAAAATAAAGTGGGTGAAACTTCCGGTAAGGCGGCGGAAGTAGCATTCCAATGGTATTTTGTGTGTTAGTTAGCGAAGAGGCTAGCTGTTTTTCGGAGAATTATTTTACTATTTAAAGATGCAAATCTTTATGAGAGATGTCGTTACGGAGCTCATGGACAACATGTGCTGTTCGCGGTTGTATGTATAACCGGACTAAACTAATTCAGTGGCTTAAACGTGATTGTTTTGAACATAAGTCGAAAACGAAATCAGAGTGATCCTGCCAACGACTCGACTGTAGTTTCCATCACCTCCCAAAAGACGACGAATCTTCCCGTGTACATTTGTTTAATTTCTTAATATTCTATAAACTCTCTCAGCATGTGATTGGCTGTTCGCTACTGATGTTACACCTAAACTCAGGATCAAAGCCTGTGTTGACAGAATACCAAATGTACCAGTTAATGTATTCCAGTAGCACATTCATTTATAATTTTGAATAAACTCCAAAGCACAATGACTAAGTGTGTATTTTTTATTTTAATTGTCTGTCACCATGCCTTGATGAGTATTGATTATTAATAATGTTATTATAATACTCCCAATCAACGACTGCAGAGGGTAAAGGTACTGTTATTTCACCCTTTTTAATTTCGTTGAGGTTGTGTTCCCACATCGTTAGCTAGTTTGGATCGCTATAACTTGAATGACTGTCAACTGTTTAATGAACAAGTGTCAAGCATATCAAGTCGCGCTTTGTTTACTTCCAACCGGCCCACTTTTGACGCAAGGCCTCATGGTGCGTAGGATAGTTGTCTTTATAGTTATAGTGCTTGGTGTGAACGGGGCTTAAGTAAAGTTTACATTTTCAAATAAATAATGTGTTCATTTTCTCTATTTAATCAATTCAACGTAGCGTTACATTCCCCGACACTGACCTTTCCTCAGACTAAAACGATATGACAGCCCAGGCAATAGATATAAACACTCACACCTACCAAAATCACCCCGAGGCTCCAGAGGTCGCACGCCTGGTCATATCCCGAGCTGTGGAAGAGCTCAGGCGCGGCGTACTGCAGGGTGAAGCAGGGGGTCTGCAGGGGGGCACTCCCGCTCCCCGCTGGAAACAACCGCGCAAAACCAAAATCAATCAACTTCAACACGGAGTCATCCGACTCATCAGCAAACAGCACGTTCTGCCAGTGGAGGGGAAAAAAGAGAGCACAATATGCATTAGCACAATAAACCACCAGAGGTTCTATGTTACAGTCATTTGACTTCACGTGCATGTGAAGCAACCAATTATAATGTATTGAAACGCGCAATGCGCATCATATTGTGATGCGGTTGATCTCTAAGTGATGGCTGAAAGATCTGTTAGGAAAAATCCCACTGATGAAGATTAATGTCGACGGTCGTCAGATGTGGAGGGCTCATTAAAATTCCACGGCGCAAAGACGAAATCAGCACATGGGTAGCTGAGCACAGAGTGAACGCTGAATACATAACATCACAGACGCAAATCAAGCAAACTATGAGTGATGATCACACAGCTGACGGGAGATCTGAATGAGAGAATGAGAAACCGACTAAAGCACGGCCAGTTAGTACTGCGACAGATGCCGGCGTAATGCTTTCCTCAACGCATGACGGCATCCTTTTATACGTTTAGAGATTAAAAAGGCACCAAGGCTGCTCATTTCTTCAGTCCATCCTTTCCTGTACTATTGTTCAAACCTCAACAAATCTACTCGATTCTTATATCGAAAACGTTTCAATATTCGTTTTTTTACTCATTTATTGATAAACCAGCTGAGCTTTTTCACTCTCTTCTCTCTCACAGCGAGTTGACACACACCGCAGAGTGTGTTTTAATTAAATAAGTGTGTGCAGCTCATGATCTCGGTTCAGAGTAAATGCAGCTGAGCCCATTTTCTGCTTATGCTGTGAGTTTAATGTGCATTTGGGACACATGCACCAGTTGTGCTTGCTTTATTTTTTTCCCACATTCGCATAATCACCAACCTTTTTGTGCACAGATGATTACTGCATTTTGCTAGATTTGTAATGGGAAGGTATTGTATTAAAGTTATACATTCAAGTATCATTACAACATTACATATTATTGATAATATTTTTACTTAACCTGTTGTCTTCATTATTTGATTTATGTTTGAATAAATCTGCCATGATTAATGTCATTAAAATAAAAACTGTGCAATTTAAATGTTTATGTACCACTCAATTTGATATTCAGTTAAATTTGATGGATTAATTGATTACTAAACACGTTATTTTGCTTTTCAGCTCAATCAAATCTTTATTTAAGGTTTTGGTGTTTCGATAAAAAAAGCTGTCCTTTTCTCTTTGTGCTGATCTGTTCCACTTATCCACCATAATCTACCTAGATTTTACATTTTCTGAAGGAAGTGTGAGTGGTGCAAACCTCACTGACACAATGATAGGGTGTTTAGAGTCATTTTTTTCAAGTGGTTACAAGTGGTTTGAAATTAACACCCGCCAAATGTGGGTAAAATCAACTGGTAGGTCAAGTCACTAGCCAATATGGCGTGTTATTTATTAGGGATATATGTTGGGGAAGTCCGTGTAAGCCAAATCTGTGCATCACTCAACTCGTGCGTCATCATGATTCTGTTAACAAATAACAAATACGCAACAAATAACAAATACGTAACAAATAACGCAACAAATAACAAATATGCAACAAATAGCAAATAACGCAACAAATAACATGCGTAACAAATAACAAATATGCAACAAATAACAAATATGCAACAAATAACAAATACGCAACAAATAACATACGTAACAAATAACAAATAACGCGACAAATAACAAATACCGCAACAAATACCGCAACAAATAACAAATACGCAACAAATAACAAATAATGCAACAAATAACATACTTAACAAATAACAAATATGCAACAAATAACATACGTAACAAATAACAAATAACGCGACAAATAACAAATACCACAACAAATAACAAATACGCAACAAATAGCAAATAACGCAACAAATAACATACGTAACAAATAACAAATATGCAACAAATAACAAATATGCAACAAATAACATGCGTAACAAATAACAAATAACGCGACAAATAACAAATATTGCAACAGATAACAAATACTGCAACAAATAACAAATACGCAACAAATAACAAATAATGCAACAGATAACAAATACTGCAACAAATAACGCAACAAATAATAAACACGCAGCAAATAACAAATAATGCAACAAATATGCACCAAATAACAAATAATGCAACCGATAACAAATACCGCAACAAATACCGCAAAAAATAATAAACACCCAGCAAATAACAAATACCGCAACAAATAATAACATACCTAACAAATAACGCAACAAATAATAACATACCTAACAAATAACGCAACAAATAATAACATACGTAACAAATAACAAATAACGCAACAAATATGCAACAAATAACAAATAATGCAACAAGTAACAAATACGCAACAAACAAATAATGCAACAGATAACAAATACCGCAACAAATAACCAATACGGAGCAAATAATAAAAAACGCAACAAATAACCAATACAGAGCAAATAATAAATAACGAAACAAATAATAACGCAACAAATAACAAACAATGCAACAAATAACAAATAATGCAACAGATAACAAATACCGCAACAAATAACAAACACGCAGCAAATAACAAATAATGCAACAAATACGTAAGAAATAACAAATAATGCAACAAATACGCAAGAAATAACAAATAATGCAACATATAACAAATACCGCAACAAATAACAAACACGCAGCAAATAACAAATAATGCAACAAATACGCAACAAATAACAAATAATGCAACATATAACAAATACCGCAACAAATAACCAATACGGAGCAAATAATAAATAACGCAACAAATAACCAATACAGAGCAAATAATAAATAACGCAACAAATAACAAATAACGCAACAAATAACAAACAATGTAACAAATAACAAATAATGCAACAGATAACAAATACCGCAACAAATAACAAACACGCAGCAAATAACAAATAATGCAACAAATACGCAACAAATAACAAATAATGCAACATATAACAAATACCGCAACAAATAACAAACACGCAGCAAATAACAAATAATGCAACAAATACGCAACAAATAACAAATAATGCAACATATAACAAATACCGCAAACAAATAACCAATACGGAGCAAATAATAAATAACGCAACAAATAACCAATACAGAGCAAATAATAAATAACGCAACAAATAACAAATAACGCAACAAATAACAAACAATGTAACAAATAACAAATAATGCAACAGATAACAAATACCGCAACAAATAACAAACACGCAGCAAATAACAAATAATGCAACAAATACGCAACAAATAACAAATAATGCAACATATAACAAATACCGCAACAAATAACAAACACGCAGCAAATAACAAATACCGCAACAAATAACAAATAATGTAACAAATAACAAACAATGCAACAAATAACAAATAATGCAACAGACAACAAATACCGCAACAAATAACAAACACGCAGCAAATAACAAATACCGCAACAAATAACAAATAATGCAACAAATACGCAACAAATAACAAATACCACAACAAATAACAAATACCGCAACAAATAACAAATACGCAAATAGGGCTGTCGCGGTAACCGCAGATGATTGCAAATAACCGCAGCAACCGCAATATTCACATTTTTTTATAAGGCTATATCCTTCTTGTTTTGAACTTCATGCATGTGTATTGAATGTTAAACAGGTTCGTAATGATAACAAGACTGTTTATCATGGTGATCTGTAGCCTACAGAGGCTAAATTCACACAGACAGTGAATGAGAGAGATCGGCAGTCCGTTGCCATAACAATATGCGCGCTAAGTGAAAGCCTTTCAATGCGCATATAGACGTTGTTTAGTTTCGGTTACATTGGTTACAGAAAATGTCCTCGTTTTTGTCCATGCTGCCCACATCGTAAACTTTATTTATATAGCATCAAATACATACAAATTAAATAAATTAAATGGCGGTAATACCAGTAATAGCCACTCAACATTACCGCAAGGAAAAATTCCATAACCGCGACAGCCCTATATGCAACAAATAACAAATAACGCAACAAATAACAAATAGCGCAACAAATAACAAATACGCAACAAATAACAAATAGCGCAACAAATAACAAATACGCAACAAATAACAAATAACGCAACAAATAACAAATAGCGCAACAAATAACAAATACGCAACAAATAAATACGCAACAAATAACAAATAATGCAACAAATAAAGCAACAAATAACGCAACAAATTACAAATACACAGCAAATAACAAATAACGCAACAAATAAAAAATAAGCAACAAATATGCAACAAATAACAAATATGCAACAAATAACGGCACGCTTTTTCATTTGCACTGAAGCAATAGCAAAGTTTTTTTTAAATGGTTTGTTTATTTATTTATAATAAATTGTTTATACTATATTTATATATATAAGCTGTGACAGTTATTCTGATTCTTTTATTTTTTTCCATGGCTAGTAGAAGTTTTGAATGGCCAGTAGCTTAAAAACGTATTAGCCAAATTGGCCCGTGAGTGAAAAATTTAATTTCAAACCCTGTTTACAAGGCTGTTGCTAGTTAGGGGCTAATTCCCTTTGCACTTATAAAAATCGCTAACATCTGTAATCCTTTCTCTCTGTATCTCTCTACCTCTGGTTTGAGATCTCGATGTACGACTCCAGCCTCATGCATGTAGCTGACCGCTGACACCAGGCTCTTCATCAGCTGACTGGCCTCCCATTCCGCAAACATCTTCTTTTTCCTTATTCGCTCCAACAGCTCGCCACCACGCAACAGCTCCATGACCAGATACGTATGGTACTGGGAGAGATGGAACGGAGAAAATGGGAACAAAAATAATAGTAGTATCATAAATGGATGGGGTTTAAAAAAAGGAATACAAGAGAACTAAAATGTATTCTATACACAAAGATTCATAAAGTACTAATTTTAATAAAAAAATTCAAATGTTTTTTTAAGGATATGATTATGATTAGTCTAAAACATTAAAATTAGCTTAAAAACAGAAGAATTGTGATAGCTAGGTACATGCTGTGGTGCAAAAACATACCTGATCGGTATAGACCTCGTGGAGTGTGACGATGTTCGGGTGAGATTCACACTGGCGGAGTGCTGCGACCTCTCTCTGGGTCATGGCCTCCATCCTACAATGACAAAGACTCTGAGTAGGGAATCGTAAACGATAGTGTCGTAATTGTTGATTTAACGATGTGCGAACTGACATTAAACTGACAAAAACACGATGTAGATTAGAATGCAGTGAAAACAGAAATTAGAGCAACAAACACCAATGTTTCATTACTGAATGAATCAGCTTTTTTGATTATTTGAGTCAAAGACACTATAGTTTAGTTTCTGAATGAATAAGCCGTTGTGAGTGAATCATTTGAAGGAATGATTCAATTGCTCACTCATTGAGACCAAGCGTGCCACACAAGCCCTGAAAAGTGAAGCCAAAGCATCTTGATCGCCCCCCGGTGATTGGTCCTAGTATAGGTCATAAACCCCGCCTCCACGTGTTATTCAACGGAATGTGAGACCAACTAAACAAGTAAATTACACTTCAAATATCTGTTTTTCAAAGGTGGTTTCTGTAATTTGCTGTCGTTTTTATCACGCTGATGTAAATTTAAAGGAGTAGTTCACTTTTAAAAAAAACTTTTGCCGATAATTTACTCGCCCCCATGTCATCCAAGATGTCCATGTCTTTCTTTCTTCAGTTGAAAACAAATTAAGGTTTTTGATGAAAACATTCCAGGA
This sequence comes from Pimephales promelas, assembly GCF_016745375.1. The sequence goes on from NW_024121987.1 coordinate 18,211,105, forward strand.
TTTTCTCCATATAATGGACTTCATTGGGAACCAAACGGTTTAAGGTCCAAATGAGAGTTTCAGTGCAAATTGCAAACTGTTCAAAGGGCTTTAAACGATTCCAGATGATGAATAAGGGTCTTATCAAGCGAAACAATCGGTCATTTAAAAAATAAATTAAAAAGTTTAAGTTTTATAAGCTCAAATGTTCGCCTTGCTCTGTTCTGTGATGCGTGTCCGTGACTCTCCTGTTAACACTCATTCTTTAAAATGAACGAATCTTTTTTCGAGTCATGACTCGAAGGGTCCTAGATTCATCATCTGGTGTCGTTTAAAGCCCTTTGAAGCTGCACTGAAACTCTCATTTGGACCTTCAACCGTTTGGTTCCCAATGAAGTCCATTATATGGAGAAAATCCTGGAATGTTTTCATCAAAATCCTCAATTTCTTTTCAACTGAAGAAAGAAAGACGTGGACATCTTGGATGACATGGGGGTGAGTAAATTATCAGCAAAAGTTTTTTTTAAAGTGAACTACTCCTTTAAATGTCTGTTTTTAAAATAAGTTTGTTTTAAGTTATGTGATGATGCTATAAAAACGGTACTCTATCATCATGATTGACAGCTGTGATTGACAGGTTCACTGAGCGAAGTACAGTAGTCAGTGAAGCACCAGTCCAGCAGCCTTTTTCGGGGATCTTCAGAGGACTGGAGAGATTGTATTTACTCTATTTTTAAAAAAAAAAGCCTCTTGTTGTACTGATATTTATACAATTTGTTTATATGAAAGGTTTCAAACCTTTCACATGAAACAAGCAGTTTGTGTGAGAAAAAAGAAACAGTATTTATATCGTTTTTACCTCTTATAACCACAAGTTATAAGAGGTAAAAACGATATAAATACTGTTCGTTTTTTCACACAAACTGCTCGTTTCGTTTCTTAGGGCATCAATGTGTACTTACATTTACGAGTCATTAAATCATGTTTAATTTGGACTTCTCTGTGCATGCTCTTTGAGGTGGTGACCATAGACCTCCATTATATGACTGACAGACAACAACGGTTTGACCTAAAAATATCAAAATTGAAAATACTGCGGAAACAAAGACACCTACATCTTGGATGCTCTTGAGGTAAGCTAAAACATACCAAAAATTAATTTCAAAGTGAACTATCCCTTTAATTCATTTGTAGGAAACCTCAAGTAATGACTTTAAAACCTCAAGTGATGATATGAAGTATGTGGTTTGGCAATAAACAAATCTGTTTTAATGTCTACCTTCGACTAATGATTTTCACAGCGTATTCCTGGCCACTCTGCCTGTTTCTGCACTTCCTGCAGACAGAAAAACTGCCCTCGCCCAGTGGCGCCCCCTGCAGGCACAGCTCATAATGCTGAAAGAACTGAGAGTCCTGAAAAAAAGACAGAAGAAACGACGATGTTTTAAATGATGTAATGATGTTTAAAATATGTAATGATGTTTAAAAAAAAATTCCCCAACCCCCCAAAAAAATATTTTAAAACATTTTTGGACACAGACAGATGTGTACCTTTAGCATAGAACTGCGCTGGACAATAGCAGAACCAGGCCGGTCAACATTCACATGAGCGTCCAGAACATCCGCCATAACCACATTCTTATTGAACAAGATAGAAGGAGCCACAAAGGAGTAGCCCTGAGAGAAAGAAGAGACTGGATCACTACAGAGATTGATTTGGCAACAGAAAAAAAAAAAACAGGTTGAACCAGCCAAAGTGGCTTGTTGGTTTTAGATATTCTGGCAGAATATACTATTCTTAAAAAAAAAAGTCGAGTGACAAGTTAAACAAGTAAAGAATTGTTCATTTTTGGGTGAATTATTTCTTTAAACTGGTCTAACTGGTCTCCCAGCCTGGAAAAGCCGGTGTTTGGCTGGTTAGACTGGTCTGGTTTGGTTTAAGCTGTATGTGTAAAGCTGAATAAAAGAACATCATGGAAAAGAGTATACATGGCAGAGTAGGTGTGTTGTGACTTGATCAAGGAGACTATGTATTAAGTTACCGAACTGAAACAGTATGTGAACAGTTACACTATCTGTTGCTATTAATAATGGAGGGCTGTGGCAGGAAAGCAGATTTAATGCATTGTATACATGTACAGTGATGTGAATAAGTTTGGACACCCATGCTAAAGTTGCCTAAAAAGAGGACTAAAAAATTATCTTTTGGATATTGATCTTAATTAGCCTGGTTCAACCAGACTCTAGTACATTTCATTTGAAGGGAAATGAAATCGAGCGGAAGTGCGTAGGAGGGCGCAGCCAAGCTAGATCTTAATGCCTCAATTAGAAAAATGAGGAAAACTCCAACCTTTAAGGACACAAATTTTCTTTGTGAATGAATAATGTATCATAAATAAATAAATGTTTTTCCTTAAAATACAGGGTGCATAAGTCAGGACACTCCTATGTTAAATTCCCATAGAGTCAGGCAGATTTTTATTTTATTTTCAGGCAGATTTTTTTTTTTTTTAAGGATAATATGCATCCTGATAAAGTTCCCTTGGCCTTTGGAATTAAAATATCCCCACATCATCACACACCTTCCACCACACCTAGAGATTGGCATGGGGTACTTTCCATAAGATCATCTTTCAATGCAAATCAAACCAGCTATTGTGCTAACTGAAGTAAAACCATGCCAATCTCAAGGCATGGTGAATGGTGTGTGATGATGTGGGGATATTTTAATTCCAAAGGCCAAGGGAACTTTATCAGGATGCATATTATCCTGGATCCATGGAATAACTGGCTTTTAAAAAAATAAAAAATTAAAATAAAAAATAAAAGTCTGCCTGAAAATAAAATAAAAATCTGCCTGACTCCATGGGAATTTAACATAGGGGTGTCCTGACTTATGCACCCTGTATTTTAAGGAAAAAAAATTATTTACGTATTTATGATACATTATTCATTCACAAAGAAAATTTGTGTACTAGGTTGGAGGTTGTGTAGGTTGGAGTTTTCCTCATTTCTCTAATTGAGGCATTAAGATCAATATCCAAAAGATGATTTTTTAATCCTCTTTTTAGGCAACTTTAGCATGGGTGTCCAAACTTATTCACACCACTGTATGTATCTCAATGAAAGAGACACAGGGACGGGTGTGCTTGTGTGCGCGCGAGTACCTGAAACAGACGGTCCGTACTAGGTGGTGTGCTGGCAGGGGAATACACCGGATCCATTCCTGTAAACTCCTCGGCAAAGTTGCCCACATCCAACTCGTTACGTAGTTCTGGTCGGAATGGGCTCTGAACCTTTTTCTCTGCCAAGTCTGACCAGTTTAACCCCTAGAGAGACCAACCAGTTGAGGTTTGTGACAATCTACAGTGACACCAAAAGTATGTGGACACTTAAGCCACTAAGGTCACTGTATTACATAACAAAGCTTGTTTGTTTTAAAAAAAAGTAATTCTCATTCTTTTGATGCGTGTAGCTCATTTTTTTTTTGGATAGTTTAACCTCAATTCTTACACATGGCACCTTTAAATAGACTTGAACACAGTTAAATAAATGTCACTGTCTCGGTCAATGATCTGGGCCCTCCAAAACTCTGATTTTCTCATTTTTGGTGCATCACTAATACAGAGATTACAACCACATTAAACACAGATATCAAATGTGTGAAATAAAAACTGAACCTTAAAGAAAGGATGACATTTGATATCCTCGGCGCCTCGGGGACCCGAGCCCAATCTCTTGTGAGGGTCTTTCACAAGTAACTTTCGCAGGAGATCCTGAGCCAAGGGCCCAATGATCGAGGGGAATGGAGGCTCACAGCGCAGGATGCGTCTGCCAGAGACAGAAAGCTACTTTAATTCTGGGAAATAACTTGCAGGATGCAACCATGACAGTATCACTGGGAGTTCAAACACTGTGGGTATATGGAGAAAATCAGTGGGATCACTGGAGGTTTGCCTGTGTGTGGGCGAGACTCACTTGGACACCTCACTCTGGGAGTTTCTCTCTCCTTCCAGAGTAAACGGAGACGCTCCCGTCAACAGCTCAAACATCAGAATCCCCAAACTCCACCAGTCCACTGACTACAGACGGGGAAAGAAGGATTATTATTACCACTATTTTACATGTCATCCATCAAAATGTGGAGAATCTCTTGAAAGCCTGTCAATAGCTCTATTAAGATGGTAAATGTTTCTCATGGGCACGTTAGGTCAATACAACATTTACAGGGGTCATCGCTGCAGTCTGTAGCACGATGACGTAGCTGGATGGTCCAATACATACAGGATGGAGGTGTGTTTTGGTGACGTCATATATTCTCTGGATTATAATTCACATTGCGATGATATTCAAACCTGTGTATTATAGTAGAGCCCGATCAATAAAGGATTTTGAAGGCCGATACCGATACAAATACTTTTGGGTTTTAAAATCCGATATTCCGATATATCGGCCGATATTTTATTTTTTTTTTTTTTAAACTGGACATGATAGTCACAAATTTTGTCATGCTTATTTGAGTTAAGAGAACTGATGGGGATGTTCTTTTAATTGTTATTCAAGCAATGTATGTATCGTGACCAACTCAACGAGTGTGTGCCAACAGGAACCGTGTAGAGTGCCCTCTGGTGGACAAACTATACAACTCCAACACTCATTACATAGTTTAAGCGTGTTTCGTCCATTTTTATTTTATTTTTGAAATATTAATTTATCGGCCATTATAACTGCTGATACCGATAGTTTGGAAAATGTCTAATATCGGCCGATAATATCGGTCTGCTGATATATCGGTCTGGCTCTATATTATAGTACTGTTAAATAATTATAAATAATTATTGATGAATAAGTAATTATTTACATAAAATCCGAGATTCACTCTACATACATGCAAAGTTATTTTAGATTTTAAAGCACATGATTTTAAACCTACATTTGATAGATTAATAGCATGTGCACCGCACGTATTTAACGCGTGTTATTAGAACATTTTAAAATAAAGTATTTTTATTTTATTCATATTTGCTGTTGATTGGAAGCGAAAAATGTCAATCTAATTGTCTCTGTAATTTTAAAGGTACAACTGTAAACATCTTAAAATAATAATAATACCAGTAAACATTCAAAGGAAAATGCTAAAATAATAACAGCAGCATCAGGAAAAAAAACTAAATAAAAGCCTACATAAGGTTGCACTTAATTTGCTGTTCAGTGAGACATGCCTGAAAGCTTGAGAAATAAAAAAGGTAGGTAATTGTGACTTTTATCACTACTAGTCAGACTTTTTATCTCAGAATGTATATAAAGGCGCAATTGCAGGTTATGAAGCCAGACTTTCGTAATATAAAGTCGCAATTGCGTGTTATTAAGTCAGATTTGCGCGATATAAAGTCGCAATTGCGTGTTATGTTATTATAATAAAAAATTAACTAATTTTAACCACAAATTCTCATTACAGTAATGCAAAAGTTATCATCACCAAAATTTGTAATACTTGATTTTATGGCTATAATTTGGAAAGAGAGATATATTATTTAAAAGTGAACGTGTTTATTTTTATTTCAAATTCTTTAACAACACAAATACATTCTTCCATCACACCTTAATGTGTCGAGACAAAATAAAATTAAGACATTTGTAGGAAGATAGCTTAAATTACAGTAAGGAGAATCATTTATGTAAATAATAGCAATGTTTCCATACACCTATTTTTATGTGAATTATGGGATATCGCATTAATGGAAATGATACAAAAATGCACATAAAAACTTTTGAGCTCAAATGTGGTGGACACATTTTTATCCGATATGACAACATATCTTATATGCACATAAAATTATTTCACACCCCCAAAAAAACTTTGTGCAATATCTCTCTTTTTTCCATTACGATTCTAAATGTTACATGCTTTTGTGAGATATATCAGATAATTTTCTCTCACCTTGCCATGACCAGATTTCCCTCTGATAATCTCTGGTGCCATGTACTCTATGGTGCCACAGAACGAGTACGTCCTCTCTTTCTACACATGGACAAAGCATATCAGCATGACAATATGGATACAATGAGATAAAAATATAGAGTTATTATTTACTCGTTTTTATTTCCCCACCTCCTCTTCCAGAAACTCCTTACTCAGCCCAAAGTCTGTCAGGACCACATGACCATCACTGTCCAACAAGATGTTCTCCAGCTTAATGTCCCGGTACACAATGCCAAGCTGGAAACACAAAACCAAATAAGGTTCTTTGAAAACCCTGATAATCTGTTAAGTCTTTTGTATAGCTAATTCAATTCTACATTTTTGATTTCAGTTTGATAAAAATGTATAATAATATATTATTGGTAATTATAGCTAATTATATTTCTCCCAAACAATTATTACAAATGAACAGTATTAATACAATTCAATTAGTTTAACTTCACCAACTTGTATATCTGTAAGTGTGTATCTAATATGTATCTAATAAAACCCTACAGTAGCTAGTAGTACCTTGTGCAGGTGCTCCAGGGCCAGAATAATTTCCCCCACGTAGATCCTCACCTCATCCTCGGAGAAATGATCTCTCTGATACAAGTGCGTAAACATCTCTCCTCCACTCACATAGTCTTGCGAAACAAACACACACTCACAACATTGTCCAAACAACATCAACTAACTAACGGACAAATAGCTAGAAGTCAGAGGTGGGTGGAATGACCAATCTCTTAAATCATTGGGGATGAGTCATTTTACATCACAGTAACAGTGTATATAACAACACAGTTATTATTGCTGAAAACTTGAAGACTACGCCATAAATACACACACATATATATATATATAAACCTAAAATTAATATATTTATACTTTTATGTGATTTAATAGTAATTTTTGCTATCAAATCGATTAATCGTATCTAACATTAAAAAAAGTTTGTATAAGTGTATGTATATATATATACAAACACTTGTATTATAAACTAACTTTTATGTTAGTTTATAAATAGCTAAAAGTCAGAGGTGTGTGGATGGCCTATATCTTAAATTATTGTGGAAGAGTAATTTTACATCACAGTAACAGCATATATAACAACACTACCATGTTATATTAATATTTATAAAACGGTTAGTTCCTATCCTTGATTCTGATTGGTCAATAGCTGTGCTTTATTCATGATAAAACACGGCTATGACTGCTTCACCCAACGGTTCTGTTCCTAAGTTGTTTTTATTTGAGCGTTCATGCTTATCACACATTGGAGCGTTGTTGCTGGTCACGGTCAGGGACTATTTTTTCTAGCGGAAGGAAGGCTTTTAGTGATTTTACTTCATTAAAGTTGCACTAATACATTTTTTTTTTACTTTAATATTTTTATTGAGTGGTAACTGTTTTATAAAAGCAATAAGGTAAGTGCTGTATGGTGAATAAGTAACGGCTGATATTAAAGGGATAGTTCGACCAAAAATGATATTTAACACATGCATTACTCACCCTCAAGCCGTTACACTAAAAAGTCAAAACATTAATTTTTCGAAGTTGTAAATAAAACATGCATATTTTTGGAGCAGGTTTTACAAGAATATACTAATTTAGTCTATCTACTTTTTTTTTTTTTAAATCATTATGCTAATTTAATTGTTTTTTTTTGTGATTAATTTTGAAATAGGTCAGTCATTTCTATGTAAAAAGTCAGACAAATTGCATATTAATGCTGAGTAACGTGTTATTTCGATATCACGCTCCTATCATGCTCACCTAGTATGAGATGCAGTTTGGTTTGCGTCTGAAAGGCGTAATGGAGGGTGACCAGAAAGGGGGACTGGCGGATGTGTTCCAGCACCTGTCGCTCTGTTCTAGTGTGCTCTGCAGTCTTTGCCTTCTGAACAATGGCTGCTTTCTTCAGAACCTACAGGGGCAAAGATCGTAAAATCATTTCATGATAAGAATGTGACAAATAACAGTAAAAATAAAATAATAATTTATTTATTAATTTATTTCATGTAATAAAAAGTTTATATATAGTTATAATAAGCATGTGAAGAACACAACAAAAAAATTGCACTAACCTTATTTTTTTAATAATGTCTCATTAGTTAACATTAGTTAATATATTGACTAACATGAACTAACAACGAGCAATACATTTGTTACAGTATTTATTAATGTTTGTTAGGATAGTTCACTTTGAAATTAATTTTTGATATGTTTTAGCTTACCTCAAGAGCATCCAAGATGTAGGTGTCTTTGTTTCCGCAGTATTTTCAATTTTGATATTTTTAGGTCAAACCGTTCTTGTCTGTCAGTCATATAATGGAGGTTAAAACGATATAAATACTGTTCGTTTTCTCACTCAAACCGCTCGTTTCGTGTCTTAGGCCGTTTACGAGTCAATAAATAATGTTTAATTTGGACTTCTCTGTGCATGCTCTTTGAGGTGGTGACCATAGACCTCCATTATATGACTGACAGACAAGAACGGTTTGACCTAAAAATATCAAAATTGAAACTACTACGGAAACAAAGACACCTACATCTTGGATGCCCTTGAGGTAAGCTAAAACATACCAAAAATGAATTTCAGAGTGAACTATCCCTTTAATAAAAAATACAGTTCATTGTTTGTTTATGTTAGTTCACAGTGCACAAACTAATGTTGACAAATACAACTTTTGATTTTCGTAATATATAAGTAAATGAAAATCGATCAAAAGTATTGTTCATACTTAGTTCATGCTAAAGTAGCCTTATAGTAAAGTGTTACCAAATTGGTAATTTCATTCAAATCCTTAATGGCCAATTATGTTCCAGCAGAGTATTCATTTATGATATGTTTTAATTATTTAAAGATACCTGTCTTTTTTTTTTTTAAATGCCCCTTAATAAAAATAATAATAATTTGTAAACCTGTTGAGCACATTATAACTCTCAGAGGGTATTTTTGTTTGTTTTTACGGTAACACTTTACAATAAGGTTCATTAGTTAGCATTAGTTAACTACATTAGTTAGCATGAACTAATAATGAACAACACTTATACAGCATTTATTAATCTTTGTAAACGTTAATTTCAATATTTACTAATACTTTATTAAAATCTTGTTAACATTAGTTAATGCGCAGTGATATAACATGAACAAACAATGAACAGCTTTATTTTTATTAACTAACATCAACGAAGATTAAAAAATACTGTGATAAATGTATTGCTCATGGTTAGTTCATGTTAGTTAATACATTTACTAATGTTAACTAATGAACCTTATTGTAAAGTGTTACCGTTTTTACTAATTGAAGGACAAGCAAAAATTCATGTGTGATAATAGACAATACAAACCTTCATGGCGTAGAGTTTGTCTTTATCATGGCCACTGATTTTTCTGACCAGGAATACTTTCCCGTAAGCTGATAAAGAGAAGGAAGGCATATTTAAAGGCATAGCTCACCCAATGTGTATTAAACAAAACCAAACAAACAACGTTAGAAATGCCCCTAAGAGTCACTGCATCTGCCAATTAGACTGTGACAGGAAAATTAATTATAGAAAAATTACTTAAATTCTTCCTGTAACTCATGTGTTGTTGATAAACCATCATTAAAGATTCACAATGTGTTCGGGCGTATGCTAGGTCTAATTACATGTCTGGAGTCTCTAGTTGATTATTACACTGAACGACTGGAAAAAAAAGTGTTTGGCTCATCTGCAGTGAAAAAATAAATGTTGGAGATATAAAAAGTGAATATTGACACATATTTTGCTGCTAATTTATGTATAAAATGTGTTAGATATACTCCATAATTACAACCTAATGGCCATCATGCATGTGAGCACTTTGTCTGAGTATAAACATTCCCAATGACCTATACGGGATAGACAGACCAGTTACGGGATGGGACGGGACAGTGCAGCGCTCTCACCTCCGGTGCCAAGCACTTTGAGAAGTTCGAAGTTCTCCATGCCAACTTTCTCAGTGTATCCTGTGAGGTTTGCTGGGAATGGACAAACAGTGTATTTACAAATCTTACCTATCCCCCCACATAGCCTACATATTTGAATAAGTATGTTATACATTGGATGCAGACATCAGTCAGAACAATTTACATATGGCTGATAACCTAAATGACTGAAATCTCTTTAAAATTCTGTCATTAATTACTCACTAACTTTTGTTCCTCTTCGGAACGCAAATGAAGAACTTTTTGGCAGTGTTGTGTACTCGAGACTCGGTTTAGAGACCATATTTTAATGGTCTCGTCATGGACTCGTGTACATTTTGACTCGGACTTATTCCCGAGTCCACTCGAGTCCCATTCAAAATATGTCATGATTATTAATGTATGTTAATATTTCTTTAAATTGTTGTTTGATTGAAACGTCCAATGATTGCTGACTTTCTTGTTCAGCACGGAAATGCAGCAGGACCCAGGTCAGATGTGATGTGGAGCCTCTAGCTCAACTATGTATTGACAATGTCTGCCTTATTATCCATAATTCAGTATAAGAGCCACACAGAAATCGTGTGCAGTAATGTTATGTGAAAGAGCACTTACTGATTATAATAATTGTAAGTCATAATTGTAATAAAATTACCTTTACACCACTATGTGGCCTTGTGGTTACAATGTACATGATTCCATGGTATATTTGGTTTACTGTTTGAGTATGGTGCCAATACCACCAAATATATTTTACATATTCTTGAAGATATCTTTAAGTCTGGTTTGAGACCCAACCTTATCTCGACACGGACTCGACTCTCTTTGGTCTCGGTCTCGAGTGAGCTGGTCTCGACTACAACACTGCTTTTTTGATCTGAAGATCTTCTGAAATCTGAGAGTTTCTGTCCCTCCATTGACCGTGACGCAACTACCACTTTGACGCTTCAAAAAGTAAAACTAATCCATATGAATTGAGCGGTTTGGTACACATTTACTCAAGACCGCTTTATATGATGAACAGATTACATATTCACGTTAAAATATGACGAGAAGCATAAACATGCTTGAGCTTACGTTTACCACAACTGAGTTGATAAATGTGGGGGGGGGAAGCCTAAATTCAATCTGTTCATCATATAAAGTGAGTCTCTTCAGAAAATATGGACTAAAGCGCTCAATACATATGGATTCGTTTTACAATCTCGTTATCCTTTTTGAAGCGCCAAAGTAGTTGCGTATCTGTCAATGGACGGACAGAAAGCTCTCAGATTTCATCAAAAAGATTTTTATTTGTGTTCCGAATATGAACGAAAGTCTTACGGGTTTGGAGCGAAATGAGGGTGAGTAATTACTGACAGGATTTTCGTTTATGGGTGAACTGTCCCTTTAAATACCATAGTACACATCAAAGTAGTGGTATTGGCATCAGCATGCTACCTCCACTTTTTGTAAAGAAATCAAAACACACCAGGTTAAATGAATGCAGTCACCTACCATTGGTAATCTCGAGTTTAACGGTGCAAACTTTACGGCTGGTTTCCCGGTCGGAGTCTTCACCACTGCCACTACTGTCTCCTGACATGATGGCTGTGACTTGTACAGTATTTGATCAGTAAAGTGATTTTGACAGCCCGCTCTTCCAATGCACAAACATCTAATTTATATACAGCAAAAGTCAACTGGTTTCTGTTATAAAGCGAAACGTTGCAATTTATGACAGGGTGAATGACATGTTTTTGTTTTTGTTATTATCTCAGCTCACAAATCCATTTGACATCCTGCTGTGACCACTAATCTTCATGCACGACCTAAATATTAATCTCCACGTTTGATAGGCGCGCGAGCACAGCGATATAATTCAATCTCTTTCAAAACAAGGCGACGACACACGGTAATATTATATTCAACACTTGAAATGCAGTTCATTGATTATTATGTGGGCCATAAATGGCTGTTATTTCCGTATTTCCAACTTCGACACAACTGTCGTGAGGTCGTCTGCAACCGCAGTGAAGATTACATTTAATTGTTTACATTTCAGCTGATCTCGTTATGGCTGTTTTAGGTTCAACCCAATCAAATAAAGCGATATTTGCTCCGCTAACGAGTTATACTCTGGTAGCGTACGTGCTAACTATCAACGATGACAGATAACGTTAAAAATGTCCTTAACAGCGGATTGCCTAATTCTGAACAAACGTATTTAAGTCCTTTGCACCTTCCTTTCGGGTGTAGTTATGTCTCACTCGCGTTAAAATGTGCGTTTGTTGTGGAAAGGAAATTAATTGAACGATAAATTCCTGGAAGAAAGTGTAGTAAGGACCATTTCAGCTACGGAAGCCGAAGTAGTGCGGCTGTCTGATTCGCGAACCAATTGTTGTTATGAACCGGTTCTTTTTATTGATTTGGTTGAACCAATTCACCTCTTAAATCACTCGAAATGTGAACTTGACTGTTCATATGGAAACATAAGAAGAGAAGTGCTGCATTTGTTTATATTTATTTCGTTACAAAACATAACGTAAACACAAAAGGAACCCCTCTGTGCTATGACTCGAAAGAATCTGGTTCATTAAAATGAACTGTTTGAATGAACCGAATCGCTAAAATGATTCTGACTTTCTAATGGCAAGTGCCGCTATTGGAATCGGTTTCAGAGATGTGTGGTTGGGTTGGGTGGGTTGGTTCTTCTGTGTAGGTGGTGAAAGAGAAAAGCTGGTGCAATCCAACTTGCCAACTCCCGTACTAAAGGACAGCCTCTCCCACTAACGACACTTTATCTCGCACACCCTTTTTGGAGCTCAATTTGTATACATTCTAAGTCATGTGGAAGGTCGAGGTTTTGAGCTGTTATCATTTAGATTGCATTAATTTCAGATACGTGACAGTAGTCGGAATAGCCTCAAAACTATTTAAAACTATCTTTAAATATGTTAGGCTATTTGAAGAACAGAATATAAAAATACAAAACAATTATATTATTAACAATAAAATACATTGTTTTGAATGATTCCTCTAACTGTTCCATTATGACAACTTACCCTAAAGTGTGCCAACACGCCTTGCTGTCACCTTATTTTTCAGGTAAGTGCGGGCGCGGCCATTTGTGCGGCTTCCTGTGTCGTTCGATTCCAGTTATTTTTAGCTGTACAAAACAACTTGCCAGGTTTGCTATTGCAAACTGGTATTTCACCATATTACCTTAATATTTTGCTGTTTGATTAAGATTAAAAACAGATACGGCAGCAGGAATATAGGCTGCTGTCAGCTAATGCACCGATGTTAACAATCATACTTGCCTGGTTTTAATATGTCTGTTCAAGAGCAAGAAGACGTGAAACTTAATTTAGTAATCATGCGCTGTCTGAGATGCAGATTTCTGGGCACACGCTTTAGATATTTGTCTAACGCATAGAGTTCCCTTTCACATCTTCTTGCGCTTGAATATTTAAATTGGTCTGGCAGGCTTAAACTTTCATGTTCTCACATATTTGCACGTTTAGAATTTATAAAAAAAAAATGTTACCGGCCAACTTGCAATCTTGACCATTTCATATACTTGCAAACATTGATTTTTACTCACATTTGGTGCTTGGCGAGTGTTCATTTTAGGCCCTGGGTTCATGCATACACACATTTTTGTTGTTGTTTTAAATCTCTCTATTCAGGCTACCATTTTCAAAAATTCGATTTTTTTAAATGTCTTAAAAATAATTATTTGATGCATTTATTTGAGTTGTATACTACACATTTATATACTATATGTGTGTGCTAAACGGATTGACATGAATTGGAGTTTGGACATTCATCTTCCCTCCTGGTGTTAGTTATAATCGGATGCAGTGTGTGTGAGTGCTGGTGCAGCAGTTTGTGTATTAACAGATTAGGGCAGGTTAAAGGATAAAGGACACAGACACACTGGGCTTTCACTGTATACTGTCATCAACCATCATCTTTCATTATCCTGCACCTGCCTCGGACATCCAGCTTATGTACATGAGAAAGTGGGTGCGTATCCACCCTATAAATGCACCTAATGTGTACCTGTGAAAGCTTGAAAGAAAGAATCGATAAAAAAAAAACTGAAGTATGCATGGGGTATGCATCTATTTCCACAAAATATCACTACTCAACAAAGCAGGTCAAAATGTCAGATTTTATTAGACCTGACAGTAGTTTTCTGCAAGTGCAGTACAGTGTTTCATAGCAGAGCATTGAGCATCTACACCATCTTTTAACACTTACAATGCATTTATATGCAAAACCAAACATTATTTAATCACAATTAAGTGTTTATGTTTACAACATGCAATTAACACTGAATGAGAAAAATTTTTAGTAATAATTTGTCACATTTATATTTATAATTTGCGACATCAAATAATTTGCTTATCCACTTTGAAAGCGAAAATACAACACAATCAAAACCATCAGAAAATTTTTTAATTAGGGTACGTTTACACGACAACGATGTACTAAAAACCGAAAAGTTTTTCCTTCGCATTTTTCAGGCGACAAAGTTGTCAAAACAATCCCGTTCACACGACTCTGCGAAAAAGATTAAAAATGCTGTATTCTGCTGCTAGGCCAGTAGTTGGCGATGTTACTTTGTAGACTGAAAACGTAAAACGCATGAGCATGACGTCAGTGTTTTCACAAATTCGCATAGAAACAGGAACGAACAGTATCGTTGTCAAAACTTCCACTCTGAATCCTGTTTTCAAAGGTTTGCGTTTCCAGGCCCCCAACACGCCATTGTCATGTAAATAAACGTTCAAAATGCATAAAAAATTTCCCATTTGTAGTTGAACATGATGTTGTGTAAACGGCCCCTTAATCAGCAATACGGAGATAAGTGGTGTTCACTGCAGTGCTAAATGATGTTAGCTCCTCCCCTCTGGACGTAATGGGTGGAGCTTGACCTCCAGCTCCACCTCTGTGCACCTAATGGCTGAAGTAATGTTTAGTGATGATAAGGTTATGGGTTGGGTTGGACTGTTTTGCTCCACCCATTACGTCCAGCTGGACTTCAAGCTCCAGCCATTGACTTTGCAGTGAGCACGTCTCGAGATTTTAGGCCAATGAGATTTCGGTGTGGGCGGGGCTACCCAGTGTGAAGCTAAAGAAATAGAAACCAATATCAATGTATTCCATCGTTTCTCAAGGTTGTTGGTGGGTTAGAACAAAATTTGTTTTGGAAGAGAAAGCTTTATCGTGTGTTATGGGTAGCACAGTATTGTTAGAAGGAGATTTTTATTTATTTTTATTGTTACTATTGTTATTGTTTTTTCACCCGTGTGAAAAAGAAGTACTTTCAGCATATTTTTAAAAGGAGTAGGCCTACTTATCAATGAAATAATATGATCAAGTGCAAGTTGAATTTAATGTTGTCAGATATTTCACTTCATGTTATACACAATTAAATACAAATTTATTTAGTTTAAATGTGAGTAGTTAAACGTAAGAGTGCTTTTTCACCCATATAAGTAGGGCTTTATGTAATTTCATAATTACTCCGGTTGAAATTGTGCTGTCGAAGGGTAAACTAAAATATGCTTTAACGTCATTTCTATTGAAATGTGTGTGTCATGTATTTAGATATACAAGTTGCAATTTAGTATATTTAAAAATATTTCTTTAAATGTAAAATCGAATAACACTACAGTTAAAATTATAATAAAGTACTTCACTTGTGATCTAGTAAGTTAGTAAACACATCAAAATAAAATTAAGTACAATTTTAATTGTGACAAATATACTTGAAAGTGTACTTGAAAGTGGCCTTTTATATCATTAGGATTATTACATTTTTTAACAATGGGGTTTTAAGATTTGAAGTGCACATTCATTACAATTAAGCACATTTCTTGCATTGTTTTGCATGTTTCGGTTATTACAATAATTTAAAAAACATTCATATGGTAGCAGTAGTATATTACTGAATCAGCCTCTTTTAGGAATGTGTAAATGGGAAAATAATATAATATAACTTTAATTTAAGACAACTGCTCAGTCACTCTTAAATATTCAACCATTTCCCAGGCAGAGCAGCACCAAATTTCTCCTGACAGGAATGAACAGACGTTTACTCACCCCAAGGTAATAAAACATTAGAGCGCTGCAGAATTGGCAGTGTAATCATTCATCATTCAAAAGACTTGGGTGAAACTATGATGCTGTTCATTTAGTTCAGAAGCAACCATTTAATGAAGTATACAACTCTTTGAGATGTGTGTTTAGGTCAATAAAACGGATATATGTATGTATATAAAAAATACCAAAACGTTAATTAATTGATTGATTAGCGCTCTCAGCCTCCATCTGGACAGATTTCAGGGGTCAGATGAATCTGACTCTTTAGCTGGTCGCTCCAGACGCCCCTGCTTCGGCTTGGTCTTCAGGAGGGGTTACCTGGTTCAGCCACAGGAGCTTCAGCACAGGATCCAAATACTCCATGATGGTCTCCTTCACTCCTTTCTCAAGCAAGTAGCCCTCGGTTTCGATCTCCACATTCTCCTGTCCAGCAACGGCCTCCATAGACGTCTGCAGGAGGCGCACACTGGCCAACACTGAGCTCTGTGGACGACATGCCATTGATATGGAAAATAAAATGGCTGGTTAGTAAAGGTATTGTAGAAGTCAAGTTACAGGTTATGATTTATCAAAGATTTCTAGGTGTTTATTTGTGAAATTATATATACTAACTGTATGCACTGAAATTGATCCTTTTTTGCCCCACTCTAGCCTACACTCTAAATGCTGGGTTGTTTTAACCCATCTTTGGGTCAAATATGGACAAACTCAGCCATTGTGTTAAATGTTTAAATGACATTTTTAACCCAACATTTGGGTTTGTCCATCTTTGACCCAAATTTGGGTTAAAATAACCCAGCATTTTTTTAGGGTTGTTTTAACCCAATAATGGGTCAAATATGGACAAACTCAGCCATTGGGTTAAATGTTTAAATGACATTTTTAACCCAACATTTGGTTTTGTCCATCTATGACCCAAATTTGGGTTAAAATAACCCAGCATTTTTTTAGGGTTGTTTTAACCCAATTATGGGTCAAATATGGACAAACTCAGCCATTGGGTTAAATGTTTAAATTACATTTTTAACCCAACAATTGGGTTTTTCCAACTTTGACCAAAATTTGGGTTAAAACAACCCAGCATTTTTTTTTTTTTCAAATATGGACCAACTCAGCCATTGGGTTAAATTTTTAAATTACATTTTAACTCAATGTTTGAGTTTGTCCATATTTGACGCAAAATTGGGTTAAAACAACCCAGCATTTTTTAGAATAGTTATCACAAATGCATTTCAGTTACTGTAATGAATGTGCGGCAATGAATAGAACTTGTTCATATCAAATGACGTGATGTACTGTATGAATTTATGGTAACAATTTACAAAAAGGACCTATTAGTTAATAAAAAATACTATATACTAAAATACAAAAAAAAATACTGATGTTCATTGTTAGGTCATCTCAGTTAGATTAAATAATGTCAACAGATACCATTTTAATAAAGCATTAGTAATTGTTCAAATTAACATTAACTAAGATTAACAAATGCTTCCGAACTTTTTCATTGTTGGTTCGTGTTAACTACTGTAGTAAAACAAAAAAATGTTGTGTGTAAAGTGTTACCATATTTAGCTTTTGCATAGGGGTGGTTTAAAAAGAGATTTAAGTAAACTAAACTGGGAAATTAAATTGGCTAAGCCTGGTTGTCCACAAACCAACTGATATTTGATTTTTAATGTGAATGAAAACAAAGTGGTGATCTGTTCAATGTCCATTCAGTGGGTTACTGTATATTGCCTTAAAAGGTGGTTGAAGGTTTACTTTTTCATATCTTGGAAATCTGTTGAAAAGATTCAATATTTCCTATTCTACCGTATACAACACTATAATCCATTGAATTCATTGGTATGTCTATCTCTCTCTAGTCTCAGCCTTAGATGTCAGGATTTTCAAAGTGGTCATTTGATTGGTTGAATTGTACAGGATTTCCGAGAGACATTTATCTAGCGTTCTTTAACAGTCCACCTGGAAACAAACCCTTCGTGATGCCAAACCCCCTCATGGAAGAAGAAAGCTGTTGTGTTTACATCTCTGACAATGAGCGCTAATCAAAATCAACTAAGTTGAAGGCATACTTCCAAGAGTTTTACATGGCGGTCTATTATTGTTGGGACAACACGACTTAAACATGGCCCTGAACAAAACGAACTGTGATTGGTTGCTTGTTTACATGTCAGTCAGACGGCCTCTTGGTTGGTCCTTGGCCAATGAAAGCTGCAGACCTTCTGCCATCAAACCGAATCCCTCTCATTTTAATTTATGTTTAAATAAATATGGCGTCTACCCTGATTAAGGTCCATTGTGTACAAGCAAACCTGGTGATAATGTACCTGGATCATAAAGACAGACAGAACCGCAGCTCCAATGGTGTTCATCAGACCCATGTAATAGTTGACCAGGGCTTCTCTGCAACCATGGATGAAGAGGTTGAGTTCTTCGGTCTCATGCTCGTAGTTGTAGTGGGCAGAGTCGTTGGTGATTTTGTATTGGATACAGGGTCTGGGAGAACTAGGGTTACAGCAACTGAAGGGCACACCGTCAACCAAGTAACGGCCATCCACGTTGCTCTTAATGCGGCTAGAGGATTGAAGATGAAGAAAATGGAAGAAAAGAGCATTGAATGATGGCAAACTGTTACGGCAGGTCACATGAGATAAAGTTACAAATAGATCCCAAAAATATCTTAACTTTAAATGTTGTACTTTATGCTTTTCATTTAATTGTACCTTCGTGCATTTATACGGTGCAGTTACATTTAAAATTTTCATTTCATCGAAATGCGTTAATTTCAATAATAGATGCAATTGGGAATCTCCCACACAGATTTTGAAGTTCAATTTGGTCACATGGACCACATGGATACACTATTGACAACCTTTTTGCTGACAAATTTTGCTAATGTGACTGTACATTTCTTAACAGACACAAGAATGTCTGAGTCAACGTTTGCACCTTAGTCTTAATAGCATGGCTATAACATGTTATATAGCCTATAATAGCACGCTCTCACATGTTTATTTTTTTATCATAGTTGGGAGAAGTAAAATGTACATGTGTGGTATCAACAACCAGATGCTTTTAGACTTGTCCAGTTTCGTCTGGAATGCGTCTCAGATCACCTCATGAAGTGGTTTGAGTGATTGGATTTAAATACGTCACGAATGCGTTTCGGAGGGTATTGACACTGAATCTTTTCCAGATCGGATAGCTATCTGATCTGAGAAAATGCATGAAGTGACCAGGAGTAAACAAGCCCTTAGGTAAATATATGGGTTAAGGTTAGGTTTAAATGGAGAACAGGACTGTAAAATAAAGTGCTGCCAATTTTTTAGAACTAATTTCACATTTCTATGGTACGGAGCCTCCCTAGTCCCACTTTGGCAAAAAAAATTAATTGATACTATCTCGTGGCCTCAAGATACTAACTCGTGGCCTCAAGATAGTAACTTGTGGCCTCAAGATACTAACTCGTGGCCTCAAGATAATAACTCATGGCGTCAAGATACTATCTCGTGGCCTCAAGATACTAACTCCTGGCCTCAAGATAGTAACTCGTGGCCTCAAAATACTAACTCGTGGCCTCAAGATACTAACTCGTGGCCTCAAGATAGTAACTTGTGGCCTCAAGATACTAACTCGTGGCCTCAAGATAATAACTCATGGCGTCAAGATACTATCTCGTGGCCTCAAGATACTAACTCCTGGCCTCAAGATAGTAACTCGTGGCCTCAAAATACTAACTCCTGGCCTCAAGATAGTAACTCGTGGCCTCAAAATACTAACTCGTGGCCTCAAAATACTAACTCGTGGCCTCAAAATACTAACTCGTGGCCTCAAGACAGTAACTCGTGGCCTCAAGATACTATCTCGTGGCCTCAAGATAGTAACTCCTGGCCTCAAGATAGTAACTTGTGGTCTCAAGATACTAACTCGTGGCCTCAAGATACTAACTTGTGGCCTCAAGATAGTAACTCGTGGCCACAAGATACTAACTCGTGGCCTCAAGATAGTAACTCGTGGCCACAAGATACTAACTCGTGGCCACAAGATAGTAACTCCTGGCCTCAAGATAGTAACTCGTGGTCTCAAGATACTAACTCGTGGCCTCAAGATACTAACTTGTGGCCTCAAGATAGTAACTCGTGGCCTCAAGATACTAACTCGTGGCCTCAAGATACTAACTCGTGGCCTCAAGATACTAACTCGTGGCCTCAAGATACTAACTCGTGGCCTCAAGATACTAACTCGTGGCCTCAAGATACTATCTTGTGGCCTCAATATACTAATTCTATCTTGAGGCCACGAGTTACTATCTCAAGATACTATCTCGTGGCCTCAAGACAGTAACTCGTGGCCTCAAGATACTATCTCGTCGCCTCAAGATAGTAACTCCTGGCCTCAAGATAGTAACTTGTGGTCTCAAGATACTATCTCGTGGCCTCAAGACAGTAACTTGTGGCCTCAAGATAGTAACTCGTGGCCTCAAAACAGTAACTCGTGGCCTCAAGATACTATCTTGTGGCCTCAATATACTAACTTTATCTTGAGGCCACAAGTTACTATCTTGAGGCCACTAGTTACTATCTTGAGGCCACAAGTTACTATCTTGAAGCCACAAGTTACTATCTTGAGGCCACGAGTTAGTATCTTGAGGCCACGAGTTACTATCTTAAGGCCACAAGATAGTTATAATTGTTTTTTTGGTTTTTTTTTGCCAAAGTGGGACTAGGGAGGCTCCGTACTAAGCCATTTTGGTCTCAAAGTGATTTTGTGCAAGTTCAGTATAAAGACTGTAGTTCTCCTCAAGTTCACATAGGTGTCCTAATCAAAGATACCCAAAAAAGCCCAATACCATTCACTCAATTACCAAATAAAGGGATAGTTTATCCAAAAAAAAAAAAAAAGTGTCATCATTTGCCCAACTCCATGTCATTCTAAACCTGTATGCAATTATTTAAGATTCTTGGATAATTCCCACACAATAAAAATCAATGGGGTGTGGACCCCAAAATCATTATATGGACAAAAACAGAAACATTCTTCAAAATATGCTCTTTTGTGTTCTGCAGAAGACAGGATCTCATACAGGTTTGGAAAAACATAAAGGTGTGTGAATGATGTCAGAATTTTCATTCTTGGATGAACACTTTTAATTGACATTTCCTTTGACTCACTCCTTAACTTCCTTCGAGCTGAAATCCAGGTAACGGTTGCTGATCCACTGCACCTCGAACCAATCCCTGTAGTCGCTGTTTCCACAGCACTGGAACTCCATCTGAAGGCGATCAATGGTCTGCTTCTGGTAGCAGCGGCCAGGGGTATCGGTGTCCTTGTAGAAGCGAATACCGTTCTTCAAGCCGATTTTCAGCGAGGACTCTAGGTTTCCCATCATGGCGTAACTCAAGATGACGGAAAACAGCATGAGGGTGGTGAAGAATATCGAGCATCCATAGTAGGGCTTCAGGAAGTTCTTCCATTGTGGGAAACGACCCGGATCTAGGGCGTCCTGGCAGATTCGACTGGCAAAATAATTGATGCCCATTGAAGCCAGACCCACAATCAACAAGGTGTTGGGCACACAGTGGATGTCTGTGTTGTCCATTACCTAAAGGACAGGAGGATGTTGATGTCAGTCCAGTTTGAGCTCAGATTGCATTTCACTCACTGTGTATATTGAGTTTGCTTAAAGGGATACTCCACTTTTTTTGGAAACACTCTCCCGGAGTTAAACAGTTGAGTTTTACCATTTTCGAATCCAATTTATGATATTTATAAGAATATCAGTGACCATACAACCAGACCCATCTAGATTTCATTTGCAAAGGACAGTTTCTGGTCCCATTGACTTCCATAGTAGGAAAAAATATATACTTTGGAAGTCAATGGGACCAGAACTGTCTGGTTATTGATATTCTTCTAAATATCCAACGCATTCTCATCCGAGGGCGTCATATAGTGACACTTTTGAAATTTCGTCTAAATCCAACGCATATGGCACCCTTTAGTGTCATTATAACACAAATAGAGCTTTGTTCGGTTATGGTAGGTTTAGCTCTGGTGTAGGTTTAGGGTTACACCACTAGGAGGCGCCTTCTGGCCCATAAATATCTGCGTCTCATATTGACGCTAAAGGGTGCCATGTGAGTTGGATGTAGACGAAATGTCAAAAGCGTCAGTCTATGACGCCTTGGGATGAGAACGGGCTGAAATATCGGAAAATCGGCTGAATGGATTCGAAAATGGTAACTTGGGGAGTTGTAAAATGAGCCTTCCAAAACAAGTTGAGTATCCCTTTAAAGATTTAGTTCACTCAAAAATCAAAGTTCTGTCATTAATTGCTCATCCTCATGTCGTTCCAAACCTGTAAGACTTTCGTTCATCTTCGGAATACAAATGAAGAGCTTTTTGATGAAATTTGAGAGCTTTCTATCCCTCCATTGACAGATACTCAACTACCACTTTGGCGCTTCAAAAAGTATAAAGAGATTCTAAAACTAATCCATATGAATTGAGCGGTTAGTCCAAATTTTCTGAAGAGACTCGATCGCTTTATACACTCTAAAAATGCTGGGTTGTTTTAACCCAACTTTGGGTCAAATATGGACAAACCCAAACATTGGGTAAAAAATGTAATTAAAAAATGTAACCCAACGGCTGGGTTGGTGCATATTTGACCCAAAGTTGGGTTAAAACAACCCAGTAATTTTGAGTTTCCACAATGACCAATGAGGTTTGTTCTTGCGCGTCAAGCCGGATCGGTTGAGCTTCCATGTTTGCTGATCAATGTGTAAATGTGAATAAAAGCCTGACTTCAATCTGTTCATCGTATAAATCGGTCAAATTTATATGGATTAGTTTTACGATCTTTTATAAACTTTTTGAAGCACCAAATTGGTAGCATAGACTGTCAATGGAGGGACAGAAAGCTCTCTGTGTTTCCGAAGATGAACGAAAGTCTTACGGGTTTGGAACGACATGAGGGTGAGTAATTAATTTGAGTGAACTGTCCCTTTAAACAATCATTGGAGAGTGAGCTATTAGAGTACAAGTCAGTGTAGAAGTATGTTCAATACATTTTTGAGAATAAGAAAAAGCTGTTTGTTGATTCATTAAAAGCACAGTTGTGGCTTTGTTTTCCATTTTGTTTACAGAGAGATTCGAGTAAAATTGATAATCCATTGGGACTGTTGTGAACCAATTAGTAACAGCTTCATCAAAGGAGTTTTCCTTGCTTTCTATTTAAATCAGAATTTCCTTTCTATTACACATAGTATTATCATTCTCATTTGGTGGGTTTTTGTTGGTGGTTACTCAATATATAATGAAAGACATGCAAAAAATATTTTGTGTGTGTGTGTCAATAAAAATATTGGTGTGAGTAACTAGTAATGCATGGCCCCTTTTCAGAAAGATGTCACTGGTTGATTATGACCCATAGACGGTTGAAGAGCTCATTTGCAAAGGACAGTTCCTTAAGCCAATTATGACCGGCTTAGATAATATTCACTTGGGTTAATCCATGCCAGATATTTCCAAATCGTTTGAGCCCTAAACATAGTTATTTATAAATTATGAAGGTATTTATCAATGCACAATAGAGATTCTATAAACTTCCATAAACTAAATCAAGGCCACACTACTAAAAAAAACACCTTCATTTGCTAACACTGATGGTGTCATTGGCAATTTTAAAGCTCAAAGCAAATTATTGCATAACACATGGAATTATTAGCAAAAAACATCAAGCAAATGAAAAATATGAGGGTTAAATGGATACCTCTCCCCTCCTTCGAAGCTCAGTCTTTAGGAAGCATCCTAAAGTGAAGGTAATCGCTCCACCCAGAGTTGAAATCCATGAGAGCAGCCACAAACCCTGGGCCAACTTCACCCTTTTCTGAAAAGTGAACTTCATCTTACCCACAACCATTGTGAAAGAGTGTTATGATGTAAACTTGAGAAAAAGGGAAGTCTAGAAGAGTGTGGGAAAAATACAAAACTGTTGAAACGTCAAAACGTGAACTCTTTGAAAGAAGTCCTGAGAATCAGGTTGGAGGTCAAAATCTTGCGATCAATTCAGTTTCATCCGAACAACGCAGCCGCAATTCTGTACGTCGGTGTCTCTTAATCCGTTGGCAAATGTCAGTCCGGATTTTTGTGTGGTGATCCCCCCGTAGCGATGCCCACTCAGTGGTGACAGTGGTGCCCTTCCACCTCCATGCCCATGCTTGGGTGAGACACAGTGAATTTGGCCAAAGTTAGAGGTCTAGTGCGTCTTACCTGTAATCCATAAACGATCCTATTACAATGGCCCTCTCCAATGGGAAACAAGGCCACTGTCTGCTCAGCAAAGCATGCAGTCGCTGCACTGCGTCACATATGTAGAGGATAAAGATGATGAATAACGACAAGGAAGAGATTGGAAGGGCTATGATAGCCAGCCATGAAGAATGGAGGCAGCCATTGTGCTTAAAGCTGTCTTTAAAGTTGATAGGTGTTCGATTTTGGCTGCATTTTGTAGACTTAAAAAAAATTATTAGGACCGTTGCCTTCCTTTAAAGTTCAGACTAGTTCTAGAGCGTCTCTCGGTTTAGAGGTGAAGATTCGGACTTCCTTGTGTACACTCTAAAAAATGCTGGGTTGTTTTAACCCAATTTTGGGTCAAATATGGACAAACCCGAAATGTTGGGTTAAAAATGTAATGTAAAAATTTAACCCAACGGCTGGGTTAGTCCATATTTGACCCAAAGTTGGGTTAAAACAACCCAACATTTTTTAGAGTGTAGGTGGCCATGAGAGCAACCAAATGGAAGATCCTGTTCTTGTGCTTAAATATAAAAACAAAAACACCCATTTAGAAACTAATTCACACATTAAAGGGATAGTTCACTTTGAAATTAATTTTTGTCATGTTTTATCTTACCTCAAGGGCATCCAAGATGTAGGTGTCTTTGTTTCCGCCGTAGTTTCCATTTAAAAATTTTTAGGTCAAACTGTTCTTGTCTGTCAGTCATATAATGAGTGTCTATGGTCACCACCTCAAAGAGCATGCACAGAGAAGTCAAAATTAAGCATGAAACGAGCGGTTTGTGTGAGAAAACGAACAGTATTTATATAGTTTTTACCTCTTGTAACCACAGTCACGTCCAAGTGATCTGAAGGCGTAGGTGCTTCGGTCTGCGCAATCGCGGGAAAACGCCGGAAGTGATCTCTTGCGCGTGTACGTCACTCAATGATACACACGAAATTGCAATGGAAGACGAGTTCGATATATCAACAGACAACGTTGATTTTTATTTCGCAACTGCGAGAGAGATCACTTCCGGTGCTTTCCGGCGCTTGCGCAGATCAAAGCGTCAGCACTTTCAGATCACTTGGATGTGGTTACAAGAGGTAAAAACGATATAAATAATGTTCGTTTTCTCACACAAACCGCTCGTTTCGTGTCTTAGGCCATCAATGTGTACTTACATTTACGAGTCATTAAATCATGTTTAATTTGGGCTTCTCTGTGCATGCTCTTTGAGGTGGTGACCATAGACTTCCATTATATGACTGACAGACTCCAACGGTTTAACCTAAAAATATCAAAATTGGAAAAAACCGTGGAAACAGACACCAACATCTTGGATGCCCTTGAGGTAAGATAAAACATGCCAAAAATTAATTTCAAAGTGAACTATCCCTTTAACGATCTTCATCCATTTTCTGCTTTGCCCAACCCGATCGACAAACTTCACTTCTCTTAAAAAATTAAGGATTCAAAACCTTTCATGAGAACCGAATTTGTTTAATGTAATAAAACATATTTCAATAATGACAACTCTCTCAATAGTTTTAGGGCCAGATTTACTAAATAGGGCAAATTAGCGATGCGCGCTGGATCGTTTCCATAATGACCAACACAATCTATCACTTAGCATCTGGTTTAAGACTTTAGACTTTAAGACTGGGTTTTTTTGGGCAGAAAATGTATCTTTAACTGTGTCTTTATTGTCAGGTTTTTATTTATAGGAATTTGGGTGCAATTGTATGTAAATTATTTAATAAAACTGCATACACTACACACTGAAATGAATATAAGAGGCCTCCAAGATTAATATTTGTTCTACTTTCATTTATTTATATCAGCATAGTTATAGACATTAATACAAACTGCAACAGCAAGGCAATATACGATGATGCATTATAGAGTTTGTAGAAGCGGGCGCACCGTTTCATAAAACTACTTAAATAAAATCAAAATCACATTCTACTGCATCATCCTAGGAGTTTTTTATTCTTCTAAAAACAAGCACAGTGTTCTTATTATTTAATGTTATGTTATATTATATTGTAATACACACAAACAACATTACATTTAGAATTTATTTAGAATTTTTCTAATGGAAAAACATTTGGAATGAAAAATATTGCATGGAAAATGACCTTTAGTTTTCCTTTTAAAAAAAAACTGTATGTTAAGTACAGTCTTAAAGACATGACTCCCTTTATCTTAGTTTTTTTATTTATGTACTTCTCATTTAATCAATCAATGTTTTTTAACCTATTTATACCTCTTCAAGTTGCTGCTATGGTTATCAGACACAAATAAAGCTTTAGACGTAAGAGTATTAGAATAATTACAAATGGATTTGCACATGCACTTAGACAAAACATTAAAAATGCAAATAAATATTGAGTAAACATGAATAATATCTACTGAGCTTAAATTATTTCAGCTTAAATAATTTTGTCTTTATAAATACCAAACCCAAGAACTATACATCTGACTAGAATCAAGAGATCATCTTGTGGCTTCAAGATCTTTAGGGGATCAAGCGTTTTCTACAGGTGAATAAGTTAACAACAGAGAAAATCAGATCAATGCATATCTTTCATTGGTGAAATATCTTTCATTATGATCTAAAACTACAGAAACAATCTTTAAAGTCGCCATTAAATAGCATTCGCATACCACTTTACGTCTCCAATGAGATATTATTGATACTGAAACTGGATGTTCAGGGGGAAAAGGCAGGGACTTGATTTTATCCATCAGGAATTAATTAAAGAATGAAAAGAATGCAAGCAGACCAGAATGTGAGTGCGCAGATGATCCTCATATTAATTTCTGCCTCCATCTGCTGGGAACCGAGGCTGAAAGTCAAGTTCACCCATCTATTTTTCATTACTCTTATCGCTGTAATCTTTATTACATTAATTAGCAATAAACATCAACCAGCATTAAATTGCTACATTTAGCAAAACGCTAAACTATTAGCAAAAGGCTATATACAGTAGCCCAAAGTTGTATATGAAAGCCTGTAGACTGATTTTTATGTAGGAAATATAACGGATGTAGCGTTTTCATCCAGTCAATGACACCTGCAATGAATGCTTATACAATGTTCAGGAATATGATGAAAGAGCCATTCTGTACTGAAATATCAATGTGTCATGCAAAGAAAAGGGATTAAAGGAGTAGTTCACTTTAAAAAAAAAACGTTTGCTGAAAATTTACTCACCCCCATGTCATCCAAGATGTCCATGTCTTTCTGTCTTCAGTCGAAAAGCAATGAAAACATTCCAGGATTTTTCTCCATATAATGGACTTCAATGGGAACCAAACGGTTCAAGGTCCAAATGAGAGTTTCAGTGCAGCTTCAAAGGGCTTTAAACAACACCAGACGATAAATAAGGGTCTTATCTAGTGAAACGATCAGTCATTTAAAAAAAAGTTTAAGTTTTATAAGCTCAAATGCTCGCCTTGCTCTGTTCTGTGATGCGCGTTCGTGACTCTCCTGTTCAAACTCGTTCATCAAAATGAACAAATCTTTTTTCGAGTCATGACTCGAAGGGTCCAAGATAAGCTCGTCTGGTGTCGTTTAAAGCCCTTTGAAGGTGCACTGAAACTCTCATTTGGACCTTGAACCGTTTGGTTCCCAATGAAGTCCATTATATGGAGAAAATCCTGGAACGATTTCATCAAAAACCTTCATTTCTTTTCGACTGAAGAAAGAAAGACGTAGACATCTTGGATGACATGGGGGCGAGTAAATTATCAGCAAAAGTTTTTTTAAAAGTGAAATAACTCCTTTAATTTAAACTATAGTCTCACATAACCAAATATATAAAGTCTGCAGTCTCAAATATACTTTATAATCAATCATAACCTTAAAGGTAAAAAAATATCTGTGAAATGCAGCGCTGGTGCAAATAGATCCACATTGCTATGATCAAATGCTTGCTTAACTGCTGTTTTGTCATTTTATTGAGAGGAAAGTGCGCAGCACATATTTACATATTCGTCTAAACGAATCAGCAGCGTGGATGTTTGTTAACAGTATATCACTGCAAAGGTATTTACAAGTTGTACTTACTTTCAAGCGAAGAATGAAACTGTGAGTATATCACGTTCAGTCTCTTCTCACGTTACGTGTGCACAAGCAATAAGTTGCTGGCTGCAGTTCACTTAGCGGCCACCGGTGTCGCTATCGCTAATAACAAAGGTTTCTGAATTCTACATATAGCCCCTTTAAGACTTCACTAAATCTAAACCTAAATTCCAACTTCGGTAACGCTTCCTTTTACAGTACAGTACTTACAGCATACATACAGTGTACTTAGAAAGTACTGGCTAATATAAGGTAAGTACATGGAACAGGGGTAGGTTTAGGGGTAGGTTCAGGGTTAGTACTAGTTATTACCCAGTAATTGTAGTTACTAAAATAAGTGCATAGTATATACATGGGTAACTGGACTGTAAAACGAAGCGTTACCAATATTCTCCACCAGAATTTATCACTAATTTAAAAATAATAGTAATTAAATTGTAAGAAGTTGGGGTAACGCTTCCTTTTACAGTCCAGATACCCATGTAAATGCTATGTACTTATTTTAGTAACTACAATTACTGGGTAAAAACTAGTACTAACCATGTACTTACCTTATATTAGCCAGTACTTTCTAGGTAAGTACACTGTAAGTACTGTACTGTACTGTAAAAGGAAGCGTTACCAAAATAGGTGTGACAAAGTCACTTTGGCAACATACATACTATAATAATAAATGCATCATTAATATTCACCATTTTAAAATGTCCCGTTAATCACAAGTGTGTACTCTCTCCATCATGAATATAGTGGTTGAGCATTTTTTGAGCTGACTCCAGACCAACCATCCCATTTAAATGCTCTCCAGCACCATGGCTGTTCGCTTCTCTCCAATCACATTCAATCTCATCCTCGTACAACACTTGCCTGGTGCAAACTTGCGATTGGTGGAGGTCCATCATGGATTTATGATGATCCTGCTGCTGCTCTTGCTGCTTCAGAATCCCTATGGAGTGGATCTCTTCCAGACTAGCCGAGAGTACCCGAATGGGAGAGCCCAGATTACGTACATCTGTGATGCGGTAGCCATCGCAATCTGGATCATCAGGACCCTGATTGAAGCAGGCCAGGCTAACATCAGCCACAGGAATCGGTAAGGTTTCGGGGTGAACGGTGA
The DNA here is from genome assembly GCF_016745375.1 of Pimephales promelas. Next base: position 18,240,583 of record NW_024121987.1, read on the forward strand.
ACTTGAGATGTGGTATCTGTAGGCCGTGAGGAGGTTGATGACACTTGCTCTCCTCGCCCCCAGAATCGCTCTCCGTATCCACGTTTCCCTTTGAATATTGGTTCATCCCCTCCCAACAGCCTTGGCTCTGCTGCCATTGGTAATACGACGCGTTTTCACGATTTCCCTGCGAACCCCTCAAGACGCAGATCTGTGCCTCCTCTCCCATTTCGGACCAATCAGATTCCTCCTCCTCTGGGAGTGTTCCCAGCGATTGGTCGTCGCCATGCATTGAGACTTTGTCGTAACGGTCACTATCCATGAACTGAGCTGGAGGTGGCGCGACTGGAAGTGGAGTAATGGGATCGTCAGACTTCAAATGTTTCACCAGGGCATCCTGTAGCATTGATGTCACCTATATAATGGAAGGGTGTAGGAACGTCATTAAATTAAGGAAAATAATTCTGATTAGAGGGATGTTTGGAATAACCATGCACTAATTATTGTACACAAGAATTAATGTAATATAACGGTAGGGCTGCGAAACGATTTAAAAAATCATTAATGCTTGGTACACAAGATATTCTGGACGATTTTGGACCCTTTTGACAATCCTAGATAAAGTCCCGATTCTTATCAGATTTTCCTGTGGTGTGATGCGTGTTTAGAGTGACCAAACCTGCTCGGAAGAACATTGCCCTGATCAAAATTGTAAATATTCAACATGCTGCATGTAGCGTAACATAACTTTTTATCAAAATAACGAAATCAAACTCTTACATTAATGGTCTCTAGACTTTGGATGGTCGTTTTTGCTGTAGACAGTTGATCTGAGAGCTCAGAGATTCGCTGGTTCAGTCGCTCACGCTCTCCATCCATATTCTGTGCCTAAATTGAAGTAACAAGACAGACAGATGTAACAATAAAGTCAAAATTAAAACAAACACAAGTTGTTTTGAATTTGAAAAGTTTGTGTAAATCAATGGTTTATTGATATTATGAGATTGTGAATCCATTAAAGCCAATGTACTTAATTCCTTAGGTTGGAACTACTAACTAAGATTGAAGAATTAAACTGCGCTTTACCACACAATGCAGTTTTTTCTCCAGAAGGTGGTTGGTTTGTTGTGTGCTAGAGTAGTTTTCCTGAAGTCTGATGAAAGAAAAAGACATTTCCTTACCATAATACACTTTAACACAAGTGTTAAGTTTTCAGACAAATTAACAGGTTAGTTCACCCAAAAATGCGACGAGAATCCTTTTGAATCCTATTTTATAATATGCATCCTGATAAAGTTCCCTTGGCCTTTGGAATTAAAATATCCCCACATCATCACACACCATTCACCACACCTAGAGATTGGCATGGTTTTACTTCAGTTAGCACAATACACCTTATTCAGAGCAGCGCCATGACAGGTATGAAAGTGAGGCTGTGAGGGATAGACTTACCGTGTTTCCAATGGCATCCGCTGTAAAAAGCTGAATAAAACTGCTAGATACTTACAATTTTCCACAGCTTACATTGTCGGGAGTTTTTTGTCAACTGAAATTTCTTGGAAAAATATTTTTTTAGTGTTTCATGAGCAGAACAATCCGAAAACACATTAAATAACAGTACAGCCCATTGAAGAGATGCATGACTATCCCTCACAGCCTCGCTTTCATTCTCATTAAAAATCAAAGATGGCGCAGCCGTGAATAAGGCGTATAGCTGGTTTGATTTGCATTGAAAGATGATCTTATGGAAAGTACCCCATGCCAATCTCTAGGTGTGGTGGAAGGTGTGTGATGATGTGGGGATATTTTAATTCCAAAGGCCAAGGGAACTTTATCAGGATGCATATTATCCTGGATCCATGAAATAACTGGCTTTTAAAAATAAAAATCTGCCTGACTCTATGGGAATTTAACATAGGGGTGTCCTGACTTATGCACCCTGTATTTTAGGGAAAAACATTTATTCATTTTTGATACATTATTCATTCACAAAGAAAATGTGTGTCCTTAAAGGTTGGAGTTTTCCTCATTTTTCTAATTAAGGCATTAAGATCAATATCCAAAAGATGATTTTTTATTCCTCTTTTTAGGCAACTTTAGCATGGGTGTCCAAACTTATTCACACCACTGTATTATAAGAATTTCTTTTTTTGCAAATACATTTAAAATCTGAGGAACACACATTCAGTACAATTAAGCACACTTCTTTTCCACAAGGGTAGTTTGCTCAGATGGAAATATAAGAGAAACTTGCCGGGCAGTTTCTCTTGTTGGGAGCAAATCTTATACAACGCTAAAAAACACATTAATTGTTAAAAGCCATAAAAATTCTTCTTTGATTAAGACATTTTTTTATATATATATAATTCCCTATAATTAAAAAAAAAAAAAAACATCTGTTGTGTATGACAAAAAATGTGTATGCAAAATGAATAATTGTGATGATGTGCGTGTTGGAGGATGTGCACTGCCTGCCAAACCATGAACCCTGACTGAAAGTTTGAGCTCAAATCATGCTAAAAACAGCTTTTTTTGGACTAGTCCATTTTGCGTGCATGCATTATACATTAATCCAATCAAATAGAATAGAATATAATGTGCTATATGGCACAATACAATTTAGTCTTGTGTCTCACCTTGTGAATCGCTCCAATAAGCTGTTTAGCTCTATGCGAGTTCTTTGTAACTCAGATTCAATGAGCTGGTGGCCAGTTTTGAATTCAGATCCCATGCATTCCATTCGCACAGTGGTCTGCAGCAAGTTGTGGTGGAGAACCTCATTCTGCTCCTGTAACCTCCTAGATTGAATCGACAGACAGACACCTCCATGAATAGACTGTAAGAGACACAGCACTTCTATGAGTGATGGCATGCCAGGATGGGGATCATTTACATCTGAAATTGTTTCACTACCATCCATCCAAAGCTGAAAAGTCATTTCCAGACCCAAAGTTTAGCAGGCTGCATGCAAAAAAAGAATGCAAAAGTAGACAATGGACTCACGTTAATCTCTCCAATTCTGAGTCCTTTTCCTATGCAAAGACGAAATTGGTTGCAAATGTGGAAAACCCAACAACAAATGATATAAAATATCTATGTTTTCATTCTACTTCAACACTAAAAAAAAAAATGCTCACTTTTAGGAATGAGGACGACTCATGGTAGCTCACTGTGGATTGGTCGTCCTGGATAGTGGAGCTCGCGGATGAATTTGACTTGTTAGAATGAGGAGAAGTAGACCGCTGGCCAACTGGAGAGTGGCGAAGATGACTCGTGTGATCATCATTGTGATGATCCTCTTTGAAGTGGGAATGATAGTGGTTCGATTCCGAATGAAAGTGGTGATGTTCTGTATTGGAATGCTGATTCTGCGATTCTGGGTTGTCAGGGTAATGATGGTGATCTTGAGAATGATGATGGTGGGATTCTGGTTGGGAACGATGATGAGATTCTGAATGCTCATGATGTTGAGGATGGTTAGACTCTGGATTGGAATGGTGATGGGAATAATGGTGGGATTCTTGAGATTTGTGGTGATGGTAATGATCAGGTTCAACAGGGGGGGTTTCATGACTTCCTGAGGGGAAATGGTTTGGGCGAGTTTCTGGAGGATCATGATCACTGTGGAGGTGGAGTTCTAAACGGGAAAGGTGTCCTTTAGGATCCTGGGATTCTGAATGTGTGTTATGATGATTTTCGTAATGATGGGCTGAATTAGAGTGAGCAGGGCCTTTTGGATAACTGTCAGATACATGATGGTGATGTTGATGAGGACTATGGTGAGAGTCAGTATGAGAAGAATGATAATGGTGTTCTGGTGTAGGGGATGCATTATGAGAGTGAGAGAGTTGGCGAGTTTCACTGTGTGAATCAGAAGTGTGATGGTGTTGGATGGTGTTGGATGAGTGACTGTGACGGGAATGATGATGGTGATGGTGAGATTTGGGATAAGAGGACTCATGGTCAGAATGATGATGTTGCAATTTCACATCAGACTGGTAGTGAGTTTCTGAGTCTGTAGAAAGATTAGATGTACTACCATGCTCTCCGTGGTGGTGGAGAGGAGGAGGAGGCGAATGATAGTGGTGAGACTTTGAACGGGAATGACGGTGGGAAGGTTCTGAAACTGGGGTGGTGTGACTTCCTTGGTTGTGATGTGGCGGTGAAGGTGAATGTTGATGGTGTGATTCTTTGTGAGAAGGATGAGCTTCTGAATGGGAACGATGACGGTGAGTCCCTGACTTAGAAGAACGTGTTGAGCTGCGGTGAGCTCCATGACGGTATTGTGATGGAGAAGGTGAATGATGATGGGAATCTGAAGGAGAATGATGGTGTGGTGATGGGCTATGATGAGTTCCATGTCGATGAGATGGCGATGGTGAATGATGGTGATGAGATTCTGGATGGGCATGACGGTGATGAGGTTCTTGATGGGAATGACGGTGATGAGATTTTTGATGGGAATGATGGTGATGCGATTCTTGGTGGGAATGACGATGGCGGTTTTCTGATTCTGGAGAACAAGCACGTGAAGGTGGGCTATGATAATCTTCATTGCAATGGTGGTGTGTCGGAGATGATTTGTGGTGTGAATTTCGATTGAAATGTTTCTCTTTGGTGGCAATTCGGTGCTGCTTCTGACCTTTGTGACCACGTTCAGTCCCAGATGAAAGACATTTTGAGGAAGAGCTAGTATTGCTTGTATCACTCCTTGTACTGTCGTGATGACGCCTGGGGACAGCCTGATGCTGTTGTTGATTGATGAGGTCCCTTTCAGAATAAGGATGCTTGTTGGAGCGGGAGGTCTTGCTTGAATGTGAGTGACGTTTGGAATGGGAGTGTTTACTGGAGTGTGAGCGTTTGCTAGCATGGGAATGAGCGGTTGAAGTTATGGAGCTAGCACTGCTTCCCGGTCGGCTTCTAGAAATTTTTGACTTCTTTTCACTTTTATGTTCAGGCTTTGGGGACAATGCCTTTGAAGACGTTGAAGTCTGCCCAGGGCTGGAGGGTCTTTGAACATCTGTTACCCCAAGGGAAGTAAGTCTTGATGGGCTAAGCACCTGCCTTGTGATTTCGTTCAAAAAGGCAGAGAACTTTATCTTCTCCTTCACAAAGACCTTATGGGCCTCTTGTTTCTTTTTCTCCAGCTCTTTCTCATCCAAGTACCCAGAACCAGCATGATGCACTCGCCTGGGCAGAACCTCCATAGACTTAGTCTTTCTTATGCTTGCAGCCGCTTTAGCTTGATTCCGTTCTTGCCCCTTATTTCCCTTTTCGTTCTGTTCTCGAGAATACGTTGCCTTCTTGGCAATTTTTTCTTTGACTGTCAAGTTCTTTTCCATGCTTGTAGACTTCTTCTGTTGCCCGTTAGCTTCCAATAAAGGCATTGTGTCTGCATCATTCTCATCATCCCCATCATCCTCAAAGGCTCTCCGTCCTCGGCTGATATCCATACATGATTGTGAGTGCTGTGGACGTCGAATTGCTTGCTTGGACTCAGAAGCCAATGGGGCCTTTTCCAGACTGGCTTCAGAAGACCAAGAAGAACCAGAGGAAGAGGAAGATGAAAAACTAGAATTGGAAAAAGATGATTTGGAGGAGGAAGATGAAGAGGAATTGGTGGAGGAAGCTGAATCAGAAGAAGAGGAATCGGAACTGGATGAGCTTGATGAAGACTTTGAACTAGAGGAAGACCCAGAAGAGTTTGAGGAAGTCACTGAAGCTTTCGAGTGAGTTTTCTTTTTCATTGTGTGATGTTTATCTTGAGGTTGTTGATAATGACGATGGTGATGATTATGGCTTTTAGCTTGGGAGTGATGATGGTTATAATGATGATGACCAGTGCTGCTATCACTATAGATGGAAGTGAAGACAAAGAATTAGTAGCTCTAAGGCAGGAATCACTATTACTACTGCTTATTCAAAACTCATGACGTAAATATGTATAAGCTCATCCCACACCATTTTTGCTTTACACAATGATACCTCAAAACCATGTTTCTTGAATAGCATAAAGACTTGAAGGTGAGTTTTTTTGACATGGGCTGGTCAGCAACTGCTTAGCAATGCCCATCAACCATTTAGGAGACTGTACTTGTATTTTGGTCTTGTTTAAACCTGGTATTAAAATGCGTTTTGGTCGATTGTATCACAAGTAGACGAGGGAGACACACCCGTTTACACCTGGTATTATAATCTGTCTCTTTTGTGTCCTGATTTCTTCAAGGGAAGGGTCTTTGTATATGTCTATCTTTTGATCTAATGGACCAAATAATCTTCTGAAATTTACGTATGAACACGACCCGAGACAGCATCAGCATTCGTTCCTGCTCTGACAACCGCATGACCACGCCGAATGCTGTAATTGTGTGTAAACAAATCAGGAATGTTGAGAGAACATTGTGCTTGGTACGTTTTTTTTGTCTTCAAACCAAACAAGTTTAAAAGGCTAGCGCGTTTCCCACAAAGTTTACACATTAGATCACTACGCAGAGAGTTGGCTGTTTGAACGTATTCGACCACATGAGCGTTTAACGTATTAAAGTTGGCGTGAAGCGGAAGTTGAGATTGTAATTTTTTCCTTGTTGTGACGTATATCCGAGTGAAACGGCTTCTTAAATTAGAAAAAAAATGTAGGGCAGGGCTTGATTTCGTTCTTCAGGAACTGATTAGATCGTTGAAGGTTGGGCGTTACAAAAAAAAATCGAGGCAGATTTGAATGCGTTTATCAGAGGCGGTGCACCGATAGCCGCACCCTCATTGGATCTGGCCACACCCTTTCGCCATTGCACGTGACCGAAATAGAAGAGAGGTCATTTCGATGGGGGAGGGAAGGGTTATGTATTTGATTAAAGATTATCCACAAGTTTCCGAGGGGCGCTCCTGTAAAAAATAAAGTGGGTGAAACTTCCGGTAAGGCGGCGGAAGTAGCATTCCAATGGTATTTTGTGTGTTAGTTAGCGAAGAGGCTAGCTGTTTTTCGGAGAATTATTTTACTATTTAAAGACGCAAATCTTTATGAGAGATGTCGTTACGGAGCTCAGGGACAACATGTGCTGTTCGCGGTTGTATGTATAACCGGACTAAACTAATTCAGTGGCTTAAACGTGATTGTTTTGAACATAAGCCGAAAACGAAATCAGAGTGATCCTGCCAACGACTCGACTGTAGTTTCCATCACCTCCCAAAAGACGACGAATCTTCCTGTGCACATTTGTTTAAATTCTTAATATTCTATAAACTCTATCAGCATGTGATTGGCTGTTCGCTACTGATGTTACACCCTTATTTTAATTGTTTGTCAGCTCGCACAACTGTCTGTCACCATGCCTTGATGAGTATTGATTATTAATAATGTTATTATAATACTCCCAACCAACGACTGCAGAGGGTAAAGGTACTGTTATTTCACTCTTTTTAATTTTGTTGAGGTTGTGTTCCCACATCGTTAGCTAGTTTGGATCGCTATAACTTGAATGACTGTCAACTGTTGAATAAACGAGTGTGAAGTATGTCAAGTCGCGCTTTGTTTACTTCGACCCGGAAGACGCGCCCACTTTTGACGCAAGGCCTCATGGGGCGTAGGAAACTTGTGGATAAGGGTACATGAATTTAATTTATAATAAACACTACAATATTGCCGACTTTAAATTAGTCCGGTCTAAAGCGTTTTCGACGACCTCTGGTGGTCGAAAGAGGACAAGCTCAAAACTTTTTAGTTTTAAGTGAAGTGACGGACAACTTTGGTAACCCATACTCGAAATTTGTCCTTTGCATTTAACCCATCCTAGTTAGTGCACACACATAAGGAGCAGTGAGTAGTGAACACACACACTGCAAACCATGGACAGTGGACTGATTGGGGGTTTGGTGACTTGCTCAAGGGCAACTTAGTCATTTCCTCCCGGTTTTGAGAATCAAACCCGCAACCCAGACTCTCTAACCATTAGACTGCCTCCACATTAAGCATCATTCACATGTGATCCGATCGACCAAAACGCATCTAAAAATATTTTTTGTATTATTTTTAATGTTGTATCTATCTGCATTTTACAGTAATACAGTGTTGTGTTTTAAGATAAATGCAACCCCCAAGTGTATATACAATTTGCACATTTATATTTATATATAGATGACTTGTTTTCATTATTACATAAATACACAGCCCATTCTCACCCCCAAGGCGTCACTTAACTGAATGATTAACTGAACCAAATGAATTGGGAAGCATTTGGACATGCTTCAATATCTGACGCTTTAGGCGCCCTTTAGCGTCAGTTAGATGACGCCCTAGGATCGCGTGCACCCTACCCCCACCCCACACCTAAACCTAACCGCGTCCCTTAACTGACGCTTTCCTTTAGCGTCAGTTAGATGACGCCGTAGGATCGCGTCATGTAAGTGACGCTAAAGGGCGCCTAAAACGTCAAATATTGAAGCATGGTCAAAGGTGACGCCTTGGGGTGAGAATGCGTTGAAATACAAATATGTGTAAATCTATCACCTCTTATCTCCATGTTCCTCTGGAAGTTGTGGACCACGGTGGTGACGATGAGATGAGTGCCGGCGCTCATGGTGAGGATGCTGATGGTGTTGACTATGGTGACGTATCTGATGATGAGCCATTGCCTATGTTCCTGCTTTTTCTCAGAAAGATAATGGAACTGAATTGAATAGTTCTTGAGTTGTAAAACTGTTGCAATATCCTTGATTCCAGAGCAACAAAGCGTCCTCTGCTTCTCAGTGCAAGGGGAAGTACTGTAGGAATAGATATTTTGGAGTTAAAAAAAATGTTGTGCACATAGTAAAGCATGACTGACAATTAAAACTATCGGAACATCTGAATAAATTACTGACGTTTTAAGCATTGACATTTAGATTTTCTCAAATGTGTTATACGTATAAAAATATACTTAATCTAAGACATATAAACAGGAATAAAAAAAAAAATTCAGGAATACTTAAAACAGTCAAATAAACTGTACTACATATCTTGTTCATTTTATTGCTCTACATTAAAAAGAAAAAGTTAGCAGGTTGCAATATCTTACCTGAAAACAGAGAAACGAAGCCAGACCTCCTCAAGGGATTTAAGAAAAATAAGTATTGTGTAATACTAATTTAAAAGCACAATTGCAATACTTAATTACAAAGGGGGAAAAAAAAAATATACGAAAATGCCTATTATAAGCCAAACCAAACAAATGCTGCGTGTTTGAAGGGTTCGGGAGAGATGGTGAGAGCTCTGCTATTTTCATAACTTTTCTATCCATGTCTGTCCATCCCCTTTATTTGACATGGCTGATTTTCCAGCAGCCATCAGACCAGTGTGAGCATCAGATGTCAATAATTCCTATCACAGTCTGAAGTGCCTGTGGCAAATTTGTGCAACAATGGTAACATCATCAATTTAAAGCTAAAATAACTCTTGAAGGGGAGATTATTTTCCATTATAGGTAGTGGCTACTTTATTATTATTATTATCGGGGATCAGATTAAATAAGCTGCATGCATGATATTATTCAATTACGTATATATTTTTAGGGTTCTTAGAGATTATTCATAAATGTTTAAAAAAAAAAAGAGTTCATTTTTTGATTTGACCTAGTATATGCACTGTAAAAAAACATTGATGGTTCAACTTAAAAAAGTAAGTAACCTGGTTGCCTTAAAATTAAGTTGATTGAACTGGAAAAAGTGAGTTAATACAATGAAGGAGATTAATTTAACCATCAGAAACTCAAAATGATATGTTATCTGAACTAAATAAATTATTTAAGTTGATTTGACAAAAGAAAAAATGTTGTGATTACTACACTGTAAAAAAAATTGTTGGTTTAACTTAAAAAAGTAAGTAACCTGGTTGCCTTAAAATTTTAAGTTGATTGACCTGGAAAAAGTGAGTTAATACAATCAAGGAGATTAATTTATTCATCAGAAACTCAAAATAATAAGTTATCTCAACTAAATAAATTATTATAAAGTTGATTTGACAAAAGAAAATATGTTGTGATAACAAATCAGTGTGGTTGTTAGGTCATTTAAACAAAACGTTCATGCCGAAAAACCATCATGCCTTGTTACCACTGTGCAGGCTGGTGGTGGTGTTATGGTGGGGGGATGTTTTCTTGGCACACTTTAAGCCCCTTAGTGCCAATTGGGCATCGTTTAAATGCCACGGCCTACCTGATCATTGTTTCTGACCATGTCCCCATCCACTGATGGCTCATTCCAGCAGGATAACGCATAAAGCTTGATCAGATTAAATAAGCTGCATGCATGATATTATTCAATTATATATATTTTAGATCCTTAGAGATTATTCATAAATGTTTAAAAAAAAAAAGAGCTCATCTTTTGATTTGACCTTGTAAATGGTTGATAGTTCATTTAAATAAAATGTTGATAAATTAGTTACCTGACGTGGTATTTTTCTATTTTTCTCTATGGTTCATAGTTTCCTTTGCTTCAGGCCTGGGCTTGTGTCTGTCATCACTATTGATGCATATGTTAACGCAACAGAGATGAGGATGGAATCATTGAGAATCAATTTAAATTTGCAACATTAAACACACGTTCACAGGCACATGTTTTCCCTCACGCTCCATGCCTTCCATCAGAATCACTTCACAGGAGACATAAATGTTAAAAACATTGATGAAGCTAAATACGATTCAGAAAAAAAGATCTTAACTTCACAAAAGTTCAGTCTTTATAACAAATACAATCACAGGTGGTACTACTTCATATTACTCACACAGCCATTGTCATATAAACAAAAATAATCGACTTTTAAATTATATAGACTGATTATATAGACTATATAAATTATATAGCAAGATGCTATCCTATCAATAGAGAATGCTTTTCAGCACCTTGTTGAATCAATGCCACATAGAATTAAAGCCATTCTGAAGGCGAAAGGCAGTCAAACACAGTATTAGTATGCTGTTCCTAATAATCCTTTACTTGAGTGTATATAATATACACTGTTAAATATATATATTCAAGTTGTAAATACATTACTGTAATACGTTTTGCAAGAAAATACTGTTTCAGTCATTCTACTCCAAAAACGAATGTTTAATTTAATGTATTTATTGCTGTTTCTTTGTAATTATTTGTGGAATTTACTTATGAGTGAAAATTGTTTCAAAGTCAATTCTAACTTTTTCTGTGCAGTTTTAGATGAAAGACAATATTCAACTGCGATGACCATGTTTATAAAAGCCAAAAACACCTTTGCTTAAATATAAACCAACCAGCATCATTGCGAATTATAAACTCGTATTATAAGCGCATGAGCAGATCTCGTGTTTGCGGGTGTGATGATGCGTTTCCTATTGGTTCATTCCATTCCGTGCTAGAGACAATCAATGATAAATTGTGTAACACTGGTCAGGCAACCAATCATAATCAATGACAAACTGCAATGAGATTTAACCTTCAGAAAAAAAACAAATGAACACAGACACAAACACAGCTGAGCCCCGTCCAGCCGAGCCAAACAAGGACATCATTTCCCATCAACTTCCTCTAATTATATAATGACTTCACCAGCATGTCTTCAGGAAATATTCACCTCTCATTAATTGGTTGTACAGCCAAATTAGATTTAGCAGTCTCAACAATATATTCTGCAATGTTAAATTATATCACTCTATTAAAATACACTCACAGATATATAAACTTCACTAAGTATTCACCACATTATTGCTTAAAGCGATAGTTCACCCAAAAAAAATGAAGTTTGCTGTCAGCATTTACTCACCCTAAAGTTGTTCCAAACCTGTATGAGTTTCTTTTCTCTGTTGAACACACAAGATGATATTTTAACGAATATCGGTAACCAAACAGTTGTCTGGCTCCATTGACTTCCATTGTATTCGTTTCCTACTGTGGAAGTCAATGGGGACCAGAAACTGTTTGGTAACCAACATTCTTCACAATATCTTCTTTTTGAGTGAGAGAAAGTCACACAGGTTTCAATTTTTAATTCTGGATGAACTATCCTTTTAACAGCCCAGGCTAGATGAAGTTTGCAGTTAAAGAGATTCACACTACAAGTGTTTTAAAGTGAGTCACACATGTTCAGTTGCTTGATTGATGCACAATGAACACTATTTCGATATTTTACCATCTATAAGTAACTTAGCAACTACAAGCCAACTTATTCTAACAGTCCACTAATATGCCACTGCAAGCTAGTTGACATGAAATAATTTAAGATAGTAAAGTGGAGTATAGAAATAAAGTGTAACCAAACCAAATAAGTCTAATTTATCTCCCTCTCATTACATAAACGATCAGACAACAAAAGACCACCATGTTAAATAAGACGGTATTTATTTTGAACAGATATGAATGGCAGCATAGCTCGATAACTTCAGCAATGACACAGGCACTGATGTTACAGAGCAGTCAGGTTTGTTATTGATGAATGGATTGTGTGTTGATAGACCGCACATCAAATCCTCTAAAAAAACCATGTTAGAACATATTAACAGTAGATGAACAAATGAATACGTCGATGATCAAGTGCTCTCTAGTGGTGAGGCACAGCAAAACACACACAGAACTCAACATACTGTTTTCCACTAGTAATACGTTCCTATGTACATCTAAAAACATTTAAAGTATCTATATCTCAACTAATCTAGAATTTAAAGTCTATTAAAGTTTCTGAGGCTTTATCTGGAATTTATCCAGACATAATTTATGGATATAAATGTAATATGAACGAATCCGCCCAAAAACTGTTTGTTTATACTATTAAACTTTAGAATTTTACAACCTCTTACTCCTCCATAATGCTATTTATTAAAACATTAGGCCACTACAGTTGTGTAGTGATGAAATACAATAACGCACATTTAAGAAACGAGACCAAGACGACCTATTTAAGGGGTAAATGATTTTAACCAACTGATCCATCTAATATGAGAAATTGAAATAAAGACCACCTTCAGCGATGCTTTAAAAGGGATAGTTCACTTTGAAATTAATTTTTGGTATGTTTTAGCTTACCTCAAGGGCATCCAAGATGTAGGTGTCTTTGTTTCCACAGTAGTTTCAATTTTGATATTTTTAGGTCAAACCGTTCTTGTCTGGTCTATGGTCACCACCTCAAAGAGCATGCACAGAGAAGTCCAAATTAAACATGACTTAATGACTCGTGAATGTAAGCACACATTGATGGCCTAAGACACAAAACGAGCGGTTTGTGTGAGAAAACGAACAGTATTTACATCGTTTTTACCTCTTGTGTAACCACAGCCACAAAGCGCCCACGCCCTCAGATCACTTGGATGTGGTTACAAGAGGTAAAAACGATACAAATACTGTTCGTTTTCTCACACAAACCGCTCGTTTTGTGTCTTAGGCCATCAATACGTACTTACATTTACGAGTCATTAAATCATGTTTAATTTGGACTTCTCTGTGCATGCGCTTTGAGGTGGTGACCATAGACCTCCATTATATGACTGACAAGACAAGAACGGTTTGACCTAAAAATATCAAAATTTAAACTACTGCGGAAACAAAGACACCTACATCTTGGATGCCGTTGAGGTAAGCTAAAACATACCAAAAATTAATTTCAAAGTGAACTATCCCTTTAATGGTGAAATCTCTGAATATTGACTGTAGAATTGTGAAATAATCAAATTATATAAGAATAAAACTACCGGTACATTTGTTTGATTTTTTTAAAACATGCTTTAGTTAATCAATCAAGATTTTGCAAGCAGTTACAGATGACAAGAAGCGTAATGAAAAATACTTAACCTAGAAGTTGTAAAACATGACGTGTCCTGAAAATGTCCAGAGCGTGTGAAGCTCTTTTTGAAATTTCATTCAACAAACAGATCAAAACTTTCCGCTTCCTCAAACTCTGCATTCAACTTTGCAGCAAGAAAATCCAACTCTGACATCTGAAAGAGCAAAGGGAATGCATTAAAAGTCATTTACGCAACTTAATCTGGTGAAACAGAAATTACACACTTCACCTTTAAATTGTTTCAGATGTTTTATATCATACAAAAGCTTGTTTCTGCCACTGAATAAAACTAGTTTTTTTCTTCTCACAAGTTTATATCTCAAAATTCTAACTTTTATCATGCTATTCTGTTTCCACCAAATTTCCATCTCACAATTTAGACTTTTTTCTCAGAATCCAGAGATCAAATCTCACGTTTATAAACTCAGAATTGTGCGAGAAATATCTTGCAATTCTCCGTTTAAACAGGACAAAAATGGCAAAAATGGAGTCCTTCCCCGACCCTCTCTCACCTTAATCTGTTGAACACGCTTCCTCCTGGTGGTCTTCTTCCCCAGACAAACACCAGGGATGTTTGGATCCACTTCAGGAGGGTGTGACGCACTGTCCTCAGCAGCGGAGGCGTTGAAAGACCCCAGGGAGAAGGACGCAGAGCCTAAAGCAACTACTCGAGATTTCTCCGTTTTACGCATCACCTCTGGTGTCTGCAGCCTCTCGAAACCAAACAGGGTCTCGCGGCCGTTGGGAGAAGAGGAAGGTGCAGGCTGGCATTTGGGGCTTTCAAAGGACTTGTCCCCCACACTCAGGCGACTGTAGGAGCGCCGCACTTTTTGGGACCAGACGGGGTCCGGCTGTGCTTCTCCGGGCTGAGAAGAGGGAGATTGAGGCGGCAGGATGGGCGAGAGGACCACGGTCTGGGGCGCTGTTGCTACCGCCGGGGATGATGTCAAGACTTTGGAGAGCTTTGTTGGCACTTCAGATGACCGTTCCACATTCTCCTTGTTACTGTCAGACGGGGCCTTGAAGAACATTTCCATATGATAACATTATCTATTGGTGGTACAGGTAAACCCCTTAATAAACGGGCAACCTAAATTTACTTAACTAGATCACTATTAAATCCTAATCTAGTCATGACAAACTATATATCTGCTAAATAGATATTTGACTGCTGTTTTAAAAAAGCATGATATTGGGCTTGTGAGAATTACCTGAGTTTTCCTGGGTGCAATCTTCCTCACAGTGATCGAGCGTTTCACAGCCACAGGTGGAGCCTTAAAAGTGAAACACATAATATTACACATCTATTCTAAAGAGCTAAATCACCAAGTTTACTGTTGACCCGCATAGACTGCAAAATTAAATTGCATTTTCAATCCATTCCGTGTTTCGTGAACTCACCACAACTTTAGAGGCCAGATTTTCGTCATTTGCAGACAATCTGCAGGACCTCCGCCGTGCTGGACTCTTTCCATTTGACTCTGAGCACATACAACATTTGTGTGTAAAAAGACAACACTATTTGTGATTTAATAACACAAAGTACAACATTTTAGTATCATGAAGCCATTTTAACTCTCACTCCCACTCGGTAGCATTAGACACAGACAGTAAGTTAGCCCTGTTAAAAAAAAAAAACGAAATATCATCATGCTCGTACACACTACAGAAATAAGTTAACACTCACTTCTGATTTGCTCGCTGCTTTTCCTCGAAGTTAATCGAGTAGTTTTGTTGCTCATCTTGCAAGACAATCCAGATCCAGACACGAAAGCAGTAGCGTTAGCGTTAAGCTAACACTACGAACACACGAGAAACTTAAAATGCGACAATCACAACAACAGCAAGACTGCATGTATGCTAACAGAGCTCTACCTGTGTTTAACGTACACGAGTCGATATCTGAACGTGTTGTATTGGATAATATCAAACAAAAACACGTAATAAAAAAAAATCCGTCTCTTATATAAACATTGACAGGATATCAACGATTCTGCTCTTCTTTCAAATTCGCCCGCCTTCCCATGGAGTACATGGCGGAGGCAAGGGGGTGGGGCTAGACTACTCCTTCCGGTGGGTTTAAACGTGTCTTCCTATGGTCTTCCTTTGGGGGGCGCTTGGCACCATGAAAACGCATTCAAATATCAGAATGCTTTTGGTTGATACTGTTAGACTATAAAGTATATTTTAAATGTAATTAATCGAAGTGTTACTTTCTGTCATACATATGAAAACTGGCCAAAGTAATATCGCTGAAAAAAAGTAATGGAAGAACATGAATGTGAAATAGAGCACAGAGAACAGTTTTCTTTGATATGAACATTTATTTCTTGGTTATGTAATGTATATCTATTTGTAAACTGATATTTATGTACCCTCTCATTCTTTTTATTTTATTTTAATTATTATTTTATTTTTATTTTATTTATTTTTTGTTCTTGTTGAGGCATGTGAATTATGTGTTGTATGAGAAATTACACTGTACATGCTACTTGTTCACAATAAAGCATTAAAAAAAAAATCGGTGGCTTCAGTCGACTTTAGTGAGGCGCGGTGGTTTATGGGAGGAGTAGTTCCTTTGCTCGGAAATGAAAATATGGACACAGGCTTGTTGTATCCTTGACTTTTTTTACTTTCTCTTCGTTTTTTCACTCGAAATGATATGTTGTATGCTTATGAGTTCAGCCGTAGCTGGTTATCCTCAGACATGCTCTAATACTCTTTAGATATGGATTTTACAAAATGTCAATGGAGAAACGAATGGGCTGTGGGCGGGACTATATGATGCTCTATTATGAGTTAAAGTCCGATTGTCTGATATAAAGTTGCAATTGAGAGTTAAAGTCAAATTTGTAAGATAAAGGCTAAAATTCTGTGAGGGGAAATTCTAAGTTTTTCCCCCTCAGAATTGGACTTCACATCTCACAATTCTGAGGAAAAAAAAGTCAGAATTATCTTTTATTTATTCTGTGGGGAAACAAGCTTCCATATATAGTGTCAATGACTGTTCTATGACAAGGAAAAAAAATCAAATCTTTAAACAAAGATGTATGGAATGAATTCTGACCGCCATCATTTTGAATGTCAAATTTCATTTAAAACTATAAACAGAAAATGTAATACATTAATCTCATGGTTTTGTTCTTTGTAAAGAACAGCTTTTAATATATATAGTAACATTAGTCACATAAATATGTTGGCAAATGATATAGTAAAATAATGCTTTATATAATAATGCTAAAGTTATAGTTGAGTGTGATAAAGGGTTCCTTGATCTTTACGGCGTGGCCAGAATTTTTTTGGGGGGAAACAGCTCACTCTAAAGATTGACAACATCAGACAATTTTATTTGAAAACGATGTTTATTGTGACTCACTGCTTCGTTTATCAGGCAGTTTCATTATGAAAAACATGTCTGGCTTTGAGAAGAGCCAAATAGCCCTACTTTTTTTTACAGACGGTTCAGGAAATTCTTCAGAGACATACACATATTTTTTAGAGCAGCACATTAGAATTAACATATAACACGACAAAGATTTGTTTTGCACTTAAAATATATTTTATGAAGTTTCATTCCATAAGATTTTCCTCATTTGACATTTAAACAAATAAATGTCTCACAAATAACCAGCGAAACATGCTGACTTTACTGAAATCAGTCCCCCCTTCATACACTCCGCAACTTATAATAAAGTAACAAAAACAGTAAGATGATGGTTAATTGTTTTTTGTTCTTTTTCCACAATTGTTTTTGGGCAAACGCTTTCCTTACAGTCATCCTGAAAGATAAGTCATTGAAACAGACACATTTACTCGTTTTGTTTTGTTGAGAAATAATGAAATTTTCACAATCCTAGAATAATTTACTCTTTATATTATTACTTCTCTTACAGTATCCAAACTCTGTGACGTGTGAAAGGCTGTTGAGAAGTCAAGCCTCCCTTCCACTAGAGGTCAGCACTGAAGTTCGAACACCTGAACCCAAAGACCTTTAAGGAGAGTCGCATTTCCTGGTTAACCATAAAAACAATGAGCATTCAAGGTACTCTTTCCTCCGAACAGTCATTCAGTGCAATAAAGGCAGGTAAAATCGCCACCGAGTAAACTACTGATGCTTGCTTTAAAGTGACTGAAAGGTTTAGGCTTATATGGTGGCAAACACACAAGTGAAAAACCACACAAACTCACAATAGTCTTTTGTGCACTGTTTGATTCAAGGCATAGTATTGCAAGTATAATCATGGTAGCAAAACCCTAGAACGTTTGATCGTCGTTGCAGGACTCTGTCCAGTGGCCGAAGACCTCGCAGATGTCGCAGTAAGGTCGTTCATCGCTGGGACTGCCGTGGTAGGTGGTGTGCGGGGGGGAATCTAGCATCTGGTCCTGCGTGGGACAGTCTTCGGTGTCGTGTTGGTCGAAGCAGTCGCATATGTCACAGAAGAGACGGGGAGGGGGTTTCTTTTTAATCGCCGTCTCAGCATGACTAGGTAGAAAAGACAAAGCTCATATTTAATAACAGCTTTTATATCCCATATATTTGTGTTAAACGCAATTCTATAATAAAAAAAAATTATAAATGTATTGCTAAAACATATTACAAAAAATGTGAACTGTGAAGTACTGAATTGTTTTTTTTTTAGACCAAAGGTTCATTATGCGTCGGAGTTCTCCTTTAAATAATCAATATATGAGAATTAAGGAATAAACCTTGAAGTAACACTCTTTGCATTTAAGAATACGTCACATGTAAGTTCACACAATGACTTTTTGTTTGAAGAACTACAACATCTTTATGTGTTAGTCAACTGATATAAAACCAGTAATCATAGTAATTAAGTTAACTGAAACGTTTGTTATGTTTGAAGATTAAATGAGCGAGTTCTTGGGATTGTATGCTGGGATTTAAAGGAATAAAAAGCACCTGTTGTGAGTGTCCATTTCAGTTGCACCGTTGCCGTTGAGCGCTGCTTCTGCCATCTTCTCTAGTTTAGACTTTAGGTCTTCGTTCTTCCGCTGCAGATCCACAATAACCGTGTTCAGGAACTCAACCTTTCCCAAAGAAATCAGCAAAGTCAATTAGCATTCAATAAACCCAGAGAAGTTGCTTTTAGAGATTATATTATGGCATTTATTCTGATACCATTGCTGATATGCAACATTGCAATGCCATCTTGTTAAAATTAGATTTTTTAGATATCCCTAAATGACTAAAATGTTTTTTTTGCTTGTTTTTTTTTTACTTTTATGGATTATTTTTTTTACTAAGCATGAAAAAAATTTAACATCAGACTGTCAAATCCTTTTGAGAGTCAAAAAGTTAAAATGCCAAACAAACAACAAGATTTTGACAAGATGAAAACTGGTGAAAGTCGTGTTTGACAATCACTACCACTAAAGTTTTGCTATGAAATCACTCAGCTTGTATGATTTCTTTTTTTCCCTTAATTTTATATTTCAGAAAAATTAATATGGGAAATAGTCTGGAAACAATTATTTATCCATTCAGTTTTAATTTTCCATAGTTTTTTTCAGACCTGGAAATTACTCTAAACTGCGTAGGGAGTATTATTACTGTATTACCTGTATTATTTATGGTTAATGTAAAAAGTGTGTGAAATGCCTACAAACTAAAAACTTTATTATTACTAACTTCTAGGAATTGAACAATTTTTTTTAATTGTTTGCCTAAACAATGCTCACTTTTGTAGGTCAGAGGGTCAAAAGAGCAGTATGTCAATATAACGATGGCTTTTATGTGTGATGGGAAAAGGTCCAGTCTGCATACCTGATGCTCAGCATCCTCCTTCCCCTCCCGCAATATTTTTAAGGCAGAATCATCTGGTTGGGATGTAAAACACACATGCAAACCGGTCATGTAGATTAAACAAAATCTATTGTCTTACTGAATTTAATTTTACATTTAACTTTGATATTTATTGATTTAATAGAAACATTTTAACTAACTAACTATAAAATAGGGCTGCAACAAACGATTATTTTGATAATCGATTAATCTAACGATTAATCGACTAATCGTCGATTATTTTGCCGGCTAATCGATTATTTAGCTTTTTCAATTAGTTACTTAAAACATTGAGTTATACATATTCTTACTATAATATAAAAAAATCAGTTCAGCTTTTGAAATAGAGGTTTTCATGAACTTAGAGCCAACTAAACAGGTCATTCTCTTTAAGTTTAACTCAAATCACACACAAATGCTCTCTAGGCATTGTTTAATAAGCCCACTGCTTTACATAGAACTGAAACAGAAAAAAAGTCATTACTTCAGGACACAAAAAGGGTAAAATATGAATCTGCAAACCATTATTATAGATATAAAAGTACAATAGTTTTTTTACATGAGAATTGAGTTGACAGAGATGTTCTCATTCACCTTTTAATTTACAGAATAAAAAAAGAAAAAGTAACTGCCATGATATTATTCCTAACATCTCCTTTTGTAAGTCTTCATGATTATGGAACAAAATACAGGCAAATAAGTCTATAATACCAAATAGTGTTACAATAATAAAAACAGCCCTGACTCCTAAGCTCAATCAAGCTTTATCTATGCTAAATAAATCATCACATTACTGTAATTATATTATTATTGATGATATTATTACTATTAATAGTATTGCATGACCTAATAAAGAGATGCGTTACCACTACAGTCTGCCTTGCATGTATTGCACATGACAGCATTGTTGGTTTTAAGTTTTGTAAAACCTTGCTAGTTCGGATTCGTTTGCACTCCGCCATAATTCGCGCTGTTTTTTTCTTTTACCGCACTTGCATTTATAAAGGGCTGCATTACACTCTAGCGCCAAAGCGGTCAAATCGCGATATTGCACGCCCTTACATTAGGTCACGTGAGATCAAACGACTACTCGACAACAAAGATATTTGTCGACAATTTTTTATTGTCGACTAATCGTTGCAGCCCTACTATAAAATCGCGTGTGGAGTGGTACCTGAGCCGTCATCTCCCTTCCCGGTGACCTGAACGTCAGCTAGACTCCTCTCCAGAGCCTTCAGTCGCTCCTGAAGCTGAGTTTTCTCACTCTTGTGTGATTTCAGATTGGACTGAAGCGCTTGTGTCGTGTCTCGCAGACCTGCCATCTGCTTGCAAGAACCACACACACACACACAATTGAGCAAAACTGAAATTTGCACATTCAAAGTCTAATCCAAAAGGATGTTACCTCATTTCTCAGAGAGTCTAATTCTTTGTCCTTTTCTGAGATCAAGGCACTCTGTGTTTGGAGAGATTGCTGAAGTGCTTTCTTCTCCTTTTCCGTCTCTTTTGTTAAAGTGCTTTCCCTGTACAGAAGACAATATAGACAAAACGGCAATATAGAGTCAGAATGTCTATATTAAAACAACGAAGCAAGGACTTCTATTTATAGTAGTCAAAATTTCCTATACTTGCTTACCTCATTTGTATCTTTTTCAATTGACTGTTGAGGTCGTCACGCTCCTTTTTGAGCTGCATTAAGAGTGAACAGAATATCATTTTTTATGCAAAATCCCTATTAGTATTTTATTAGCCATTATATTTTTAAAACAATAATATCTTAGAAAAGACCTTAAGTAATATTGACACACTACATATCATTTGAAAGTTTACAATCTCTAGTTTCCATTTCCAAATAAATTACACAATTTTGAAAAAAATACACTTTATTTTGAAATGAATGAACATGAAAAATCATGAAGAAAAAAAGGTAGGAACCTCAGTTTGTTTTCATGCCAAGAGTTCAAAAGATTGCATCCATTCAATTATTTTAGAAAAAAAAGGTCCTAAAATGTTTTAAATATAAAGAAAAAAGCCTACAAGTACAATATGATTCCAGCACTTTGTTCTTGGACCCCTTAATAATTTCTGTGCATTACATTAAAGCCAGCTCTTGGTTGCATAAAGCCACCAAATTAATTTAGTTTGAATGTTAAAATATGTTCTCAAACTGGGATAACCACTGTGTAATGTGACCATTCTTCTTGAATATCATTAAAAAATAATAATAAACGAATTTATAACCATATAAAGGTATTTAAAAGCACAATACCTCATTTCTCAGAGAGTCTAATTCTTTGTCCTTTTCTGAGATCAAGGCACTCTGTGTTTGGAGAGATTGCTGAAGTGCTGCTTTCTCCTTTTCAGATTCACTTGTTAAAGTGCTTTCCCTGTACAGAAGACAGATTGTATGATGTGTGTATTTGACATTCATTTAGGGGTTGAAAATGCTCCTCTATACATGACACCATTACAAACCAGTTCGGTTTCCTTACCTCATTTTCATCTCCTTCAACTGATCATTGAGGTTGTCACACTCCTTTTTGAGCTGCATTAGGAGTGAATAACATTAACCAACACAACATAGTTTTAAAATGATTTAAGGCATAAAATATTAGCATTAAAGGGATAGTTCACTTTGAAATTAATTTTTGACATGTTTTATCTTACCTCAAGGGCATCCATGATGTAGGTGTCTTTGTTTCCACAGTAGTTTCAATTTTGATGTTTTTAGGTCAAACCGTTCTTGTCTATCAGTCATATAATGGAGGTCTATGGTCACCACCTCAAAGAGCATGCAGAGAGAAGTCCAAATTAAACATGATTTAATGACTCGTAAATGTAAGTACAGATTAATGGCCTAAGACACGAAACGAGCGGTTTGTGTGAGAAAACTAACAGTATTTATATCGTTTTTACCTCTTGTAATCACAGCCACGTCCAAGTGATCTGAGGGCGCGGGCGCTTTGTGGCTGTGTTTACAAGAGGTAAGAACGATATAAATACTGTTCGTTTTCTCGATTCGTGTCTTAGGCCATCGATGTGTACTTACATTTACGAGTCATTAAATCATGTTTAATTTGGACTTCTCTGTGCATGCTCTTTGAGGTGGTGACCATAGACCTCCATTATATGACAAAACATATCAAAATTGAAACTACTGCGGAAACAAAGACACCTATATCTTGGATGCCCTTGAGGTAAGCTAAAACATACCAAAAATTAATTTTAAAGTGAACTATCCTTCTAAAAAGTCAAGCAAAAATGAACTGAGCTCAACTATCAGGACACTGAAAACTGTTCACGAAAATCAAATCAACGAAATGACACATTATACAGTGAACATACATTCAGTAGAATGGTACTGTCTTTGTGGCTGCTGGCGAGGTCCATGGTTAACTTTTCCTTCTCATTTCTCAGAGCATCCACTGCCTGGCTTTTCTCAGCAGCGGATTGCTTTAACTCCTCACTGAAACACAACCAGCAATCAATCATGACACACTTCTAAAAACAACTATAAATAAAAGCAGTTGTCAACGATTCTCTGACTGCTCCTTGACAGCTGTAGTGCACATGTAAATGGATCTGTACGTTATCATTATCAACAAGAATAATGCAAAACTACAGGTATGATGGCATGAATTTAGTCGAAAGATGTGGTGTAAATATTTGACCTGACAATTTTTTAAACTCTGAAATCTGGACGGGAAAAAATAACTGCATTAGAATATATTTCTAAAGCATCTGTGCTGGAGATGGATAAAACTTTACCTTTAAATATATGTAAAGAATTGAATTTTGAATGCATTATACACTGGGTATTATTGTTATGATAATAATTGGTTATTAAAATCCATAATCAATACATGGACGCCCTTTTCCTCCCCTAGTTTTATACATAGTTGAATTAAAAGTCAATGAAATACCAGTAAAAGATTCAGATAAGACTTAAGAGAAAACTTTTCATGAATATAAAGATAGTTATCAAAGATTATTAGTTTTGTTTATAATTAAGCATTACACCAGCTAGCACAGCTATATTTATGGTGGGGAAAATAGAAAAAGTAAATAAATAAATAAATAAATAACGTCACCACTTTAGTTTAGGGTTCAATTCTCACTATCAACAAATTGTTTATTAGCATTCATATTAACAGAATATTGGCTTTTTATTAGTACTTATAAAGCACATATTAATATCTTATTCTGCATGACCATATTTTACATCCCTTGATACCTAAACTTAACAACTACCTTAATAACTATTAATAAACAGTTATTGGGAGTTTATTGAGGCAAGTTATAGTTAATAGTTAGTTAATAGTGAGAATTGGATCCAAAACTAAAGTGTGGCCTAAATTGTATTTATACACATTTTTTACGAAGTTTTAAAAGTTTATCTTTGATAAAAATATATATTTTTAAAAGTCCTAGAGTTTGAACCATCACAGTCCAAAAATATGCTTAAAAATCTGCTTTAGAGATATTGGACTCCGGCATAAGGAAATAAAGAAGGATATTCACTAATTAACAAAAACTAGAGGGTGATATCAACGAAAAATGACTAAAATTTCACAATTCTACAAACAAAACACAGAATTGCAGTGTGGATAAATGGACACTCACATCTCTTTACTGAGGCTGCTGATCTTCTGACTGTCAGAACTCACATTCTCTTGATTCTGCTTTATTAGAGCATCCAGCTACAAAAAGCACAGAGAAAACCATTTAGAAATCTTCTGATCATCTATAAAACATACACAATATAGAACAAGGACAACCTGAAGCAGACACTAATAACTTATGAATTATTTTAGACACATCTTTATATAATACTGTCAGATAACACACAAATAATATGGTCCCACTTTATATTAAGTGGCTTTAAGTACTATGTACTTACATTAAACAATAAGTACAATGTATTATTTTGTTCCTGTTGTATTGTAAAACACTTTTGCTGCTATTGAGGTGTGATACGGGTAAGGTTAGGGAATGGTGTGGTGGTATGTGTAGGTTTAAGGGTAAGTTAAGGTGTGAGGGGAGGGTCAACTGTGTAATTACAAATGTAATTACATAAAGTAATTATAGCTGTAATTACATGCTGGTATTTTTAAAATATAAGTACAATGTAAAAACATCTATGTACACAATAACTCCATTGTATCAAATTATTAATTTCAATGTAAGTACATAGTACTTAAAGCCACTTAATATAAAGTGGGACCAATAATATTGACTCCTCCCACAGTTTTCAAAAAAAGAATGGAAATAGTGCATATAGTTTAAAATCAGAAATATTTTTGTTATTATTCACCAACACTGTGCTATTTGGGCTGTAAACACGTCTAAAAATCCTCGACTTTATAGATTATGCATTACTGACAATTTCTGTGTGAAATTGTACCCATGAAAACAGTCTGTTGCTAGCTTTACATGGTTGAATGCATAATACTGCACATTTAAGATTAGTAACTACTTTATCACAACAGTCTCATGTAAACATGTATTTTGGTTATTATATAAACAGCCATAATACCTCGTTTCTCAGAGAGTCTAATTCTTTGTCCTTTTCTGTGATCAAGGCACTCTGTGTTTGGAGAGATTGCTGAAGTGCTGCTTTCTCCTTTTCAGATTCACTTCTTGAAGTGCTTTCCCTGTACAGAAGAGAGGTATTCGGCATTCAGTAAAAAAAAATAAAATAAAATGAAAAGTTGCACAAAATGTTCTTTAAATTCACAAATTTTGGAACCTTTATTTTTAAGAGTGTATGGACAACTTTTATGGTGCTGTTTAAATTATATTTTGAGTTTGAAAATTCCCTTTATTATTTTATTGTATGAAAAAGAGCTACTTGTCTGTGAAACATCCCCATCTGTATAGCACACACACACAAAAAAAAGTTTGGTATGAGGGTGAGTAGATTATGACAATCCCTTTAGGGCATTTCAGGGTGTAGAACTGACTGGGATATAAATAAAAATAAAATAAAAAACTTTTGGCATGTCTATTAAGTGCTATAAATATAATAACTACAGTATTACAGTATTTTAAAGGTGCATTGCGCAAATCTCAGCGTTTTTGCAGAACTGCGCCCCCTCTGGCGACAAGCGAAACTGCAACCAAGTCATTTTACATATATGAAAGGAAAGGCATTTGAGTAAATTACACACTTATGTGTGTGTGAGGGGGAAACTTCGGTTTTCGTTTCCATCTATCTCCATGTTGAATTGTTTTATGTTTACTGTATCCACTTATGATTGTATTATTATGGAAACACGTTCATGAACAATATAAGTTATTACTTTGTATAGGACCCGTTTGAGCCCTAGAGCAGACCGGAGATCTCTCCGTTTGTTGAAAGCTTCTCGATGTTGACTCTCGTATTATTCCGACGCCTGGTGCTAGACAAACGTCTTCTTTTCTTTGTCTTACGTGGAGTTTGCGTTGGGGTTTGGAATGAACCAAGCCGGTCTCTTTGAATCCATCTTCTACTTTTGTGGAAAGTTAACTAAAGTTTTGTCGCTCGGGTTGTCTTCGCTGATGCGGAGAATGGCGGTGAATACAGAAACCTGCCAGACATAGCCAGGTGAGCGTGAACGCGCATGACGTCACGCACAGTCTCAAGTCCGTCCCGAATCCCTCTTATTTAATTTACTGTACAGGATTATAGAGGCAATCGCAGTGATCAGACAAGGGCTCATTCAGACCATCAGGCATGTATGGGTTACAAAAACAGGTATTTTTAACATGAAATGTTGCGCACTGCACCTTTAAAGTGTCTTAATTATGCTTTTTCGGATATTGCATGCACTACAAAAAGATGAGGAATCGATACGGTAAAACCACTGCAATCATTACAAGTACAAGTCCTGAGGAAGATACAGAGCTGAAATTCACATATGGAAATGATGGTTTGGTTTCCAGTAAGCGGTAGACCAATCATAACAGACTGGGCCATCCGACCAATCAGAGGAGAGGAAACAGAAAAGGTGGGGTTTAGAGAAACAGAGCTTTCAGACACTGTGAGAGAAGAGCTTATACATTGAAAACTAGGAAAAGTTCCTTACCTCGTTTTCATCTCCTTCAACTGATCGTTGAGACTGTCACAATCCTTTTTGAGCTGCATTAAGAGGACAGTGAAGACATTTACTTCTCACAAAATAGTACATATAGCACAATAATCATATTGGTTGGCATATGAGCACAAAATGATAATCAAGTTATTGTTAGGTTAGGCATTAAAAAAAACTTAGCCAACAAACTACAAAGTTTAGAAATGTACATCAGCGATGGTCATTATTTAATTTAATTGAACAACTTTTTTGTCACTTAACCCTAAACCCGTATTCTGGACAAATGTGGGCAAAATAGTTTTGATTTATTTATTTTTTTTAAATACTTCCCTTGATCTGAGCGGTACAAGACTTGGCTACTTTTCCTAAGTTTGCCTCCTGAACACACCAACATTTTTTTAAATTCAATTCTACAATGTTAAGTAGGTGAAAAAAAAAACTCTTGTATTTGGGTCAAAAATGGGCACCCATAGAAATGAATGGGAAAAACTGCAATTTAGAGCATTCTAAAATAAGCCAAAATAAGACACCAGGTGACAGCAAAGTCACTTCATCTTTAGGTTTTAGCTCTATTGGAATGATATTTTAATGTAGTTAAAAAAAATTAAAAAAAAAAATAAAACATAAAAATAAGCATAATTTACATAGAAAATATGGTACTTTTTGAAGTAAATAAATTCAAAAAATACCCCCAAAATGAAAAACACCATAAATGGATAGACAAAACTTTATCGAAGACAGTGATATAACATTTATAATAAATAAAAATTAGGATCACACCTGAGTCCTCTGTGCCCACATTTGTCCACAATTACAGGATTAAGGGCTATAAAATGAATACGATTTGAAGGCTACATACGATTGACAAGCAAAATAAAAAATTGGAGAGAAAAAAATTTATATAAAGTATTTCTTAGTGCAATATAAAATAATAAAATATTAAAAGTCATTTGGTTAACATACATTCAGTATAATGGTACTGTCTTTGTGGCTGCTGGCGAGGTCCATGGTTAGCTTTTCCTTCTCATTTCTCAGAGCATCCACTGCCTGGCTTTTTTCAGCAGCGGATTGCTTTAACTCCTCACTGAAACACAACCAGCATGTTTACGCAACAGAGACACACTTATTTGACCTATTATTATAATTAACATCACACAGAAATTACTCAAACTACACATTGCTAAAGAACTGCAGTGTGGATAATGGTACACTCACATCTCTTTACTGAGGCTGCTGATCTTCTGACCGTCAGAACTCATATTCTCTTGATACTCCGAGTTCTGCTTTGTAAGAGCATCCAGCTGCAAAAAGCACAGAGAAAACAATGAGCAACTTAAAACAAGCACTAGTAAACAGCAATGACCTGGGTTTCCCCATGCTGCCTTTCCGCATCATGATTTTATTTACGCTGCTACACTCCTAGAAGAAAAGGTTCTATATAGAACCTTAAAAGGTTCTATCAGCGCTACGTATTTAGAACCCCTAAAAGGTTCTATACACTCTTAAAAAAAGGGTTCCTCTGGGTTCTATATAGACTTGGCCAATAGAACCTTTTACCAAAAAAATGGTTCAATATAGAACCATTTTGGAGTTCCATATATGAAACGGGGGATGGAACCATTTCTGGTTCTAAATAGAACCATTTCTTCTAAGAGTGTAGGCAGTCTGGATTCCATGAACCAAATTTTCGCCTGAGATAGGGAACCAATCACAGAACGGGGAGGGAGCAGCAAGACGATGACGACGTATATGCGACACAAAGCAGTTTGTTTATATCTATGGATCCATCTTGGCAGCGGATGCGAAGTTAACTTTTGATACAGCCTTTGTGTATACATGAATCTCTTAAATCTCTGACCCATTGTTTTCTTCCTCGTCTAATTACTTTAGCTCTACATACGTCATCTGTGGGGCATTCGTAAACCACGCCTCAAATACAAGAAAATGAACATGTGGTTTCCAGACCACGTCTCATTCTCAAACGATACGTGGTCTGGCGTTAGCCCGGCTAGCAGTGGCGTGTAACGCAGTCACTCATACTAGCCACTTTTATATATCAATTTTTCAATCGTAGTCTTTTAAAAAGGCATCTGAAATAACAAACTAACTGCAATGTAGGGTTGTCAAAAGTATCAATTTTTCGATACTGAAATATCTAAAACGCTTCCAGTTCTCATTTTGCAGAATAGATTAACAATACCAGTTACACTTTCTCACTCTTATCTCTCTGACAAACCCGCCTCCCTTCACTCACTCGTTTCATTTGCTCTGGGTGAATATTGCTGCCGTTACAGGGCTTTAATTTCAGCGTGGGATTGCGAAACCTTTTAGTCATTCCCGAAGATTTTATGCACAAACTCATAGTACGCACACATAAAGCCGCCTCTCAATATTAAATTAAGTTATTTTTCACTGCTTATTAAGCTTAAACAATCAAAAGCACACAAAATAGTCAAAATGACAGTCTTGGCAGGTATTCATATAAACAGTCAGTTGTGTGAAGTAAACATTTGAGAAAGAAAACGCATGTGTAACAGTAAAGGCTCTGTGCATCAGGTCTTAAAGTGACAGCAGCCTAATATTCCTGATGATGATTATGATATAGCATTACAAATATCTATATGGTAGTTTTCCCCATAGTATCGATGTCAAAATTGTGGCAAGTAAAAATGCTGAGTGAGCAAAAAAAAGTCAAGCCCTGGTCCCAATCCTCTTACCAATGATGAGAAAACTCACAGAGGTGACTGGATTTCCCCTTAATAAGGTGCTGAATGTAATGACGTTTGCAATAAGTCTTCCTGTCCTCGGCATGCACTCACCTTGCCCTGCATTTCTTGCATTAGGTTTTTGAGCTGTGTCACTAGAGCCTCAGTCTCAGACTTGTCTTTCTGAAGTTGAAGGTTGTCCTGGGTCAACTGCTCCAACGAGGCCTGTGCGGTCTGTTCTGCTTTCTCTGAGGCCTAAGGAAAATTTAGCCGTGGGGACAAAGTTACAGTAGCAGCTTTATTTCAATTAACAAAAATACTTAAATCAATATTAACCCAGGATTGCACAATTAGAAACATTTTTTTGAAAGCAGTGGGAGTGAAATGACTGCTACATAAGACTATAATACGTTTAAGTGTCAAAGCATCATGAGACTACATACAGAATAAACAGAATAGATCATTATTTTTAATGTAGAAATCATTCAATATAATTTTTTTTTTTTTTGGAAAAACAAGTTGTTGTTCAAGACCTTTACTTACAACCCAGTGCATCATTAAAGAAGCTAAAATAGTCCCATACTCTTTCACAAATAAAGAGTTATGGCCTCACCGCAGCTTTTTCTTTGAGGGTAATCAACTCTTCAATCTGTTTCCTCAGCTCTAGGCTTTCGTCCTGAGACACACAGAGCTCCTGTTGTACTTTTTCAAACTCGCCGTGTAATTTCTGCATTTCTTTTGAATGGTTTTCCACAGCATCTGCAAGAGCTTTCTCTGCCAATGCTTCCATGTCTTTGGCTTTAGCCTGATTGTCTTCAGCACTCTTCTCCTGAGGAGTCACGAAAAAAAGCCAGTTTTTAAGTTATATTTAGCCCCTTTCACACAGAGATTCCAGGAAAATACACGGATAAAGTGACCCAGGTTCGTTTGATTTTGGTTCATTCACACTGACAGTGATTTTCCGTACTAGAGCCCGACCGATAAAGGATTTTGAAGGCCGATACAAATATTTTGGGGTTTTAAAATCCGATATTCCGATATATCGGCCGATATTTTTTTATTTATTATTAAATATTGTTGGATTTCACACACTTGTAAAAGAAAAGCTAACTTTTCTGCACAAGATGCGTTTGATACTTTTTCTCTATGTCTAAATGTTCACTCCTCGCAAGTATAACTTACATTTTACAATGCAGGGACTGTAACTAGAGATATGCTAGTGATAAATACAGTAACAATTACTTTATTTAGGCAGAAAAATTTCATTGTGGTTTCCAAGCTCATTAATGTTAACGTTAGCGGTCTTCCACTGATGATAGTGGCATTAGCTAGCTTTGTGGTTTGCTAGTCTATGATGAGCCATAATTTTAGCAATAGATAACTTCATACTGAAAATTGTAAAACATACATTTTCAATATAACAGGCCAAGGAGAGATGATTGAAGCGTGTTTCATCTATTTTTATTTTATTTTTTAAATATTCATTTATCGGCCATTATGACTGCCGATACCGATATTTTGGAAAATGCCTAATATCGGCTGGCCGATATATCGGTCTGGCTCTAGCGCGCACACACAACCTGTAAAAATCCCATAAAGACACTTGACATCGATGTGACATATAATGTCCCAGCAGCGTCTATAGTTTGCTAATGAGCTGTGATATCTCTCTCGAGAAACCAGGTTTGTGCATTTTTTTTTCTCTGATTCGATCATAAACTAGCGCATTACGGACCGTTTCAGTACTTCACTTCAGCATCATCATTACTACATGGCATTGATTACGGCTTTTGTTCACACAGCGCGTGTTCCGGGACTGATCCCGGCAACGTTACTAGGACCCCGACCCGACATCAATCCCTTGTCGTGTTTGCATTTACACAGAAGGCGTTTTCCCGGGATCAACACGGTGTGTGAAAGGGGCTTTAGAGACTCAGTGTCCAAGAACAGTGAGAAAAGGGACGAAAAGTAATGATTTTTATAATGTTGAAAGTGTTAAATAGTCACTGAGGGCACATTTACACGACAACGGTGTACTAAAAATTAGAGCCCGACCGATAAAGGATTTTGAAGGCCGATTTTAAAATCCGACATTCCGATATATCGGCCGATATATATATTTTTTTTCTTCTCAGAAACGCGCAACAAAACATTAACAGATTTCCCTAACATAGTTATTTGTAGTTATTTATGAGTTTTAATTCAAATAATATGATAAAGCATTTTAAAAAGAAACTTGCTTCTTTTGTCACAACAGAACATCAAAATATATTAAAGTTCTGATAAATAAAATAATAATTAGTCCCTACATTGCCTTATAAGTCACCTTATAATTACAATATCAGGTTAGCTAGTCTGTGATGAGCCATAATTTAGCAATAGATAACGTCAAACTGCAAATTGTAAAACATACATTTTCAATATAACAGACCAAGGAGAGATGATTGAAGCGTGTTTCGTCCGTTTTTATTTTATTTTTGAAATATTCATTTATTGGCCATCATAACTGCCGATACCGATAGTTTGGAAAATGTCTAATATCGGCCGGCCGATATATCGGTCTGGCTCTACTAAAAATAGAAACGTTTTTCCTTTGCATATATTAAAAATGATGTATTATGCTGCCAGGCCAGTAGGAGGCGATGTCACTATAAAAACAAAAACAATACCGTGGCTATAGACTGAACATGGCGTCACCATTTTCACAAATTTATGTTTTTATACAATAACAGTTTATCGTTTAAAAAAAAAAATGGCGTTGTCATGTAAATAAACGTCCAAAACGCATTAGGTTAACGTTTTTGAAAAATCTGTCGTGTTAATGGCCCCTTAAACACCAGAAGAAAACGATGCCTTTATTCCAATAGGTAGCAATACAGGTGAGATTGAAAGTTCAAAGGTTCTCACCAAAAGCTTAATATTCTCCTGTAGGTTAGCAAGTTCTGCTTCGTGTGTCTGCGTGAGGGTTTTGGCTTCTTTCTCAGCCTGGACTTGTGCTTGAGAACGACTCTCCTCAGCCTGAGCTGCCTTCTCCCGCTCCTCTGCGAGCTGCTTCTGAAGCTCCTCTAGTGTCCTGAAATCAGATATGATTTGGAAATCAGGTACGATTTACTCAAATAAGGTTTGATGTGCAACTGTGCAGTTTAGTCCCCCAAAATATGATCAAATGTGGTGTAAATGTTAGGCCCCACAAACCAAATCCAGCTAATAATATAAACTGAGGTTAAAGTGCGCCTATTATGCAAATAATTTGCTTTTGTTTTCACAAAGAGTCAGTTCGTTCAAAGATTCAGTCTCTCTAAACCCCTCCTTTCCGTTATCCTTCTCAGCTCTGATTGGTCAGGTGGCCCAGTTTGTTTGTTTTTTAGTTTGACTTACATTGTAGATGATATGTTAGTTGGAGTTAAACTGATGTGGTATCATTGTACAAATTAATTTTAACCACTGACTCTTCCTTTTGAAGTGCATGGGTTTGCTTTCACAGTGGAGAAAACCGTGTCATCTCAACATGAACCAAACTTTAAGTCTCAGCTGCAACTACCGTTTTAGAGGGTCAAAGTAGACGTTGTTTGCAGGCAGCCAATAGCCGCGTTTCCACTGCCGGGCTAGGGCTGGGCCAGAGCTAACAGCGAGCCGGGCCGAGCTAGTGGCCTCGGGCCTCAAGCACCGGGCTTGCGTTTCCACTGCCGGGCCAGTAGCCCCACAGCGCTGCCCCAGACCCCACCCCTAACACGCCTTTCGGGATCAAACGTCATAAAACCCAACCCATTAATTCATAATACCCAGCGGGTATTATGAATTAATTTATTTTTTAAATTAGGAAGATAGCATGTATATTAACTCAACTGCCGTAGTGGCTGCAATAGTGTCCCGAGACCAGTACAGGCGATTCTCTATTTCAAGCAGCGATTTTTTGCGCGATTTAACAAGTAGGGCTGCGGGCACGTTTTCAAGTTATTCATTAATCGTTAACCGAGGCCCATCGGTTAATACTCGGTGCATAGTGTGCGCGCCGCAACCTCGAGAAACAGAGTAAATTTTTAACACCTTTAATAACTGATTGGACCCCATTTGAAACGAAATTAATTTATAGAAATAAAACGCAGCAAGTACGGAGCAGTTAAAGCCCCATTTCCATCACCCTTCAAACTGAAATTGCCAATTGAAAATAAGCAAAACGTCCATTTCACAAAAACTCCGTGTCTGCAAATAATAATAATAATAATAATAATAACCATCATCATCATTATTGTAACATTTTATTAGGCTGCATATGTAGAAGACGCCTTTATCCAAAAAAGGAACAGAGCACAAATAAACACAATATTTTTGACAAATATCAGCGCATATCCAGTGTGTGTGGAGCACGCACTGATGGCTGCGAGACGCCCATGTGAACATTTTCATTGCATTTCTTTCAGTGGAAACAACTTAAAATACTCTTTAATTTCTGGTCATACAGAAAATAATAATACATTATTCGCAAATAAATTTATTTATAACAAGAAAACGTTGTGCTTTAACAATTAATCAAGGCGCGCTTCATGATCTCCGTGAACTGAAGCGCGAGACCTGAAACAGCCACCGCATTCGAATTTGTTCGTTTTAAATTGGACATTTAAAGCTTTAGTCTACAGGGGTTATATCCTTTGTAGATTAAAGCTTTAAATGTCCAATTTAAAACGAACAAATTCGAATCGAAAGCCAATATCTTCTATGTTTATGTAGCTTAATTTCTCTCTAAATGTGCATCCGGAGATGGAGATATGTTTTTAGCCGAAAATCATTTAGAAAACAATATTTTATTAATAAACAATTAATGCCTCGTTATTTTATATTATTTTATTATCAGACACATTTATTATAGCCTATAAATCACCCATAAATCCCCTTATAGGCTGTGGTTACGGCTCTTCTCATTCAGCACTGCGGGGAAAATATCATTTCCAGGTTCTAATTTGGCCTCAGAAAACCAGTAAAATATATATTTTTTTCATATTAATTTGTCAAATATTGTAAATGTTTAAGGGGCAAAAAAATCAAACAAATATCTGAAAATTCGTCGATATGTAGCTATCTATAGCCTAACAATGCGCAGCATTTGGCATAGGCCTACAGTTCAAATTAAAATGTTATGCAATTTTAAACGGTTAATCGGTTAAACATGGACACCCCTATGTGCATCTTGCTTCAGATCATAACGTTCCATAACACGATAAACTCCGCCTTTTACCTTGAGCACGCCTCTAGCCCGAGCTGGCCCCCTCTGGCCCAAGGTATTCGACGGGCCAGAAATCCTGGCCGTTGGCCCTGAGGAAGCCCCGATCAAGCCCCGGAAGTGACAGTGGAAACGCGACTGGCCCTGGCACGCACTAGCACGGCCCGGCCCTGGCCCGGCAGTGGAAACGCGGCTAATGAAGACCATAGGCTGGCATTAGTGTTGTCAAAAAACTCGGTACTTCGGTACCAAGTCGGTACTAAAAAAAAAAAAATGTTACGGTACCATCTTTTCTAGGTACCGAATACCAGGTTAATCCAGTTCTAGACGCGCTGTCTGAAAGGTGCACAGTCCTCTTCATAACGCTGATATGGCTCTCTCTCTCTCTGAATCCACTTGTTGACACGAAAGGAGGAAAGAGCCACATATGGAAATATTTTGGATTAGGCTAATGTCACGTTGCCATAAGAGGCCGATTACATGCAAATTTGCAATTTCAAATATAGGCGCGAGGCAAGCACGCTCATAATAAAAACTCGTTGCATAGCAACGACAGACGCCGCGTGAGAGCAAGCGCTTTGGAAAGAATAAGCACGCGCAAAAATATAATAAAAAACACGCGCGATATGTGAACGGCCTCTAAAGTGCTTTCGGGGTAGTTTTACGAGTACATGAGCACAGTAGTATCCAACCAACACCAGAGTACTGGTATTAGTATCGATGCATCCCTATTTATGTCATTTAATGTCAGTGCCAGTTCTAGGCGTATTCTTGCCTTTAACTCAGCAGTTTTAAAAAGCCTTTTCAAAATTAAATATGAATGCAGTTTTAGATTAAATAAAAGTACAGTCAAATCAAATAAAACATGTTTTTTCTCCTGTAGCCT
Organism: Pimephales promelas; assembly: GCF_016745375.1. The sequence continues at coordinate 18,276,027 of NW_024121987.1, forward strand.
ATAGTTTGGTAATGCTACCATAAGATACCATTTATCAACATTAGCTACTTCACATCAACACATTGAGTGAACAATATATTTTTACAACATTAATTAATGTTTGTAAATGTTATTTAATAGAAACACTTGATTGTTCATGTTTGTTCACTTCATTCATTGTGCATTAAATAAATGTTAACGGATTAGAACTTTACAAACAACTTTAAAAATGTGTTAGTGTATACTAATGTTTATTTTAGGTCATTTTATTTAATTTTTTTCTAAAGTGTTTATAATACAAATGTACAGTTTCCATACTTGTAACCGTGATAAACACTTAAATATATGTAAATTTAAACTAAGCTTTGGTACCGAAATTGGTACCGAGAACCGTGAATTTTTACTGGTATTGGTACCGAATACTGAAATTTTGGTACCGTGACAACACTAGCTGGCATTATGCAAATGTGTTACAAACCTACGTAGGTTCAACCAGGAAGCAAGACTGGAATTGACCTATGGCTAAGCCACGCCCCCTCCACTCACTCGGACACGCAGTCAGCATTCGGGGACGGGCGCTATGGCAGACATTTCACAAGAGGCAATTGGTGATTTTTGGAGACAGAAAGATTATTTATCATCTCGAAGACCCTTAACTATGCATTGGAGGCTTATATTAATAATTTTATTGTCGAGAAGGTCGATGAAAAGCTTCAGCTCCAGGCAAAAATGTACAGGTCACAGTGTAAACGTGATAAAGGGCATATCGTTGCCATTACCGTTTGGTGCTACAGTATTAACATCAATCATTCAGCACAACATTGTTAACATGTTATCTTGGTTATTTACAGACACATTAATGAAGCTAAGTGACATGACGTACAACGCAGCTAGAAGCTAACGTTAACGTTTTCTAATGTACGTCTAACGTTACGTTAGAGATTTTAAAGATGACGTTCAAATACATTGTTGACTTAACTTAGAACAGATGTAGACATCCTTGTTTAATTCATCCACATTTAGTCTACTTAATCGCATAACTCAATCCAGAGCAGACACTTATCTCGGTTGAGATGTGGCTTGGGAAAGGGTAAAAAAAAAAAAAAACACACACACACCGTCGCCCAGCCTCTCGGTAACCTAGTGTCGGAGCTGCATGTACCCCATGTACACCGTTTGACCATTTTAAACTTAAAATGACAAGAAAAACATAATGAAAACTGATTTCGATGGACGTGGATTGGGTTAGCTGCACACTGTGATTGGTTCATCGCGTTTGAGGGCGTGGCTTAGCCATAGGTCAATTACAGACGACACGTTTCAGGCAGTTCAGAATCGGTGCTTTCTTTTGGGAGACATTAACTATTACACACTACATGAAAGGTAATAAATCATAGGGGTAATTTAAAACTTTTCAAAGCAGTTTCATCAAACACATTAAAGCACACCTCTCTTTCCGGTTGATTTCCTCATTCAGCTTTGTTATTACAGCAGAACTGTCTCCCGATGACTTCGACACGTCCATAATGTCATTCTCAAGTTTAGTCTTGTCTTTGGTCAGCTGTAGACACCTTTCTTCGTTTGCTTTCAAATTTCTCTGTAGACCTTAAGATGAAACAACATAGCAATCATCCCGTAAATAACAGACATAAAAACATGACATTTTAATGAGTTCCTCCTTTGACTCATAAATTGATTGATGAATTGGTACTGACCAGCAAATTGATTCTTCACATCCTGTAATTCAGCAGAAAGAGATGTGCATTTTTCATCTTTATTCCTGAGCTCTTCGCGTAACTCTGAGATGGACAGTAATCATCAAACGGAGTTTAAAGTTAATTGAGGTTTAGGTAGCATTTAGGTAGCATTAGCATTGACATACATACCTTGATTAGTCTGAGAAGATTTGGCTTGGTCATTAGATGTTTTTTCAAGATTCTGTTTCTAGAAAATAAAGAGTGAATTGATTTGAGGACTGAGGCTGAAACATTCATTCTTTGTTATTTTGTTGTGTGGTGTATCAGAGGGCCACCATAGTTGGACACACTCACACTCGTTCCTGACTTAAAATCCTATATATGAAGAGTTCAGATGCAAAAGCCTCTAAGTGCCATTTAAAATTTTCTTCTAAAATGATCATTTTTATCAAGCTTGTATATTTAAGTTCAGTAATTTCACTTAAATGGCAATGAAGATTACTATTAATTGTCATTTAAGTGAAATTACTGAACTGAAATATACAAGCTTGATAAAAATGGTCATTTTAGAAGAAAATTTCAAATGGCATTTAGAGGCTTTTGCATCTGAACTCTTCATATGCTATACATAGACTCCAAATCCCTGCAGTGTCATTATGTATGCAGTTCACGTGCTCAAAAATGAAAATTCAGTCATCATTTGCTCACCCTAATGTTGTTCCAAATCTGTATGACTTGCTTTCTTCGGAAGATCATAAAAGACGACATTCTGAAACGTCCAATGTTGTCTGGACCCCACTGACTTTCATTGTGAATGAATGATGAAAGAATATTCATTTTTGGATGCACTATACCTTTAAAGGAGCTGTATGCAAGATATGTATTTCAATTAAATCATACATTTTTCCCTGATATGTCACTAGAAATCATGTTCATTTCAAATACTTATATCACTGACAACAGTAGTCCGGCCAGGATATTGTCATTTAAAAAGTGAAGTTGCAGCCCCGCTAAACTGTCATGTTGTGTTTTGTTCTGATGCGTCACCCTCCACCGATCTACCAATCACGTAGTCAGTAGTGTTGCGGCATTCGGGCTGCCAGCTCTTCTCTAGTTAGCACAGCTGCAGATACAAACGTGTCAGAATCGGATTTAAGAAATGTCTAACATTGCGAAAACCAATAAAACCTTGATATGAATCCGAAATACTTTGCGACAAAGTCCGAAATAAATCAAGGATCTGAATGAGATGCCTTTGAAAAAACGGCTGAAAACAGCAGCCTACGTTCCTGCTGGATCCTGTTGCATATCTGGCAACCTCGAGTCCTCGAGCACAGTAATTTGAAAGTAATTGCAGTACCAGTTTTGACCACAATCTTGCATATGGCTCCTTTAAGTACTTTTATTTTCAGTTACTTTAGTGCGTTTGCTGAAATATTTTTCTCACGATACTTTTAACTTGTACTTTACTTACCAGCACAATAACTTCTTGCTCCAAAGTGCTCTTTTCCTGCAACAGGCCATTCAACTCTTGCTGTTTAACCTCTAGTTCTGAGTTCAACCCAATGACCTAAAATAAGGCGTACCACCATAATGAGGGGAAATGATAGGGGACAAAACATGAGTAATGGCACACAAAAACTCACAAAGAGTGGAACTTAAAAGTAACTTATGGAAAATAAAATCTCAGAACACTGGTGTGTTAACATGAATGTATTATGCACAAAGGCTGCACAATATTTGGGTTTGTTTTTCTGATAACTATCGTGTTGCAGACTCGGAGTATAATGAGCTGCTCACGCATAAATGAACAAAGTGCTGCGCTTCACTCTGAAACACGCAGCACGTATATTTTTCAGTTTTATTTAGTTTATTTGTTTAATCATGCAGCCCTATTATGCACAATGCACAGATGAGATGATCAAACAATAAAAATTAATGAATGTATCCCACTTTTTACTGCAGGACCAAGCAAAACCTGGTGTAAAAAAACGTCATTTGACAGTACTGATGTCCATTCTGACTCAATCCACCTTGAATGTGTGCAAACTGAAATAATTTAAGAACTATGGCGAATGGAAATATTTCGGTCCGTTTCTCCATATCTATTGTACGGCTTCAGAAGACTTGAAATAAATCATACGAGTCACAAGGAACTACTTTTATCACTGAGCTTGACAGCCCTAGTTTCCATGCGAAGATAGAGATAGAGAATTTGCTCTATTATTTATTTGTTGTAGAGCCCGATTTTGAAGACCGATACAAATATTTTTTTGGTTTTAAAACCCGATATGCCGATATATCGTCCGATATTTTTTTTTATTTCAGAAACGCACAACAAAACATTAACAAATTTCCCTAACATTAGTTATTTGTAGTTATTTATGAGTTTTAACTAAAATAATATGATAATCCTTTTTAAAAAGAAACTTGTTTCTTTCATTGTCACAACAGAACAGAACTGATGATAGTGGCATTAGCTAGCTTTATGGTTAGCTAGTCTATGATGAGCCATAATTTAGCAATGGATAATGTCATACTGCAAATTGTAAAACATACATTTTCAATATAACAGGCCAAGGAGAGATGATGCGTCTCATTGCTATAACTGTCGCGCGTTTTTAAAGAAATACTTCAGTCACATTGCCAAAAGTTAAAAGGACAGTCAGTCAACTACACTGTTACAACGTAACGTAACTATTACTAGCTAATTCCGCTTCACTCTTGGCTTATATAACAGCAGCAAAACTGGAAATGATAGTCGCAAATTTTGTCAAACTTATTTGAGTTAAGAGAACTGATGGGGATGTTCTTTTAATTGTTATTCAAGCAATGTATGTATCGTGAACAATTCAACGAGTGTTGCCAACAGGAACGGTTTAGAGTGCCCTCTGGTGGACAAACTATACAACTCCAACACTCGTGACATGGTTCAAGGGTGTTTCGTCCGTTTTTATTTTATTTTTGAAATATTCATTTATCGGCCATTATAACTGCCGATACCGATAGTTTGGAAAATGCCTAATACCGGCCGATATATCGGTCTGGCTCTAATTTGTTGTTATTCTTTAATCGCAAAGTTGTTGAAAATGAAAATGAGAAATGAAAAGAAAAGAAAAATGAATGAATGAGAAAATGGAGAGCAGGATGTGCTTGATACTAGCCAACCAGAATAATGTCTAGAAAACTAGCCAACCATTTGGTTGTAAATTGATTTAAATTGTGGGCATGACCACGTACCAAAAAAACTATAATTCCTAAATAAAATCCCAAATGAAAAAAAAAATTGTTTAAAAATTTAAATTTTCACGACCACTGAGAGGTTTATGAATCCGCTAGCCAATTATACATGTTCTACATGCATACTGTGTGTATAGTCCTGTAGTTGTGGGATAAATGAAGGCCTACCTTTTCTTCCTGAGATCTGGCCTTACTTTTTGCCTCCTCTATATTGGTCAATAACCTTTGCATGTCTTGGTTTCCTTGACTGTGCTGTGACTGTAGAGTCTGAAGAGCTTTGTTTATCTCCAAAGCTTCTTGCGCCTTTTCATGAAACTGCTGGCTTAATTTAACTCCGGTGTCCTCCAGCTCTTTCACCTTGATCTCAGCATTGTGAAGTTTTCCCAAGACATCCTCCATTTCCACCAAATGCTGCTCCTCCGCCTTCTCCAGATTGGTGCGTAGCGTTTCTATCAGTCGTTCGTTCTCTTCAGTGACTCTCAGGAGTTGTGCCTTGTGTTCTTTGGCTTCATTCGTGCTCCCCATGGCTTCAGAAGCGTGCTTATTAGCGAGCTCCTCAAGCTCAAGTTTATGTGCCGATTTTAACTGTCCCAGAGCATTACGTAGCTCGGTTTCAACCGCCTCATGGGAGGCTTTGAGCTCCTCTAAGACTTGCTGGTGTGAGGCCTCTGCTGATGCTAGTTTAGCACGCCACTGCTCAATGATTTTTGAGTTCTCTTCCTCAGATTTTGCCAGCTGACCTAAAAGCTTCTCATTGTCCTTTGACAAGTGACCTGAGGCTGACTGGAGCTGTGACAAGGACTCCCCATGTGCTTTCTCTCGAGACTCAAGCATCTCGCGCAAGGATGACAGCTCTGCTTGGTGACTCTCGCTCTGAGCGGCCAGCTGTGTACGGAGGGAACCGAGCTCCTCCTGAAGTGATGCCACGATAGAGTCAGGAAACCCATCCTGCCCTGGTACAGCTTCCAATGGCTTACGAAGAGCAGCAACCTCCTTATCCCTCAACGCAAGATCCCGCTCCAACTCCAAGATACGAGACTTCTCAGAGACTGTGGCCACCTAAAAGGAAAAATAGTTAACTATACATGCTATATGGATAATTAAGAACTTATTGACGGTATGAATATGATCATCTTTTCAGGTTTAAAAGATGAGGTTTTCATAGCAATTAAAGTTCACCTAAAGGCCATGACACACCAAACCGACTAGTGGCGATAAAAGCAAACTGTGTTGATGCATTGCGTCATCATTTCTGTGCCAAAAAGTTGCATACCCGCAAAGACTACAGCCAACTAGCACGTGCTTTCTGTGCTTGCGCAAGTGGAAAATACGGTTTATACCAGCAGGTGGCAGTAGTCAGTATTCGTCATTCAAAAAAGAAAACTGCAGATATACAAACAACGTTTGCTCACACCGGGACGAATTTCGCACGCGTTATTCGCCGACGTTTAATGCCTCGTGACTAAACAATGGGCGCCAATGTGAGTGTGCACACCGACGCGTAAAAGCGTCATTTAAAAAAAAAAAAAAACGCCTCAGGTTCGTTTTTTTAGTTTGACGCGCTGCGTCAAAAACTATCTGACCAATGAGATTGGCGCTTTTTCTCATGTGTTTGAAGCTTCTGAAGCTACAGTAAAACACAACTTGGGGGCGCTCAAACACAAAACAGTCTTGCCGAGCACACAAACGCAACGGCAAAGAAGATCTACGCCAAGTAGCGTCCCCATCTACACAGCCAGGAAGAAATAAGACGAGGAAGATGCATGTAGAGCTGTTTTCATTGGTGCTTAAACAAAGAACTATATGACAAACGCGACAGGGACTACAAACATCTTGATAAACGACAACTGTTATGGAGCGGTATTGCAGAGCAAATTGGCGCCATCTAATGTCAGAGAATGAATTTGCATGTTTACTCTGCTCATCGTCAGTGAAAATCGCTTGGGTGTGAACGCAACACACTGACGAATAACGCGCTGAGCTCGCCGACAGGTCACGGTGTTATCGCGTGTAAATCGCAGAGATTAACGGGCGATGAACGCTCGCCAATCTGTTAGTATGAAAGAGCCAACAGCGCATCAAAGACGCTCGCAGACGCATCGCCGAGACCAGAAAAATATCTAGCATGCTAGACATCCAGAGCTGTCGCACGACTCAACCTCAGTGATGTCATGAGCTACAGCCAATCAGAGCAAGGCATGGGTCGAGGTCAGTATTCTTCGCTGGGTATTGGCGCGCGTGCCGTTTCGCGCAATTTTTCGGTTCGTTTTATCGTGTGATTTTTCGTGACAAAACGTGGTTTCTAGACAAGATAGAATCGTTGGGTGACAGATTTGTCATCAACTCGTGTAGTGCGTTACCTCCTGTTGCGGATCAATCACGTTGTGTCGTGTGGTGTGAACAGCTCAACAACTTGAACATTCCTGATTTCGCAGAGAGCAAGTCATGTAGTGTGAACTGCACAGTTCAGTCCGACGTTTTAAAATCATGTAGTGTGAACAAGGCTTTACCATTTTGAACATGAATCATGTTGGTCGCTTTCTTCCTTCCAAACGGCAATGTTGTTATGAACATTTTCCTGTATTACAATGCTCACATAAGATGACCATTGACTTCATTGTTTGCTTGAATCACTTTTTTAAAATTGCACGTTCGATAACTGAAGATATATCTCTCCGACTGACAGACGATGACTCAACACGCTCAATTAGCCAAAAAGCTAATTGGGTCTGACCACTGCCGACAGTGCAACAAAACGGCACAGAAACTGAGCTGACAAACACTTAACAACGGCCCAACTTTGGCCTACCATCAGGATTGGTGTGTCACGGCCTTAAGCTGTAGTACTAAGTAAAAATCATTGAAACAAGAAATTTGGGATTGAAAAGGATGGGATAAAGACTTTACAAAAATGGAAACAACCACCAACCCAAAAATGAATCATCTAACAGGGTTCCCACACTTAAGTTGATTTTTAGGAGCTTGTCAGTTGACACTTGATGGTTGCAGGATCACATTTTTTTGTTTTGTTTTTAGACATTGTTGGGTAGATTTCTATTTGTATGGCAGTTTTTATTTCTAAATAAAAACCTTTAACCTAAGGATCTACACAACCACTCCCTAATAGCAATATGAAACATTTAAGAGCAGAGAAAACAATGTAAATTTTCCATGTACAACTTTCTAAGGTTGTTCTCATTTCCATGGGACAATTTTAAAATCCCCCGATTTATTTTCTGCTTTTCAATAACTGTGGGAACCCTGATTTAAAAACAAATTTGTGTTCTCCTATACGAATACCAAGATGGCACAATGAAATTGCAGCAATGAGATATTTAGTCTCTGTTAGTAATCATTCATCAAATTAGTTATTAATTGGAATATTTGAACAACATGCAGTTAATATCCCTTGCAACACCCTGACATGAAGAAAAAAAACTTCTTAGCTGGGGCACTCGAAAAATATTTAGGCCTACATTTAAGATTTATTTATTTGAATTGCATTCATAAATTGTATTAAATTAGAAAAATTTCCATCCATTTGGATTACAGTTAACAGTTTATTAAAGTAATAATACAAAAAATGAACAAAAAACAGGTAAGATTTCTGCACTCAAATTAATAAACCATGGCACGATTGTTTTTATGTAAATACATTTTATACAATTTATTCGGATTGATTAGGATTGACATAAATATGCGAAAATAAAATGTATTTGGTTGAAAAGTTTGAACATGGTTAAAATATGGCTAGCTGTGGAATAAGCAATATAAAATGAATGCGATTGAAATTGATTTATTGACGATAAATATACGAACCTGGTTATTTTGTTTATGTATGACTGACATATATGAATCACCATTAAAAGTATGTTTCCATCTATGCATGTAGAGATGGATAGATGTAAATTTTATATGCAATTTAAATCCATAAATCTTAAATTTAGGCCTAAATATTTTTTTTTTTGAGTGAGCACTGTAGCTCCTGTGACATATCTTCAGTGATCCTTGACCCGTAGCCCAGGTGAAGCTCCATTACCCTAGAGTCTTCTAACTCCCTCTGAAGTTTGTCAGCTTTGGTCTTTTCAAAGAGAAGACTCTGTTCAAGCTCCTTAAGGAGGGCATGCTCCAGCTGCGTCTGCGTCTGTTAGTACAGAAAGGGGAGAGGAAGAAACACAACCAGTGCCACCATCACATGCCAGCCTGATGCAGAAAGACGAGGGGTGAGGAGGAAAGTTGTGGAAATGCAACGCAGAAAAAGGATGGTGTTGTGATGAATGTAAGTCAGATCAATGCCACAGCTGAGGAAAGTGTGAGGAAACCTTGCAGCAGAGCTCTGGTCAATGCTTAAGGACATGCTGATGATGGCCAAATTAATAAAAACACCAGAAACTTAGCGCCATGCAGTATTATAGTGACTGAGGGTTAGGAACCGTAACAAAAATGGTAGTTTGACCACAACAAAAAGCAGAGGAACAATGGGGGGAGGAACATCTGATTACTTGGTTATTCCAGTACTGCACACTAAACCAAATTACACTTAATTATACTAATCTCAGAAGAAGAAGAAAAAAAAACAACAACACTAGACCTTCACGTAAGTTAGTGAGCGACTTACGGCATCTTACAGAATAATTCATAATTTCTTTCCATAAAAAAAATAAATAAATAAATCAAGACTTGTAAAAAAAAAACATCATGTACATTGTGTGGGCTTGATAATGGACTTCAAAAAAGTTCTACTTGATTTTTAATTTAAACAACTGACCTTGGTTAATTTAGAACAGTGAAACAATTTTACATATACTGTTAGTGTTGCTACAACTGTGTTTATATGCACAATACATTCAGAAAGTATTCAATCCCGTTCGTTTTTTTAACCTTTTTTAGCCTTATGCTAAAATGTCACATTCACCTACACTCCATTCACCATAGTCACAAAGCAAAGCCTGTTTTCCTCCAGACATGATCAGATCACAGAATCTTACGTGTTTTTTAATGGCGCTTTTCCACTACATAGTATCTCGACTCGACTCTGTTTGGTTCTCCGCTGTGTAAAAGTTGTACCTGTACCTGCTTTCGGGTACTTTTTTTTGCATCACCTCCGGCGAGGTTCTAGGCGAGCTGAGGCGATACTAAAATGTGACGTGAAAACTATGCTGACTGCTGATTGGTCAGAGAGAATAGTCACCATTCAATGCGCCAGATGGAGTCTCTCGCCATTTTTAAATAGTTTGGCCAGAGATAGTTACTAAACTTACTACTATTATTATGGCAACTCGGAAGAATACGTCGTGGCCAAACGAGCACTTTCCTTTGTTTGGTTGGCGAAGAGAGGATCCAGCGAGCGCTTGATGGGGCAACGAGGAACGGAAGGCGTCGTCGCTATGACGACCGGGTGCTATTTGTGGCGGTACTGTCTGCAATGGAAAACGGAGCGAAAAGCGAGCCAAGTCGAGTCGAGCTGGTACTGGTAATGAAAAAGCGCCAATAGTAGCACTTTATTTTAGAGTACATGTACTTGAAAGTACAGGGTGATAAGAATGATAAGATTGTAAAAATTTGTACCTTGAAATGCAATGTAAGTCGCTTTGGGTAAAAGCATCTACCAAATGCATAAATGTATAAATGTAAATGTACAGGGTAATATAAGGCAACTACATGGGTTCAGATTAGGGGTAGGTTCAGACTCAGAGTAAGTATCTAGTTATTGCAATTATTATAATAAGTACATAGTATGGGCAACAGGACTGTAAACTGGTAACGCTTCCTTTTACAGTCCAGATACCCATGTAAATACTATGCACTTATTTTAGTAACTACAATTACTGGGTAATAACTAATACTAACCCTGAACCTACCCCTGTTCCATGTACTTACCTTATATTAGCCAGTACTTTCTAGGTAAGTACACTGTAAGTACTGTACTGTAAAAGGAAGCGTTACCTGTAAAATAAAGAGCTACTTTTTTTTCTTTCCTGTGTTCCTCCACAAGTTATTAAAAATGAACTTGTATGTTGCAGAATTAATACCACAAACAACTAAACCTGTGTTTCCCCAAAGCATCATAAGCCTAAGTTGATCGTAGAAACCATTGGTGACAATTGTTCCACGATCAATTTACGCTTGCAACGCTTTTGGGAAACGCAGCACTGTTCACCCAGTGAATTTTTTTTTTGTAATTTTAAGAAATGTTTATTTCCAGGCCGGGGTATGGGAATTAACTTCTTACTGTACAGTATTACTCAGAACATGTAGCCAAAATCTGCATGATTAGGGACTCATGAACCACAAACAACTTTATGTGCGACAAGAAGACTTTATTAAATAGACTAAACACTTACACTTATCTAGCATACACACACATTCATGCAAACAGTTTAGTAACGGAAAGAGAGCTGAAGCACAATACAGGAAAAACAAATTCAGCAGATCAAAAGTCTACAGCACCTTCTATCACAGCCTTCTTTCAAAGCGATAAGGGATAGTTAATATATCAAATAACGAGACCAAGTTTGATACACATGTCAGAGAAAAAACTGAATGTTTCCTGATGCAATTTGATGAGGCTCCAGCTGATCTTTGCTGAAGTTGTCTTGATGAGAGAGAGAACCAAAATCTCTGATGAATGAAGACAAGGCCGTAACCTGGCACAAACTTAGGGGTCCTTAAAAGACTTCTAGCTCAGCATCATCTTCACATCAGAATTTCCCAGAATCCCCGAGATCTTGTGAGCACATGTGAGGATGTCACACACTCTAGTGAGCCAATTAGGAGTTGTATTTTACGAGATCGACTTTACGATCCTTTGTCTTCAAACAGGGTGTTTTCATATGAAATTAGATTCATAAACTTTTAAGATTCTTCCAATACTTATATGCAACACAATTAGCAAAATGTGAGGTAAATAAATATGAAAATGCTATACATGTATTTAATTAACATTAACAACAGTGTGCAATTCTGAATAATACCTTAAAATTAGTTAGTATTGATGCGTACGCAACACACTGTAAAATGAAAACCACGAGATAGGAAAACTGGATACATGTTTATACATCAAGTCATTTTATATATAGAATATATATAGTTAGAAAGGGTCTTTCAAAGTGAAGTGAGTGAAACTCTCTCGAACCCTTTAAAATTGTAACACCATCTTATCTTGATGATGTGTCCTTGTTCCAATGGTAACCAGAGGCCTGGTTCTCCATTTGCAGTTTTGGGAGTGGTTTACAGAAACTCTACACATAGTTTGCTTGTTGGGTGAGGGGTATTGTAGATTATTAGTTAAATATAACAAATAATTGCCTGTCTGACCTGTCTCAAGTCAGTAGATTTCGCAGATTGTTGTCTGACAACAGCGAGCAATGTCAAAGAACCAGGAACATTGGACAAATTCATGTCTCCCATAGTCATGGTTGATGCTGTTCTTAGGTTCTGGTGTAGGCTTTCGCAAGGTTTAGGTGTCCAGGCTGTGCTACAGGTGTCAAGACATTGGTCATTCAGACGTCCTTTCTTCCCAGTAGTCCTCAGGGGAGTTCCTGCTATCTCAGCAGCTCCTGTAACTCGTCTGGCTGTCTTCGTGCAGCCTTTGATTTGTACCCGTTTGAAGAGTGTTGAGGTGGATGTTGCGGTCGACTGCTGCTGGATATCCGATGAGATTTCTAGGGTATTTTTCCAGAAGAAGTTGGTCACTTTCATCGCTTCTCCAGGCAGTCGATCGGATCCATCCTCTGCTGACTGAAAGCTCTTGTAGCTTTTTATTGAAGGACTTTGCATTGTAGCAATAGCTGGGTTTCATATGACGTCACGCCACTGCGTTGCCACGGCACGAAATGCAAATGGAAGGCAGGAAGGGATTTGCTGTATTTAGAAAGTGCTATGACAAACTCAAAATGCCTATGTTTTGCATTGTTTATGGTTACTTAAATCGATCAAACCACGAGGACTTTAATTGTGTACCAAAAGCTGGTGTTCATAAGGGGGTAAAATGCAAGAAATTGTCTGAAAAACGGCTTGCAAACCTACGTCTGCGGTCGGGGGGAGCCAAATGGGAAAATGCAAATGGGAAAAAGGTGAGTTAATACAAATTAAGTGGCTATGTTTGTGTAACGTACCAGTTTCCGAACTTTGTAAAGTCAAAGTGTGTCTGTAAGACGAGGTAGTTGCCACCTAGATGGCAGGCAAATCTCAATTCAGTTGAAAAATCGCTCTTCTTCATAAAATAAGGATCACATCCAACATATGTTTGATTTTTTGTTTATATATTTCTCTTGTAATAGCGTGTAAAGTAGTACAGGACGGACTTTCTTCCATCTCGTCCATTTCGCACGTCATCATAATCACGTGACTGAAACCCAGCTATTCTGTGTGCCTTTTGGTGTCTGCTGGGAATTTTGAATGTTCCTCAGAAACTCTGACATCTTGGGAAAAAGCAGACAGAATGTGTCTCAGACGGTCACATTGGTCATCATTTGCAGGTGGAAGTCAATGGTGTGTTTGTGGACATCATGGTCTCCTGGAGAAGTTGGTGCAGAGTGGAGAAGACATTCCTAGCCAAATTTGTTGAGGTCTTTGACGGGCCGTTTCAGGGTTCCTCTGAATTAATCCTTTTTCTCTGGTGGTACCCATCCCCAACCTTTGTCTCTTGGTTGGGGGAGTTTGCTCTACTGATCGTATGTGGGGGAATGAGATGTCTTTGATTCCTTTTGCACCAGTTAAGAGTGGCTCAGTTCTCTTTGGACCATGTCAAGTTTGTCTTCACTGTTGTCCAGTTGCAGCGTCAGAGCTTCAATTCTAGCTCTGGATGTTTTCAGGTGACTTTCACATGCCCCAATTCTGGCGTCTTAGTCCAGGAGTTCAGAATCTGCTGTTTTTCATAGTGACCCTTTGAGAAAAAGTGCTTTTTCCAGTTTATCTCAGAGTCTTTTGAAGCATTTTGATTTCGTCAGGGTCCATGTGTCTGGGCTGAGCCTCGATCTCTAGCTGGTCTGTGCTTCTTGGAGAACGCATTGGCTCCTTGCGGGACTCTGTGATCTGTTGCATGAGGTTGTTTACCCCCTGTTTCAGATCCATGAGGTTGTGGGCCAAGGAGATGATAACCTTGGTCGGCTCTGTGTGGTTGTAACCCTCGATTGGGTCGTGTGTCATTAGTCCCCTTCCCTCGTTGTCCCGTTGCTTTTGGCTCTGGTGCTGTGGGTCGTCAGCACACCTGGGTAGAAAGATGTTCCTCATAATGCCTTGCCAGGCCTCCAATTCTCCTGTCTGGACAGTTAGGTTGAGCACCTGTGATATTCTGGCACACTTGTGGTGAGAGTAAGGGGCAAGAGACTAATGCAAGACCAAACAGACTTTGAGCAAACGTTGTAGAGGGGCAGCTCGGGTGTATAATGCACAGCTAAGTTTTATCAGGTGTGGTTAGCAAGTGAAGTGCGTACTCAAATATTATTATCTTAGCGGTGGATAGCAGATTGCAAAGATTTGTGAATCTGAATAGATTTCCCGAAAGAGGTGTAAGCAGGGGTTTAATTATTGACTTAAGACTGTTCGTATTGTCAACTTAAAACACAGAACTTACTGATGGTTCAACAAAGGCTTGGTCTCTGAAGAAACGAAAAAAAGAAAGAAAGAGGAAATGGATAGCTTTCCTATTCAGATTGTGTTTATTAAGCCGCGTTTCCACCGCAATTACCAGGAACTATTTGTCCCAGGAACTTTTCCCCCAGACCACTTGCTTACTGCATTTACACCGCGAACTTAAGTACCGGTCCGGGGCGGGAAGATTATGTAGTGACGTTGAACGTGAAGTGGCGTGCGACTGCTCTTCCTCGCCTGCGCATTTGTTTTGAGTTTTAAATGGAGCAGATTCAAGCTTTGCTGCTTTTGTGTGTGATTGGTTTACTAACGAGGTAATTAACAAAACGGCAGAAAAGAGACAAGCACCCAAAGTTTATTCAGAAAGCTCGTAATGCTAGATATAAAAGTAGACGTTTGTTATTAGCGGACATTGACCGTGAGATGGATGGGACGAACGCGCGCCATCGGGCAGAAAGAATAGCGTGGTGCGAACCAATCAGCATGTTCAGCACACAAGTCCCACCCCAAAAGTTCCTGAACTCTGAAAAAGTACCACCTCGCCAGGAGGGACTTTCTGGGGGAGAAATTTTTACCCGGACCTTCATTTAGACCCTGGTTCCTGCGGTGTAAACACACCAAGTACCACCCCAAAAGTTCCTAAGGAAAGTTCCTGCGGTGGAAACACGGCTTTAGTGGTGCTCAAAACTATAGTTATGCCTTAATAATCATTTAGATTGTGTAGCATAAAATTGGAGCAACTGCTGCAAATAAACAAAATCAAGAAGGAAAGTATGTCTAGTTCCTTTTGAAGTTCAATAAGACAATGAAACCATTCTAGAACAAGAGGGGCAAAAATAAAAAACGCAAATAAATTAAATAAAGAATTGTATACACTTAATAAAACAGGGGAATAATGCCAATCTGAAATTGACAGTGTCAATAGTAATGGTGACTATTGGTTGGCAAAGTTGCTGTGTTTTCAGCTTCCATGACTAGATCACCACACGTGTTCCCATCCTTAAAGTGGAGTAGGACAGGGTGCTATTAAACATCCTCAATAACTAATAAAAATGATTTTCGTGTTACACTGCTCAATTTAATTGAATGAATAATTGAGTAACTCGCATTCAGGAAGGAATGCATCTAAAAAGGTCACACTGAAAATTAGCTGAGATTAAATATAAGAAAAGAGAAAATCAGAAACTGCATTCACACTGCAGTCACACAATCTGCATTTAAAGTTAAGCATACAAATCCAATTTGTAATGCTAATAGTTTGGCTTATGTCTTAGGACCACCAAGTAGCTTAGCTTAAGTGAAGGGATGCTTTCAAATAAGGCATACACAGTCCACATGTGCCACTTTCACTGTCAGAAATGCACCCCTTTGTTCTTAAATCCTAATTTTACACCTGCTTTTGGTTTTCTGTTAATTGTTTAAGGAGCAGTTATAAGGTTTTAATATTATTTAACACCTGCTTAAGCATACACAGTTACATGCCCTTACACATAAATAATGAGGCACAGATTTACCGATTTAAATCCATTTGACAAGTGAAACAATAATTATAACCAGGTCAATATGTAAATGATGGCATCGATCTAACCATAATTTAGAAGGCCTTTATGATGAAGAATAAGGAACAAATCTAATCTAGTTCAAATCTACCTTCTATATTACACTGTACTGAACAGATTAAGATATTCTGCAATGGGGATTTAATCACCCCAAGCAGAATAACTCATTCTGGTAGAGTTTATACATGCCGCTGAGCCGAGATTACTTTGTCAGAACAGATTTGCGCATTAATACTGACATTAGGGTTTCTTCACTAAGATCAGATTAACCTTAACCACTGATACCATTTGAACATATGCTGAAATGCATTAAAGGAGAACTCCGGCTCAAAACGAACCTTTACCTAGTCGACCGTTCTCTGAGATTTGTTTTCATGATAATCGAATGGAAAGAGTTTTATCTCTAAAAACTGTTAAGCGTATAATGCTAGTATATGGGGGCATATAATAAGTAAAAAGAAATGGCTAATTAATACCACTAACAAGGCTCAAAAATAGCCCCACACTAACACAGTAACATAATGAGGGTCCCTACATGCAAAACGAAGCATTGAAAACTTTGTAAGTGTACAGAGAGTTTATTAAGAAGATATTTTTATAAAAACAGTCCATTTCGCGTCTCGACAAGTTGAACCACGAACGGCTCCTGCCTGTATACACGAAGTGGAAAGTATCTTCTTATTAAACTCTCTGTACACTTACAACGTTGTCAATGCTTCGTTTTGCATGTATGGACCCTCATTATGTTACTGTGTTAGTGTGGGGCTACTTTGATTTCTTTTCACTTATTATATGCCCCCATATACTAGCATTATACGCTTAGATAAAACTCTTTACATTCGATTATCATGAAAACAAATCTCAGAGAACGGTCGACTAGGTACCAATGTGTTATTAGACCAAAGGTTAATTTAATTGGCAGTCCAAACTGTGGCTTCATTTTTCTAAAAAAAATAACGAAATCTCTGAAAAATTTGTAACAAAAGGAGTATTTGTGACAGAAGGAGTATTTCCTTCAGAAAGACCGTTGGTTAGCAAGGTTAGCTAAACTTTTTTGACCCTGCCTTTTAAAAAAATCGGAATCGAGAATCGTTAGGAACCGGAATTGAAACAAGGAATCTGAGTCGTAATCAGAATCGTTCAAATTCAAACGATACCCAACCCTAATGACATAGAACACCTGCTTATGTTTTTTTAAACTTTACGTTAGCATTGTAGTATTGTTACACAGATCTTATTTTTTTGCGATTTTCCAAAAGTCTATGGGGAAAATGCATTGCTTCCGAGTTGTCCTACAAAGTGACGTCAGCACTTCGGCACTCTATTAACCCAAAAGTGAATAGGATTAATTAATTATACACCAAGATATGATTAAATAGAAATATTAAGACCAGCAATAAGAATTAACTTGATTTAGAGAATTAATACCACAAATCAACTAACCTGTTTGTCTAATAAACCGTATTAATTGTTAAATGTTCATTTCCGGGGTATGGGAAAGAACCAAAATCTGCATGATTAGTTATATGAGCATGAACCACAAACAACCTTAGGTGTGACAATGAACACACTTAAACTAATCCAACACTCACACACATTCATGCATACAGTTTATCACAAATTCAGCAGATCGACAGCCTTGAGCAAACCATCAGTTTCTTAGTTCTAACACACCCTTTATTCAAAGGTGTAGGGGATACTTGATATATCAAATAATGAGACTAAGTTTGATACTTGCATGTCTCGCTCTTTTGAATCTGATGCAATTTGATGAGGCTCCAGCTGATCTTTGCTGAAGTTGTCTTGATGAGAGAGAGAGAACCAAAATCTCTGATGAATGTGGCACAAACTTAGGGGTCCTTAAAAGACTTCTAGCTCAGCATCATCTTCACATCAGAATTTCCCAGAATCCCCCTTGTGATCGGTGACCACAAGAGGTCAGCGAGCCAATAAGGAGTCGTATTTTTGGAGAGGAATTTTACGATCCTTTGTCTTCTAGCAGGGTGTTTGCATATGAAATTGGATTGGGTGTTAAGAGAAGAAACTATTAAGATTTACAATACTAACATGTTACAGAGTTAACCAAATGTAATGTAAATGAATTAAAATTGCAGTTCATAGATACCCAACATCCTATACATGTGATCTTGGTTAACTACAGTGTGCAATTCTGAATAACCCCTTCAAATGAGTAAAATGACAATCATGAGAAAGGAAAACTGGATGCATGTTTATACATCAAGTGATTTTATAGATAGAATTTGAAAGGGTTCACCTCTCTTTCAAAGTGGAGTCATAATTCCTTCTTATCTTGATGATTCTTCTTGATGAGGCCCGCTTCTCCATTTAGTTTTGGGAGTCGTTTACAGAAACTCTACACAGTTTGCTTGTTAGGTGAAGGGTATTGTGCATTATTCGTTAAATAGAACAAATAATTGCATGTCAGATCTGTCTCAGTCAGTAAAAGGGTGCAACCGATCAAGGAGTCAGCCAAACTCCTTAAACGTAATCGCAAAATCTTTGTGCACTGAAACGTTCGCTCCCTAAATAGTCGCACAATGCACCGTGAAAACCAGGGAGCATCGATGCTCAATATGTTCCCTTAACAGAAGCTTTGAAGCGGGAAACAAATCACACGAGACAACTCCATCGTTAAAGGGATAGTTCACTTTTGAAATTCATTTTTGGCATGTTTTATCTTACCTCAAGGGCTTCCAAGATGTGGGTGTCTTTGTTTCCGCAGTATATTAAATTTTGATATTTTTAGGTCAAACCGTTCTTGTCAGTCATATAATGGAGGTCTATGGTCACCACCTTAAAGCGCATGCACAGAGAAGTCCAAATTAAACATGATTTAATGACTCGTAAATGTAAGTACACATTGATGGCCTGAGACACGAAACGAGCGGTTTGTGTGAGAAAACGAACAGTATTGTGCAACAACAGCCATGTCAAAGTGCTCTGAAATGATCTCTCGCCACTTGTTTACACAGAGATTTTGGAAGTGTTACCCTTCACAGTGAAGATCTAAACATATTTAGATATATTGAAATCGTCTTACATTGTGATTTCCTGTATATCAACAGAAAACATTGATTTTTTTTTTCGCAAACTCACGAGAGATCACTTCCAACGCTTGTGAAGACGGAAGCACCCGGCCTTCAGATCACTTGGACGTGGCTGTGGTTACAAGAGGTAAAAACTATATAAATACTGTTCGTTTTCTCACACAAACCGCTCGACCATCAATGTGTACTTACATTTACGAGTCTTTAAATCATGTTTAATTTGGACTTCTCTGCGCATGCTCTTTGAGGTGGTGACCATAGACCTCCATTATATGACTGACAGGCAAGAACGGTTTGACCTAAAAATATCAAAACTGAAAATACTGCGAAAACAAGACACCTACATCTTGGATGCCCTTGAGGTTTGCTAAAACATATCAAAAATTAATTTCAAAGTGAACCATCCCGCGATGTTCTCTCCATGTGGTTCCTTTGACCTCATGGCTTTGGTACCTTACAGTATAGACAGGTGTTTGTTTCCAAATCATGGCCAATCAATTGAAATTTGCCTCAGGTGGACACCAATCAATGTATTAGAAACATCTTTGGCTTTCTTGTTGCTCAAACAGTAGAGCATGATGCTAGCACAGGTTCAATTCCCAATGTATAAAATAATAAAAGCAGCCAAATGCATAAACGTAGATCTTAAAGATGATCCAGAGAAAAAGGATACAGCCAAGCGGAAAAATAGGACGGGCATGAATACTTTTTGAATGCACTGTATAATTTTTTATTTTTTTTGGATGACCAAAGCTTAGACTAGTCTTACAAGTTAGTCAAACTTTTTTACATAAAAACATACACTGGTCTAATTTGATACCGAAAAGTGCTAGTAGGTCATACTAGATTTTAAGACACGGTCTTAACATAATGGCTAAGTTTATGCAACTGGCCCCTAGCTTTGATGTTATTTTAAAAAAAAAAAACTACTATACAATAACTAACCCTATACAATTTACACTTGTCACACTCCTGATTTTAAGGGACTCAAGAACAGATAAAGGTGAGGAATTTGATCAAGTATGTAAAGCATCTGCACTAAAAGTCATTGCCTAGGTTGTAGATTTGCATGTTGGTTTGTTTTTTGATTAAAATCATTTGCCAAAGGTTTCTTGAATGAATTAAAAGTCCAAAAGCTATTTTTGAATAAGTAGGTCATGACATGAAAACAACTCAAATGAATGATAATGAAGGCTGGAAACACATTTCAAACCGGACAAGAGAAAACAAGACCAGATCTTTTTTGCTATTTTGATGACAGTTTAGCTATTCACTTCATTTAGTATGTTGGGTATCATCCGCATGACATTTGTTATAAATAAACCACACATGACAAAACTGCAGATGAGGCGAGTGCTTGGTTATATATTTAGTGGTCCATCAGAACAATTTAAAGGGTTAATTCACCCTCATGTCGTTCCAAACCCGTATGATCTTTTTAATGAAATCTGAGAGCTTTCGGTCCCTCCATTGACAGCTTATGCATCTCATCTTTCATTAAAAAGATCTTCATTTGTGATCCAAAGATGAACGAAAGTCTCACGGGTTTGGAACGACATGAGGATGAGCATTGTCATTTTTTGGGTGAACTATCACTTAAGAAGCATCATTTTAGACACCTACATTTTAACAGGTACACTTTCATGACTGAAACCAACAAATTGTAAAATATGGACAGTATTTAAATTGAAACATAGCAATGTGGTGCTTAAGTGTAAGACTAAATGTTTAAATGCATGTATAAGTTAACTTGGGACAAAGCACTTTATCACCACAATACAAGTCAAATTCAAGAACTTTCTGGTTATGGTAAAGTGGACTCGTCTTAATGTGGCTTAAAATCCAAATCAGGGTCTAAACTAAGCAGCTACTGTCAGTCATGTGGTGTAGTTGGCTGTACACACTCTCACATGACACATACACAACTACTACTTTTGTTTTTGAAAGTCACCAAGGCTGTATTTACAGTATTTGATCAAAAATACAGCAATTCAAATAACTAAAAAGAGTTAAGTGAGAAATACTTTTACAATTTAAAATAACTTTTGTTTATTTGAATCTCTTTGAAAATGTAATGTAATTTATTCCTGATGTTAAAACTGAATTTTACTTCAGTCTTCAGCATCACATGATCCTTCAGAAATTATTGTTATATGCTGATTTGCTGTTCAATTATTAATAATGGTTCTTATTATTGTCAATGTTGAAAACTGTTTTTGACACTTAATATTTTTTTTGTTGAAACTGAAAGTGATAATTTGTTTTTTCAGGGATCATGTGACGAGGAGGAAATGGGAGGGGGGGGGGCGATATTAAACAAGATACGTCATACTCTAGGGCTTCTGTTTTCAAAGAAATTACAAATAATAAACATGAACACGTTTCAAAATGTGAATTTTGATCTGTTTTCCCACAGCACGCAAACCTGCAGCTTTGAAGTTTGTGTTCTCTACATGTAGAGCAAAAATCATGAATCTTAAAATACCTCCAAATCTCCTTTGGTAATGCAAGCTTCCTCCACCCGAAACTGCAGGTCCTCCACCTTCCTGTTTGGGACAATAATTCTTTATCATCTTCAGCTAAGTTGTGTTATCAGATTTTTGTTTCATTGAAGGGTAAGGGGAAAAAAAATTAAGCAAACAAATATGAGGGACAATAACACAGAGCACACATACAAACCATAACCGAAGCAAAATGGACCAGATGTCAGTAATCACCTTAACCCTCAGGAGTCACACTTGTTATCTTCCTGGTCAAAAGTGACCGGACACCTAAAAATTAAATTTCCTCCATCCCAGTAAAACCAATGCAATTTATTTTTGTTCTATAATATTTATTCTTTGTAATTTAGTATTTTGAGACAATTTGATTGAATTTATTAAAATGTATGCAATATTTATGGTCTATTTTTGCCATGGAAAATATACTGTATATATTCTTTTTTTCAAAAAATTATTAATGCAGTATTTTAGATTATTATAGAGTCTAGGCCTTCAGAAAAAAAATATTTTTTGAAGAAAATTAGCACCATCTGGTTACAGTATATAGGAAAAGCGTAGAATCATGGTGTAACCACTAGATGGCATGTACAGCTCTCTATGGAGAGGCATGTGAATTCCCCAGATGTTTATGAACACTTTTTTTTTTGTGGATTTGAATATATAGTTGAAACAATCTCAAAAGCTAAAAAATAATGTTTAAAAAATTTTAAAAAAATAAATAAAAATTTGTGAATTTGTGTTTGTCAATTTCCCATTCATTTCCTATGGGGTCATTTTTGACCAAAGACCACAAGTGTGACTATTTTTTTAAGACCACTCAGCATGCTCAGATCATGACCTCAATTTTTTTGTGTGTTCACATACATAATGCCATAAAAGTCACCAAATTTTGTAACATTGCGATGAAGCTGTGATTTTTAAAAATTCAAAACATTCTTTTTGTAATCAAAATGTATTGGTGTGTATAAAACTTTGTATGTGTGTGTGTGTGGGTGGGTTTGTCTGTTTTGCACTCTAGATGTTGTAGAGTGTCACCCCTTTCCTGTGGTGTACTTTTTTTTTTGAATTGTGGCCGATTTGTAGATTGCACTTACAAAAATTCTGAAATTTTTGTATTTTTTTTTTTGTCAATGTCCCATTCATTTCCTATGGGGTCATTTTTGACCGAAGACCACAAGTGTGACTATTTTTTTTACGACCACTTAGCGTGCTCGGATCATGACCTACATTTTTTTTTGTATTCACATACATAATGCCATAAAAGTCAGCAAGTTTCGTAACATTCCGATGAAGCTGTGATTTTTAGAAATTCAAAACAGAAAAATTTTCGGTCAGAAATGACCGAAGAGCGCCTGAGGGTTAAAATAACTTTTGTACTGTCATAGTAAATGTCCGTTTATAAAGTTACCAGAGATTGTGAATTTATGACCTCTAAATTTATGAATTTATAGTTAACCCAAAAATGAACAAATACAGTCGTCAATTACTCACCCTAATATCTTAAAAAAAAAAAATTTAAAAATGTCTTTTTTGTTTGAGGTCAAAGGTCACCAAAACAGTTTGGTTGTCAACATTCTTCAAAATATATTTTTTCTTCCACAGAAGACAGAAAGTCATGATGAGGTAAATGTAAATGACAAGCCATCTGTATGCAAACCCCAAAAAAGTCCCAAAATTCTAATTGATACAATGGGGTGTTCTGCTTAGATCTGCGTAAGTGTATTGAATAATACTGCACCTCTTCTCCTCCTCCAGCTGGTTGAGCAGTTCCACCTTCTGTCTGTCTGCAGCCTCCACAAGCGCTCGCAGCTGGTCCATTTTGGCATCAACCTCCAACACATACTACATGAACAATTCAAAACAACTACGTTAATCTAATTGTATAACTTGCATCGATCTTTTCCATCGCTGTAAGAAAAAAAAAAAAAACGAACTGAGCTGATTGACTAAATAAATTTCATTTCATTTATTTATTTATTTCAACAGGGACAATGTGCAAAAAAACATTAATTAAAGATGCTTTCCACCAGATTTAGCTTAAGCTAGTTTCCATCTGCAGTCACAGAGCAGGTGAATTACAATACAAAATTTTATAATTAGTCGCTCAAATACAACTATCAATTAATTCATTCATCTATTCTCTATTTCAACCATCAATAAAACCTCACTAAAAAGTCATATTTACATACATAATTATCTAATTATCGAACGTTATTGTGAAATTGTGCTTTTTGAAAAAGCGCTTTGAGTGTCTAGCAAAGCGCTATATAAATGTAATGAATTATTATTATTATTTTTTTAAATGTCCAAGAAAGAATATTTTTGGTCGATTAAAATAATATTTATAAATTGCTCTCAAAACAAATACACATTAAAAAAAGAAAGCAAGTGTCAAGCAGAAGTAAAAAAAAAAAAGGAAGTGAGACTTATTAGAGGAGTGCCCGTTCTTCCCTTTTCATTAGTTTATAACAGTTTTGACTAATAACAGAAAGCCAACGGCTATAATACTTCTTCCCATACACCATCAGCAAATACACATTCACATAACTGAAATCAGTCTTTGAATATCTAATAAGCACTGAATTACACAAACTGCACAAAATCTGGCGAATTCAGTTACATCTTCTGAAAAGCCTGCATAAAAACGTGTAATCTGTGCATGACGGTCCATCTGTGTTTCTGAATTGCATGCAGAGATAAGTTCTGCAGTCACTGGACATCCACAATCACTTCTAGGTTTCAAAGTATGCTAAACTTAAACTATATCCATTTAGCCTCATGTCATACTGACTGTCTGTA
This sequence comes from Pimephales promelas, assembly GCF_016745375.1. The sequence goes on from NW_024121987.1 coordinate 18,300,464, forward strand.
TGTAAAATGGTGTTACTTGGTCTTTTGATTCCCAGTGTGCACAGATTTACCAGAGTGCACTGTTGGACCCATGGAAATGTATAATTAATAATCCGACCGTGCCAACGCCGCCATCAGTGCGTCGTGACTCACAGTAAGAATCAATGATGCCACGACAATGCACATTTTCAGGTTGTGAAACCACCGAGATTTAAATTCCCGGAGAAATGGGATAACCTTTTACAGGTGAGAAGTGAGAATGTGTTGGTTTGTTTATATATGTATTAACTCAATACTACAGGTTTTTACTGTGATAACTTTTTATCTTGTTAGCTGACGCCTTAGTCTTTTTGTATTGTGTTAGTATAGAAGAATCATCTGCTGAAGTCTATTGCAGATATAGATATCCATACATACAGATATAGATATCCATACATGGTTGCAGACGCTCAGTCAACTTGCTCTTGAATGTTCCAATATAGCGGACGGCTTACGTATCACGGCCCACAGAAACAGCAGCTAATGAGGAATCTATGTATAGATATATCTATGGTTGGAGTTGGACCCAGCTGCATTAAGACTGTGCCTTAAAAACTAGTTTGATTAAACAGCAAATTAGCCCAACCTATGTTTTTATACAACTCACTTCAAGTTATGACCAGTCTTAAAGAAAGAACTAAGATGACTCACTTGTAAGACCAGTCTAAGCAGTTTATACAACCAGCCATTGGTTTTATTCATGTTTATTCAAAATTTGGATTTATTTATTTATTTGTTTCTTTGAAATATTACATTTAAACATTTCAAAATGGAAATAGCACTGGAGGCCTGAGATGGAATGCATAATAAAATAGCTAGTTCTAATAGAAGAGTGTTTAAAGGACAAAAAGTTTATTTAAAAATAACTGTTTTAAATAAAGCACATAAAAATGTCATTGACAACCTGCTTTGCCTCGTAGCTGCATTACTACCTCTGGTTTGCATTATTTTCCACAATTCAATGGCCCGTCATTAATTATTTAATAAATTGATCAATATACAAATAAATAAATAAAAAAAGAGGCAATGGCTGGGTCTAACCTGCTCTTGGCCTTCTCTCAGTAACGTAAGCTCCTGCTCCACTTCGCCCACATGGCTGGTTGCCTTGGCAACCTCAGCTCTCTCTAGGTCACGTTCTGCCATGAGTTGCTCTATGTGTTGCTGTTTCTCCTTCAGGGCCTCCTGTAGTGCCGTAGTGCCAGAGATCTTCCTCGCATACCTTGTGGACGTCTCTGTCAACTTCAGAGAGAGATCAAATCAAGACCTTGAAAACTACATCAGATACTGTATTGCCTACATTTGCTTATTTAATATTGTCTCAGTAATGCGGTAACATCATGTCCATTGTTTCAGGCATGACCTTCATTCGCGACAGTAAATGGACTAAGAAAAAATTAAAAAGGTTTTCCTTTGTGTTTTTCGCGTACATACATCAAAATGATGTATACATGTTCATGCGGATCCGAGAAAACCAAAAACGCTGTATTCTGCTTGCTTATTTATATCTGGTGCATTTTATAACAAGTCTCATTTGGGTAAAAGGCAAGCCATTCGTACGTTGGCTTCCCTGAAATGCTGCACACTAAAATATTGAAATCGTTCAATGAATTTGATATCAAAACTGCTTCATTTAAGCGACTTGAATTGTATGGCAGCTTGTTTCCGCCACTGAATGAAAAATAATAATAATAGCGATATTGATCTCACAATTGCGAGACATGAAGTCAGAATTGTGAGAAATTAAGTTGCATTTGTGTGATATAAAGTCACAATTATATCCCTCAATTGCCACTTTAATTCTCATAATTGCGAGTTTATTTCTTATAATTGCGACTTTATATCGCTCAACTGCCACTTTATTTCTCATAAAGTCACAATTATAAGAAATAAACTCACAATTATGAGAAATAAAGTGGCAATTGTGAGATATAAAGTCGCAATGATGAGAAATAAAGTCGCAATTATGAGAAATAAACTCGCAATTATGAGAAATAAAGTGGCAATTATGTGATATACAAGTCACAATTGTGAGAAATAGTCACAATTGTGAGATATAAAGTCGCAATTATGAGAAATAAAGTCACAATTATGAAAAATAAAGTCGCAATTATGAGATGTAACGTGGCAATTATGAGAAAGAAAGTGGCAATTGTGGGATATAAAGTCGCAATTATGAGAAATAAAGTCACAATTATGTGATATAAAGTCACAATTATGAGAAATAGTCACGATTATGAGACATAAAGTTGCAATTATGTGAAATAGTCGCAATTGCGAGATATAAAGTCGCAATTATGAGAAATAAAGTCGCAATTGCGAGATATTAAGTTGCAATTATGAGAAAGTCACAATTGCGAGAAAAAAAAGACAAAATTGAGACTCACTTTTTTTCTCACAATTGCGAGTTTACATCTTGAAATTCTGTCATCTTTTCTCAAAATTGTGAGAAACTCACAATTGCGATTTATCCGGCCAATTCAAAGGGGAAAAAAGACTAACTTATTTCTCCCACAGAATAGTTTATATCTCACAATTCTGACTTTACAACATACAATTGCGACCTTATATCTCTCAATTCTGACTTTATATCAAGCAAATTCTGAAAAATAGTCAGAATTGCAAGATCTAAACTCACAATTGTGAGAAAAAGAGTCAGAATTGTGAGATAAAAAGTCACAATTACCTTTTTTATTTTTCATTCTGTGGCGGAAACCAACTTCCATACTGGCTCAATCGATTGAGTTTGTCAAACAATAAAAAATAAAATAGCTGAAGCCATTAATAATAACCCATTTTGGGAAACAATTTTTCAATTTCATTTTGGTGCTGTTAGTATCCCAAAAATGACACCGCTTTAGCATGCTTAACAGGGGCAAAATATGTAACCAAAAACAGGTTTGCGTGTGAGGTGGCTTTTGTAACTTACCAGTCCCGTACGGCTTGGCTTGCAACTAGCAGAAGAGGCCACAGAGCTCATAGAGCTGATGGAGGAGGCACTAGGGCTGCGTTTCAATCCTCCTGGTGTGGTCGCGGTCTTCCTCACAGTGGTCTTTGCCTTGGCTGGAGTAGTGGAGGGAAAGCCTATACGGGTCACCTTGTGCACTGGTGCAAAGAGGCCATACTTGGGCTGACACTGGAAATACCTGATGACACACAAATCCAGCCATGTAAAACTCCTAAAGTTCTTTCAAGACAATCTAACATTTAAAAACCGGACACAGTACCTGGTTCCAGCCACAGCACCATCGTTCTTTCCCAAGGGCTCATCCAGCTCAACTCCACACCACTCACCCTTGGCAAAATCGGTTTCGCCTAAGAAACGCACTACGCCAGCTTTCGAGCCAGCAACCTAACATCAAGGAGAGTAAATGACAGAATTTATTTCATTTTTGGGTGAACTATCACTTTAAGTGGATATAACATGGTGCTCATCTAGAGTGTTGAAATCATAACTCTTTTCATAAACTCTCTTCAATCAAAAACATTATGATATAATGGTTTTTGGGGAAAACATTCCAGGATTTTTCTCCATATAATGGACTTCTACAATTATCAATGGGTTGAAGGTCCAATTTGCCGTTTCAATGCAGCTTCAAAGGGCTCTACACGATCCCAGCCGAGGAATAGGGGCCTTATCTAATAAAACAGTCATTTTATTTAAAAAAAATTTTTTAAATATGTATATACTTTTAACCACAATGGTGGAAGGGTATGTTCCAAGATGGCTGCACTCTGTGAGAACTCTGCAAACTTAAGAGTTTACAACGGTTAGTTTTGCTAAATTATAAGAAATTCAAAGAAGTTTTGGAGATTGTGGAAATGGCACCGCCTAAGAAAACTGAGAAAATGGAAAGTGATATGGAAGAAATTCACAAGTCCCTTAATCATATGTCTGGGGAACTTTAAGTCACCGAACAGCTAACAAAGCTAACGCAAGTTGTAGAAGAGGTGAAACAACTGAAAGATATGATAAGCGCAAAAGACAGAATAATCAATGAACTTGAGAAAAGGCTCCATAACATTGAACAAGCTACCAGCCTAGCAAAAACTAAGTTAAACGGCTGTGCAGCTTTTTCTTTTATATCATGAGATTTTGAAAACATTACGCGATGCACTGCCAGGACTAAAACAGGAAAACTGTAAGTGTGTGTACTGATGGAGCAGCATCTATGACCGGGCCTACAGAAATCCAAGCGTCACACACTGTTTTTTTGTTGCCAAGACATTACCAAAGGAGCTGTCGGATGTGTTGGACAGTGCAGTGCGGATTGTCAACTTTATAAAAACTAGACCTTTGAAAAGCTGTCTATTCGCCACCTCATGTGAGGAGAGAACTAACTAAAAACAAACTTATTTTAAAAACAAACACTTGAAATGACATCAACGTGATCGAAACTACAGTAAATGACAGAAACTATCTTTGGAAAAAGGATATGTGAAGTGTAATTTAATAGTTTAGTTGGTCTCACGTCCCGTTGAATAACATGGGGAGGCGGGGTTTATGACCTATACTAGAACCGGCCACAAGGGGGCGATCGAGACGTTTTGGCTTCACTTTTGAGGGCTTGTGCGGCGCGCTTGGTTTGCAAACGTGCATCAAATTGAGTGTCTGGTAGATTTAAACAGTGAGAGATGAGGCAAGCGCAACGCTTCGTAGGTGTCAAGACTCACGCTCTGGATTAAAATTGCGTAAAAATATAAAGTAAGATGGTAAATAGGTAGACTAGATAAGAGTAGAAGTAAATGTGGGATGCATGTTTAACTGTATATCTGATCATATGCATCAGTCGGAGTGTCTGGTAGCTGTAAGGCAGGTGAAAAGCGTTTAGTTAACGGTGAATATTGACCTATTGTGTGTACCGTTCTTGCCCGCTAGCTAGGATACGCACTGCATTTTGTTTAAACACCTTATATGTTGTGTAACAACTGCCCCTGTCATGCAGAGGTTTTACCCACTCTCCTTATGCCTCAGAAAATCCGATCTGCCTGTTTACATGACAGTCGCATTGGCACATATCTGATTTATCTAATTTATTTCCACATATGAACTGAAAGGCCTGAAACCGATCTCGAAATATTCGAATGCATGTGTTTTTTCCTGTTGACACCGTCATAGAGCACATCCGATCTGTGTCACACATGAGCAAAAAAATCGGAATTGGGTTACATTTCACTGACAGTGTAAACACTGTAATTTCCAAGCATCTAAAAACTCTTGAAGAAAAATTCTCTAATTATTTTCCCTCAACTTCATCTGAAGCCTTTGACCCATTTAGCTCAGCTGCAATGGACAACGCAAACGGAGTCATTGCAGCAACAAGATCAACTTGCCGAAATGACACAGGACCGTGGTTTAAAAATTACAATCAATGACCTGTCTTTGGACAGTTTCTGGTTGACTGCGGCCAAAGAGTATCCAATCGTCGCAGACAGTACAATCGTTTTCCATAACTCACCTATGTGAGGTTTTCTAGTCTGACTTACATTAAAGGAGTAGCTAACTTTTAAAAAACCTTTTGCTGATAATTTACTCACCCCCATGTCATCCAAGATATCCATGTTTTTCTTTCTTCAGTCGAAAAGAAATTAAGGTTTTTGATGAAAACATTCCAAGATTTTCTCCATATAATGGACTTCAATGGGAACCAAACGGTTCAAGGTCCAAAAGACACTTTCAGTGCAGCTTCAAAGGGCTTTAAACGACACCAGACGATGAATAAGGGTCTTATCTAGCGAACAATCGCTCATTTAAAAAAATAAATAAAAAAGTTTAAGTTTTATAAGCACAAATGCTCACCGACTGAAGAAAGAAAGACGTGGATATCTTGGATGACATGGGGGTGAGTAAATTATCAGCAAAAGTTTTTTTAAAAGTGAACTACTTCTTTAAGAACAAAAAAAGAGAAAGATTAAGAGCAGTTGACCAAGAGCTCCAGTGTGTCGTTGTCATCAACTCCAGCCAGGATATCATATTTGTGTTCATCAAAACAAGCTCAAGTTTCACATTAAATGCAAGTACAGTCTACTTTAAATATTAAATGTCATTTTTACATGCCATTTGAACCATTACAATGCACATTTTTTACATATCAAAAGTGTGTCGTGACATAAAAAAGGTTGGGAAACACTGGTGTAGAGCCCTTTGAAGCTGCACTGAAACTGCAATTTGGACCTTCAATACGTTGATCTCTGTTGAAGTCCACTATATGGAGAAAAATCCTGGAATGTTTTCCTAAAACTTCAATTTCTTTTCATCTTAAAGGGATACTCCACCCAAAAATGAAAATTCTGGCATCATTTACTCACCCTCATGTTGTTGCAAACCTGTATGAGTTTCTATCTTCCGCTGAACACAAAGGACAGTTGTTTGGCACCATTGACTTCCATAGTATTTTTTTGGAAGTCAATGGTGCTCCACAACTGTTTGGTTCCAATCGTTCTTCAAAACATCTTCCTTTGTGTTCAGTGGAAGAAAGGCGTGAGGGCGAGTAAATTATCAGGAAATCTGACTTCAGAACTTGCATTCCTCATCCCAAATACATCAATCATTGTAATTAGAGCCAGACCGATATATCGGCCGATATTAGGCATTTTCCAAAATATCGGTATCGGCAGTTATAATGGCCGATAAATGAATATTTAAAAAATAAAATAAAAACGGACGAAACACGCTTCAATCATCTCTCCTTGGCCTGTTATATTGAAAATGTATATTTTACAATTTGCAGTATGAAGTTATCTATTGCTAAATTATGGCTCATCATAGACTAGCTAACCACAAAGCTAGCTAATGCCACTATCATCAGTGGAAGACCGCTAACGTTAACATTAATGAGCTTGGAAACCACAATGAACTTTTTCTGCCTAAATAAAGTAATGATTACTGTATTTCTAACTAGCATATCTCTAGTTACAGTCCCTGCATTGTAAAATGTAAGTTATACTTGCGAGGAGTGAACATTTAGACATAGAGAAAAAGTATCAAACGCATTTTGTGCAGAAAAGTTAGCTTTTCTTTTACACGTGTGTGAAATCCAACAATATTTAATAAAAAAAAAAAAATATCGGCCGATATATCGGAATATCGGATTTTAAAACCCAAAAATATTTGTATCGGTATCGGCCTTCAAAATCCTTTATCGGTCAGGCTCTAATTGTAATACACAACAATTTACAGTCACTATTATGGAGAATCCAATAAAGCTTTGACTGCGTCTGACCATCTTGAATTATCCTAATTTGACACACAATAACGCTCAACACAACACACTCACCAGAACTCGATCATTGATCTTCAGCTCCCGATCACCTTTCTTGACCGAACCAGACTCCGATAGATTTGACACCGATTCACTTTTGGACCGCACCAGATCTGAGGCAGGTGCAGCTGTTTTAGTGGGTGAGGCTGGTTTCTTGGCTGAAGCAGACACTGACGCATTAGAGGGAGTGGGTGACCCGGCACGAGACGGAGGGGCCGTCGTCGTGTCATCCGCCTCACCTTCGGTGCGTGAAAGCTTCGAGGGGCGTGTGAAAATACCCTTTAATGCTTCGCACTCAAAATAGCGCACACCAGACACCGAACCATCATTTTTCCCGATTGGTTCATCAAGCACGATGCCAGCCCATTGGCCCGGAGCAAACTGAGTCTCTCCTAAAAACTGAACGACGCCGGGTTTGTTGCCATTAACCCAGACGCGATCTCCGATCTGGTATTGCTCGCCTGCATCTCCGGCTCCGGCTGAGGATTTGTCATTTTGAGTTGGTTTGGAAGCACCTGTTCCAAAGGAAGAAAATGAATAGGCTTTGTTCAGAATTACAAACTTCTACAGCATGCAGTATGTACAATGTGCATGCCATACACACTGACTTTTATCAAATTTTTATTCATTTGATAAATAACTATCATCATATCATACACATACAAGTAAATTGCATACTTCCCGACTCTGAACTTACAGTTCTCATAAAAGAGAAGGCAAAAGTACGGACATCTTACTACTTCGGGAGACATTTTGAAGTGGTCATACTGTCCCATGAGGCCACGGGAGAATTTATGAATGACACAACTGATGCTGGTCACATGATAATGCCAGCATGGTGAATTTAGTATGACTGGATTAGTAGTACTTTATTGATCCCAAATGGGAAATTAAAGAATAATTACATTCTTACTATATAGAAGGGACTTTATTAGTGGTCGCAAAATAAGCTCCTACTCAAGAATTTGTGATTTTGGACGCAGCCACAAAAACTCAAAAGGTCTTTGAGACAACCGGTCAAAATAAAAGTGGTTTAACTTAAAGAAATATTGACAGAAATTATCATAATATATAGATATAAAAATAATATATATATTTAAATAAAAAAAAAAATATATATATATATATATATATATTCTTTTCACATTCTTTTCAAAATAATAATAATACTAATAATAAAATTATTTAAATAATATCACAAAATCACTTCCGTGTTTTAAGTTTAACAGTAAACCTCTGTATACCATTTGTTTGCCATAAAATAAAAAAGTTAAACAAAGTTACATTTTAAAAGATTAAATTGTGAATGTTTCCGGCCTACATTCGATTGCCACCGTTTTTTTGTATTAAATTATAAATCTGGAAAAAAATTTAAAAAAAAACAAAAAACAAAGAATGTATAAAAACAATAAAACATTTCATAGGGCCCTATTTTTGTTAAAAGAAAAATTAATAAATTAGTAAAGTGTTAAAGTTTCATGAATTCAATTGTTTAAGATATGCTTTTTGATTATAAAAATTTAATTAAATCATTTACATTAGAATCCATAAAAGTTCAAATGGGGGAAAATTTAATCCAATTTAGGGACAAAATGTGCCTAAACATTTAACAGATGTATGTTTACTCAAATTAAAGCCATTTAAACACTTGAGCCTTAATTTAATTTGAAAGATTTGCTACATTAAACGAACCTTTAAGTGGTGCACATTATAAACAAAGTGGACGAAGGACTAAATGCAAGTGGTCTTGATGCTTTTCTTATGATCACTCTGTAAATAACCACAGCATATTATGGCATATGCAACTTACTGCACTTCCGAGTAATGATATTTACATGTGTTAATTTAGCAGATGCATTTATTCCAATTCTTTTTCCAATTGTAAGTATTACATAGTGTCCAGAATATTCCATTCCTAATCCGATTCCAAGCATAGTCATTCACTACTAGGCTACATTAGAAAGTTTGCAATAATATTATTTAAATTGTTATATATGATCAAATGGGATGGTCCTTACCAGAAGGAGCCGTCTTCGCGACGCCAGCATTGGCTGGTCTACCAATTTTGCTGGGCGCTTTGAGTCCACTGGGTTTTGAAGTGCTCATTGTAGGTCTGAAATTTCCGTCTGTCTAAACTTGGACTTTTCCTCTCCAACAAACATTGAAAATTAAATAAAAATAATTGAGGACGAAAGGGGTGCAGCACTGTCTCTGGAAAGAAAGAAAGAAAGACAAGATAAACATGTCAGCCTGTTTAAACGGTGCAGGGATGTGTCTTCCTTTTTGCCATTTCAGTAACTTTCTGTTCATGCAACACATTTTGTTCCAGTATGTTGGTATAGTTGAAAGTGTAAAGCCTATTTCACACTGCACACGTAAGCAATATGTAACCAAAGGCTTCCGTTTTTGTTTATTGCTGTGCAACAGAGCTATATACACATACATTATATATATATATATATATATGGGATGCACCGATATGAAAATTTTAGCCGATACCGATAACCGATAATTCTTTATATATTTGAAAGCCGATAACCAATATATCGGCCGATAAACTTAAATCCAAATTTGTATCTAATTTTGAGAGCCTGATTACAAATAGAAAAGTCTCACAATTAAATCCATGTCCCAAGCGCACAATTACAATGATGTTCTCATTATAGTGTTGTATCGCCAATTAGACAGATTTGCGATGCACATGTTGTACCGAACCATATTTTCATTTTTTGGAGAGATTTCAATCATATTTCAAGAAATTCAAAAACATAAACGGTTCTCAAAAAGTGTCTAAGCTGAAGGGAATAATACATTATTTATCAGTTTTAATATATCGGCCACATTTTCTTACCAGGCCGATAACAACAGCATTAAAAATGAACATATATCGGCCGATACCGATATGCTGGCCAATATATCGTGCATCCCTAATATATATATATATATATATATATACACATACACACACACACACACATATATATATATATATATACACACACACATATATACACATATATATACACACACACACATCTCGCACTTAAATGTATTTTCATTATCGATAACTGCAAGCTTTCAAAGCCACAGTTTCACTTTAGTTCTTTGTTTCAGTCGCATGAGTTTTTCCACTCGTCCACCATGTTTATCTCCATCAGAGGGGCAAAGTATTACTGTAAAGTAATTGGATTTGATCCGTAACAAGTACCAGAAATGACATTTTCTCAGATCTCACCAAATGTAACATTCCCAGACATGCATTTAATCCTAATCCATCTATCTAATCCATTTACTGGCAAAAGTCCACCTGTGTGATTACTACTCTCGCTGGTAGAAAATGGATTGTGGATCTGTAAAAATGTTTTCTGGGACCCATGATCTCTGTTTGTGTGTTTTTGTATTCACCACCATTTTTCACCACCCAAAAAAGGCTTTCATTCAAACAAAGAAGACAAATGTTTGTTTAACTACTTCAGTTGACTATGTTTGTTAAGAAATGTCCGTGAATGGATGGAGAACAGGTTACAGATTGATCAAAGGCTCTCAATTAGTAAAGGGATACAAGTGCAAACCAATACTAGGGATGGGCAACGATCAATCGCATCCAAAATAAAAGTGTGTGTTTACATAATATATGTGTGTGTAGTGTGTATAATTAATTTGTATATATAAATACACACACATGCATGTATATATTTAAGAAAAATGTGTTATTAATATATCAAATATTTATGTTTATATATAATATTAATTGTGAATAAATATATATAAAATATATACATATTTCTTAAATATATAAATGCATGTGTGGGTATTTATATATACAAATTAATTATACACAATACACAAACATATATTATGTAAACACAAACTTTTATTTTGGATGCGATTAATCGTTGCCCATCCCTAACCAATACTGTACATTTCAGCAATATAACAAGACGGTAGTGCAGAAAAAATATCATTCTGGACTCACACAGTGAACATATCGGTATCTGGAGTGAAAAATTACCTCACATTTTGGGTTTTTCTTTTTCACCCGAACTCTGACACTCTGGGTTTTAAAATACAATTAATATAACATTATCGATTAAAGTGCACTGAGACTATTGGATGAGAACATAAATTTAACTGACTTGAGATGATACAGACATTAACTTTCCAACATCAACACTGTTACAAAATGAATTGACTCCATATTGAATTATGCTGAATAAATAACTATATCCTTCTGTACAGTTGCTTATAGCTGAATTCAACTTGATCCATAATTGATTAACTTTGCAACATTAACACTGTAATTGAGCTGAATTGAAAGAACATTGATCTAAATTGAGCTGAATAATGGCAATCTTCTTCTGTTGCATATTTGATTAATTCTACAACATTAATATTGTTATTTTCCTGTTTTGAACTGTGAAGCTGCTTTGAAACAATCTGTACTGTATAAAGTCCTTCATCCATAAATGTGACTCAGAGACTCATGGAGATACGAGAAATAATGGGTTATTCAGTGTACTTCAAAAACATCGGCTTGCTTTAAGATGCAATACCAAAATTATCCACCGATACTGACGGACGATTATTCAGAACGATATCTGCCAATCCTGATAGTTCGATTTTTTTCCAACTAATGCGGTAAACTGGGATTCTTCTCATTTGGTTTTGAATGCTTATATCTTCTATTTGCGAATTTTGTAATTAATTTTGTAATGGAATTTTGGAGCACACTAGCTTATAGATAACAGTAAGGCTAACATATGCATACTATAAGCCAAAAAACTTCCATTTTGATTTCATGGGGGCTTTAAGTTTAAGTTCAAATTTATTTGAACACATTTCAATGGCAGTCTATAAAAATATTCAGATTTTTTTGTTAAATACAGTCAATCGCAAAGCTCTTTCCCATTTTATTTGTGTTGTGTTTGTTTTTCGCGGCATTCAAGCTGAAAACAAATACAGTCGCTCAGTCTTTTTGCCACTCACTGTGAGTAACTGCAGGCACTCCGGCCGACGGTAACGTCACGCGCATACCCTCTATATATAAATGTTGATTATAATGTAGATTAATAGGGAATATTTATGGGTCCTGATAATGCCAAATATCTTATGTTACCAGTAAATAGTGGCCAACATTATTTTAAATATATCTAGTCAGTGAAAGAGATAGCATATTCATCTAAAATAATTCTGTATTTTCAGCTTCAGAATCATGAATATTGTTATTCTGGTGTCACCATTGTCCTTGGGTTACAAGCACCAAGTCCAAGCCTATTCACTTAAACCCACAATGTAATATCGAAGTTAGCATTTTAACCAACAGAACATTTTTTGTTAACCCTTTCATATGTCTAGGGAGTATCACAATAATATCGTATCGTGAGTTGAGTATCGTGATATGTGGATATTGTTACTAGTCAGGATACACAAACAAATAAACCAAAACACAGTAGAGAACGCTACAGTATCAAAAACTCAACTCAAAATAAAACGACTTGAACATTTCAGCAGTCCAAGCTGTTCTTAAATGAACCGGCAGACTACATCGAGATGGCTGCCAACCCTTTTAAAACCTTAAAAACAAGCAATAAAATCTTAAAATCAATCCTGAAGTGTAGAGGAAGCCAGTGGAGCGAGGCTAAAACTGGGATTAATGTCCTCACGCTTTTTAGTCCCGGTTAGGATCCGAGCTGCTGCATTCTGGGATATGCAAGCGATGAGGAGATGACAGATCCAATCCAACAAATAGAGAGTTACAGTAGACTAGTCTAGACGTATTGAACATGAATTACTCATTCAACATCATTTAGCTAGGGCTTGACTTCAGCCAACAGTCTCAGCTAGCTTTTACAACACAACTAATCTTCTGTTTTCCAAATTTAAAAGCACTGTCAAATATCACACCGAGATTATTGCTAAATGTACAAATATGCAATCCTAAAGAACCAAGAGCATCTACACAAACACTTAAATCCCCAGGACAGACACACAACCCCAGTCTTATTTTCTTTAACAAAACAGAGAAAGTTCTGATCCAACCATGTTTTGAAAGCAAAGTCATTTGTTTTGATGGGCAAATATATTTGTACATCATCCGCATAACAATGAACATTTATTAAACCCCACCATATTACTAAACAATATTCCACATCAACAGCAGCACAAGTGTTTTGCACATGAAAACTGTATTTTTTATTAAAACCAAATAGATAAAGAACCCCAAACTTCTATAAAACCTACAAACTTTTATAAAAGACGACAGACAACTCAGAAATCAAATGTGCTTCAGTCAAAACAAGCTCCCTGTTAAACACTGGAAACAACGACAAACAAGACTAACAGTTCACAACTTCAAATGTGTACATGTTGACATGCTACACAGTTCACACACTTCCATCAAATCCTAGAATTTATTTATTAAGGCATAAAATATGCCGCATGTATGGCGCCACATCTGGGGCTTCAAAATCTGAGCCGATTTATGCCAGAGCTTGACAAGTTACCAAATCTGCTTTAGGATTTCAACCAAAACAACGACACAATATTAATATGAAGACCAGAATATCATTTACAAAAGCTGATATATCATATAACAATAAACTATTGGTTGTTTGACGACGAATACTTAAAAGTTTCCACCTTAAAGCTCAAATGAGTAGCTTTAACGGCTCAGTTTTCCATAAAAAAAAAAGTTTAAAATAACCATTAGAAAACCACACGACGCAACACATATTAACATGATATATTTTGGCGTCATATGACTTTCCCCCTTGAAGTAACGTTAACTCAAGTTCCAATACGCAATGGACATGGAGAAAGTTCACTAGTCCTTATGACGACTTTCCGCAATGTCACATCTTGACTAACCGGACCAAAATAGAGAACCGCATTCACTAACACCGCAATGCTACTCAACACACATCAACGCATTAGAACCACGGGTTCTGTTTACAACGAACAGCTGATAAGTTAGCAAACAAGCATAGTGTTACCGAGGGCCGAGGAGCAACCTGTGTATTAGATGGGGAATTCTGACTTAGCAACTTCCGATGGAAAATGCGATCTCCTCGAGATCCACGACAACCACTGGACATGCACCTAACCTAACCCAGGAATCGCGTTACTCACCTGCGGTTTCCCGGCTGCGTGGCGCTATCAAAAACCAATCTCGCTGAATTCTCTTCAATCTACTTAGCTTGACGCCTGCGTTGGTTAAGGGTTTAACCTGGTGCGTTCAAGCACCCTCTTCAGCAGTGACACGAGTAGCGTAATGACGTGTCTGTCTAGGCCCCGCCCACTCATGGCTAACGGGAGACGGGCAGCTGGAACCGCGGCCAGTCGGCGTTAACAACATCAAATAATTATGTAATTCAAAACTACACATAATCTGTATAAAGTCTGTGTAATCAAAGACTAAAAAAAAAGATGCCACACAACAAAGTAATATATATGTAATTGAATTTGCTTTTATTTTAAAGGTTGGCCCAATTTTGTGTTTTTGTTATTCATTTTTTTTTCCGTATTTTTTTTTTAGGTTTAGTTGTTTTATATCAACTAAACTAAAATGAGAACTGTTGCCTTGCCAAAGGTCCGTGTATGTAGCTAAAATAAAATTAGTTTAATTTTATCTCAATAATACGGAGCCCCTCTAGTCCCACTTTGGTAAAAAAAAATTAATTATAACTATCTTGTGGCCTCAAGATAGTAACTCGTGGCCTCAAGATACTAACTCGTGGCCACAAGATAGTAACTCGTGGCCTCAAGATACTAACTCGTGGCCTCAAGATACTAACTCGTGGCCACAAGATAGTAACTCGTGGCCACAAGATACTAACTCGTGGCCTCAAGATAGTAACTCGTGGCCACAAGATACTAACTCGTGGCCACAAGATAGTAACTCGTGGCCTCAAGATACTAACTCGTGGCCACAAGATAGTAACTCGTGGCCTCAAGATACTAACTCGTGGCCTCAAGATAGTAACTCGTGGCCTCAAGATACTAACTCGTGGCCACAAGATAGTAACTCGTGGCCTCAAGATACTAACTCGTGGCCTCAAGATAGTAACTCGTGGCCTCAAGATACTAACTCGTGGCCACAAGATAGTAACTCGTGGCCTCAAGATAGTAACTCGTGGCCTCAAGATAGTAACTCGTGGCCACAAGATAGTAACTCGTGGCCTCAAGATACTAACTCGTGGCCTCAAGATAGTAACTCGTGGCCACAAGATACTAACTCGTGGCCTCAAGATAGTAACTCGTGGCCACAAGATACTAACTCGTGGCCACAAGATAGTAACTCGTGGCCTCAAGATACTAACTCGTGGCCTCAAGATAGTAACTCGTGGCCTCAAGATACTAACTCGTGGCCTCAAGATAGTAACTCGTGGCCTCAAGATAGTAACTCGTGGCCTCAAGATAGTAACTCGTGGCCTCAAGATACTAACTCGTGGCCTCAAGATAGTAACTCGTGGCCTCAAGATACTAACTCGTGGCCTCAAGATAGTAACTCGTGGCCTCAAGATAGTAACTCGTGGCCACAAGATAGTAACTCGTGGCCTCAAGATACTAACTCGTGGCCTCAAGATAGTAACTCGTGGCCACAAGATACTAACTCGTGGCCTCAAGATAGTAACTCGTGGCCTCAAGATACTAACTCGTGGCCACAAGATAGTAACTCGTGGCCTCAAGATACTAACTCGTGGCCTCAAGATAGTAACTCGTGGCCTCAAGATACTAACTCGTGGCCACAAGATAGTAACTCGTGGCCTCAAGATACTAACTCGTGGCCTCAAGATAGTAACTCGTGGCCTCAAGATACTAACTCGTGGCCTCAAGATAGTAACTCGTGGCCTCAAGATAGTAACTCGTGGCCTCAAGATAGTAACTCGTGGCCTCAAGATAGTAACTCGTGGCCACAAGATAGTAACTCGTGGCCTCAAGATAGTAACTCGTGGCCACAAGATAGTAACTCGTGGCCACGAGATGGCCAACACTTTATATTAATTGTGCAAATTAGTTTACACTGACTTTATTTGATACAATAGCCAGTTATTTATTCTCATTTTTTCAGAGGAAAATCTTGTCCAGTAGTTTTCAATTACATCTACGTATATTTAATAAGTCTAGTCTAACATGTCTATTTTGTTGATTTTATTTATGAATTACCACAGTACTGCAATGTATCATGATACTACATGTATCTATGTCAGCTGGTAAAGTATCGTAAGATGTTTTTGCTAACTAGACAAGATGTTAGCAGCGAAAAAATTGACTAGAAGGGTTCGTTAAAATACAACTCGTTAGATCTAGCGCTCCAGACGATCTAAATCAGACACAGAGACAAAATTGTGCGGTAAGACTAAATTTATTTAAATGAATTACGGAGAGGTACGATTGTGCGCGTGAAGTACATCTGTGGTGTGTCTCAATTTACTAATGATAACGGTAAAAGTTAATACAAAAGCAGCGATGATGTCACCACCTCGCTGCTGAGAAATGTAATGTAACTAAGGAGTAGCAAAGTCGCGGGACAGCGTTGGCAAGAGCGATCTCCTATCTGTGTGTGTGTGCCTTCACAAAAGCAGCGTTTTAATACCATATAGACTGATTAATACAGACAGAGCGTCGATCAAACTTACCTACCGGTGCATTACATGGCTTGCAGCCAATCAGAATCAAGCATTCAGACAGCCCATGGTGTAAAGAAAAATAAAATTAAGATTATGTAGAACAGGGAGAGAATCGCATTAATAAAAGGGCAATGATTTAATTTTACAACCAAGTTTGAGTTAAAAACTTTTAATCGAGTGAGAATTCTTTAGAAAATTAAGATATTCACAATAAATTACACAGATGATCGTTGGCGGGCATACAATTGAGCATGCTGTGAGATGTAGCAATAACTGAAATGACAGAAAACCAAACAGGAGGAATAACAACAAAATTGCACACAAATCAAGGACCCACAGTCAGTTAATATTCAGGTACAAATCAAATGTAACCTTTTTGTGTTTTTAAAAATCACACGATCGCAGTAAAAAGATACAAAGCACCAAAGTAAAACTACTTACAAAAGGACTGTAGTAAGAGAAAACAAAACAATGCTTATTGTCCACAGGTGGGCAGTAAAAACAGACGACTAGAATTATTTCTTGTTTTTTGCCTGGTTTCTCGGAGAGCCTTTTAGTAAATCTCGAATCTTGAGGTAAACCCCCGTTGCTTCAGCAACTTCTGTAAACTCAGGAGTGTCCTCAAAAGGAATGATTCCCTCAGCAAATCTGCTGCGGTGCGGGACGAATGCTACTTTATTCATGGCAGGTTCCTCCGTGTCATCAGGCACTTGAGCGTTCGACTCTTGCGTGCTTGTCTGTGGAGAGGCTGAAGTTTCATTCGTTGCGTCATTATTACCGTTTTCCTCGTAAACTTCATCCAGGACGATAACGTCACTCAAATCGATCACGTTTACATTAATTGAATGTTTTTCCTGACCATCACAGGTTGGTTTATCTCCAATCTCACCCTCGCAATTAGTTACTGGATCACCGGGTGAAGTTGGTGTGCTCTGGATTTCATAAGCATGACTCAAGTCCTCCATCTTTTCTCCTTCTTCCTCGGTGTCAAGCTTAAGCGAAGTGACGACACTGGGTGAACTTGGGATGGGGGTCCCAGAAGCTCCAGCTTCAGAATCACTGTTGGTTGTAGTGTCTGCCTTTTCAAGAGCCGCCCAAAGCAGCCGTTGTTGCTCCTCAAGTTCCTCCAAAGTCAGCCCATCCTCTGACTCCTCCCCCTCCGTCATTCCCCTCCCTTGGGTGGATGGAGAATCGCTGGTAGGTGGAGTTGCTGGAGGAGTACCCTTCGGGACTGGAGGTGTGGTCGGAGGCGTTCCCAGCGGTAGAGGTGGAGGAACGCTCAAGGATGAACAACCAGGAGGAAGTGGTGGGTGGAACTGGAAACCATCAGATCTCCTTTGAGGCGTGTCTTGATCTGAAGAAGAACGAAAACTAAATCATCACGATAATGAAGTCTTGTTTTAGTGAGACACTGAAATGTCGGCAACCAAAAATATTCAGGATTCAACAACAGACGCTGACACATTAAAAGGCTAATTCACCCTAAAATTTAAATTCACAACACTTTGACGCTTTAAAAGGTTCATAAAGAGATTGATGAGCGGTTTAGTCCAAAACTTTTCTGAAGAGACTCAATCGCTTTATATGGTGAACAGATTGAATTTAGGCTTTTTTGAGGGCGAGTGATTAATGACAGATTTTTGGGTGAACTATCCCTTTAAAACGTGTCACCTGAGAGGCGGTAATGAAATGTCACCGCAATGGTCCTTGATTTTTACAAAACTATTTCGTCCAAAACCGAATATGAATCTCTAGCACTTTACTACTTGTTACAGCACAATATAAACATCAAAAGACATGTAATCGCTCAGTCAGTTTCTGCAGTGGAAAAACATCAATAAAACAGCTTGGAAACAATTTAACGAAACATTATTTATCTCAGGAAATTTTTTTTTTTTTTTTAAGTAAATAGTTTCACTGCAAAGATGCCATGTCAAGTAAGTATTCCAGAACAATCTGTACTCAATAAAACTGACAGTGTTCAACAAAATTGAAGAGGTGTACCTGACTCTATCTCCATATCCGATGCCTGGTGTGTTTGCTCTGAATTATTTCTCAATTTCTTAGTCTTCTGGGGTGTGGATTCAGACTCATGACGCCTCTTACTGCAGCTGGTGGCCTGCGGTGCACATACAGAGGTCATCAATTCCTTGAGAAACATCAACAAAAGCAATAAACCAGAAAAAAACTCAAATATAAAGAAAATGGGCTTTACCGATGGAAAGTTACTGCTTAAAAAAGCAGCAAAATTTTGCTTCCATTGCTGAGGCTGCATTGGAATAGACCCGAAAGACCTGTAATCCTGTATATTGGGGGAAAAACACACAAACACACACAAGGGTTTGTTGGATTTCAACAGAACAGGCTTAATAGAGGGAAAATAGAGTTTTTGCATTAACAGCCATCCACAGCCACATTTGTAGACTGTCAGCTTGTAGAAAAACGGTGCGTCTCAATCAGATCCCTAGTTGAGTAATCAGGGAGTTATCATTTTAAAGGAGTAGTTCAATTTAAGAAAAACTTTTGCTGATAATTTACTCACCCCCATGTCATCCATTCATTCTTTCTTCAGTCGAAAAGAAATTAACTTTTTTGATGAAAACATTCCAGGATTTTCTCCATATAATGGACTTCAATGGGAACCAAACGGTTCAAGGTCCAAATAAGAGTTTCAGTGCAGCTTCAAATGGCTTTAAACGACACCAGATGATGAATCTAGGACCCTTCGAGTCATGACTCGAAAAAATATTTGTTCATTTTGATGAACAAGTTCGAACAGGAGAGTCATGAACGCGCATCACAGAACAGAGCAAGGCGAACATTTGTGCTTATGAAACTTAAAATATTTAATTTATTTTTTAAATGACCGATCGTTTTGCTTGATAAGACCCTTATTCATCGTCTGGTGTCGTTTAAATCCATTTGAACCTGCCCTGAAACGCTCATTTGGACCTTGAACTGTTTGGTTCCCATTGAAGTGCATTATATGGAGAAAATCCTGGAACGTTTTCATCAAAAACCTTAATTTCTTTTCAACTGAAGAAAGAAAGACATGGACATCTTGGATGACATGGGGGCGAGTAAATTATCAGCAACAGTTTTTTTTTAAAGTGAGCTACTCCTTTAAGGGCCGTCTCAATCCCAAAATCCTCCTTCTGCACTTAAACGTTCGCTCCCTAAAACAATCTACTGATTCCCGATCTAGGGAGCTGATTGAGACGCATCCAAGATGTTCAACATTTCCTGAAGAGAATGTCAGTGTTAGACCATGTCACATCATCTTCATTTTTAAACATCTTCAAGTTGTATCATGATGTGGAAACACAAGCATTTCTTTGTTTGTTTGGTGTCCAGTTAGAGTATCTGCACACTTACATCTCTTATGTTGGGTGGCGTGGAGACATTGAAGCCAGGAAAGTCAACCAGCTTGGAGACATCATAAGATGTGTTTTGGCTGGGGTGACTTTCATCTTCATCATTTGATCCTTGCAAAGAAAAGTGAGCGAGTCAACGGCAGCATAGTTGTATTTAAAACACTATCCTTCCTTAACCACGCTTATGAAAGGTGAAGGTCTTGCAGTTCTGTGGTCAGCGGCAACAAAACCCTCAAGTATGAAAACCCTTAGTAATAATATACTGACAATTATGGGGTTTCTTAAGCTTAGAGATTTGTTGCTAACACTGGCCACAATAAAATACCAAACTCAGTCTTACCATCATAGAGAATCAGGCCTGAGTTTTCCATTTCTGCCTCTTTTAACCAGCCAGGCGGGTAGCCGAGCTCCCTCATGCGGTAGATGAATGGAGGAAGGGTGTTTACAGTGATCCCAAGAGCATCAAGGAGGTCTTCACTACACAAAAACAGCCGACTTTCAGAAAAATGACATTTCACAGACCAGGCGTAAGACTAGTCCTAGACCTAGTCCTAACAAAGTTTAAGTTTTATAAGCTCAAATGGTTGCCTTGCTCTGTTCTGTGATGCGCGTTCGTGACTCTCCTGTTCGAACTTGTTCATCAAAATGAACAAATCTCTTTTCAGGTCATGACTCGAAGGGTCCTAGATTCATTGTCTGGTGTCGTTTAAAGCCCTTTGAAGCTGCACTGAAACTCTCATTTGGACCTTGAACCGTTTGGTTCCCATTGAAGTCCATTATATGGAGAAAATCCTGGAATGTTTTCATCAAAAACCTTAACTTCTTTTCGACTGAAGAAAGAAAGACATGGACATCTTGGATGACATGGGGGTGCGTAAATTATCAGCAAAAGTTTTTTTTTAAAGTGAACTACTCCTTTAATACAACTTAATCAACTTAATCTTTGCTGCCGAAAAAAAAAAAAAACACTCTAAATGTTTTTTTTTTTTTTTCCGACACATTCACAATCATTACTTCTGCTAGTGCGCTTGATTTATATTTTAAGGGCTCATTTCTATTTAGCATTTCTCTGTAATGTAGAACAACAATGATACATGACTGAAGGAGTGTTTGCCTTATTTGAAAACTAAAAAATGACTAAAGAAAAAAATGCAAATATTGCCACTTCATAAGATGACTGACCTCATTACTCCTGGCTTGTACTTTGCAAATCGCTCCTCGACCTCTTCTGCATGGTACCGTTGGTTGCTCAGATTGCTGCTCTGTGAAAACGCCTTTCTTTTTTCATTGATACGAGCCATATCTTTGGGCTTAAACAGCAAACATAAATGTTAAAAAGGTTTGATTTATAAGCATAATGCAACAGTATATTTAAATCTAGTACATATATAGTCAATAACTGAAGGAAAAAACACCTTGGGACAGTCTCGGAGTTGATGGTCCTCAGAACAGCAGTTAAAACAGCACGGTCTAGGTCTAGAAAGACGACACAAGCAATCGGAAACAATACTGACTTGCACCAGTCTTCCAATACCATCACAATATCAATATCCTAAAGCTGCGATTGTAAACTCCATACCTTTTCTCCTTTACCTGCACCTCTTGACCCTCGAGGGCAATGATCTGGCCAAAGACCTGCTGGTATCTTTGCAAAACATGATTCAGGAGCAGTGCTGTGCATAGATGTGTAAAATAAAAGTGAAAGCATTCTCTAGATTATGCAAATGAGCAATGAGATTATGCAAATGAGCTTTTAGGATACTTGGGAACTTCCCATCCCTCAGTCAATTGGGGGTTTTCATTCAGCAGCGGCTGGCCAAGTTTATCAACACAGAAGTTGGTGAAGTATAAAACACTCCCTATTATCTACAAACCAAAAACAAGTGTGATTAGCAGTGGTTTCAATAGTCGACTAATTGAATATGAATAATGTGTGCTGCTGTGTCACTCACACTGAAAGCATTTTTTATAAGTTGGGAGTCACTGGAAGTCTTCGCTTTATAGCTCTCCTCCATGACGAAACTCGATTGCTACAAACAAGGAAAAAACAGAATTTGTGATTACTGATGATTGAGACTACTGTATTAACTTTCTTATCCAGTGATATTAAAGATGTACATGTGGGTTGACATGAAGCGCAGAGCCTTCTGGATCATTTTTACACTCATGCAGGCGTTTCTCGACAAGACAGTAGATGAAGTCTTCGATGTCTTTCCGACACTGCCTGAACACACACACAAAAAGCATATAAGCAAAACTACATTTTTGAAAACGTTGAAACATTATAATCAACAATGTTATAGGAAATACCTACTTGGAAATGATGCTGTTTCCATAATTAACCTGACAAAGTGGTCCATCAGTTTTGGAATCTGCTATTTTTATACCCCTGGCATAAAAATGACCGTTGAATTAAATCAATTACTGCAAATGCCCCATTTAACCATATATTGAAATAGAGTATTATAAACTCACGTAGGACGACTTAATATGTTCAACTTTCTCTTCAGTTCCTCATGTGGATCATCATTAAGGTACAAAATTCAACACTCAATATAAAGACAGACAACAAGCAGTGGGAAAAAGAGAGAGTAGAAGTACCATATATAGGTATTAGCTACTATTGATCAGTATGAGCATTTTTATCGATTTGACGAGGCTATACAGAGCATATTTATTCCAGTGAACATTGTTCTGTTCCAGTGGCTGTATTACTGAAACTTCCCATCTTAATTCTTGACTGAGGATTTGACAAGTTATATTACAGAAAAAACGTTTCTAAGTACTAAACATTCAATCTGTTCTATTTTCAGTCTTGATGCTTGATGTCACTTGCAGCATGTGAAATTGTAAATTAAGGAGTTTCAGTATGCATTTCTAACAAAAAAGATCTGCTGTCGGTGCAAACTTACAACGGGATAGTTCACTCAAATATGAAAATTCTTGTCATTAATTACTCACTCTCATGCCATTCAAAACATAAGACTTTCGTTCATCTTCAGAACCCGAATGGAGGTTTTTTAAAGGAGTAGTTCACTTTAAAAATAACTTTTGCTGATAATTTACTCACCCCCATGTCATCCAAGATGTCCACGTCTTTCTTTCTTCAGTTGAAAAGAAATAAGGTTTTTGATGAAAACATTCCAGGATTTTCTCCATATAATGGACTTCAATGGGAACCAAACGGTTCAAGGTCCAAATGAGAGTTTTAGTGCAGCTTCAAAGGGCTTTAAACGACACCAGACGATGAATCTAGGACCCTTTGAGTCATGACCTGAAAAGAGATTTGTTCATTTTGATGAACAAGTTCGAACAGGAGAGTCACGAACGCGCATCACAGAACACAGAACAGAGCAAGGCGAGCATTTTGTGCTTATAAAACTTAAATATCTTTATTTATTTTTGAAATGACTGATCGTTTCACTAGATAAGACCCTTATTCATCGCCTGGTGTCGTTTAAAGTCCTGTGAAGCTGCACTGAATCTGTCTTTTGGACCTTGAACCGTTTGGTTCCCAATGAAGTCCATTATAAAAATCCTGGAATGTTTTCATCAAAAAAAAAAACGTAATTTCTTTTCGACTGAAGAAAGAATGACATGAACATCTTGGATGACATGGGGGTGAGTAAATTAATAGCAAGAGTTTATTTTTTAAAGTGAACTAGTCCTTTAAATGGAATCTAGAGCTTTCTATTCCTCCATTGACAGATACACAACTACCACTTACAAGCCTCAGAAAGGTAGTAAAGACATCATTAAAGTATTCCATATGATTCCAGTGGTTTAATCTCGATTTTATGAAGCCATAATTTACAAATCTCGCTTTCACAAGAGCAGCAAGAGTCATGACACGCACGAGATGGATTTTGTTAGGTGAGGGCACGTTGGAGATTCATATTTTCAAAAAAAAAAAAAAAAAAAATGGTGTAAATTAAGTTACGTTTTATTTTTATTTTTTTGTTGTTGTTTTTTTTTTTGCACAAACAAAGCACTTGTCCCTGGGGCTTGAAAGTGGTACTTACGTAAATTAGCTGTCAATGGAGGGACAGAAAGCTCTCAGATTTCATAAAAATATCCTAATTTGTGTTTTTAAGACGAACGAAAGTCTTAGGGGGGGTTGTAATTATTGACCGAATATTAATTTTTTGGGTGAACTCCCCCTTTAATCATAATTTCCCCGTAAATGAAGTAAACACAACTGATCTGAACTAAACATAACTGATCTACACAAACATCAGACATTGCCTTTAAACGTCTGTTGAACACAGTCAAAAGTGCAATAATAGATACCGGTATTTCCAGTGATACAGGTATATTTAACACGCAAGCTAAGCAGTCAAATATATTTCAGCCGTTAACGAAAGCCAGCACGCTCACTGGATGAAACACTGTAAGGATATTCTCTGCCTTCAGACGCTCTACTGTTTCTTCGCACGCTTCTAATGTCTGCCGAAGCCCCCGGAGTCGGTCTGAACTCTCACCCTCTTCCTCATCACCTTCATCTATTATACGAATGTGCTTTGGCGCTTTTTCTTCGAATTGCTCGAACAATTCTGCATCTCCAAAATCCACCGCCGCCATGTTTGATGATCACAAAGCGCGTCCGGTTCGAAGGGCAATTCCTACAACGCGATGACGCCTGACTGTTGATTGGCTAGAGACCAGAATCAGGAAGTAAATATACACTCAAATGTAGAAACAACGGAACACATAAAGCATAAGCAGGCTATATGACCGTTTCTAAAATATATTTTGCGGTTTTACAATGCTCTTCTTTAACACGTTAATTAAAGATTATATGTGGCATGTCAGGGCGTTTGCAATAAAACTATTAATTTCTTCACTATTTTAAATTTTTCCTGTCTGTAAATCATCATGACATCTGGAGGAGTTTCTCTCATCAATATGTCATACTGGGAGAGTGGGAAAAGGAGGATACGACTCTTGTATCTTACAAACAATAACACCTTTAACGTTACTAAACAATGCACAAATGAGGTGAGTGTACCACTAACAAAAGTACCATATTACTGTTGATTTTTGGACAAACCCTGCTGGAAATCCAGCCTAAGCCTGGGCATATATGATTTAGTATGATCGGACTGGGACACCAGCTGAACACCAGCCTGGCTAGACTGGGAGACCAGCTTGAAAACTGCTAAGACCAGCCAAGGCAGATTTTAGCATTTGTTTCTTCTTCATGGAAACCACTGCATCATAGAAGCTATGGAAACTTGTTTCTGCCACTGAATAAAAAAAAAAAATAATTGCGACTTTTTATCTCACAATTGTGAGATATGAAGTCAGAATTGTGAGAAATAAAGTCGCAATTACGAGATATAAAGTCGCAATTGCGTGTTATAAAGTCAGAATTGCGAGATATAGAGTCAGAATTGCGAGATATAAAGTCGCAATTGCGAGATATAAAGTCAGAATTGCGAGATTTAAAGTCAGAATTGCGTGATATAAAGTCAGAATTGTGATATATGAAGTCAGAATAGTGAGACATAAAGTCGCAATTGCGAGATATAAAGTCAGAATTTGCGAGATATAAATTCAGAATTGCGTGATATAAAGTCAGAATTGTGAGATATAAAGTCAGAATTGCGAGATTTAAAGTCAGAATTGCGTGATATAAAGTCAGAATTGCGAGATATAAAGTCAGAATTGCGAGATATAAAGTCAGGTAATTGCGAGTTTATTTGTCGAAATTCTGACATCTTTTCTCAGAACTGTGAGATATAAACTTGCAAAGATTTATCAGGCCAATTCTAAGGGGAAAAACTTTTTTCCCACTCAGAATAGTTTATATCTCACAATTCTGACTTTACAATACGCAATTGCGACTTTATATCTAGCAATTTTTACTTTATATCTCGCAATTCTGACTTTATAACACGCAATTCTGACTTTATATCACTCAATTCTGACTTTACATCTCGCAATTGCGACTTTATATCTCGCGATTCTGACTTTACATCTGGCAATTGCGACTTTATATCTCGCGATTCTGACTTTATATCACGCAATTCTGACTTTATATCAATCAATTCTGACTTTAGGCTATATCTCACAATTCTGACTTTATATCTTGCAATTCTGACTTTATAACACGCAATTGCGACTTTATATCTCGTAATTGCGACTTTATTTCTCACAATTCTGACTTCATATCTCGCAATTGTGAGATAAAAAGTCGCAATTATTTTTTTAATTTTTTTTTTTTATTCAGTGGCGGAAACAATCTTCCATATAAAGCAGTGCGTTCCCTTCCTGGAAAAAAAACCCAGCCAAAATCACTCTATGCGGCTCTTAACTGGTTTAAACTAGACATAACTGGTTTAGTTTTAGATGGTTGGCTTGTTGGCCAACCAGTTTACAAAACCAGACGGGACCAGGCTGAAAGACCAACTAAAACCAGTCAGCCTGCTTTTCACCCTTTTCTTGATTATTGATAAATTAAATGCATGTTAAATACTCTTTAATCCATATCAGTTTAAAGTATTTCTGTATTAAATTTTTAATAAAGAAAGTAAAGAGAGACCTGAAAAGTACTTTTTGCTGTAAAACCTTTGCTGTGGGACCTGATGATACCTAAAAACATTACATTTTGTTTATACATTAGTTTGTTGATTTTTTTTAGGATCAGATGATCCCTCTCTTTCTTGGAGCTGATCTGTTCTCAGACACAGACGTTCGCAGTGAAAACCAACCCAGATACCACGCGAAATATGCTAAACGAGGATTGGCAACTAAACTGGTTTTCTCATCAGGTATGTGATGATCATTATTTGGCCCGGGCATTGAACTATTAGAGGATAATATTTACCTTATCGCTCTCTAGACTTCAGATTCCAAGGGCTACGACTTCCCTTTTCCAACAACAGTCTGTGGTTCTATAGTGTTCAAGGAGTTTTTCGAGTGGCATTTGACCTATATAGCAAACAAGACCAGCTCTCAATTATGGAGTCATTTCAGGTAATATGAGTTTATCATTATATTTCATGGTTTTCTATCTCCACGACTCTTTTTTTATTCATTTTCCTCGCAAGGATCTATGGAAATCTCGAATAAATGACAACAACTTAAACACGACCTATCATCTGGGTGCCCAGGACGTTCAACCCCAAAACGACCAAGAGACACAAACAATTTTGGCAAATAATAAAACATGTACATCATACCAAGGCCATCAACACTCTGACGGAGGGGAAATGGACATCTTTCCAATAACCACAGTCGAGTCAGACATTTCATCATCTACAGATCATGACTACTGTTCCTCAACAGAGCAGACGAACTTAAGCCAGTGTCGTTTACTTGCTGATAAACTTCACAGCCTAGCGGAAAAACTGAAGTTACTTACAAATATGGAAGCAGAACAAGTAAACACCACCACAAAGCTCTTGGACTATGTTGAATACTCTATTACGGGGATGATTGAAGAGGAAAGACTGACGGAGACTGTGATGGCACTGCTTCACTCTCATTTTAAGAGCTACTCCATCTACTCAAGCAGTCTTTTAAAGGCTGTGGCTGGTTGGCTTGGCCAGCAGTTCAATGCAGCCAACGGCACCATTAGCCACCGGGTTGAAGGTTTTAAGACCCAACACATTGAGCACATCACGAACTTGCCACCTCCAGAGGAGCTAGCAACTGAACTTTTTCCAGAGGCAATGCGAAATCTTCTTGCACACTGGATGGGTCTGAGTGACGAGGCCGAACACTGGAAACGACACAGCGAATACCCAATTTTATTGCTTATCCTAGAATTTGCCAATCACAATCTTATCACTGGGGTGGCCCATGTATTGTATTCCAGTCTAATATGCAAATAAGTGTAATTGTTTAGCATATTATCACCTGAGAAGCCATTTTTATAGTTGTATAGCTTTTTAACAAATTATTCCAAATAAATAGTTTACCGTTAACAGTCTTTTTTTCACACATGTTGAGGGCACAAATGTAGTATTTGGTCACTTGTGAATTTAGGCCAAACTATTAAGAATTTAAAAGGAAAATGGCTATCACTCGTAGTTCATATCTTCATATTTTTAACACATGCTTTTCGCCACGCTCAGCTTAAAATGTGTTGAAGCGTTAGACAAGAATGTTTTGGTTTATCCAGCATGGTTTAACGATGATCAGAGCGACACAGTATAGCTGGTAAAACAGGCAGTACATCTCCTATTTAGTTACAACTGACCTACTAAACATGGGGAAGAAGAGGCGTAGTGAAAATAAAAGTTACAAACCTGCAAAGGAAGCTTTACTGTGAGATGGGATATCTCCCTTTTTTCAGAAGGAACCTAATATGGAAGAAATGTCCATTTTCGAGCGGAAGTAAATGGACTGCATTCATATAGCGCTTTCATAGACCTGATGGCCACCAAAGCGCTTTACATTTGCCTCACATTCACCCATTCATACACCGACGGCGGTACATATTGTATGCTTTGTTTTGATCAAATATGTGGATTTGGTAGTTTAACCCTTGCAATGCATTAAAGAACTGTATCTTGTTGCTTTACCATGTCTGTTCGGATCCAGTGAAACTTTTTTATAAAACAGTTCTAACTTCATATTTTTCAAGTAAAACCATATTGTATCTGATCAATAACTTCTATATAATAATATATAATTTCCCACAAAAGTGCACCAAGTTAATTTAATATTATAGACCATTTGACAAGATGTAAACAACACTGGTCCAGAAGCACTTCCTGTTTCAGTTTTTTAACACTATATAAAAGCTGGGATAAAATACAACCAACAGAACATTTAAAACTGAATCAAAAAGTTAAACAAACATCTTTAAGATGTTTTCTTTACATGTGAATTAAAGAACACAGTTACAAACTGAAACAGGAAGTGTTTCTGGACCAGTGTTGTTTACATCTTGTGAAATGGTCTATAGTATTATACACTTCTAATATAATAATCACGATATTCATGTTAAATGAGGCACTTGGATTTTGATAGAAACGGTTTAACAAACATTACGAGGGAACAATACTGAGGGGCCGTTTACATTATACTATTTTCAACTAAAAACAGGCCCATTATTACATTTAGTATATCAATCGTTATGGTTGTGTCCACCTTTTTAACTTGATCTTGGTCTTTTTAAGATTACATCAGGCAAAAGGTAAAAATTAGGAAACTTTTATTCAGGAACTCCCTAATGAGCACACTAAACAAGTGCAAATATGGTGTGCTGTAACACACACATCAGCTATTTCTAACTATTTGGATGGTATGCATATTTTATTAAGTCAAGCTAGCTAGGTTTAACTTGACTATTAAGAATCACAAGTAACATTGCAATAATCTAAGATCGCACAAATGCGGTTAAAAGTGGAGATTTCAGATGGTCCAATCTCAGTTTCTCTTAATGTTATAAGAACAAGCCAAATATATATATAAAAAAAGTTTGATCTTAATTTATCATGTCAAATACTTCTCATCATAAATGGTTTTGTTGCAAGTATAGTTTTTTTTTGTTTCCCAACCGAAACTAATGAAATGTCTGGCATGTTAATTTGTGCCCTTAATATATTTATGTAGTAACCATTTTATTAAAATCAATGAAGCATCAGCAATATAGCATCGCCCCTAGTATCCAGAAATGTATTCACACGCGTTGGTCGTTGATATTTCAGGAATCGCTACCTTCAGGGAGTTTCAGTACAAACTAGAGCCCGACCGATAAAGGATTTTGAAGGCCGATACCGATACAAATATTTTGGGGTTTTAAAATCCGATATTGTTGGATTTCACACACGTGTAAAAGAAAAGCGAACTTTTCTGCACAAGATACGTTTGATACTTTTTCTCTATGTCTAAATGTTCACTCCTCTCAAGTATAACTTACATTTTA
Organism: Pimephales promelas; assembly: GCF_016745375.1. Next base: position 18,330,624 of record NW_024121987.1, read on the forward strand.
CAATGCAGGGACTGTAACTAGAGATATGCTAGTTATAAATACAGTAATAATTACTTTTTTTAGGCAGAAAAAGTTCATTGTGGTTTCCATTAATGTTAACGTTAGCGGTCTTCCACTGATGATGGTGGCATTAGCTAGCTTTGTGGTTAGCTAGTCTATGATGAGCCATAATTTAGCAATAGATAACATCATACTGCAAATTGTAAAACATACATTTTCAATATAACAGGCCAAGGAGAGATGATTAAAGCGTGTTTCGTCCGTTTTTATTTTATTTTTTAAATATTAATTTATCGGCCATTATAACTGCCGATACCGATATTATGGAAAATGCCTAAAATCGGTCTGGCTCTAGTACAAACACAGTGAAATATACATTCCCCACCCAAAATCCAAATGGAAGCTTTACAATATTAAACACTTGTCAGAGACCAAGCAACAATATATGTTTGTGCAATCAACTGTATTTACATGTGAATTTTGCAAAATGAATAAAACAACAGGTCTGATGAATTATACATGCAAGCTAATGCACCAGCATTCTCTACACGCACGTACAAACCAGATTTACAGGGGCAACGTCGGCCAGAATTTACAGAGACGAGAAGCACGAGTACAGAGTGTTCAGACAGCGTCCATTCCCCTTGATGAAAAAGAGGAGGAGAAACCAAGGCCCATTCCCCTCTGCGTGTGTGTCTGTGAGCGGGCCATCTCGTACTGGACGTCCAGGTTGCGAAACATCTCTTCCTGCTGCTGCAAGGTTTTAAGACCTTCTTCGTTAGTGGCTCCTGATGAAGTGGCTTCCTCTTCACCCTATGGGGAACACAATCAATCAGAACATTTCTATATTAAAGAGGATTAATTAAGTGTTGATTTTGTTTTGGGGCTTGAACTGCTTCGAGCGAGTTTGGGAAATGTCCCGCCTTTTACCACAGCCACCTGTTTCAACACACTGCTAACTCAACCAGGCCTTGTCCCTTTATTATGCGTTTGCCTTGGGCAGGAATTGAACAGAAAACTCAAGACTACAATGGAGGCGTTAAGGAGATCAGAAACAGTGACACTGATATAGAGAATAATAACTCCAACTGGAGTGACTTTGTGCTTTGGGTAACACTTTACTTGAACAACATATGTTATAAATATGAAGGAAGTGTTATCCATGTTTATGACAACTATCATTAAGTGTCATTCGCTCAGTTATGACATTTGTAATGCAAATATGACATTGTTTGAGATGTCAGACAACACAACCTGTCATAAACATGACATAGCAGATTAATGATCAAACTCAAGAAACCACCTAGCTTTATTGGTTAACATTACATTAAACTGTCAGGTGGTTGGTTTTGACATTATAACTTTTTAATGACAAATTCAATTAGTATCACTGTAGTTGACATCACGAAAAATATTCATGACAGTTATAATGGCCTCATGACAGCCAATGTCAAAGCCAACCACATGACAGTTTAACTTCATTTTATGTCAAGTTGTCATGACAAAGACACTGAGGTAATGATGTTATGGTTTGTCAAAATGTCATAAAGACATCTTAAAGGATGTCATATTTGCATTCAAAATGTCATTATTGAGCAAAAGTCACTTGTCATAAACATGCATAAACCTTACTTCATATTCAAGACATATGTCATTGTTATGAAGGTGTCATGCCAGTCTTATGCACACCCCTTCAAGTAAAGTGTTAAAAAAAAGGATAATAGGACCCCTTTAAATTCTCCATTTGACACATTAAGAACATTTTAAATAGATAAAGTAATATTTAATACAGGAAAACACTTACTTTAATTCCCATAAGCTTGCGAAATTTCACATTTTGGTCTTTATTGCCAAAATTCAGCTTCTCCCAAAGCTCAGCTGTCTGTGACTTGTCCTACAACATAAACATAAATATTAGATAATATAAAATAATACATTATTTATTTATGTGGTGAAATGCTGTGAAATAAGTGGTATGAATGTAATGTATCCCTTAAATATCCATCTAGTTTGAACTTGCCACTCTAGCAACTGCTCTCTCCGCGAAAGCTTCGCGTTTAAAGAACTAATAAAATATTTTGACTCTAAATAATAGCTCTGGTAAAATAGTAGAATAAAACTACAAAATGTCAGGCTGTGTGCTGTAATATCAAAAAATGTATATTTTGTTTTACTTTATTTTATGGTTTAGTGTTGTTCTGGATGTCCAGTAATGTGTATATCAGTATCTTCATTTTTAATTGTTTAGTTCTCATTATTTGTTTTATTTTGTTGTTTTTATGTTCAAACAAAAGCCAATACATAAAAAAAATATATATATATATATATATATATATATATATATATAAAATTATTTAATTATATATAATTTTATATTATTATATATAATTAAATTATATGTTATTATATATAATAATTATAATTATATATAATTAAATATATATAATTTTATAATTAAATATATATAATTATTATTTTATAAAATAATTATATATGTATAAAAAATTATTATTTTATAAAATAATTATAAAATTATTTAAATATAAAATTATATATATATATATATATATATATATATATATTCTGGATGTCCTGTAATGTGTATATCAGTATCTTCATTTTTAATTGTTTAGTTCTCATTATTTTGTTTATTTTGTTGTTTTTATGTTCAAACAAACGCCAATACATTTAAAAAATATATATATATAAAATTATTTAATTATATATAATTTTATATTATTATATATAATAATTATATATAATTAAACATATAATTTTATAATTAAATATATAATTATTATTTTATAAAATAATTATATATATATATATATATATATATATATAATTATTATTTTATAAAATAATTATAAAATTATTTAAATATAAAATTATATATATATATATATATATATATATTCTGGATGTCCTGTAATGTGTATATCAGTGTCTTCATTTTTAATTGTTTAGTTCTCATTATTTTGTTGTTTTTATGTTCAAACAAAAGCCAATACATTTAATAAAAAAAAATATATATATATATATATATATATATATATATATATAAATAAATGTTAAAGTTATGCGTCTAAATGTTTAGTTATGTGGCAAGTAGCCTATAATAACTGGATTATGTACATCCTGCCAGTTGTTATCGCAGAATAAACCCCTTCAGGCTGATCCAAGACCCTGATCACCCTGTCCGGGTTTATTCTGCGATAACAACCGTCTGGATGCACGTTATCCCTCACATAGGCAAGCAAGCAACTCTTATCCTCACCCCTTCTTTCTTCCCTTGCCACAACTTTTTCCTCTTCTTTTCCTGCTCGGCAAACTTCATTGGGTTGACCGCTGAGGGATTGTAGTAGCTTGGCACAGCAATGCCAGTCTCTGCCAGTGTCTTGGCCTGAAGCGCTGCCATCTGAGCTGCCATTGCGATCTGGGGGGTGACCTGTGTGCCCGAGGCCAGCAGAGCTGCGACGTTCAGCGCTGGACTGGGAGCAGTGGTGGCCGGATCACACAACAGTGGAGCAACCGCTGGTGGAGAAACAACCAACAGAACATCAGACGGAGCGGGTCAGACGTCAAGGCCTTACACCAACAGCCATGTGGACTTGGAGTTACTTGCCTGCTGCTTGCTCTTGTTGCCGTTTTTCCAACAATTCTTTTTCTTTCTGTTCCTGAAGCTTCTTTGCTCTCTCCAACCTAAGAGTGTGAAGTGAATGTGTTTACTGAACATGAGGACTAGAAAGCAGTTAAAACGTCACTAATCAGCTAGAGGTGGTTTTCACACTGGGGTCCGAATCAGAGTGTGATTATTCCCGGCACAGTTGGTCTGCTTTCAAACCCATTGGATTCTGTAGAGCAGAGGTGCATTTCCATTCATTTTGGATTACAAACGGGCAAAGCGTGCGCAATGCAGGTCGCTAGATTATAATTTTTTTTGGTTCTATTATGCACAATAACAGACCCAAGACGTAACTCAACAGATGTCTGGGGGAAGGTGGCTTTATGCGCAATTCATTAAGTTCATTGAGAACAATACGAATACCTAAATTTGATCAACAATCTTAAGAAGAAAAGATAAGAACATTCTTGGGAAAAGTTGAGGAAACAAAATATTATATTTTTTTCTTAAGTTAGAAAAGAAGAAAAAAATTGGCCGTTAAGAATTTCATCGTTGGGAATGTTTCGTGAATCCGACCTGTTAGGTAGAGTGGAAATTAAACCGATTTTGACAATATTTCTAAATCAACCAGTTATAACCTTTTCTGGGAGTATATCTACACATACGCAGTATACAACAAAAGTGAGTAAACCCGCTTTAATTATGATTTGACAAATAAAGTATTTCCTCTGACGAACAGTCGAAAACAAATACCTTGAAAAAACAAAAGATACAAACTCGACGCAAAAAAAAAAAGTAAGGACACATGTTCAACTTATAAGTAACGCAATTACTGTAAGGTGATAAAAGTCGACATGAAAAAAAAACGCGATAGTCTTTTCTTCCCTATTGTGACGTATATCGAGTGAAACGGCTTCTCGGGCAAGAAAAAAAAAAGTAGGACGGGACTTGATTTTGTCTATTGGGAATTGGTGGATCTCATGTGAGTGACAGGTTGCCCCGCCCCCTCACCAGTAAACACATTGTCAGAGAGGAAAAGGGAGGAGATGTCACTGCAAGAGGGAGGGGAAATTATTTTCATTAAAGATTATGAGGGCACATGAATTTAAAAAAACAATTATGATTTTGATTTCACGGTGATTTGACGTAATATTGCACGGGTGCGTACTCACTTCCGCTATATACTGTGTATAATATCCAAATAGTTTATTTTGTGCTTCCAAGCAACAGATGTCACTCTACCTTCTAGCCAATGCTTCCTGAGCATCCATGGCTGTGTTTCTACCCCTGAAGGTCACAGGGCTAACTGACCGACTGCGACTTTTTCTCCGCGCTTTCTCTGTCCTCTTCTTCTTCTCCCTAGATAAAATCGGACCATCTCACGGTTTAAGCACAAATCAGCATTTTCATTCACAAAAAAAAGATCCCAAACACAAAATCTTTGTCCACCTGCTCTTGCTCCGGCTCCTGCTGTGATGTCTGTGTTTGCTTCTGGAGTTCGAGCGAGACCTGGCCCGTCTCTTTTTCTCGCGACTCCTCGATCGCCGTTCACCACTGCGTGAGCGGGATCTTCTTTTGTCCCAGTTTCGACCGTGATGTCGTCTTCGGGAAAACATTAATTCACATTAGGGATGTCAATTCTCACAAATTCCCATGATCGGCCGTCATTTAATTAATCGTTAGCATTAATGGCTTTACACAGGGTCTGCAAATGCTGCTCAAAAAGCTATGTTCCTCACCAAATTAATAAGAATGGTTTTTAATCTAAATAAAGGGTTAGTGGGATTGTAAAAATTTTTGATGTGATTGATAAATTAAATTAATTATTTAGCCGAAAACGGCTGTTGATTACGGCAACTAAACCCATTGAATTCACAACCATTTAATAAAATAGTGTTCAATCTCATGTTATGTAATATGACAGTCCCAAATTAACTATCGTTATTATTAGTTGTGCATTCTGCTTGAATGAATAACCGTTAAGCACTTTGTTAGCATTTATTTAACTCAAAGAAATTGATATTAATTAGATACACTGCTGGTCAATTTTTAAATCGGTAAGATTTTTTTTTGTTTTTAAAATAAGTATCTTCTGCTCATCAAGGCTGCAATTATTTGATAAAAAATACAAAAAAAACAGTAATATTGTGAAATATTATTACAATTTAAAACAGCGGTTTTCTATGTGAATATATAGTGAAGTGTAATTTATTCCTGTTATCATCATTACTCCAGTCTTCAGTGTCACATGATCCTACAGAAATTATTCTAATATGATGCTCAAGAAACATTTATGATGTTGAAAACAGTTTTTTACATTTTTATTTCAGGATTCTTTGATGAATAGAAAGTTCAAAAGAACAGAATTGATCTGAAATGGAAAGCTTTTGTAACATTAATCACTACCATTCAAAAGTTTGGGGGCAGTAAGAATTTATTTTTTATTTTTGGGGGAAAAATTTTTTGAAAATACTTGTTTTATTCATCAAGGATAAGTTAAATCGATCCAAAGTTACAGCAAAGACATTTATAATGTTAGAAAAGATTATATTTTAAATAAATGCTGTTCTTATGAACTTTCTATTCATCATAGAATTTTGGGGGGGAAAAAATGGTACACGACTGTTTTCAACATTGAAAATAATAATTTTTTGAGCATAAAATCAGCATATTAGAATGATTCTGAAGGATCATGTGACTCTGAAAACTGAAAATTCAGCTTTCAAATTACATTTTAAAATATATTAAAATAGAAAACAGTCATTTTAAATTGTCATAATATTTCACAATATTACTGTTTGTCATTTTTTTTGTCATCAAATAAAGCAGCCTTGGTGAGCAGAAGAGACTTCATTTAAAAACATCTTACTGATCTAAAACTTTTGACCGGTAGTGTCAATATTATATCTGCACAAAATGACGTGAATGCACAAGTGAACTTAAACTAAGATACGTGCCATTCTAATGGCTCATGTTGTGGTGGACGTGCTCTCAACAACGCAACATGGCATCTAAACCCAAATAATTTCACAATGTTGTATTACAATATTGTTCTCTTTATAATCTTGTGTAATATGATTAGTCATGCATTGTCGTTTGAGCGGAGCGCTCTAAAGATCACGTCAATTCTTAACCAAATGCATCCGATATGAGATAAATCAGATGTAGATTTGCATAAAACAAAAGGCTGCGAATGCACACGCGAACTTAGTCATGATGAAGGTGTAAAATAGTCCCAAACAACTGCAGTGTGTGTCATTCAGTGTGACTCATGTTTTGCAGTTGATGATCCTCCTGCTTAATCGAAGATCGAGAAGTTTTATCAATTAAATGTATTATCGTCAATTAATCGATCGTCGATCCCTAATTCACATCTAACCCTACACATTCTGACACTTTGCATGAATGAAATCAAAATGAAAGTACCTTTCCTTTGAACGTGATCTCGATAGGCTTCTTGGCCTGGAGGACTTCTTGTCTTTTCTGCGATGTCGTTCCTCCACTTCTTCAGACAGCCTGTCTCTGCCTTTATCGGACATCTCCTCTGATCCACTCTGACATTTCAGAGCTTTCTCAGAGTCTTTCTTCCGTGCCTGTTTTAAGAAGAATTGGTCTCTTTCAGGAAAATAGTGCAATAAAGAGAGTTAGTAAGTTGATTTAACAACAAACTTGCCAAAATAATTCTGACAATAAATGATTCTTTAAAAAGCTCTTCCACCACCATCATCCGAGTGCAGCATGTACTGTTACAATTAACACAAATGAGTGCACTTAACCAGCACATTTACACCTATTCTGTACCAAAAAAACATGGGAGATCTGTCTATCTTTATTGTGAGATTTCATTCATATGAACTGGCATTTTCTTTTCTTATTTTTCTCTTACAGTCAACATGAAATCAAAATGCACCCCATTTACTTGAATGTTCCTTGACTTATCGGTCACATTATACACGTTACAGCTTTGGGATTTGTTGAGTCTTGTTTCCCAGCAGTCTCAAAATGTGGCCTAATTTTACATTTATATCCTCCATACATCTCCTCATATCTGACCTCAGTGGACTACTTGCACTGAGCTTTGTGACGCACTTCCGTTTTAAAAGAGTGCAACTCATTTTTCAGAAGAGGTATTGTGATGACTACAGTGTAAATGTGTTGGTAACACTTTGTTTCGATAGTCCACTAAATACACAACTTTTCAACTACATGTCAACTAGCTGTCATTAGAGTATTAGTAGACTGTCAGCTTAATATCTGCTAACACTTTATTTTGATGGTCCCCCAACAGACATTCAACTGACTATAAGTAACTTGGCGACTATCATCCTAACCATAACCTCACTCACAGTCTACTATAATATACTAATACTCTAATGAGAGTTATTTGATACATAGTTGAAAAGTTACTAGAGCCCGACCGATAAAGGATTTTGAAGGCTGATACGGATACAAATATTTTTAGGTTTTAAAATCCGATATATCGGCCGATATTTTATTTTTTTATTTTTTTAAACTGGACATGATAGTCACAAATTTTGTCATGCTTATTTGAGTTAAGAGAACTGATGGGGATGTTCTTTTAATTGTTATTCAAGCAATGTATGTATCGTGAACAATTCAACGAGTGTTGCCAACAGGAACGGTGTAGAGTGCCCTCTGGTGGACAAACTATACAACTCCAACACTCATGACATGGTTCAAGCATGTTTCGTCTGTTTTTATTTTATTTTTGAAATATTCATTTATCGGCCATTATAACTGCCGATACCGATAGTTTGGAAAATGCCTAATATCGACCAATAATATCGGTCTGGCTCTAAAAGTTACTTATAATTAGTAGAACGTCTAAAGTGATTTAATTCAACCCAATTGGTTTAATCCAACCCAAGCCGATCTGAGAAAAGCTGTTAAACATGCGTGATTTTCCACCACAAGTTGTCAGAGCTCGTCTAAACTAGTGACAAGTGTATGTGACCTGATGAACACGATCAGTGCAAACATTTATTTTTATTAAATATTTAAATCACTAATTTATTGTCAGTCATTTCACTGTATTTCTGTTTAAGAGAGAATTAATCATTTTTATTCAAAGTAGTAGCGCTGTAAGATGAATTAAATATCAAATATTGTTACATGTATTTAAGGCATGTACTGCGTGCGCATTAATGTTAAACTATTTTAAAAGACTGGAATAAGAGCACCAATGCACACACAATCCTTATACAAATTCATTTAAAAATTTACATATATTCAGTAAAAGAAAATGCTGTTAATGAGAAGACGAGCACTGCTGCATGTTAGTAGGGGAAATATATGCATTTATTATTCTGAATTAAAAGAAAATAGATTTATAGGAACATTTCAGCAGGTTCAAGATAATTCATGCTAAAGCAGAGATCATGATTCATTGTTTTAATCAATTTACAAGTAATAATCTGAGTAACTGCATGTAGGCGCATTGAACGCTGTTACTGGAAACTCCAGAGTAGCTAGTAGTTGTGCAAGTATTCCACTGAGTCAATTCAAGATAAAGCAAACAGATTTGGGAATGCTGTTTCATGTTGACTTTAAAGGGCATTTTACATGACACGAGAAACTTTTTTGCAATCTTGCCATCTCTTATGTGTACAGGCACCGCCATACATGTAAGCAACGTAAACCACGGAAGCGCAAGTGGCTGAAATGGTAATAATTAATGATGCCCAATTGTGCAAGTAAACGAAAAAAAAAAAATCCTATTCTGACACGATTACACGTTTAAACATCACATAAAAAGGTATCTATAAATTTAAGGTGTAATAGCATTTATTTCTCCATAAATTAGTGGGGGTTCATTTGAGAAATGCAAAGATAATACAGCCATAAAAAAGGCAAAACAAAGTAACAAAAATGGCTTTAAACATTATGTTAGAGTGGATCTTATATTTACTGCTATATAAACTAAATAAAAAAATATGGTAAAAATGTATTTTAAAGTGACGTAGATACTACATGCATAATTACATGTAAATAAACCAAAACCAAACCCTAACTCTATAGTTCTTATTTGAGTAAGTACAATGTAACTAACTATGTCACCAAATGTAACCAAAAGTACTTCTGTTTATTGAAAAAGCTAAAACAAAATATAAATTAGTTAAAACTTACGACAGAACTAAAATTATTAACTGGGAATAAATAACCAAAACGGAAAGTAAAACAGATAAAACCTAAAGAGCAATATTTAAAAATATTTTTTTTAAAAAATGACAAAAGTACACTTACTTGCAAGTAACTAAAATTAAAGGAGTAGTTCACTTTTAAAATAAATAAATAAATAAATAAATAAATACTTTTGCTGATAATTGACACACCCCCATGTCATCCAAGATGTCCATGTCTTTCTTTCTTCAGTCGAAAAGAAATTAAAGTTTTTGATGAAAACATTTCAGGTTTTCTCCATATAATGGACTTCAATGGGGTCCAAATGGTTCAAGGTCGAAATGAGAGTTTCAGTGCAGCTTCAAAGGGCTTTAAACGACACCAAACGATGAATAAGGGTCTTATGTAGGACCCTTCGAGTCATGACTTGAAAAAAGATTTGTTAATTTTGATGAACGAGTTTGAACAGGAGAGTCACGAACGCTCATCACAGAACCGAGCAAGATGAGCATTTGAGCTTATAAAACTTAAACTTTTTTATTTATTTTTTTAAATGAGCGATCGTTTCGCTTGATAAGACCCTTATTCATCGTCTGGTGTCGTTTAAAGCTGCACTGAAACTGTCTTTTGGACCTTGAACCGTTTGGTTCCCATTGAAGTCCATTATATGGAGAAAATGCTGGAATGTTTTCATCAAAAACCTTAATTTCTTTTCAACTGAAGAAAGAAACACATGGACATCTTGGATGAGATGGGGGTGAGTAAATTATCAGCAAAAGTTTTTTTTTAAAAAGTGAACTACTCCTTTAATATGCAAACTAAGAGCCAATTCAACTCAAACTAAAACAACAATTCACTGCAGATTTCACAATTAAAAAAAATGTGGAATCTCTGTGTTTAGGCTTTGTAGGGCAGAATAGGTTAACTAAATATTAAATAGAATTTGACTAAATCTCAGCGGCTGCGGTTGTACACAACAAAGTGGCATGATTCCTGTGAGCCTGTTCTACCTCCTGCCCTGCTCTCCCATTGAAAGTGAACTCACGGTCACTGTGTCCAGCGCAAAAAGCCAATTATGACCAAATTCATCTTTAAAAAAAAAATTTCAGTGGTTTTAAAATAGATAATAACATTTTGCAAATTTGCAAGCATTTATATTAGAAACGACCACTCAATTTTCACTGCAATTTCGAGCTGGTATCTACACAAAAAAAGGGGGTTGTGAGACAAAAAGAGATCTATTTATAGGCAAATAAGTTTAAATGACTGATAGTTACCTGTCCAGGTAGTAGGCATATAATTTTGCTATCTGTCAGCAGCGTCTTCTGTTCAGAGTGTCTCTTCGTGCATTAGCACGCTGAGTGTAATTTATTATACAAATGTTATCATATGATCTAAAATACAGGACGTTAAAAAAGCTCCCAAACAGACATTTCTCTCCATCTGTGATCAACATGAATATTATTTAATATTACATGCACTTGTGATTATGTCAGTGCTTTTCCTCTCAGTCTGGCATTTTGTTTCTTACTGTCTAAGCTGCATACTTACCACCGGCTAAAACTAGAAATGCCAGCTGTAAAACTACTGATGATGATGTGACCAGTTTAATTTAGGTCTACATGACATCAATGGACTAAAATTAGTTACCTCTTTGCTTCTGCTGTGGCTTCTTCTGTGCCTCTTGTCTCCTAAAAGACAAAGAGAAACAAATAAATGATAGTTTGAAGGACACTGGAGGATTCAAATTACAAATTAAGAATTATAAATGAAATGGTTTGACCATCACAATCATTTTTTTTATTTCTGCTGACCCGTTTCCTATTGAAACAAAGTTGGGATAGAACATAAAAGCAACCTGGTAAAAATGTTGCTGAAATTGAACTTTTTCCATCATGCATCTGACGAAGAGGCCGCAGAATTAAATAAATGAGAAAGGAAAAAGAACCTTTATAGATGTTTGCATAGCAGTTTTTAGATGGACTCAAGGCTAACAGAAGCTGGGATTAATTTCTTTACGACTGAAGAAAGAATGACATGGATATCTTGGATGACATGGGGGTGAGTAAATAGAGAGCCTAAGTCCCGCCCCTCCGCTTCCGGCTCATGGGACCTTATTTAGGAAAAAATATGAATGGTAGTCAATGGCGAGGGACAACTTATCTTTTTATTACGTCTGAACTGTGCCCTCAATTACACATATGATGTTTGTCAATTTAAAAGATAATTCTGAAAGTCAAAAACGTCACAGTTTGTCATACAACAGAAGAGTAACATTTAGTTTTATGTGAAAATCGCTCTATGAACTACATCTCCCGGGAAGCGAAACGAGATCCGCTGCTCGTGTGTGTGCAGTCTGGTACAAAACACTCAGGTATGACGGCGTAACGTTACGATTATAACGTAAGACTGTAGAAACAATGACAGACAATAGCCTCAGTAAAGTTAGCTTCATTCATTGAGAGAAAATGTGCGCCTTTGGGGTTTGTAGTCTTTGTAATTACGTATTTTCACAGTCTTATACCTCAACGGTTTTACATCAAACTGCGACTTTCTTTACTTTAAAATGTATCTTTTAAATTGTCAAACATCATATGTGTAATTCAGGGCACAATTCAAACGAGATCAAAATATTTGTTGTCTCTCGCCATTGACTACCATTCATTATTTTTCCGAAATAAGGTCCCATGGTGGTCGACCGGAAGGGGAGGGACTTAGGCTCTCTATTATCAGCAAAAGAACTACTCCTTTAAAATAAAGTGAAACCAGATTTTGCTAGAAATAAAACAGCCTGAAAATGACACTGATAAATACCCATAAATATTGTGTCACGCCTCCAAAAAGTAAAGATCGGGGCTTAAAGAAAATCTAGAGCTTCCCACTGGTATTTACGACTTAGAGGTGGCGTTCACGCGCATTCAAATTGTAACGATGTTATTGACATAAAACATAATTGTTGGTTTAACTTTAAAAATTTAAAAATGCGACCAGGGCCTGGACTGTACCAACATGTCATCATCAGTAAGGCTGGTTTACCTGACTTTCGCTTCCGCTCCACTGAGCGCGATCTGGACCGTGAGCAATGCTTCGAGCTCCTGGATGTTTTGCAGGTTTCCAACCCGAACTCGGCGTCATTTGCCTGATAAATCACAAAACCAATATAAACATCGAGCCTTTATGTTTTGTTTACAATGCAAAGAATACGAAAAGCATTAAAACACTCGATTATGAACAGTCACACTGAGTTTTGTCGACTAACGTTAAGTTACTAAGACCGTAAGTGGAATTAATCAGCTAATCGCCGTATGTTTGTGTGCATTACGTGCTGGATAGCAAATTCAAATTAAACTATATAACTTGTTGTCATCTCGAATACACTAAAATAAAAAAAATACAAAATGGTTTTCGTTTTAGTTCATAACAATGTTTTGAGCCGTGCGATTAATGTTAGCTTAGAATCTGAAATCCGCCATTTTCCGAGTACAGAGTGTAGCCCATCAATCGCTGTTTCATTAATTGTGTGCTTCTGTCCAATACGACCTTGCCCAAACAATAATCAAACAAATGTACTTGCCGCCATGTTAACGAATAAAGAAAGGCTTTAGTTATCGGTAGAATTCGTAAAGATCTATCCGTCTATCATCCGTTCCTTCAGCGGTGGCACAACAATACCCGGATGTTTCTGTCTTCTTCTTCTTCTTCGGATATTCGCAGAAAGCTGCAAAAGCACAGCGCCACTCTTGTGGCTGGAGCCTATAACTACAGGTTATAGATTATGAATATGGATGTGTTTGAGAGAAGAAAAGCAGTTTCAAGTAATGCTTTTCAGCAGCGGTGTTTCAATGTGGTGAGATAAAAAAAAAAACCGTTAAGCAAAATAATGGCAATAAAATACATGTTTCAGTCTGTTCATAGTCAGATTCATTAAAGGGATACTCCACCGCTTTTTCATATTAAACTCTGTTATCCCTTTAACTAAGACGAAATGATACATCCCTCTCTCTCTCGTGCGTGCACTCAATCGCATTGACACTTTAATCGCACTTAAAGGTGCCATCTGTAAAAATTGAGGTTAAAATATCCCAAAAATGAGCAACACGCATCAAAAGATTGAGAAGAAATAAGGTTGATGATGTCATTAAAAAACTGACAAGTTATAGTGCTGCCGAGATATTAACCTGAATTAGCATGCTAAATTACTAGCCCCGGCCCGGCAGGTGTCGTAATACCAGTTTCGACCATGGGAGGCGGTATGCGGGCGGGCAACGTTACCACCAGCCAAACTGCAGTACACGAGTAAGTCGCGCTCGCGCCAGCTTGTGTGTACTTGAACCTGACGTCAGTCGTGTGGAAAATACAGCCCACTACTACATTTCAGTTCAGGGAAGAGTTCAAAAAAATGATTGGTCGATATTATGCATGAGGAATACATTTTGGTAAGTTGTAGCATACTGTATCTTTCAACAGTGTTCGTGTTCTTTTACCATTAGCTAGTAGAGATGAGCGGTTCACGTGCGCTAGGGATCTGTCGTGTAAAGCGCCAATACTGTATTTATTGTTTGAATTGCGTAATAAAATGAACAGAATCTGAGAGCTGACATCGGTCTCCGTGTCCTTTTCTGTGCATGACAAAATTAATGTGTGGCGTGAGAGTGTGTGAAAAGTGTTGTGAGAGTTGGCAGCTCTGCTTGGTCCACATCAGGGAATGCTGTCTGTCAAATTAATTCAAACTAATGATAAAAATGTAATATGAACAAATCGAATATCATAAAACTAGAAATAATAGCCTGGGCTTTAATTTTCCCATATCGTCGAAATGCACCGACTTGTCTATGAGACGGCCCTTATAATTTAGTATTGAGATGTTGTTCATTAAGTCTCTAATCTCTGAAAATCTCCAAATGCTCCACGTGAAACTGCGGTCTTCCAACCTTTTACTATCGCGTCAATTGATTTGATTAATATGCACGAGGGAGACAGAGCAACACAGCACTTGCCCATATTGTTTGAAGACATGAGAGAGCGCGTGGCCGTGGAGGTATTTCTGGAGGTATACTGCCCCCATCTGGTATGGAACATGTTGTATGATTTGATTTTAAATCCCATTTGGCACCATTGGTAGTCTAGGTCAGAATTTTATAAAAACTTTTTACCAAATTTGTTTAAACTTTCTATATATATCAATGCATAAATAAAATCTAAGTACTCTGAAAAAAAGAGTATAAAAATCGAGTGACTCTAGAACGTTTAATCTGCACTAAACACAGCTCATTATTTCGAACCGAGACGAAACAACGGATTGGCTTAGGCGACTGTCACTCTCTCGCAACCATGGCAACTGCCCTTTTGCCACAGGATCTGCCCACTTGCGCGTATCCAGATCGTACCTGTTAGTGATGGGAAGTCCGGTTCTTTTCCGCGAACCGGTTCTTTCGGACAGTTCGTTTTAATGAACCGGTTCAAAAAACCGGTTCACCAGTTCTTTTACGTCATCACGTAATGACGTCAATTCTATCATCCCGGCGGATAAAAATACTTCAAATTAAAGGCATTTGTAATCACAACTTCAGTTAAATAATAGTATGCATTGTCATAATCATCTTGGATAAGTTTCTTACATTTACATTTTGAAAACGAACCCTGCTGCAGCCTAGTCGATGTGCTAACGCGGATGTTTTACATGTTTTAAATATATAAAATGCATAAATGGTCTTCATCATTTTATTTGTTATTAAATAAACTTACATTTCGCCGATTCGCCCTCTCATTTAAGTCCTGGGTTCACCCGTACTACTGCGTGCTCGTATATCAGCACAGGATCAGCCGGCCGAAAGAAAGTTCTGTTCAGAGACGGTGCTATCACGCATGCGCAGTATCTCCAGCTCATCGGTTCTCCGTATCGAACGTGTCCGAAAGAAACAGTTCTCGGTTCTGCACTAGTGATTCAAGAGCTGCAACAACCAGTTCTCGACTCGAGAACCATAGCATAGTCCTGTGCTGAGCTGAAACCTGAATATACAGTCGACAAAACTAAAAAATCGATGCATGTCTGTCTCCAATATAGCCTGTAGCCTATACGTAACAGTATACATCATGTTTATAATGTGTTAACATAACGAATTAAACATATATGTTTAATTCGTTATGTTAACACATAAACATTTACTAAGCAGTGCACCAAACCTTGGCAAGAGTTTACATCAAAGATTTATATTGTTACTTAGAAATTAAATGAGCTGTTCCTGAAAATATTATTTTAGTATAATAATAAATGTTTAGTAGTTTGACAGTTTTAGAATCCAATCATTATTTCCAATCGTTAAAATAATACAGTGATACAGTAATGGGATAAACATGTTTCCAAAATGTTTTATTTTGTTACACTTACTGATGTTCAACCAAAGACGTGGAAACGTACATTTCGTCCCTCAGAAAAAAAATGCACGCATGCTCAGCTCATCAACTCATCAGTTCTCAATATGTCGAACGTGTCCGAAAGAAACAGTTCTTCTCGGTTCTGTACTGGTTATCCGACCGCTGTATCTGTACGTTCGGTAGTACACGCATGCGCAGTATCAGCTGCTCGTGCTCATCACTTCTCTCAGCACCAACATATGTCTCCGTTCAGTGAACTTTTTGAGTTACTGGAATAAAATGTACTTCTGGATATTGGTTTATTTCGATTCGGAGGGACTGTCAGGCATGTCTGAAAGTGAGTAACTTTAGTAACTTGTGGTTTAGCGCTGACGCAAGACGCGAACTGTTTCGAACGATTCAGTCCGATTTAGTGTACTGGTTCGACCGGTTCACTAAAAAGAACCGGTTCAAAAGAACGATTCGTTCACGAACCGGCCATCACTAGTACCTGTTCGCATTCCCTTGTTTGAGCTTGAAGATGCAAAACTCGACGCAGGTCCTCTTGTCTAAAAAGTGCTCCTTGCCCTGCACTTCGACTACCCCGTCCTCGGCCTCTACATAGCACGGCCTCTTGCACGACCTCTGCTTCGCCCTCGACCACGGATCTGTCCTCGAGCTGACGACGATGCGGTACTTGCTTTCTTACTGTCTATGAGTAACTTATTTGTCTCGGGAGTGTAGTCCTCACCAGAATCAACAATGCTTTCATCAAGCAAACTACATGCAGTCAGAACATAGGTGCGTTCCATTCGACAGGGTCCCTACGCAGTGTTCACTGCTCCCTACTCCCTGAACACGGTATATCAGCTGAAGTGATGTTCCCTTATTCCCTATGCCGTTTACAGTGCCCTTCGAACTGAACATGTTCGTTCCCTTCGAATTGGAATCTCACTTAAGATGGCGAAATACCCTGTGAAGTCCACTTCGCAGTCCACTTACGGTCGAATGGAACACACCATATATATTATGAATCTTACACGAAATTCATCTTCATCACAGTGTAAATGATGGCAATGGAAAAACTTAGCGAATCAATAAATATATATTGTAAACTTTACCAATATCAATATGCTAGCTTGATAGTGAGTAATAAAATACAACTTATTTGTTTATCTTCATAATGATAGTTAGATTTTCACTACATGCTCTCCTTCTTCTTCTCTACGCTCGTCTCAGGTAAATAATGCGTCTTCAGCTCAGCTGTCGGAGTCGCGCGTTCATGTGTTTTGGGGGCGTGGCTTTGGAAGGAGCCCAGAAGGGAGGGGGTGAAGTGAATGGAAATAATGAGCTGTCTTTAAAACAGTCGTGAGAGGTCTACAGACACTCGATTTTTATACTTTCTTTTTCAGAGTACTTAGATTTCAATTATGCATTGATATATACAGAAAGTTTAAAGAAATTTGGAGAAAAAAAAAAGTTTTTTTTTAAATTCTGACCTACACTACCTTTAACTAGCCCAATTCATTAAATATGGGCCAAGCAGAGAAGCGACCAAACACCTCCACGTTTTCCCTATTTAAATACAGTTACACGGGTAGTGTAACTGGACCTAGGACGGTGACACAAAATAAAACGTTAGGCTTTTCTAAGCGTGTAAAGTGGATAAGTATATATTGTATGGCGGAATACCACAGCAAGTGCTTGCGAGCACTTCGACTCGGCGTAGTAATATCATAACTTGTGAAAAGTCTTCTCCCCCTCTCACTCTCCGTAGTGATGATATTACTACACTGAGATAAATATGCGCCGAGTCAAAGTGCTCCTAATCACTTGTGGTATTCCACCATTCAATTTATCCACTTTACACGCGCGTTTTATTTCGTGTCACCGTCCTAGGTCGAGTTACACTGCTCGTGTAACTGTATTTAAATAGGGAAAACGTGGAGGTGTTTGGTCGCTTCTCTGCGTGGCCCATATTGAATGAACTGGGCTAGTTTAGTGCTATCAAAGTGTCTCGTGCGCCAGAGACACTACCGCATAGGCTGCCTAAGGGAATGAAACTTGAAGGCCCAGAAAGTCAATGAAGAAAATGTTTAAATATTCCATGTGACAACAGTGGCTCAACTATAAGTTTATCAAGCGATGAAAATACTTTTTGTGCGAAAAACAAACAAACAAAAATAACGACTTTATTTGACTATTTCTTTTCTTCCTTGTAGGCCTGAAACGAGACTTCAAGAGATTTCCAAGACATAGGCCTATGGAATAGTCAAAAGGACATCGGATAGTCGAATAAAGTCGTTATTTTTGTTTGTTTTTCCGCACAAAAAGTGTTCTTGTCGCTTGATAAACTTATATTTGAGCCACTGTTGTCACATGGAATATTTAAACATTTTCTTCATTGACTTTCTGGGCCATCAAGTTTCATTCCCTTAGGGTGTCTATGTGGTAGTTATACAGCTCTCAGATTTAATCAAAAATATCTTCATTTGTGTTCCGAAGACGAACGAAGGTCTTACGGGGTTTGTACAGCATGGGGGTGAGTAATTAATGATTTAATTTTCATTTTTGGGTGAACTAACCCTTTAACTTTAAAATGAAAATTCTGTTATCCTTCACTCACCCACAAGTTGTTTGAAACCTGTATATATTTCTTTCTTCTGCTGAACACAAGGGAAGACGTTTTGAAGAATGTAAGTAACCAAACAGTTAACTAGAACCATTGACTTCCATTAACTTCCGTGTTCAGCAGAAGAAAGAAATTCATACAGGTTTGAAACAACTTGAGGGTGACAGAGGGTGCTTCTCAATATCCCTCCTCGCTCCTCCGTCCTCCCTCCTATGACCTGGAAACCGATCGAGCTCAGCCATCTTGAAGGACATCTCAATTCTCTAATTGCACCGTGAGGAGTCGAGGAGTGAGGAGGCTTCCTGAGGAGTCATAAGCGAGGATACACAGGTGCATCCTACGCGGAACTGTTATATTGTCTAAACGTGACGCATGTGTCAATTCTCCTCCCCCTTCACATCGGTCACAATCATTTTAATTTATACTTTACCTTTGCAGTTTATATAAACCACACATCTCAGATATTTCAACTGTAGCCTATCCTTATTATTATTTATTATGAATTTATTAAATAACCAAACTTCAACAATATAAGGGCAGATCCTTTTAGCTCTGCTGATGACACTGTGGAGTGACACTCGAGTGATCAAGCTTTATTCGATTCCTGTCCTGTCCTCCTTTCCTTTCCTCGCTTCCTTCCCTCACGTCCTACAGGGGGTGGAGCTGAGACGCAAGGAAAGGAAACGAGGATGCACAAATAAGAAATGAGAAGCACCCAGAATTTTCATTTTAAAGTGAACTATCCCTTTAACATGGTGCCTATGGAGATGCTGGGGTCACAGCAGCTGCTGTTTGCTGATTGGTTGGCAATACGAATGTCGGCAGATATTTTTTTTTTTAACGAAAATGATTTAAAATGTAAATTACATTTTACATTTTGAGCGTTATGGCACCATTATTGGATTTTTATTTCTGTGCCACTGAGAGTAAAAGTACACGGGCCGTCACATAACTGCCGGATTCAAACTGCTTTCGCGGTTGGATTTTACTGGCGCTGTGACACAGAGCCAGAGACGGACGCGCTCAGCACGTGTCATATATATCTATATATAACTAATACGCATTGTTTTTAACCACATAATGTTTATTTTAGGTTTCAGACACATGAGCGCTCCACATTATCATGGACATACCCTTCGGTCTCATTGGAAATACGTACCTCTGCACCTTTTGCCGTCAGACGAATGACTCCCAATAGCAGAAACTAGCAGATTTAGGTAAGAATAGAGTTTTTTTTTCTCTCGATTGCATGCCTACTGATTCAGCCAACCATTCATTAGACACATTTCTCAAAACGTTTAATAATGAGTAAACATTAGGTAGCAAAATTGATGATAATCAGAATTTGTGCATCCTGGAGAGAGAGAGAGAGCTCAAAACAATTAACTTAGTACACAGAACCAGTTATTTAAATGAGGGAAATTTCACTATTCTCTCTACAGTAAATATACAGTATGTTGTTGGCTATACTCTCTTAAACTTATAATTGTCTGTTAGCCTAATTTGTTGCAATTTTATATAGCCTACTGCCGAACTGAGCAATGACTGGGGATATAGTCTTGAGTCAGAAGACCATAACTGCTATAGTACTGTAATGATATTTGGCTATTAAATATGCATAGGATGCTGAATATACTTTTTATAATTTGGGGACCACCTGCCCGCCAACAATGGTAGGGGAAACACTCTTAATTTTTGAGTGAACTATACCTTTAAAATTTCTTTCAATTAGTCTATTTTGTTTCTTGTTTATTTTCTATCTGTCACATGTAAATAGTGTCGCGATCTTTTTTTTTTTTTGCGTAATATAAAAAAATATATATTAAAAATATTTTTTTAAATATTTTCAAACAATCAATGTATTTTTTGTCACCAATTCAGAGGGAAATAAATAATTTTGTCTGATCTTATCTTGATATTTCTGTTAACATGATTGAGAAAAGCTGATTGATTTAAAAAAAACATCTCATAAATAAAATGATTTCAATCACAAATGGCAGAGCTGATCAATTAAATACATGTTGCTTGACAAATTCACCAGTCAATATATTTTCCCTTTAATATCAAACTAGTGTGTAATGATTAATCATAGGAAATATAATCTTACAATAATGGTAATTTTATAAAAAATGGAATTTTTTGTAGATGTGATTATAGGATAAGCCCAATACAACTATCAAATGAGCAAGTAGTATCTTGCGGCAAAAGGATTGCAACATTCTCCACGATGAAGGTCTTCCCCGGTTTCACTCAGAGCAAGAATATCCATTCAGAAGGGGAATCACCAATTCTGTCACCATGTGCATGAATGCGCACAGCAATGATGCAAAGATGCAAGGATATCACTGCTATGTTGCAATAAGTGAAAGTAAAAATTCTGTCTGTTAACAGAAAGAAAGTGCATGACAATTCAATTTTAACAGGTCCTTTTATACTTCAATTTTAAGTTAGTTAAGATTATTGAAAAGTATTTTATTTCAGTCATTCTACTTCAACATTTCACGTTTAATTCAATGTGATATTTGCTGTTGAATTTCTAAATGATTTCAAAGTCAGTCTTACACCATTTTTTTTAATTTAATTTTTTATTGCTTAGGAAACTATTCAAAAATGGAACGTTTTTGAAAAAGTGCAATGAAATTAATGCTGGACGTTCTTTAATATTGCAGTTAAGTTCAGTGGTCAAATAATTCTACTGGACTGAGTCATCTTAGGAAAAACCAAAGACATTTGGATGACATTTACATTCAACTATGATCAGTCTCATTACAACATAGCTTCAGGTTTTTCACGTGGGTGCTCTCAAGGAAATTTGTAATGATTAAGCAGTCTAGTCTGTAGATTCACTTAGAAATTTCAGCATGATCTATTGTCATACTGTAGTTCTTGAAAATGGAAGCATTTTTGAAGCTAAGAAAAGTATGGAGTTACCATTTAAACGATCAAAATTATTGATTATTGACAATTCTCAGAATTAATTGCACTTTGATTCATGGACCAAACCAGAAATGTGATCCTTTTTAATAATTATCATCATTTCGCTTTATCCTTAATATTCTTAAAGGGACCATTGTAAAACTACAGTCAAATTCACTAAATGAAACAAGATTGGTTTACTCAAATATTAGGAACTTTTTATTTAGGACTGATATTAAGTAGAACTGAAACAGAATGTGTTAGTTCCCAGCATGCTTTGCTGGTAAAGCAAAAGTGGTAAAGCCTTAGAAATTAAAAGGGTATTTTATTTTATTTTTAATTTTGGGGGGGTTATACATTGTAGTGAAGAGCAGAGCCTGTAATTAGGTTGAGGATTGACCAAAACACATTAAATATAGTCTATATGTTGCTTTATTTAAAAAGTACACAGTTTGAGCTATTGCAATAACATAAGAGAGCAATAAGAGATTTGAGTTCTGATTTGAATGGTTTATGCAATTTACTAAAATTTCAGCTATACAAAGTATTTAAGTAGATTTATAGATTAGTTAAATAATCTCTTTATGTTGACTCAAATGGAAAAATTCAGTTCACAGTACTTGTTTTGTTTGAAAATACTTTAAGTCACGTCACCCAACATCGCTTAGAGCACCTTTAACTCGTTGAGTTTTACAATATTATTCAATAATTTGAGTATTATTATTTCACATAACTTCAAGTAGTTTCTTCCCTCTTTGATGAGACACCTAAGCTTGTGTGTCATAAATTTAGACATTTATGGAGGCAATCACAGAACAGGGATCATAGTTATTATCGTTAACTATAAGAAAAATCACTTGAGTAAATTAACTTAAACTAATTGAACAAAACTATACAGACATATGGTGTGAGTAAGTGGAGGCGGGGCTTGTGTGCATTTTCATGGCAATGAATTTGGTGATCAAAGATGTGTTTTAAGGGATACAATTATTATATGTAATAAATTATTGCTTGAATAGATTCAGCAAGTAGGTGAAGGTGGACTGGACAACCGTCCCAGGTCTCATAAATTTTGATGATTACTTAAACTCCTTAAAGAGATACTCCGCCGTTTAATTCCCTTAACTAAGACGAGTTGATGCACACCTCTCTCGTCTCAGTGAGCGTCGGCCAATAGTGAGTCTGCGCGAGACGTTCAACACAGAAGAGCTGCACTGTTACACTACGTGTACTAACTCGAGGCCCACAGAGAACTTAGGAAATGAAAAGTTGAATAAAGTCGCTATTTTTGTTTGTTTGTTTAAGATTGAGCCACTGGTAGTCACTCAGACTATTTTAACAATGTCTTTAATAACTTTTCTGGGCCGGCAAGTTTCAATAACTTAGAAGCCTATGGAGGAGAGAGGCCGCTCTCAGATTTAATCAATATATATATATATATATCTTAATTTGTGTTCTGAAGATGAACGAAAGTCTTACAGGGTTGGAACAACGAGGGAAAGCAATGTTCATATTGGGGTGAACTATCCCTTTAAGAACTATTATGAGTTTGGGGCAATCAGTTTTTTCGGTATCAAATTATACCAATCTACGTTTTTGTTACTGATTTTAAAAATGATGAACAGTTTTAAAGAAAAAAAAAAAACTGGATAGCCTACTTGTAAGACTAGTTTTAGCGGTTTATGCAAATGGCCTCAGAGGTAAGCCACATGATCCATGTCTAGAATATTTCAAGCTGGAACAGGCAAGCCGTTCAAATCCGGAAAGTTAGCAAGATGCAGCATGAGTTTTCAGCTGTTTTTATTATTTTCAGAAATATGAAGTCCAGTTAGGTTTGGGAAGATAATTCCACCAGCGAACTAAAGTGTTCTGGAAAGTGATTTTTTGCCTCTATGTGGTGGAATGATGGCACTGCAAGGGGCGCTCACACACCGCCCGCGGGCTTCTGGAGAGTGAAGAGCACATGGCTGTTCTTTTCTCAGGTAAACATTTAAAATTGGTCTTTGTGATCAATGCACAATAGTGGATGTTGTAACAAGTAATAAGGCAAGTCTAGTGACCTCTGACCCGTCGCATGACGTATTGATGAACTTGCTGGTTACGAATTAGTCTAAAACGAGAATTTTTATAAGAGAAATGTTGAGTTTGTTGCTCAGCCTTATTTGTTTGAACCACAAGAGGTGTTTACTGTCATCTAAGCTTTACTTCTGCATCCTAGATCATGCGTCGGGTCAGAGGTCACTCTTCCGCCGGCATGGTCGTTACTGGAAGCCGGTAGTTTTATTTTTTTCCTAAGAAAAATGCATCGTTTCGCTTCAGAAAGCCCATAAGCCGTATGTTTATGAGGGATGGATGCGCTTTTTTGAATTGAAAAAAAATCTCATGTACGCATTCACTCCCATTATAAAGCTTGAAAGAGCCAGGATAGTTTTTAATATAACTCTGATTGTATTTGACTGAAAAAATGCACCTAGGATGTCTTGAGGGCGAATAAATGAAGGGATATAAGCGCAAACTAATTTTTTAAGTCAGTTAATGTAATTTAAATTGAAATTTAAATATTCAAGTTGATTGTACTTAACCCTCCTATTATCCTTGGGGTCAATTTGACCCCATTCAATGTTTAACGTCTGTAAAAACATAATTTTATTTATTTTTATATTTTTTTGCTTCAAATTTAACGACTTTTCCTAATTTAATGGGGACAACTCTGTAAACATAAAATTAACCTGCTAATATTTTTTCAAAGTCCTGTACAAATTTTGTAACATCGGTGTTCCTTGGGGTCAATGGTGGATGTCAACTTAAAACGTTACTTAAGTAGTCAACAAAGACATAAATTAACTGAGACAAACCTTTGTAAAAAAAAAATAAACATATTGTGGAGGTTTAAATTACTGGGGTCAAATTGACCCCAGACTGGGTAAAAAGGGTTATCAGATTTGAGGGTAACAGGAGCAGCAATTTTTTTTTGGTTCGGGGGAAAAGTGAATCAACACTGCATCAGACCTGTAAAAACCCTGATTAGTAAATTGATGAACTGATAAGTGATCAGCATAAATATGGCTAAACACATCTACACACATATCAACAAAGAGTCTCAACATGGCTTACACAAAAGAGCTTGGCACTGGTAAGTCAAATTTCTTTCAAGTTTAGTAGAAAGAGTTTTTTTTACAAGCGTTCATGTAGCACATCCTAACTCTCTCTATCATTTGTAACTTAAACAGAATAAGACAGCATATTATCAATATTCCAGATCAAATCCCTCACCAATGTCTAAATTTTCAGCTGTTTTGTGGTTACACTTTATTTTAATTATAATTATATATTTAAGTACTGAGTAATATTAATTAACAACATACTTACTATAAGGTTAGGGTAGGATTAGGGTTAGTTGCATGTAATTTTGCATAATACACTGTTATTACTATGGTAAATACATGTAACTTGTAGTGATACCCTGTTTTTTTAATTGTTTTATTTGAATGTTATTTGTAGGTGTACTCCTGCTACTGTCTTTACTACAATTCACTCAATCTGCATCGATTGTCGTTGGTAAAGTGGCCGAGTCTATTGCCGTCACAAATATGGTGGAGTTGGGTGAAAATGCGCTGAAAATTCTGGTGGGTTTTTAAAAAAAAACTATTTTTTTTTTACTGGTTGAGCAATCATCTTTTGGGTTGATAAGGAAATGTTCTAGGGCAAAGATAAGAAACATTGCTAGCCATAAACCAGGAAATGAAATTGGCTTCTGACAGTTAAAGTCATTTGACGTCGTTGGACAGATTTAAGAGAAAATCTAAAAAGTGACTGCTTTTCCCCCCCCCCCTCAAGATGAATTCAGCTTCATTGGTCCTGAGGAATCACACAGGGTCCCACTCGGTTGGATGCATTCGGGAGCCGAAGGAGCATGAACGCCTCAACTGCACTATCCTCTCTGCATTCAGCTCTTACTTGAAGAACGCATCTAGTCTCAAAATAGAAAAGAAGCTGAGCAACCAGCTGCGAAATATAGGAATACGTGTTGAGGACCAAAAAAATGCAAGTTGTAGCGGACCATCATTCGAAAATACCTTTGAGGAAATCTTTCAAAAACATAAAAATCCTTACAGGAATTTAGAAAAGGTGAGAAGCATACTTGTGCTTTACCTACAATGGATCGTCAAACCTATGGAGTAGCGGTCTTTGCTAGTTGTTTGTAGAAGTTATTTATTTTTGTTTTATTTATTGTGTTTTATTTATTCACACATGAGTGCTTTGTAGCGTTTTTGCATCTGAACATTTCTGAATGGTGAGGAAAAAGGCATGTCATGTTTTAGATCTGTTATGCTTGTTTTCAAGCAATCCCATTTTTGTATAGCCTACTCTCTCAGGCAATGTTCTGTGCTAAAGCACAACAAAATAAAAAAATCTTAAAACTTCATGTAACCTACTCGAAACATTTTTGCATTTGAAAATATTGCTTAATCTTTAATGTTGTGAAATCAATGAACTATATCTTATGAATTAAGTAAACGTAAGTCAAATTTCATTTAAAAAACAATAGCCTAATGTGAGCTTATTTTATTTGAAGCCACTAAATTTAGCTAGCAATATATGTGCGTACATTACTTATGGCAGTGGTGTGTGCAAACACACATCATCCCCCTAAATATACCCATCACAGAAAACTTTCTGCATTTTTTGAATTGAGAAAAACAAAACACTGTTTAGTATGTTTTTAAGCCATTTGGTTCACGAGGTCACTTGTCATATACACATTTAGGTCCTCATTAAGCATACACACACACATTGGGTTTTCATGTTTAATGGGGACTTTCCATAGGCATAATGTCCCCTACACCCCTCAACCCATGACAGAACATTTTACATGTTCAGCATAATAATAATAATTTCATATGATTTAGACAAGATTTAGACGTTTCATATGACAAGCCTTTTAGATATCTCGTCCTTATTTTTATAATGCAACATGCTGGCCTTATAATCTCTTGGCCCATCACTCTTCTCCACAAGGGTAAAACCCTATCACAAAATAACATCACATATGATCTGTCAAAGCATGATGGAAATAATAATAATCAGATTTTCCACTCTTTGGGTGATTGCTAAGTGTGTCCAACTTCACCTGTTTCTTCAAATTTGTTTTCAAAGATGAAGAATATTGGGGTGGAATGAGAAATATTTATTGTACTAATGGTAGTTCTCCAAAAAATGATCAGTATGATTTCTCCATTTTTAAATATTTTGACTGAAATGTAACAGCAACAAAAAAGAGGCTATTAATTGCACAACTTAAAATATATAATTTGTTTGTCAAATACACATTTTTCATTAAAAAATATGGAACAGACTTTACTCTCTTTCAGTCTTTATTCAAAACACATTTTCCCTGAAAGTTTGAGTTAGTTTGCAAAAGCGTGACACAACGAGGCTGTG
The DNA here is from genome assembly GCF_016745375.1 of Pimephales promelas. The sequence goes on from NW_024121987.1 coordinate 18,357,734, forward strand.
AAAGCGATGTTTAAAGTCCCGACAACCTCTGGGGTGAGGATAACCCATAGACAGTCAAAGGATAAACCCATTTTAGATCGACACTTGTTAGCAGTAACCGCCTTTTTCAACACAAATAAGCTTGTTAAAAAGAAATAACGGATAGGGGTAGGCTCCTGGTCTGTTTTATGTCATAAAATATAAAAATATATTGAGCTTATGTTTACCACTGACCTCATTTCAGGCTTTCAAACTAAATCACATTAACTTCAATCAACACCATGGAACGGGAAGTGCTAAAATGCTAACTCAGCAAAAATGCGCGACCCATAGAGAACTCTAAACATTGGATACAATGACAAATTTTGTTTGTTTTTTCTATGAAAATAAAAATGGTTATATTGGCGTGTTTTCTGTTCCTCTTTATTAAAAAAGAAAAAAGGAAACGTACGTAATTTATATATATTTTAACACGTAACGTTATGTAAACGTATAATATAATCAAAGTTAAAAATCAAACACTTTAAAACAGAACAACACATCACGGTTGTTTAAACCAATAATTAAGTTGTGTCTTCAGCAAGTTACAATCAAAGTCAGCAACAAACGAACTGCACGCCTGGCATGGCCTTGAGTTCTCTTTCATAGGTTCACTAAACGCTGCATAGCTTATGACGCATTGGGAACGCCATCTGGGTGTGCCGATTGTCTGAAGCCCTTATAGAATCACGCTAATTCCATTGGCTGATGGTGCAGGCGCGCCCTTTGACGCATTATAGTAGTGCGCGTGCCATCTGCTCCTCAGATTTTTCTGCCTTCATGAAGCGGCCATCTTAGCCCTTCGATTTCGGTTTCTCTGAGCCCGTATATTGGATTATTACAGCGAGTTTCTTCTTTTGAACTTCAGCGACTGCTATTAGTGAAACCCTGTTCTCCTTGCGGTGAAGTGCCATGGAGTATCGTCGTTGCCCACCGCCATGCGTTCGCTTTATCGCGAACGACGACCCGCACAGTAAGTGTATTAATTGTTTGGGGGTTTTTTTTGCATGCGCGCGAGGCTGTTTTAGGCTCTTCTAAATGTAAACAACCTCCTTTTCAAAACCCTCCACTCGCAGGGTTTGAGGAAGAGTCATTCGTTCCCCCACCGTCACGCTCCCGAGGCCTCGTTGGAATCCGCGTCCTGGGGCTCGGATGTAAAGCTCGAGGATATTGAGTACGAGCAGACGGGCCAGACCCTTTCTCTCCCTCCATCCCCTGAGCACGCACGCAGTGTTGGGCCGGTCGAGCTCTCTCATGATTATTTGTGCCCCAGCCCTAGAGCACGCGAGTCGGTTTCTTTTGGGCTGGAAGATATTATTTACACCACGGTGTCCGACTCCGAGGATTTCGGGCCTGTGTTAGCTTCAGACGCTCTCCCGCCTACTGCGCCCTACACGGAACTTGTCAACGTGCTTTCGCACGCCACTGAGAAGCTTTCCATCGACTAGCCCGATGAACCCCGCGAGGCGCGAGTCACAGTCCTCTAAGCTCGACGAAAGTGGCCCTAATTCCAGGCCTGAGCGGAGAAAGCTGCCCTTTTTCCCCGATCTGCATCACAAGATCTCCAGATCCTGGAGGCAGCCTTTCTCCGCGCGTCTCACGAACGCGGCAGCCGCTGACTTCACCAACCTCGTTGGTTCTGTGGAGCAGGGTTATTCCACTATTCCAGCGGTCGAGGGCACGCTGGCTACACACCTTTCTCCGTCGTCGGCGCCTTCATGGAAATCTTGCCCTCTAAACCGTGCAGGACTACTTCCGCCCTTATCGGGAAGTCCTACATGGCAGCTGGTCAGGCTGGCATGGCCCTACACACTATGGCCATCCTCCAAGCCTATCAGGCAGATGTCTTAAAGGAAATGGATGAGGGGACGGGTATCACACCGGAAGCTGTCAAGGAGCTCCGCAAGGCCACAGATCTGGCCTTAAGGGCCACCAAGCATACAGCACGCGCTATAGGGCGTTCGATGGCGGGGGCTATTGCTGCAGAACGCCACCTATGGCTTAATCTCACAGAGATCCGGGATAAAGAGAAGGTTTTCCTCTTGGATTCTCCAGTATCTCAGTCTGGTCTGTTCGGGGAGGCGGTCAACACTGTGGTTGAAAAATTTCAGGCCGCCAAGTCCCAGTCAGCTGCCCTCAGGCAGTCCATGCCCAGGAAGGCTAGGGAATCCTCCAACCCCTCCCCGTCTCAACCCAGAGATCGCTCTTCTCATAGACTGGATTTTGCCACTAGGAGAAGTGACTCGGCTCATCCTCCACCTGCTACGGTCTGGGGAGTCCGTGGTCGCCCGTTCCCTCGCCAGCGAGACCAAAGCCAGGTTATGTGCCTCTCAGGTTGTTAACCTTTGCTCTTTCCACCCTCCTCCGTTTGGGTCTGAGCAAGGGGGTAATCCATCGACCGGAAGTTGAAGCCTCGCGGGAGCTGCCATCTTTTAGCAGAACTTCACTTGCGTTAGCATTCCCATTGACTCCCATTCATTTTGGCGTCACTTTGACAGCGAATAACTTTACATCTGAGGCGTTTGAAGACCCCATTTGTCCTTTATTTATTTCTAAAGAAACACGACAATGTATAAAATGCTCCATTACATTGTAGCTTATGTTATGGCCCCAGTAGAAGCAGTTTTAGTGAAAGTAGGCTAACAATTGTGTCATACCCATGCGACTCTCTGTCGCACAGTAGAGAGATTACTGTATGGACAGGAGAAGAAGCTCGCGCACAATCAGGGAAACGTGGAGGCAAAATGACAAAATAATTAATCAGAATACCTAGCAAAATTGTCTCCTCCTAGCTCATGGACAGCTCTTATTCACACTCTTCGCCTCTGCATGTTTCGGAAGAGAATGATTCAGATTTGTCATGCCACAGCACTAGAAGACAGACGGGTTGCTCTCGTCACAACTACGTCAAGCTCTGTTTGAGGCTGCGCGTCAGGGACGGAAGTGCTAAAAAAAAAAAATCGCCAAAAATGGGCTTCAATCGTCTCAATGGGGTTCCAATGAGATCGCTCTGTCCATTTATTTTACTGTCTATGGGTCTGAGGAGGAAAAAAAGCTTAACTTGCTCTGCCCGGTCCGGGCATTGAAGGTGTATGTGGATCGTTCTAGTGGTTGGAGAAAATCCAACCAGCTCTTGGTATGTTTTGGTGCTGGCCGCCCGCAGGCTTGCCACATTAAAGCAGAGAATTTCCCACTGGGTCACATACGCTGTTTCATTGGCTTATGAGGTGCGTGGTCTACCTTTACCTCTTAGCATCAAGGCACATTCCACCAGGGGCGTGGCTTCCTCTCAAGCCCCTTTTAGAGGTGCTCTCCTGGAGGACATTTGTGTGGCGGCAGGGTGGTCCTCTCCACATATTTTTGTCAAATTCTACAATTTGGATTTTGATACGACACCAGGTTCCCAAGTTTTGTCTGCACACATTTTTAACTGGTGTTTAGGGGAAAAAAGCTACATATTGTACCCTTTTAGGTGCGAGCGATGACCTTTTCAACCACCATCAAATCCAACCTGACGTACTAATTCAAAAACAAAAAGGGAGAAATCCTCCATAGCGTGTGTGTCAAACATTTTAAAACATAAAGTTCGGATTGAAAAATAAATGTGAATTTAAATGACTGAAAATGAAGCCTGAACTAAAAGGAGACAGCACAACTGTTTGTATGACTAAGTTACTTATAGCCTGACCTGTTTTGCTCAGATTAGTGAAAATACCCTCCAACTTCCCATACAAATGACATTTATATCAATTGCCTTGCATATAAATGAATGCAAAATTCATATATTTTTATTGGGAACATTCCACAGTTACTTCATTTTTTTTCACCAAGTAAATGCAGAAACGTGTTGAGCAAATCAGCATTCAGAACATATAGTGAAAAAAAAAGTTCATTCTTTAATAATAGATGGTACACCTTGCATTTTAGATCTGTGGGCCGTTTAATATGAACTGCTGAAATCAGGTGTCTGACATTAAGACGTCCTCCCCAAAAGAAAAAAACAAACACTAATCAGCCTATCGAAAGTCCTTTAAATGTTCATCTTAAGAAACAACAAACGCACTTCACACTTACATGAATATAAATATTTGTTATTTTCGGCATATAGTTTTGCAGGCCCATGCATCTGTCCATGCTCTTAAAAAGTCTCATTCCTGGTATTTGTTCAATGGTGTAGCGGTTTTTGGGGTGAACAGAGGTTAAATTTATAAAAGGACACTAAATAATCAGAATAACAGCATCAAATACAGAAAACACCCAAACATATGAAAAAACAAACACACACCCTGAGTCTCAAGGCAACAGGTCTAGTAAAACTATGCAGTCGGAGACATGCCAGCTGTATGGCTATCAAGATGATGAACGTAAACAAGAGAGACTGACTTTGGTTTGTCATTTTAAAATAAATCGCTTATGCTAAAAAAGAAAAGAATTCAGTGGACTGAGTGGCCATTTGCATATTCCTGAACATAAGAGAAGCAAAAAATCTGACCATGTACGTAGAGTTTTTAGTAACAACAAAGCAAAGATCTCACCACAGGCACAAGGCTCCTGAAGACTGACATGCCTGGATAAAAAATCTTAAAAATCACATTTTCAATGTCAGAGGGTTAAAACTGAGGATCACGAGGAATGTTTTTTTGGGTTGAGAACAGCTTTTTTGGCTTCCTCGGATAACAGTGCGGGATCGGTCAAGATGGAGGTGGTGGTACAGAGCTGTCGTAATGTCTTGAGCACCACTGTACGATACAGAAAAACACACACAAAGGAAGAAAATGGTGAACATAATACACAGATATCAAAATGTAGAAACTGTAACAGAATAGAAAGCGTGAGGTTAATAGGACAAAAGAAGTTTGTGCATTCGAGACCACCAAAACACTAGTACTAACATTAGATATTTCTATCATCATTTCACAACCAATAGGCAGTTCAAAGCTTGGTTTTGTTTTTGGGCTCTACGAGAATAGGTTTTCAAGCTTGAATGTTAAAAAAATTATTATTTTCCCCTTATTCGACATTGTTGCAGCTCCTCTCTTCTCAGTCTGTCAGTCTGTCTCTATGAAGTTACTGAGTCGTGTCATTTACAGGACATTCGCTCGGAAGGAAGTTTAGTACAAGAACCAAAACAAAAACGACGGAGAAGGATATGCTGCTTTGTATCGCTCTTTACTTGGGCTGCACAATTTAGGGAAGAAAAAATAAAATTAAACTGCAAATGTATGGATAAAATTGCGATTTAAAATGCCAAAAGTTAAAACGCCTAACCCCAGCTGCTCCCGACGAGCTGGATGGCGCCTAGCATGGCCGACACCGCCGTCGGTGTATGAATGGGTGAATGTAAGGCAAATGTAAAGAGCTTTGGTGGCCATTGGGTCTGTGAAAGCGCTCTATAAATGCAGTCCATTTACCAAACAAATATTCAAGTCTAATGCACATGACACACAAAATGGAAAACACGATTGGTTGAATCCGGATTTCCCGGAGACGCGTGTCACGTTCTTTAACGGTCCACCTAGAAACAAAGCCATCATGAAGCCAAACCCCCTCATAGAAGGAGAATGCCGTCGTGTTTACAGCTGTGACAATGAGTCTTATCAGAAACAACTAAACGCTGGACAGTACTATTATGTTTTTGAATGAATGGGCTCTATGCACGGCGGTATTTCCGGTGAAGGATTAGGGATGCTCGATAACTTCCGCCGATCGTAGAGTCCAATGCAATACCGAGAATTTATATTGAATTTTATACTCCATGGTTATAATAAAGAAACGTTAGTCACAAAAACAGATAAAACAGACGCCCCTCGTTGTGTTTATGCTTCTTTTAAAAATTATATTAAATAAACATAACTATATATAAAATTACATCTAAACGTATGTACGTTTCGTTTCAAAGTCGGGAGGACAGTAAATTTGGAAGACTCAGCCATAATCCCGTTTTCCTCGGTTCTCGTCCGCTTTAATCTCCCCAACCGGAAATGGACGAGCATCCTTGCGTCAAATGCGGAACTTATGCGTGCATATAGCCCATTGCATACAAGTCTGTTATTGTGAGAACAGTGACTTTTTACACTCCTAAACATGACACTGAACAAAACAAACTATGATTGGTTGATGTCGGTCAGATGTCCCCTTGGCTAATTAAAGCTGCTATGGAGTCCAGACCTTCTGCCGTCAGTCTAAGCCAGACTACAACTGTCCAGTCGAAGAAAAAGTTGCTGACATTTCAATAAAGTGGAACGGTGATCTTACTAGGTCGGAGGACAGGGAGGGCACAGTAACGATCCAGCCACTGCATGGTGGATTCACAAAGCTCTGTGTTGTTGGTGGTAGACACCATCCCATTGAAGGACTCAAACAGAGGTTGAATAATGACGCTAAACTGAGAGAGGAGTATTAAAGAAAATACGAGTCCAATCCAGTACAAACATTTTTGCCGCTTTTTCATTACCAGTACCAGCTCGACTCGACTTTTCGCTCCGTTTTCCATTGCAGACAGTACCCGGTCGTCATAGCCACTGTCTATGCCATGACCAAAGAGTCTATGGCCATAGCGACGCCGCAGGAAACTGCCGTGACGTAATCTTATATGCGACTATACTAGCTCTGGGTATTGAGACAAATTTCACAATTCGATTCGATTTCGATTCGATTCAATATCGATTATTTTGGATATCAGTTACAATAAATGGCCATTTTTCTCAAGGGAATCAAATCTCTTAACTAAAGCTGTAAACTTTGGGAGACTAGTTGTAGCCAATAGGCTTCATTAGCCTAATATGAAGGTAATAATGAACTGTTTTGTAGCTATACAAACACTTAAATTACACTTTTGTTTATTTTTATAATAAGAAGATTATATGAAATATAAACATTTAAATGGTGGCTGTCATAAAACTTGCCAGATTTATTCAAAAATGCATTAAATATTGAAGAATATTAAGATTATAATGCATATGTAATATGGTGTGTATATTTAGCAAAATGCTCCTCTCTAGAGTTATTTTTTCTACCTGACTAACGAGTTTATGTGGGTTTTCTGAGGTAAATATGACGATACATGACATTGATTACAAGCTGTTTAACTGACGTCTTTCCACGGATGAAACGCAGTTTGAGCGAATCAATGTGACATGATACAGATTTCGATAAGTTGTACTCTATCACACTTTTAACACACTTTCAGATGCTCATTCATGTTTATTTCGTGCTGTGACTGGTATTATTAAGCCGGAAGAGAGATCAGCGCTGCTGCTTCTCTTGAGCTGTGCCAGAGCGATCTCACGCCACAGCGCCAAAACGTTATTTATGTTTTTGAATTTCTAAAGAAAATGGACGTAATTTGAAAATTGAGACTTTGTTTCATATCAATAGTAACAAAGGACAAAGATTATTGCGATTTTTTGGATGCGCGCAGCCGCGAGACAATGTCCCATTTATTCAAATGAAACAGGATGACTAATCGATTCTTGAGATTTAAAAATCGATGTCGGTTCATAAAAATAAGAATCGATTAATATCGAGAAATCAATATTTATTACTCAGCCCTAGACTATACGAATCATACAAAGGAAAGTCTGCACCTCCTCGTTTGGCCATGACGTATTCTTCCGAGTTGCCATAATAATAGTAGTAAGTTTAGTAACTATCTCTGGCCAAACTATTTAAAAATGGCGGGGTTATTCTTGGATACTCCATCTGGCGCATGCAATGATGACACGGTGAATAGTGACGATTTTCTCTGACCAATCAGCAGCCGGCATTGTTTTCACGTCACATTTTAGTATCGCCTCAGCTCGCTCAGAACCTCGCCGTAGGTCATTCAAAAAAAAGTACCCGAAAGCAGGTACAGGTACAACTTTTACACAGTGGAGAACCAAACAAAGACGAGACGAGTCGAGTCGAGTCGAGATGGTACTGTGTAGTGGAAAAGCGCCATTTGTCTATTCAGTTCAATCTTTTCAGGCTTAAGGATACTATCCAGAATTTCCAGTTCTGAAGAGTTCTGTTCTTCACATAGTCCTCAAACTTCTCCCTCATGTGGTCAAAGCGATGTCGTGTAACGGGAACCCCTGTATCGGGGAGCTGTTCCTGGCACAAGCTGCAATAAATAATGGGCATCTTTTACAGAGAATAAGCAGGTCTACATATCGTTACATTGAAATATCCTGGCAGTTTTTCCAAATGTAATGCTTCCAATTAGTTCCCAATTTTTATTTTGAATGAACACTTACCTTATAGATGTATTAAGCTCCTCAATCTCCTCTCGTAGTCTCTTGGTCTCTTCCTGCATCTGTTGTCTCTCTAGTTGTAGTTTGCCAATGTAATCAACTGTTTTCTGAAGTGTTGCAGCATTACTGATCTGAAAACCCAGATATGGGTGACAAAAAAGTTGCATCACAAGCATGTTATGCTGTTTAAGGGCCAAAATTAAACAGTAATTATTTTGGGGCAATATGATGCTTTTTAAGGTTTTCTTTTTCCTTTAGTGTGCAATGTGCCTGTATAAGATCTGCAAAGTTAGCAGGCTCATGGTGTTTCACATATTTTATAAAACGCCTTGATGGAAGTTCAGATTACCACCGCACTTGTCTACGTCACAATGACCATGTGCAAACTGTAAAGTTTCATTGTGTTCAGCAATTTTAACTAAAGCACAGTCTGCAGAGGCGTCGTGTATTATAAGCGTTTTTGGGGTTGTTGTTTAAGCCTGGCTCGTATTTTAAAGGAGTAGTTCACTTTTAAAGGGTTTACTTAACCCCTTGTCATCCAAGATGTCCCTGTCTTTCTTTCTTCAGTCGAATAGAAATTAAGGTTTTTGATGAAAACATTCCAGGATTTTTCTCCATATAATGGACTTCATTGGGAACCAAACAGTTTTGTGCAGAACTGTTTGGTTCAGTTTCAGTGCAAGACAGTTTCAGTGCAAATTGTTCAAAGGGCTTTAAACGATTTCAGGCGATGAATAAGGGTCTTATCAAGCAAAACGATCACTCATTTAAAAAATAAATAACAAAGTTTAAGTTTTCTTAGCTCAAATGCTCGTCTTGCTCTGTTCTGTCACTCTCCTGTCAAAATGAACGAATCTTGTTTCGAGTCATTTGGTAATTCAATGAAAAGATTTGTTCATTTTGATGAATTATATGGAGAAAAATCCTGGAATGTTTTCATCAAAAACCTTAATTGAATTTCGACTGAAGAAAGAAAGACGTGGACATCTTGGATGACATGGGGGTGAGTAAATTATCAGCAAAAGTTTTTTTTTTAAAGTGAACTACTCCTTTAATGTACGTATCTCTCGTCTTATATCTCTCATCATACTTCATTAACACTTGTCTGGTTCTGTACACACTGCGTAGAAATTTTGTAAATGCGGTTGTCACTACCTGCATTTTTTGTTAATTCGGTTGTAGAATGACTAAGCACTAATTAAGCACTAAAAGGCGAATTGCAATAATGTACAATATGTGAAATATAAATGTGTTTTTTCCTATTCTAGCACATCCAAAAAAAAAAAAACTAAATAACGACCTTTGAAGAGAACATCATACTTCTTTAAAACACTTTCGACCATTACAGTTAGGCCGTGTGTCCACCGAAGCATTTTTAGCCAGCAGAAGACGCCAGAATATGATGAAGACGCCTAGCTGTGGGCGCTTGAGAGCGTTTTGTCAGCGCAGCGTTTTTTCCGTTAAGACGTTTTGTTGCTATGATACAGAATATCCGGCAGCACAGTTTACTTGAAACTGATTTCGCAGATAATTTGTTTCATACTAAAAAAATATTTTTCATCCATTTTGTTCGGTTAGCTCTGCTGCTTGATGTCGTTGTACAGTAAGAATGTTGTGACAGTTGGTCAGTGTGGTTTAGTCCCGCCCCTCCTTCTCTGTGATTGGACGGCTGGGTAAAAAGTGACAGTGATGAGCGCTGCGTTTTATCCAAACATTTTTAAACTCTCGGCGACCAGTAAAAAAAATGTCGGGAGCTCAGGCTCATGGCGTTTAAAAAACGCGGCACTCCCATTTGAAAAAAATTGATACATACGCCATCATACAAAAATTGATACATACGTGGAAAAAACACTTTGGTGGACACATGGCCTTATGCAGAGACAAATTCAAGCAAATTATATGCTCCACAAAAAAAAAAAAAAAAAAATGAAGTGAATCTTGATTTTGAGAATTAAGTAAGATGAATGCAGATTTACATTTGATTGAGACTTGAGGGTCGGCACAAGATTACACAATGTCTTGAAGCAGACATTTATGGTGAATCGCCTCTTCTGCTCTGCAGATATGTGAGTCACTCTGCGACTCTGTCAAAGCAAAAATTACAAAACAAGACAGACTGAGAAATTGCCAGATATTTGGATATTTCAACATAAAAATTAGTGACAATTATGCTCAATTGGCCAATTAAGAAAGTTGTTAGCCCCCCCCCCCCCCAACACACATGAAAAAAGTAAATAATCTTTCAAATTTGCCATTCATTTATTCAATATCAGCAACTTTTCTACTATCATCTATTGTGAAAATGTTTTCTATTGTGAAAATTGAAACCTTTTGAATACATCGCATCAATGTACAGTTAGACAACATGAGTAGAGTGCGATCTCATGAACCGTACCTTACAGGTTCCATTTTTGCCCATGCCTGCGCTGGTGTTAAGAGGTGACTGGGGGCTTGGTACCTGTTCTGCTCCCAATGGAGACCCTTGACCCGAAACACGTCCGTCGTGTGCTAAAGATAAAGGAATAAACAATAAAAATTGCTCAGAACCCTAAATTCAGTGAATTCAGCGTAAATTGACTGGGCTGAATCGAACCTGTACTTGAAGACTGTACAGATGTCCTGCTGCTGGACACATTTGTGGCAGTTTCCTCTTTGGGTATGATCAGTTGGGGAGACTTCTGTGTCTGAGGGAGAATATGAAACCCAGCAGAACCCTGCAAAGTAGTGTGTACATTTTTATTGTAATTTTGGATTGATTGGGGCCCAAATTAATTATTATTTACTAGGGTTGGGTAGAATTCAAAATTAAGACTAGAGCCCGACCGATAAAGGATTTTGAAGGCCGATACCGATACTAATATTTTTGGGTTTTAAAATCCGATATTCCGATATATCGGCCGATATTTTATTCATTTATTTGAAACTGGACATGATAGTCACAAATTTTGTCATGATTATTTGAGTTAAGAGAACTGATGGAGATTTTCTTTTAATTGTTATCCAAGCAATGTACGTCTCATGACCAACTCAACGAGTGTTGCCAACAGGGACGGTGTAGAGTGCTCTCTGGTGAACAAACTATACAACTCCAACACTCGTGACATGGTTCAAGCGTGTTTCGTCCATTTTTATTTTATTTTTGAAATATTAATTTATCGGCCATTATAACTGCCGATACCGATAGATTGGAAAATGCCTAATATCGGCCTGCCGATATATATTGGTCTGGCTCTAATTAAGACCTGGCTGCCTTTTTAATTTATGAATCAGAAATGGAACGAATCACAACTCACAGGATGCTGAATTGGAAAAGTAGGAAATTAATTTAGTGAATTTGAAATTCAAGTCACACTATAGAAAAATTCCCAAGAAACTGTTTAAGCACAATATTCTCTCTTCCGTGTACCCATTTTTTATTGAATTAGAAAGTATGTTGAAAGTATGTACATTGACACCCATTGCTACTTATCATTGCTAGTCAGAGACAAGTGTTATAAGGGTGAGAGAGTTGTACCATTTCTTTGAACACGTCCATGAGTGCAAGATGAGTCAATAATGTTTGGTGTGATTTCACGGAAGAGAAATACTATATTTGTGCATGAGCTGATGTTAACTTGTATAGCAGACATGGCCTCAGACCAAAACACAAACTAACCTTCAAAAGTTTGGGGTCAGTAAGTTTTATTTAAAAGAAATTAGTACTTTTATAAAGCAAGGACGCATAAAATTGATCAAAAATTATAAGTCAAGACATTTATAGTGTTACAAAAGGTTTCTATTCCAAATACATGTTGCTATTTTGAACTTTATATTCATCAAGGAATTTGTTTTATCATCATTATTGTTTAGATTAAAAAAATAAAAAAATATCTTACCAACTTCAAACTTTTGAACTGTAGTGTAGATGTTGTATGAAATTGTTCGGGTTTTTTTTAGACTGAAAAATGTATAAAAATTACTATTAGCCATTACACAATAGCATTTTCAATTCTTACTTTCATTCAAATTTGAATTATAATTCTGCATCCTGCTTGTGAACTGAATTAAAATTTTGAAATTTAAAAGATTCTTTAAATCAATCCTGAATGATACACAACCCGTTTAGATAGACTATTGTAAAACATGATAGGACATGAAGGGTGGAAATCTTACACAAGGAATACTGGAGGAGGCAATGAAACCAGTGGTGGGGACAACATCAGAGTTGAGAGGGGACGAGGTAACAATGACAGCACGGGCGGGACCTGGGAATGGTTATGATGGGATATGTACATGATGAGAACAATTTCAGCTTGGCAATGCTGTTGATTTTTATCCTACTATCAGTTTTCTGGATGATTTTTGGGGGATCCATTGTATTTGTTGAAGATCCACTAATAGATGAACATTTTAATTAGAACTGCTAAACAGGCTAAAATATTTATCAAAATTCATCTTAATTACCAACATGGAGAGGCTTTCTCCATCAATTACTGATAAATGAAAACAGCATAACCATCACTGTCCATCACTGTATGGCATAAAAAGAAATTAACAGTACAACATCGTAAAATTCTACGGTTAAAAACCTGTTAATTGGTTAACGGTGTCATTTCACAATGAAATGTGTCTAAATGTACAATTCTCAGAAATGAAAATTAACAAGGCATCTTATAATTTACAGTGAAAAAAGTAAACTGACATTGATTCCCAGAATTCTCTGTGTGGTGGCTCACATTTGATCACTGTAATCCTTGTTTCTTCTTAGTTTTGTTCTCAGTTACGTATGTTAGGTTTTTGTTAATCTTATGTTGCAGTATGGTGTTCCTAACAATCCTTTAGGTGAGTGTATTGCATGTTCAGATATTCTGGGTGCCATGAATCCTTGATCAAAAATGCTTATTTTTTGCTAATTTATTCCTGTAAATTTAAGTTACTACTACTTACTGTACTTTCTACTGTCATGATCTTACAACCACAGCTGCCGTTTTCTAAAGTTTATGCAAGATGTTATAAAAATATCAACCTGAAAATGTGTTGCTTATTATTAAATGGTTTATAGAAATACAGGGGTGGGACAATGAAACTGAAACACTGGCCAATGTTGGAGGTTTCGCATCTATATGCCTGGCGGCCAATCTTCAGAGTCAAGCACGGGTGGATCAGTGATGGTTTGAGCTCCAATATCATGACAATCCTGATTGTATTTGATGGACACGACACTGCCGAGGACTACCAAACCCTTCTGGAGGATCATGAGCACCTGATGCTCAAACCGTGCACCAACACACACAGCAAGACTTGTGACAGAAGGGTTTGATGAAGATGAAAGTGATGTTGAACATCTCCCATGGTCTGCACAGTCACCAGATCTGAATATTATTGAGGTGTTTTGGAGGAGCGAGTCCACCAGCATCATATAGTGACCTGGACACTGTTCTGGAAGAGGAACGGCTCATAATCCCTCTGGTCACTGTGAAGGACTTCTATCTGTCAATTGGTGCTGTATTTGGATGCAAAATGAGGCCCTCACCATTCTAACAAATTATTGTGTAGTAAAACCAGGTGTTTCAGTTTTTTTGTCCAACCCCTGTATGTAATTGAACAACAGAATATGTTAAATGTGAGTCCATTTTTAGATGTCTTATGTGTGTTAGTGAGCATGTTAAAAAAAACCTGCTTTGAGGAGAGACACAAACCTGTGAGTATGAGTTGAGAAGGCAGTGGATTGGCCGGGACAATCTGTCTCTGTGGGTGTCTGGCCTTTTTGCTAGGAACAGAAGGTGGAATGGATTTGGGCAAGGCGAAGTTGACCGACTGTGAGTTTGGTAAGGCAGAGGTTGATGGAGACTCAAAGCTGGGCCTGCGACTGAAGGTAGTGGCAGCATCAGTGGGAGTTACTGTGGAAGGGGCGGAGTGTGTTATTACAGAAGGAGATGGGATGTTTGTGTCGGGCTGAGGGACTGTAGTGTCTGTTGAAACACCTCCTGGCGGGAGAGGTGGAGCTGGTGGTGGCAGGAGAGATGGGACGGACGGAGTCACTTGCTCTGTGTAAAGAGGCACGTAGGCTTGTTGGTAGGACGGGCCAGCGGCATTACCGTTGTCCTGGTTGGCGACTGCGAGATGGCTGGGCAGTGGAGCAGACGGGATGAGGCGGTAGTCCGGTGGCAGAGAGGGAAGCTCCGGCATGGACGACAGCAAGGGATTCTAGCAAACAACAGGTATCAATCTCAGCACAATGCATACTCTTTTCAGCCTTTGCTTTGTACATATCATAGTTTGAGGAAAACAAGTACTAAACCTAACAAGTAAATATTTGCAATGTTTTTGCGATTACTTTGCAAATGTGGTAGATATAATACATTAAAGGGGTGGTAAAGTATGATTTGAACTTTAGTTAGTGTCTAATGTTGCTGTTTGAGCATAAACAACAGTATCAAAGTTACAACGCTCAAAGTTCAAAGCAAAGGAAGATATTTGCTTTTAAAGAAAAGGACTACATCAAACGGCAGGTAGGGACTACACGAGCTTCCTCCCGGGTTAGTGACATCACCAACCCTAAAATGTGCATAAGCCCCGCCCCCGGGAACACAAAGTCCATGTTGAGAAGAGGAAGAGTGGTTGTATAAGAGTACGTTTGTGAGTCAGCTCCAACTTTAGCATCCATCTTTTCACATGCAATAGAAAGTCACTCCTATATGAGCGATTTATAAATTACATGACAGAATATCCTAATTGAAGATATTCAACATAAATTCATCAACTAACCATTCAGAGACGTCCTGTTGCATTCTACATGTTGTCACTTCTTCTTGAGTCTCTCCATCTTTGACTGACTCCATTTTAACATTAAAGGGAGAACAGTTTCTGTCATTTTAGTGTGTCTGCGTGAGGACATCGCAGGTGCTAACATACGCTAGCCCTTGAAACCCCGCCCTCTGCAGCAGTTAATTTACATTTAAAGGGCCAGGCACAAAACGGTGTGTTTTTGCAAACCTCAAAAAGGGACAACTTTAACAATGCTATATAAAAATATATGTGGGGTATTTTGTGCTAAAACTACACACACACACACTCTGGGGACATCAGAGATTTATTTTACATCTTGTGAAAATGGCATTTTACCACCCCAGATACCTCACAACCGCGTATAAACTTCCGCTCGATATTTGAGTCTGAAGCGTTAGCACACTCCCGACCACTTGATGGCGACACGGTGAACACGGTGTCTAGCGCACCGTAAAAAAAGTCCGGGAGCACAGTTGCTCTGCTCACGCTAGGCTTCTGAGAAACGGAGAACCGAGCGAAAAGACTACAACCAAATGTAAACAGACCCCTTTCCTTTTCCGGTAGCTAGCGCAGTAATATCAACGAGCACTGAGATTTAAAAAAAAAAAAGACAAATAAAACACGTCAGAAACTGTATTTCGCTACGCTACTTGTTTCGGAACATCAACGAACACCACCAAGCACTCGGTGAGTTGCACAGTTTTGAAAATGAACGTTAAGGGTTGTTTTAAGGACATGTTTGTGCATGCCCATAGACACCCGGTCTAACGCTGTCACAGGCGATTCTAAAAAAGTCAAAAAGTCGAGACAGGACCCATTGTCAAAATTTCTAAGTCCACCACTATTTCATTCAAAACAAACTACAAAATAGACTCAAGGTGTTAAATGCTCGAATTATCCTTTAACAGTGTCTACAATTTGAACAAATCATGTGTGTAATCTCTGAAAATTATAAAAGTCTGTAAAAGAACTATACAGTTTTGGTGCAGTCTGTGCAATATTAATAATTGTAAAAAAAAAAATTTTTTTAATTACTTTAGTACAGTCATGTATAAGCTATTTTAAAGCCATACATCCCATCCCTGCTGTCAATTGTAACCCATTGTGTCTTATCATAGTGTGCACATATACACACAGTTGAGTTATGCATACTAATCTTTAATGATTCTAATGGGTTATAAAGACACTGTAGAGTTTCGTATTTCACATGAAGTGAAGCAACTGTGCATCTGCTGTGGAGGAAAGGAAGTGCATACAAGACAGGAAGAAGCACTATAAATCTGTGTTGCATGTTCAGGATGGTTACCTGTGTTTGGGAGCTGCTGCTGGTTAAGGGAGTGACTGGTGGGGAAGTTTGGGAAGTGAAGGGGAAGGCTTGCGGACGCAGGGTGTGAAACAAATCTAGTTGGGAACACAAAAAAGACTTTTGATACAGTGAGTTAACTTTACAACTACTCTGACAGATTGAGTGAGTCTGTAGGAAACTCATTGACGAAGAATGTTCCACAAAACTGGATTCAAAATTAACTAATTTAGTCAAAAAATCACCAGTAGATTGATTGCCAGTAGATTTTAGGACTTGGTTGACTATTGATTTCTCAATTTGAAGTTAAATGAATCGTAATTTAGTAACATTAATTACAAAAAGCTTTGTGCTTTGTTACTATTAATATGAAACAAAGTCAATTTAATGACAAAATTCAAACAATAAATACCATTTTGGCATAATGTGGCGTGACAGATCTCTGTAGTGCTTCAGTTCAAGCGGCACGTGAACCGATCATCTCTTCCTCTTTACTACTAGTTATAGCATGAAATAAATATGAATCAGAATGTATGTTGAAAGATACAGTGCAGCTTATGGAAATGTATAATGTCTCATCTAAACGCTCAGCCAGTGTTTCAACTGTGGAAAGACACCATTTAAATTAGGGCTGTGCAAAAGTTAATTGCGATTAATCGAATCCAAAATAAAAGTCTGTGCTTGCATAATATATTTGTATGTGCTGTTATATAATTATTTTATATATATAAATATATATATAAATACCTATGCATGCATGTATACATTTAAGAATTATTTGCGCTTAAATTCTGTATATATATATATATATATAAATACATAATCTATATTTTATATATGAATAACACATTTTCTTAAATATATACATGCATGTGTGTGTATTTATATATATATATATATACAAAATAATTATATACAGCACAAACAAATATATTATGTAAACACAGACTTTTATTTTGGAGGCGATTAATCCCAATTAATTTTTGCACAGCCCTAATTTAAATGTAAAGTCATGTAACTTTACATTTTAGAGCCATTAAATGTCCAATTGTCCACAGCTTGATAGTTAGCTAGAAATATTCACTATATAGTGGAGTAGTTGGTAAATATATGTAATATATTACACAATCATTTTTACTTAAACCTGTTCTTCAATATTTAATTTATGTTTGACTAAATACGTTTTTTTTTAGACAGACACAAAAAACGAATTGGGGCAGATGAGTAATTGTATCATTACAAATGTTTTTAACAAAGTCAATATAATAAAAATGGCCTTATGTGCAATTTAACAAATCAGTTGTTCATTTTAACAATTAATATTATCGTAATTTTCCAACTTACAGCAACAGCCAGGTTTCGGAAGTAAAAACTTTTCTTCTTTATAAACCTTTAAAGACAATTTTACTGTGGGTTACGAGATTGTCAATCGATAGTATTTGCAGTTACACTTTATTTTAAGGTGACTTAATTACATTGTACTTACTCAAATAAGTACGGAGTAATATTCATGAACTACATGTACTTACACTGTAAAAAAATATTGTTGGTTTAACTTAAAAAAGTAAGTAACCTGGTTGCCTTAAAATTAAGTTGATTGAACTGGAAAAAGTGAGTTAATACAATGAAGGAGATTGATTTAATCATCAGAAACTCAAAATAATAAGTTATCTCATCTAAATAAATGATTTAAGTTGATTTGACAAAAGAAAAAATGTTGTGATAACAAATCTTGAAAATATTTTTTTTACAGTGTAGAGAGTTACTGCTAGGGTTAGGTTTAGTTACTTGCAATCACTCATAATTTACTGTTATTACCGAACTACGTACATGGCGTAACATGTAACTACTTCACCTTAAAATAAAGTGTTACCGTATTTGCTTCTGTTGAAGCCGTCGGCGCACATTGATTCAGCTTAGTTTTAAAATAATCGTGCTTAAAATCTACATTAACCATGAGGCTGTACAGAAAATTCCACCAATCGAGTCGAGTCTCCCTACTGTCAAAATAGTTCAATATTTGAATATACAGCATATTTTGTAATAAACTTAAAACATTGTTTTTACATATACAATAAATATTTTTAAATAAATACTTTTTTACGTCTACATCGTTTTTAACTTGATTATGTTGTTCGCAATGCTTCATGGGATTGTAGTTCTTTCCATCGCTAAAGCTGTTAAGTACAGTCTTGTATCTTTGTCAGATTTTCTAACACTTTTTTTTTTGCTTCAAATAAAAGTTTGCAATGTTGTAATTCACCTTGTAGATGGTTGGCTTTAATGAAGTGTTTTTGAAATCCCCATCCGGAACAGGCGCTGTTGCAGTTTACAACATTATTTGAGAGAGATATTTCATTGAGAAAAACTTGCATGTACTGTAAATGAATCCAAATTGAATCTAAACGAGATTGAGATTGGAATTGAATTGCTAGCTAATTAATTGATTTGTGAAATTTATGTCAATACCCAGCCCTAGTAGATGTAAGGCCATATCTGCACAACATTTCTAGTCATTATGTCAAGCGTTAATCCGCAAGTTAACAAGAGGAATTGATCTCGCTCACACCTTGCAGAGGCTCGAAAGTGTCCATGAAGTCCAGGTTGGGCTGCAGTGGGATGAGGCCTGGCTGGATCATATCGGCATTGCCTGCATGGGCTAAGAAGACAGGAGGGGGCGTGCCAGTTCATCAGTTCATCTTACTCAAGAATAAATGTGTAAAAAATGCTGACTTGACTTATTTCTCACCAATCTCCCTTGGATTGGGCCATGCTACAGGTTGATGAGAGGCCAGGGTGGAAAAGAGTGTGTCTGAGAATTCAGACATGAGCACGTCCATGTCAAAAAGGGAGTCCATCTCCATTGGAACGGGCGAATCCCGACTCTTGCGGGACCTACGACGACCTCCCACACTGACATCCTCATCCTGGCAGAAGAGGACACGGTAGGTGTCTGGCCACACTTCCCCAAAGAGCGAAAACTGTTCCTCCGCACCCTTTGGGAGGTCAAAATGCAACAAGCAGGCCAGGTCAACAGACACACTCGAGGTTCATGCAGAGCAAAATGCATCAGGCATCAAGAATGTGTATTAGCAGCACATGCACTACGCAACTGACTTTGTGTGATCTTTAAAACCAGGGGTTCCCAAAATATTTCTGTCAGCCGTAGTCATAAACGACATACTTGAAGTACTCCCTGACATTTTAAAGGAGTAGCTCACTTTAAAAAAACTTTTGCTGATAATTTACTCACCCCCATGTCATCCAAGATGTCCATGTCTTTCTTTCTTCAGTCAAAAAGAAATTGAGTTTTTTTGATGAAAACATTCCAGGATTTTTCTCCATATAATGGACTTCAATGGGAACCAAACGGTTCAAGGTTCAAATGAGAGTTTCAGTGCAAACTGTTCAAAGGGCTTTAAACGACACCAGACGATGAATAAGGGTCTTATCAAGCGAAACGATCGTTCGCTTAAAAATTAACGAATCTTTTTGAGTCATTTTGTTCATTGAATGAACCAAATGACTCAGATTCAAAAGATTTGTTCATTTTGATGAACGAGTTCGAACAGGAAAGTCACGAACGCGCATCACAGAACAGAGCATTTGTGCTCATTAAACGGAAACTTTTTTATTTATTTTTGAAATAAGTGATCATTTTGCTAGATAAGACCCTTATTCATCATCTGGAATCGTTTAAAGCCCTTTGAACAGTTTGCAGTTTGCACTGAAACTCTCATTTGGACCTTGAACCGTTTGGTGCCCATTGAAGTCCATTATATGGAGAAAAATCCTGGAATGTTTTCATCAAAAACCCCATCAAAAACTCGACTGAGGAAAGGAAGACGTGGACATCTTGGATTGATATGGGGGTGAGTAATTTATCAGCAAAATTTTTTTTTTAAAGTGAACTACTCCTTTAAGATAATATTTCAAGGTTTCATCCAGTTATTGGCAAATGTTTTGTCATGCATCACTACAGGCAGATTTAGGTAACAGATAAAATGAAACCGACTTCATTCCAGTCATCAAAAGCCAGCCAACCCTCCATGTTCTTGCACTGAGACCTGAAGACACAGCCGACTTAACCAACTTTGCCTTCTCCCATATTATATACACATCTCCTCTCTAAATGTCTCTAAATACTACTATAAAACGTCTGTGCTCCACTGCTAAACTTCAGTCTTGACCACATTGACCACACTTGACCACAGGAATCCAACAAATTAACTTTGCTCACAAAACTTTTGTGATTGAAATAATATGACTTGGAAGCAAAACTGTTTTGCAAGACAATGCAAAGATTTTGTGAGTGAACACAAAAGCATTGAATTATAAATTTAGGCTCCCATCTCATATTTTATTTCAATCACCGTGTCCCATAAGTGGCTTCGGACTAAACTACATATATATATATATATATATATGTACATTCATATGTACATATATACATTTATACAGTGTATATATATATATATATATATATATATACACACACTGTATAAATGAATGTGAACTGCTGTATTTCAACAAAAACGTATTTGATCTGTTTAAACCAAGATTCGTAACTGAAAATTAGTCTTAGCAAAAACTCTTAAAATGATGTTAAGACGGGCAGTGCTGATCTCTTTAGATCAATTAATTACAAATGAACGACAAAGTTTGTATAACAAATAACAGAAAACAACTGCATGCCACGTACACACTTTTTACTTGGATGCAAAATGACTTGAAAGCAAAGCTTTATCAAGAATAGTGGAGAACATTCAAGAAATTACCTTGAGAAGGCTGGACAGGTCTTCATCCTTGTGCTTCTGTAACTATAAACTCCAATGTGTGAGTGCTATTAAAGAAATCTTATTAATTGGTGTATTTATGTTGTAAATATAAGAGAATTATAAATAACATCCGAGTTACACAGTACTGTAAGTTAGACCAATGTAAGGGGGAAATAAACATACTCTTTTCTTAAAATATGTTCTCCATTTATGATATTCCCTGATGACGATTTCAATTCTCCTTTTCCAGTACTTGCCTTCTGTTGCTATTGCCTAGGAGGACAGAAGAACATGGTAACAAGAGAAAGTGTTAAGGCAAGCCGTTTTAGCTTAAATTGTACCCAGCCTTACTCGTCGTAATTGCATTTTCACTAGTAACAATTGCAATTAGAGAGCTCTACAAATGAATTTTTACTAGTCATAAGTCTCCATTGACTTCCATTCATTTTTAATTAGAGAGCTCTACAATTGAATTGTTACTAGTAATTACAATTAGAGAGCTCTACAACTGAATTGTTACTAGTAAGAATTACAATTAGAGAGCTCTCTAATTCAGTTTTTACTAGTAAGAATGCAATTTCAGAGCTCTTTAATTGAATTTGTTACTAGTAAGAATTGAATTAGAGAGCTCTGAAATTGCATTTTCACTAGTACGAATTGAGTTAGAGAGCTCTCTAATTGTAACTGCTACTAGTAAGAATTGATTTGTAGAGCTCTCTAATTGAATTGTTACTGTAACAATTGCATTAAAGAGCTCTCTAAATCAGTTTTTACTAGTAATAATTGCATTAAAGAGCTCTCTTAATGTAATTCTTACTAGTAAAAACTGATTTAGAGAGCTCTAATGTAATTCTTACTAGGAAGAATGCAATTGCAGAGCTCTGCAATTCAATTAAAGAGCTCTGCAATTACATTCTTACTAGTAAATATCGAATTAGAGAGCTCTCTAATCGTAATTGTTATTAGTAAGAATTTAATTAGAGAGCTCTATAATTGTACTTGCTACTAGTAGGCATTAAATTGTAAAGCTCTCTAATTGAATTCCTACTGGTAAAAATGCAATAATGACGAGTAAGGTTGGATACAATTTAAGCTAAAACGGCTTGCCATAAAGTCATCGATATCAAGAAATGAACAGTGCAAATTCTTCAAGCGAAAAAAACAACAACAGGTTTTTAGGTTTTTTTTTTTAAAAAAGACACTCCAAACATGCTCACCTCTGTTGGTCGATGTACTCCCGAATCCATATTGCCATCCAAAGGTGTGACAAAATGGCAAACAGGGTTCTGTCTCTTCTCTACATCTTCAGGAAAGACAAGCATTGCAGACAGAAATCAACAAACTCCTGTGTTTTCACAATTCTAAGCAGTATGTGTGTTTCATTATTAATCTTACATTGCATATACCAGGCTCTCCAGATAGCATTGTTGAGGCGAATCTTGTCCCTCCACAGCAGCTTGAGGCCTTTGAAGTTCTTCCATTTTGGTGACACCAACCTTCCACTGTGGACACAGAATAAATGTGTTTATTAGGACTATCAGATCATGACATTTTGGGTGGTGATTAATTGTGACACAAATAGTTGCAATGAACCATTTAATTGCCAGTTTTGTTCATGTCACTTACAGTCTAAGCTTGATATACATTGCACATTATAGATACCCAAATATTGCACGGTCAGGGATAGAATTAGACTAAATATTTAGCTTTTGTATCCACTTTACTCTACTATTCACACTTATTTCATTGGAACTATCACAGGGTTCCAGACTGACGCATATGCGACCATTTTTTGATAAAAAAATATGTGCGAGTGGACGCTCGCGAAACAGAACGCCGTCGTATCAGCGGCTGCAGTCCGTAACTTATGTTCAAAATGAACGAGTAGGCTACATCATGAATCCATTTTCCAAACCGTGTTTTTGACTTTTCCTGAATCACTGCGATACGCCTATAATAAGTGTTTATATTCAGACTATTTTATCCCGGGATCGACTCGGATGCGCAGTTGCCCAGTGCCTGCGTGACTCGCCATAGACAGTAATGGAGAGAAGTAGCTCCGGCTATAGTGTTCTTCCGCAAGATACGTACAGTTTATTTATTGACGAACGTAGACGTCACGCGCAATTGCACACTGATGGTGGAACGCGCCAATTACGACTTCACAAATTAAAGGGTTAAAATTTAAAATTAAAATGTCTGACGAAACAGCATGCCCCTTCCTATGTCTTTTCAGCGGTTAGATGAATGATAATAGATAGATAGATATATAGATGCAGTCGAGTATTATTCAAATGTAAATAGATGGACTGTATAGAATTCAAATGTAAAATGCTTAAAATTACAGATTAAAATTACTGTCCAAAATCCATCAAAATCCTGAAATTTGGCAATGATAATTAATATATTACAGGTATTTATGCTGCAACCCAGAAAGCCTTTGCTAGCTTTGGTCTATTAAAACCACTATTCATTGATTAATCCCATGGCATGTAGCAGCAAAAAACAAAAAACAAAACAAAAGTGCGACCGTGCGACCAACTGAGAAAATTGGTAGCACCAGTTCAACCAGTGGAAAAGTTAGTCTGGAGCCCTGTATCAACCTGAATTGTACAGTAATATTTATTATCAGGTGGCCTTAACTACTATTTACTAAGATTCAATGCCTTCAATACTATGAATTTACAGTGTAATTACATATTCTGAAAAAAATCCAATATTTTCTGCTAATGAGTCTGAGGTATGGTTAGGTTTAGTAGTAAAGGCAGGGTTGGGATGAGAGTTTGGGTTACGGTTAGGGGTAAAGTTAACTACAGATGTTAATCTGTACAGTACTTTAAATATCATTACAATGCACCAAAATGTATGTACATAAGTAAATCGAGTCAAACGATATAAAGTGTGACCATTATTATATTGGTTGGTGTTGCTGTCATGCATACTACAATACTGTGGAAATATTAAAATATTTCTTCATGCAAAAGGCCCAACATTTTGCCATTATGCTAATATATAAATAAAATAAATCCGGAGAGTTTTTCTCAATTTTCAATTGATTATCGTCCTAATCAGCCTATTGTATTGCTTAATTTCTTGTTGAGTATTTGTGCAAAGGCCTTTACATATAACTCGAATGTGACTAATCTGGTTAAAAGAAACACTTGCAGCTGGAGTAAATTTAAAGGTAATACCATAGACTGTAAAAAAAGGATAATAATCATGAGAGGATCGCATTGCATTGTGGTCATAATACCACCTAAGGGAGCTGTAATTTTAAATAATGAAATGATCTGTTGTCAAGTATTCCTTATTAAACCAACAGATTACTTTGTAATATGGATGTACAGGCTAAATGTTTAATTCTAGTACCTGAATAAAACATTTAAAAGAAACTAATGATGGTTGTTTTGCCTTCTTTCTAGGCATAATTTATTCACAAGCACAATAATAATTATATATTCCATGCCTCCCATGTGAAGTTGTTTAGTCAATGTCTTGATTGAGCAATAAAGTCAATAAGGAACTCTTGTTTTAAAAAGTGTAGCATATAACCAGACCATGGTCCAGGGAACTACGCAAAGTAATTCAGACTAAACTAAACAAGAGCAAGATCTGAATAAGACAGCAGTGTCATATGATTTCCACAAAGCGGAACAAAATTGTGAAATACTTTGAAGACGGAAATCTGAAAAGATAACCACAGTTTAGGTCTCAATTTAAATGTGACCCTTTGACTTGTACGGATGCTAGTGAACACAAAATTGAATGAAAACAAGCGTTTGTTGTTGGATTGAGATTGAACATGCCACTACCACAAATGCTAAAAAAAAAAAAGGATATTTAGGACAGAACCATTCCTGAGGATTTGTAAAGTGACTGTTAAAACTAGACTGTTTTTCTATCATACTAAATTCAATAGCACAACAAATACAGGCATTGTCCACATAACATGAAAACCCCAAAAAGGAAAACAAGAACAAGTTTCCACTAACTTTCTAATCTTCAGTAGAAAGCATCATAAAACAGTGCTTTAATGTGTTTACTGTATTAAGCACATGTCAACTTTTTTGTTATTTTGTCTTGTGTATAAAAGTTTGTTATGTGAAAGGGCAGCACTAAAAAATGACAATGCAATGACATGCAATTTTTATGATTCCCCTGATAAAATAACATTCTGCAAGGTGTGTGTGTGTCTGTGCGTGTCCATATGTGCCAGCTAAAAATTACAATTCTGTAATCATTTACTCTCAACATTACTGTAGTACAATTCTTTGTTTATTATTTGAACACACGAAGGGATTTTGTCCAATTTTGCGATACAGTACCGGTCAAAAGTTTGGAAACATTACTATTTTTAATATATATATATATATATATATATATATATATATATATATTAAGGCTGTCAAACGATTAATCGCATCCAAAATAAAAGTTTAATATATTAGTTTAATACATATGTGGGTGCACTGTGTATAATTATTTTGTGTGTGTGTGTATATATATTTATATATATATAAATACACACACGTGCATGTATATTTAAGAAAAAGATATTATTTATCTATAAAATATTTATATATAATATAAATTATATATAAATCTAAATCTATTTATAGAGATATACATGAAAATATTTCTTAAATATATACAAGCATGCGTGTATTTATATATATAAAATAATTATACACTGTGCACCCACATATATGTAATCAAACTTTTATTTTGGATACGATTAATCGTTTGACATCTCTAATATATATATATATATATGTGTGTGTGTGTGTGTGTGTGTGTGTGTGTATATATGTACCAAAAATAACACCAAAACACCAAAAATAATTTTAATTCAGAAATGAAGAACATGTTTATTTGTGTGTAGAAGGTTGCTAAGATTGGAAGGAGGAAAATATGCAACACTTCCTCACAAAAGTGGCGTCTAATTTTGTAAACAGGTTCACTTATAGTCTATATGTCATGCCTAAAGTCAATGTTGATGAGTTTTATCAGACTAAAAGTACAACCCTAAACAGGCTAATACAATTTTCTTTGTGCCAAACAAAAAAGCTAGGAATTGTCGGTTGTTAAACACCCAGCTAAAACACAAAACAACACCTCGGGGAAATTAAATGTAAACTAGTTTCTCTACAATTTTTGGCCCAGCTAGCAGTGCGCTAACATCTTCACAGGAATGATTGAATAACATTTATTAATGTGGCCCAACTAAAGTCTTCGCACAAACAGGTAGTAAATCTCTCTTTTGTTCACTAATAAACCCACCTGTATGCAAGGGTCATGCACTCGAAGAGCTTCGTCAGGGAGGCATCAATAGAGAGATGCGATGTGCTAGTCTTCCCGAAATGATACGTCTGGCAGGTTTGTTTATTCACAGTGTCGAAATCGTAACCTTTCTTTGGGGGGTGATCGGTATGAGGAGACGACACCATAAAATGACCACTATGGATGATCTGTGACTCGCGTCCATCAGGTTTCTTTAAGGAAATAGTCGACTCCTCTGCGTCAGAGTCGTCGTCCTGCTCTTGCTTGGGAGCCCTCCGGTATTGGCGTGTATCTCGAGTAGCCATATTAAAATACTTTTTCTAGAATTGTTGCACTGGCGATACTTCACATTATGTCACGGTTTTCGTCCATTGCTACTGTATTGCTTTAGCTATATAGTTGTAGAAGCTATTTAGATGCCCAAACTTTGTCGCCCGCCCTACACATTAGCATATTAGCATACATGCTATCACTTGTATCTTGAAAGGATTCGGTGGTGAACTGAACTCTACACGGTCGTTGCGTCGCGATTGGTTGACTAGAAAGCACACCCACTAACGGTGGGAAACACAATGCGGGCTGCAACTGTTCAAGTCAGTCAAAACATATTCCCTCGGTTTAAAGGGATAGTTCACTTTGAAATTAATTGTTCATATGTTTTAGCTTAACGTTACCTCAAGGGCATCCAAGATGTAGGTGTCTTTGTTTACACAGTATTTTCAATCTTTATATTTTTAGGTCAAACCGTTCTTGTCTGTCAGTCATATAATGGAGGTATATGGTCACCACCTCAAAGAGCATGCACAGAGAAGTCCAAATTAAACATGATTTAAGTACACATTGACGCCCTAAGAAACGAAACGAGCGGTTTGTGTGAGAAAACGAACATTTTTACCTCTTGTAATCACTGTCACGTCCAAGTGATCTGAAGGTTTCCCCAAGAACATATTAATATGCTATGGTATTAAATGGGAAAACCCATTTATGGCCATTTTACCCACACGATGCATGAAGTAAAATGGTATATCATTTCTTTCCGTAATATATTATAGAACACAGTTCTAAGAATCATCTTTACACAAAGTTTTGTTTTGAAACACCTGTATATACAGTAATCTATAGTCTATCCACACACACACAGATTTAGACTGACAAAGCAAGTGCACGTAACATTCAGTAGAAAAATAGTTTATTGTATTAACAGGCATAAACGAAAACATTCACCACTGTTAGTGTTTTACATGACTACATAAAAGGGATAAATGCAGAAAAGTAGATGAAAATGAACAATAATGAAGTAATTAAAATAAACTATATACATACTCTACGAGAAGGGGAAAAAAGAAACAAATATTTAGAACCAACACACTGATTTTAGCAGGAAATGAAAAATAAAGTAACTTTTAAAACAGGACAAACAGTATTCCACTTACACGGGGAAACCTTCACAAAGCGTTCCAGTCTATGGGCTTCTTTCCTGACTTCTTCAGCAGTTCATTGGTCTTTGAGAAATGTTTACATCCAAAGAAGCCACGGTGAGCAGACAGTGGCGAGGGGTGGACGGCTTGCAGAACATGGTGTCGATTCTACAAGTCAACAATCAGAAAACAGTGTACAACTGTCTGTAATATTTATCAGATCTACTGGCATCAGTTATGAACTGAAAGAATTAAACACATCAAGTTCTAGGTTTCCAACATACCTTGTTAATGGCAGCCCCTTTCTTTTGAGCATACGAGCCCCAGAGAATAAAAACAAGACCCTGCATGTTAGTGCTGAGCCAGTGTACCACAGCATCTGTGAAAATCTCCCAGCCCTTGTCTTTATGAGAGTTGGCCTGGTGCGCGCGCACAGTCAGCACAGCATTCAGCAGCAGAACTCCTACAACAGACATTTAGAAACACATTTACATGTACAAGGAAATTAGCTTATATGGCTATGGCTAGCTTATATTTGCAATCAGCATAAAGGGGTCCCATTCTGCTCATTTCTTTACTTTTCACCTTTCTGTAGTGTGTAATATTGCTGATCTATGCCTGTATCTGTACAAATAGAGCCATTTAAATCATCTGGTGAAATTGTTTTCATATCGCAATATACATATAGCAGAAAAACTAAATATCGCAATGTCAGTATCAGGGCCTGAAATTAACACCCGACCACCTGCCAAATGCGGGTGAATTTTGCTATTGGCGGGTAACACTGTCAATCTACCTGCCACATTGGCAGGCAGCCAATGAGAATTGAGTGATTCATTAGGATTTTTACATTTCAACGAAGTCCGCTATTGCGGTGGACTTTAGCTAAAATGTGGCGGCACATTACTGGGGTAAAGAGGCCAGCTGAAACAAAACAAACAGCCAACAAAAAGATGAGGATGAGAAAAAGAAAAGTAAAGAAGACATTTTAATACAAAGTGAACAATCGGCGGCAATGGCAAGGTTCGTGAGCGGCTGATTTATGACAGCGACTGTTGTTTCGTAACGTTCATGCGATCAGAAAGAAGATGAGGCTCTTTTTCTGACTACGTGTGCGAGTATTAAACTGTTGATGAGATGGGATGAGATAATGTAATGCGTCGCTGTTGTAGGTTACAGTACAATGACAGTTGCACAGATGTGTGTGCGTGTGCAACTGTGCATGTTGGGAGTTGGGAACCGGTGAGAAAATGTCCGGTACCCGGTAATTTTATCAGTAATAACAGTATTTAGTTGATATTTAACCGTTCCTGAACGCTGTAACTAAAAGCTGTTAAGAGTAAGACCTGTACGTGACTAAATCCGCCATCAACACAGCCGCGTGTGATTTGTTTACGAGCTGCGGTAGGTCTATCTGTTGAGTATATACTATATATGTTGTGTGTGTGTGTGTGTGTGTGTCTGTCAAAATCAATGAATAAAAAGATTTTTTTTTAAATGTATTTTATTAGAGTTATTATTACTTGACAGCACTTAAATGTGTGTTCTTACAAGTTAAAGAACAATATTGTGAAATTCCCGGGTTTTTTTTTTTTTTTTTTTTTTTTTTTACGTTTATGAGGCAAAAAAAAAAAATGGCTGGTAAAAAGTCTCTGTGGCAGGTGAATTTTTAAATCCACCTGCCACAGTGGCCGGTGGCCGAAAAAATTAACTTTAGGCCCTGGTCAGTATTTTCCAATATCATCCAGCCCTACTCTTGACATGTCTTGTGGTGTCATCACTTCTGTACTGAACCATTCAAGTGTATGCCATGAAAAGCAGAAAGCAGGGGAAACACACCTTGCGTTGCCCATCCTGTAAGATCTCCATGACCAGGTTGCTCAAAGCCTTCGATGTCTGAAGCCAGTTCTTTGAATATGTTCACCAAGCTGTGAACAGCAAAAGTGACATAATATAATTGCATCCAAAACAAAGAACCATACACAGCCCTCATAATAATAAAAATAACAGAGGTTGAAATTAAACATAAGCTGTCAGGATATAATTTAGCACAGTGTCTCGTTAAATTGTCTTTTACAGTTAAGAACCAAGGAATGGGCTCTATGCACGGCGTTATTTCCGGTGAAGGATTAAGGATGCTCGATAACTTCCGCCGATCGTAGAGTCCAATGCAATACCGAGAATTTAAATTGAATTTTATACTCCATGGTTATACTAATGAAACGTTAGTCACAAAAACAGATAAAACAGACACCCCTCGTTGTGTTTATGCTTCTTTTTAAAATTATATTAAATAAACATAACTATATATAAAATTACATCTAAACGTATGTACGTTTCGTTTCAAAGACGGGAGGACAGTAAATATTGAAGACTCTGCCATAATCCCGTTTTCTCCGGTTTTCCTCCGCTTTAATCTACACAACCGGAAATGGACGAGCATCCTTGCGTCAAATGCGGAACTTATGCGTGCATATAGCCCATTATGTTTGATTATTTTTTGATTGCCTTTCTTAACCTTGAGGTCGCTTATGAAGGGTCCGATTCTGGAATCCACTGCCATCCAATGTGTACATCTAATGAGTGATTTATAATCAATATTTATACTTCGAAATATTAAACGATTTGAATTACTTAATGCGTATGTTAAAGGATTTGTTATACTTTTTCTCTTCAATCTCTAGAGAATAATGATAAATACTGTCTGTCTGTACTGAGAGAAAGAACAAGCTATCAGGATGTTTTGGGAAAGTTCCCTATTTAGAGCAAGAGCTCGACCAACTCCAACCTTGAAGAAGCTGTGTATCGGTGTGTGTGCGCTAGTATTCTTTATCACAGGGGTCCTGTATTGGTGAGGTAAACATCTGGCACCCTGGGGAGATTGACTGACTTTAGAAACGCAGTTCTGCGACCTGGAAGGTCACAACGTGACTCAAATTAGGGTCCAGGCGTCAGCCTTTTTATACATTGTGATATGCTCCTGCATATCAGCCCATGTGTGGAAGATTTCTCTATTTCTTAGCCAATCAGAATCATCCAACCTGAAGTAATGACATAGTTGTGACCTTAGAGAAAGGTATAATTGCAATGAAATGTGAATGTATGGCAGAGCGGCCTAAGAATTCCTTGCTGAGTATTGAAGCTGAACAGTAACATACACTGCCATTTAAAAGCCTCTTATGCTCACCAAGGCTGCATTTATTTGATTTTAAAGAATACAAAAAAATATAATTTATTCCTGTGATCAAAGCTGAATTTTCAGCATCATTACTTCAGTCTCCAGTGTCACATGATTCTTCAGAAATCATTCTAATATGCTGATTTGATGCTCAAAAAAATGTTGAAAACACTATGTACTATATTTTCCCAGGATTCTTTGATTAATAGAATTTTAAAAGGAACAGCATTTATCTGAAATAGAAAGCCATTTACACTTGGCCACATAAATATGTCTCCTCAAAACGTAATACATCCGACATAAATCCGATCTTCAATTCCAGTGCTTTATGAAGATTTAAAGGGATACTCCACTTTTTTTGGAAATAGGCTCATTTTACCACTCCCCCAGAATAAAAAAGTTGGGTTTTACCGTTTTCGAATGTATTCAGCCAATTTTTTTTTTTATATTTAGAAGAATATCAGTAACCAGACAGTTTCTGGTCTCATTGACTTCCATAGTAGGACAAAAAATATACTATGGAAGTTGTCTGGTTACTGATATTCTTCTAAATATCAGAAAATCGGCTGAATGGATTTGAAAACGGTGAAACTCAACTGTTTAATTCTGCGAGAGTGGTAAAATGAGCCCATTTCCAAAAAAAGTGGAGTATCCCTTTAACAGAGTTCACATCAACGAAAGCAACAGATATGAGCTGCGTTTTATTGATCATCAGCTAATTTCGAAATCAAAGCAGAGCAGCACTGGTACGATCATTTAGTTTCTTTACTTGTAATGAAGATGATTGTGTTTTTTGAATGTCTGCGACTGACTTAGTTGTATTTGCGTTGGCTTGCTAAAGAGATACTTTACATATAGCCTATAACACACTCATTTATTTTTTTTACATTTTGGGAGAAGTAAAATATATATTTGGTTTCACCCACCAGATGCATTTACACTTATCCAGTTTCGTCTGGTATGCGTCTCAGATCACCTCATAAAGTGGTTTGAGTGATCAGATTTAAATCTGTCTCGAATGTGTTTAGAGGGCATTTACCGGGTCTTTTCACGAGCGGATAGCTATCCGATCTGAGAAAACGCATGAAGTGACCAGGAGTAAACAGGCCCTTTGGTGAGAATAATTCAATCTAACATCATTAAATATAAAAGTGTCTGTATAATGTGTTATTTAATTCAATTATAGGGGTTGTTTTGTTTGTTTTATGGAGAGCTTAGATAATCAGGCCAATAAGAGGATTTTTAACTACAATGTACACTTTTATTATACAGAAGTTTCATAAAAAAGGTCTACAAATTTATAGAGATCAGGTAAAACCATTTAGAAACTGGTTTATTGCTCACAGGAATTGCCCCCTAGCTGTAAACCATTAAAATGTTGAAATGGTTATGACAAAGCCATGTCACATGATCACGTGATCGAATCACTTGTTTAAAACAAATAGTTAAAAACAAATCAATTGCTAATTGATACATATCACATTATAGTAATCTGTAAAGCTGCTTTGAAATGATGTGTATTGCAGATAGTGTAATGACGACTGCCAGACAATACCTCGGTGGAGGTGGCACAGGTCTCTGTACGCTGAAGCAAAGCCCATGAGCCTGGTTCGGCCCGTGATAAGGGTCCTGGCCAAGTATCACAACTTTTACCTAGAATCACAAGAAAAATATCATTGTAAAGATACCACACAGTGTTTTGTTTTTAGTTCTGCATGATGCCATTTCAAGCAACCCCTTTGGACCCTTTTAATTTCTTATACTTTCCATTCACCACCATAGAAGTTTATCTAAATTATTAAATCAGGGCATATCTTTTTTATTATTATTATTAATGCGTCATTGTAATCTTTAATCTAAATACCTTCCCCTTCCTCGGGTCTATGACGAGTATTGCTTGCTGGGTACGAATATGACAATAAAAAAAACTCACATCTTGTATGTCACATGTTCGTGTCCAGGAGAAGACTTCATGTGCAGGTGGATAGATGGTGTGTTTTTTCCTCTCCTCAGCAACAAAAGACATCAACTGCGAAAGAGAAGCACTGCTGTGTATTACTCTTCTTTTATCAAGGGTTAAAGTGAAAATTATTTTTCATGTTTTATTTACTGATTTAAAGTAGTTCTTCTCGAATTCTGCACTGAGAGCTTTCTTCCAGCTCTCTCCAATCCCGTCCGGAGCACTTTTGTGTTCAGAGAGCTTTTCCAGAGCCGCTTTTCTGTTTTTGTTGATCCGTTCAAGTTGCTCGGGACTCAGCGATGAAGATGAGCGCGTGACGTCATCGCCCTCCAACTTCAGCTTTTTTCCCTGAGGCGATATTTTAATGTATTTGGTTGACTTCCATGATCGTTTGGCAGCACGGTCGAGCAAAAAACGAAGACAAGCTATACTTGAAAACATTGTCTATTTATAATGTCGTAGATGAAGGCATTCTAAGTTGATGCCAAGACTCAAATGACATTTAAATTAAACATTTAACTTAGCGCACCACATTGTTTGCAGGCACGACCAGAATGCGTGAGATTTTCATTTATAAGCAACTAAAATACGTGCAATTGACATGTAACGTTAAGCGGTTTTGTTTCTACTGACATTTTCGAGCCAAGTGACTTCTTCTTCTGTATTATAAAGGTGCATTACCGCCAACCACTGGACTGGAGTGTGGGCAGCAGATTGACAGTACCAAAATATTGAATAAACATACAATTATTATTTGATTCAATTATTTAATTGTTGAATTAAATAATAAGTATCTTTCAGATAATTTATTAGGACGTAAAACTACTTCCGGAGTAAACTACATTTCGCGGGAATGACAATATGCTCAACAGATAAATAAAGCACCACCACTTTCATACACATTTCAAGCGAAACATGTCGACATATGGCTTCAAGTCCAGCCGCAACAGACCAGAGTAAATAAAGTGTGTTTTTACTCACATCATCTTTTGCATCTCCTGAGCATGTAAGATTTCTTTTTTTGGAAGCTGGCGAAAAGAACGACTTGATACTTTTCTGTCCAATCATTTCCGCAAATAAAATGAATATTTAAACGAAATAAACTTTAAAAGAGCAAAACTCGAGGTATGGGTGCGTGCAGTTATAACTCCCGCCAGACGTCAGTGACGTGATATATGGCGTGATGACGTCACATGTCTGAGCGACAAAATAAGTTGAAGTTGTTACATTCATAC
Source organism: Pimephales promelas (assembly GCF_016745375.1). The sequence continues at coordinate 18,391,906 of NW_024121987.1, forward strand.
TTTACACACGTTACCCATGTAAAATCACAATTTATAAGTGTGTTATATTCAAAACTATCGGGAAAATGCTATTTTTGTTCCTTTTTTATTAGCTACAACACAATATAGACAGTTCGTGTATATGGTCACAAAAAAATCTTTGAAATGTCAAAATTACTCTGTGTTTACTCTATAATAGCCTAAAGCCTAAATGTTTTCTCTGTCTGTTTTGATTGTATTGATGTTGTTCTTGTAAGCTGCTTGGTATAATTTTCGCATTCAAAACCTGTGTAGGCTATGCCATGGCTATAATGGTCTACATGTAACTCTGTTTTGTTCTGTAGTACTTAAAGCATTTTTTTTTTACAATATAGGCTACGACTACTACGACGACTATAATAACCATACCTACTGTATGATAATAACTAGGGTTGAAAATAGACATGTCAATAAAACCACAGCGACCCCGTGTGGTCACTGGTGAGGCAAACTGCAAATGATATTATTTCCAAAGTACATTTTCTCAACTGTGAATGATCATGATAGTAATATTTTGTGAAGATGACTGCACATAATATGTGTTGCAATTTTGCCAAAAAATAAGAAGCATTGTTATAATAAGTAGTTCTGTTCATACTCCTTATCTTTTGCCATGCACTGAAAGAAATAGTTTACCACTTAGAAGAAAGATTATACAAACAACCCTTCTCAAGCAAAACATTTCACAAAAAGTTAAAATGCTTCAAATTAAGATGATTATCAAATATCATTGGAACGTAATATTCTATTGTTAATTTGATGACATAATTCTGAAAAATTAGATCAGCGTAATTTGATGTCAGATGTCACTTGGTTTGATATGGGATTAATTCATTTTAAGTGATGTTTAGGCTACATGATGTCAGGATACTATATATGATCTGAAATTTGTTTATCATTTTGAAGTGACGGCTTTGTCAAGCAAAAATTTATTTTCATGAATCGCAACATTGTTTTCCTCGCTTTCTGTTAAGCATAAGCTAAATTAAAAAATAAAAGACTAGGATAGGGAAAAAGAGAGATAATGCCTCGAGTTAATATGACGTATTAAACAATAACAACAACAATCAGGTAGGCTACTGAAATTAACCACTTTGCATAATTTTTTTTAATTATTCACTGATGCATTTCATTAGTGTTTTTTGTTTGTTTGTTTGTTTGTTTGTGTGTCATAACAAAGAATCACTTTGTATTAATTAGCATATGGTGAGGTTCATTTTTTATGAATTAAACACGTAGGGCCTACACTGTAAAAAAAATATTGTTGGTTTAAATTTAAAAATAAGTAACCTGTTGCTTTAAAATTTTAAGTTCAATGAAATGGAAAAATAAAATATTATGTTATCTGAACTACATAAATTCTCTAAGTTGAATTGACAAAAGCGCAATGCGCAATCCAAGCGCATTTATCATCGTTGCAGCCAAAACCAGGAAAATACACATTTCCCCCCCATTATGCTGTTAGTGGTGAAAGATTTGGCTGGAGTGTTTGTGTTTCATCTCTTTAGCAGTTGATGTAGCCACTTGTCGCTATCAAGACCGTTCATATCAAAGCGCCTGCCCTGGAATGGCCTTTATGTGTATTCTAAGCACAATGTATTGGGATAGCTAAATGATGTCTAATACAACGGGTCAGTAAAAAAAAAAGTCATTTTCACAAATCTATAGCCTATTAAATAGCGCAACACGACGCAAAGTCATCTTTTCCTAAAAGGTTGCACATATTCGGCTAAGTGTGCATTTGGTAAGACGGTAAAAAAGAAAGTTGTCATGATATTGACCTGAAAGTGATGGAGCCTCATGCCAACAAAGTTGAAAAACGCACAGATTACTGAAGTAATCTCGGGTTTAGATTACTGTTCATTCGTCGTACACCGCTCTTAATCCGTAATATCATCCTTAGATAATAATATGTCCCTGGATATTAGAAAAACGCATCCAGGGAATAGGTCTAAAATTATTACCTATAGGCATAACGGAACATGATGTTTAAATGCTGACTTGATTTTTTTTTTTTTTTACTTTGTGTATTGCACACGGATTGCTGCGACAAATCCTTTACAATTTTTCGATCATTTTGAAAAATAAGTTTTGATTTGATGAATACAATTTTTGATGAATGAAACTCTCAAAACGCTTTTATTTATTCCTCCTTTATCGGTTGGTCTCTTTATTGAGTATTTATTTATTTGATAGCCTAGTAATTTATTTATAGCCTCTGTCTATATTATTATCTAATAATTTATATTAATTGATTAAGGTTCATTTTATTTAATATAGTCTAGGCTTGATGATTTCGTAGAAAATTTGCATTAAAACATCTTGATCCAAATCCAACATTTTCTGTGGGGAAAACAAAAAGAGATGTTGCAGGCTACATCTGAGCCTTTGAGGAGAGCGTGTTTTGTGGTTATTTGCCTGATAAAGGATCTGACAGACACCAGACAGAAGCGGGATCTCTGCTTTCCTGTCGACACGGCAGTGCAGGACAGGAGATGGCCACGAAGTTGCCAGACATGCTATGGGATTACCTGTGGGGTGGGGTGGGGGGATCAAAGTTGAAAGCGTTTGTATCTCCTCTGATTCCGACTGTCGCTGTTCCTGCGACGACACCTCGAGGGCGATAGGAGTGTGTGGGTGTGAAAAGCAGCGAGTATAAAGGAGGTGGGTTCAAATGCGCTCGGACACATTTCGTCTTCGGACGCGAGCAGGACTGGAACCTCAGACCGAGAACTGAACTTTTACAGTGCAAACTGGACTATGGCATTGTTTTTTGACCAATCGTTCGATTTGGTTAAAAAAATAGCCGTGGACACAGAAAGAGATTTTATTTTCAACACAAGCATGGTCCAGTTTACAGGTGAGCATGTTACTTTTGTTGGTTTACACACATTATTCTAAAGTGTCCTTGTTACATAGCTATATATGTTACATGTATATTTATAAAAACTGTAAAAAAAAAAAACTTAAAAACTTAACTTAAAAAAAAAAGTAACCTGGTTGCCTTAAAATTTTAAGTTGATTCAAATGGAAAAAGTGAGTTAAGATAATGAAGGAGATTGATTTAATCATCAAAAACTCAAAATAATATGTTATCTGAACTAAATGAATTATTTAAGTTGATTTGACAAAAGAAAAAATGTTGTGATGACAAATCTTGAAAATATTTTTTTACAGTGAAGATTTATCACAACTTAAAATTCAACATTAAAATATAGAATGTGCTGTTTTAATTTAAAAATGAACGTATTTTACTTAAAATATCAAGTTTTGTTAACTTTATTGTTTAGTTTAGTTAATTTGCATATTTACGTTTTTTTTTTACCAGTCAGTTCTGCGTAATTACATGCAACTGTAAAAAAAAATATTGTTGGTTTAACTTAAAAAAATTAAGTAACCTGGTTGCCTTAAAAGTTCATTGAAATGGAAAAAATTGAGTTAATACAATGAAGGAGATTGATTTAATCATCAGAAACTCAAAATATATGTTATCTGAACCACATTAATTATTTAAGTTGATTTGACAACAGTTTTAATTTTTACAGTGCAACCAAACCCTATGTTGTTAATTAATATTACTTAAATATATAGTTACGGTCACAAGACATCTTAAAATAAAGTCTAACCTTGGATTGTTAGAGACTACTTTGAGAAATTGAATAATCATTGTTCTTATTCTTTCTTTTGTGTTATTTTCGCTATATTTTAAATAGAAAGACCGTTGTTTATAAAAACATTTCCTCTAAAAAAAACCTCGTCGATTATTTATTTCCATTGATGGTTCCATGAAGAATCTAACATCCATTGAACTTTTCAATTAGACAGGTTATTTGGATTATTAAAATGGTTCTTTCGTTATGAAACCCAGAAAGGGGGCACTTTCCTTTGAGAATGAATCAAGATTCTTAGCCACTTTACTAAACAAGTGACTTTTGATTTTTAGATGTAACAACCAAGCATACGCTGTCATCTCCTGAACTCGAAAGAGCTTACAGCGCTGATGGGCAGAGGAAAAGAAAGAGGACGATTTTCAGCCGCGCGCAATTGTCAGAATTGGAGCGCGCGTTCATGATTACGCCGTATCCAGACATCACTCTGCGCGAGAGACTGGCTGCGCTCACACTGCTTCCAGAGAGCAAAATTCAGGTAAGTGTAGTGGACGATGAATAGTCATATTATGATGTTATTTTGATTTCAGCGTCTTGATTTGACATTTTAATATCTATTTCCAGGTGTGGTTCCAGAACAGACGGGCTCGCAGTATGAAAAGCAAGAAGCTGACCACACCAGTAAGGAGGAGTCTAGGTGGGGAAATGAGCTCTGGATGTATACCTGTCACGACCTTTCAAGCAACCAGTCTTGATTTAAACCCAGAACTGAATTCTGGCGTCCAAGAACAAAGAGTGGTCAACGGAGGTCACCATCAGCAAAGCCTTAGACAAGCTCTGAGTCCCTGGTCTCAAAATCTCCCGCACCCAACGCCACCCCATCCCTCTATCTCCCCAGATCTGCCTGGATTCCCACACTGGGGGAATACACACTCAGAAACAACCTTCTCCAATTGTCCATCAGACAGATTGGCTCAGTATCCGTTCCAAAACCAGTCGAACGGTCTCTGGCAGAACCACTGCTTCACAGCTCACCCTGAAGGGTTCTCTGGACACCAGCTGAAACCATACTGTCCCGCCAATCAGGCCACGTATCCCTCCATGTCTGTGGACCAAGTGATTCCCACACATCAAACCAGTTTAGAGGGAGCACTTCAGAGACAGGCTTTGACACACTATCCTCAGACCTCACTGGGAGATATTTCTGACCTCATATATAAAGCGGCCGCAGTCACCAATCTGGAAGACTGCTAAAGAGAATATTTGATTTATTGTTACATGATGGTGAACTTGTATTTGTCTCAAATGTGCTACTTATGTTTACAGTGATATGTGCAAATGGAACATGCTTTCTCCTCATCCTCCTTCTTTTTTGTTGTTGTTGTTGTTGTTGTTGCTATTTAGCACAACTGCAAATGTGAAGAGCGAGGACTGTCCAACATCGAAAACGCTTTTATTGTTGCGATACAGTCAGCAAAAGAAGAGAAGAAAGCCTGCATGCGTTATAAAATGCTTTGAGCTGACCAGCTGTTTCCCTGTATTAATTCATACAAATGTTTTACAAATGTAAATAATGTTTTTATTGTGTTTCTGTGGGTTGTGATTGAAAAACGTCCCTCTGTATTCTCTTTGTAAATATGCTCACATTGTGTGTATTATTATTTATGTAAATAAATCGCTTGTATATTTATTTACATTCGCATATCTTTGCCATAAAAACAAGTAACATCTCATTTGTTTGCTTGTAACATATATTATTGTTGCATTATAATGCGCAAATCAATTTCGACCAATCTTTTATTCATAACATCAAAGGTATTGTGGTTTTATATAATCTTAAATATGACGACCACATGTGAAATGCAATGTGTTGCAATAACAAAAAACAGAAATGAAATCAAATTTCCACCTCACCAGAACAAAAACAAAACCAACAAATGTAAAAAACAAAAAACAAAATTAAAAACAATAAATGTAGATCACAATAAAAAAAAAAATTAAAACCCCCCAGGGCTCATGTTTTATCAGCTTATGGGTCTTAGATTACATTTGGATTTGAAGATCCAAACAGTATATTACTGTCGAAGTAATTATGGAGAAAATAACAGGGATAACTGGACACTGATCTCTATGTATCATAATCATCTCCACACAAAATAATCTTCAAAGAAAATATAATAAATTCTCATAATCCTAGTGTCAAATCTACAGTCGTATTCTGTTTTGTGTGTCAGCTTGCATGTGTGTTCCTGATGCAGCTACATCCTTTAATCCAAAGGAAGATATTGAAGGGATATGTGCTTATTTTGTTAGAAGCAAAACAGGAAATATAATAATAATCATAGACAGGTTGATCGGTACACAATGTTAGGTGATCCGGTTTAATTCCTTTTCATTTTCCTTTTTGAGCCTCCAGATCATTCTTTCATTCAGCACAAGATGGCAGTAGAGCCAACTTTTAAGCTGAATGCATATAAAAAAATAATTATTATTGATATTGAGTATAACTATGTAAACAAAATGTTGTAAGTGTGAGGTGGAGATGTGAGTAAGGTATTTTATTGAACATATAAACTTAATTGTGAAGGGTCATTTCATGGTTGTTGTAGCGCTGCCTGTGATGGAATTTATTTCAAGGAAATGCCACGTGGGTCAGTAGCCTAACTCAGTGTTTCCCAACCCTGTTCCTCGCGGCACACCAACACTGCGTGTTTTCTTTGTCTCCCTTATCAAACACACCTGACTCAACCCATCAGCTCATAATCAGGTGGGTTAATGAGCTAATGGGTTGAATCGGGTGTGTTTGATTAGGGAGACAAAGAAAACACGCAGTGTTGGTGTGCCGCGAGGAACAGGGTTGGGAAACACTGGCCTAACTTATTCATCTATAGTCAGCTTGAGATCCTTTCCATCTAAAATGGTTGTATCTCTTAAAGGGATAGTTCACTTTGAAATAAATTTTTGGTATGAATCATTGAATTATGATTAATTTGGACTTCTCTGTGCATGCTCTTTGAGGTGGTGACCATAGACCTCCATTATATGACTGACAGACAAGAAATTGACCTAAAAATATCAAAATTGAAACTCCTGTGGAAACAAAGACACCTACATCTTGGATGCCCTTGAGGTAAGCTAAAACATACCAAAATCAATTTCAAAGTGAACTATCCCTTTAAGACTAGTGGTGGCTTGTGAGCCGAATCACAACCAAAGCAATTACGCTAAATGCATGCCGTTTTGTCTTTTATCCTCTAGAGGGTAGACTAACTTTAAGCATGTGCCCGACAACTGCATTAAAGTTCAGAATGATTCTGCAAGACCGACCGAGCCGTTCCCCTCATCCACATGCCTCGTCAAATAAACAACAACAACAACAGAGCATCTACATCTCCCTGACTGACCTGCCTTCATCGGTGACAGACAGCCAGGTAACCATCGTGTTTGCCCTAAACTTCGCACTGTCACTGCCGTGAAGTGAAACCAGCATCAAGCAACACACCTCCATTAAACTTAACAACAAGAAAGCTAATGTTAGTCTGGTGTGTTGGCGTAAAATAGCGTCGTGTACGGTTGGAAACGCCACTGAAATGACTTTACAATAGCCCATGAGTTGTTGTTTTTGTGTTTATAACATGATATAGTAAAGCGAAATTATTCGCTGAACAGTTCAATAAGCAGTAGTTTTAGACACAGCATTGTTAAATTCGCCAACTAAAGTTCAGAAAAGCAGAACAGTTCCGTCTTCAACACAGACTGGTATTTTGCTCTTGAACGATTCAGCTTTCTTGAACGAATCGGCTGCAAATGATTACAGTATTGCTGGTACATGTTTGTTTAAAAATTCACAGCAAAATAACAAAGAAAGGCTTTGCTCTGTTCTGTGATGTACATTCGTGACTCTCCTGTTCGAACTCGTTCATGGTTCATCAAAATGAACGAATCTTTTTTTGAGTCATTTGGTTCATTCAACAAACGAAATTAACGAATTGACTCGAAAAAAGAGGAATTTGTTCATTTGGATGAACGAGGACGAACAGGAGAATCACACAGGTCAGCACAAGGCGAGCATTTGAGCTTATAAAACTTAAACTTTGTTATTTATTTTTTAAATGAGCAATCATTTCGCATGATAAGACCCTTATTCATCGTCTGTAATCGTTTAAAGCCCTTTGAATATTTTGCAGTTTGCACTGAAACATTCTTTTTGGACATTGAACTGGGACCTGGTATCCAGTAAAGTGCATTATATGGAGACAAATCCTGGAATGTTTTCATCAAAAACCTTAATTTCTTTTCGACTGAAGAAAGAAAGACGTGGACTTCTTGGATGACATACTACTCCGAACAACGTTGGCTACGTAGAGCTTCATATTGACCTCATCAATAGGAAGCACTACCTTTCTCCAGGCAGTATGTGATGGGAAGGGCAGATTCCTTAACTTTTTTGTGGGATACCCAGGTTCACTCCATGATACAAAAATCCTGAAAAACAGCAGGATATAGCTGTATCCTCCTCAAGGATTCTTCATTGTGGGGGGTGATGTTTACTCCTGCATCATCCATTATCTGGCCATCCACACCGGGAGCCAGTCCAAGGGATGGTACTGGTCCACTTCAACCCCATGCCAAGACATGTTGGTGCGGCCTGCTTTTCAAGTCTCTTTGGTGGACAGTCATCATCATTTTCCATTATATCGACTGCATCCGGAGATGTGAAGCCCCTGAAGTTGTTGATGACATTGGTTGTCATCCACATTGGCTGTGGGATAGAATGAGTGCACTCTATAATGTCCACTATGGTTTTGGACACCACTACAAAAGGCTGTCCTCTCAAATACTGCCCTATTTGAGGGTGTAGGGATGGTTTCAGACATCCGCCATCTTTGTATTCACATTTGTAGTTCTGAACTGATTCCTTCTCCAAAGTACAATGGTTTGTTGTGGGCAATACCAACTGTTGGTATGTGCACAGATCCATATTTTTGGCAACCTACCAGAAAGAGTAGACCATCAAGGGGACTTTTGGCATATTCTTTTTAACACACCATGATATTCTTGTTCTAATCTCATGTAGACTACTAATTAGGATGGACTGATGCACATTAGGATGCAGGGATAGATACATTTCTTGTTAGTTTCCAGTGAAAAATGTTGGATTGTTTTAACCCAATTTTGGGTCAAATATGGACAAAGCCAGCCATTGGGTTACATTTTTAAATTACATTTTTAACCCAATGTCTGAGTTTGTCCATATTTGACCCAAAATTGGGTTAAAACAACCCAGCATTTTTTACAGTGCATGCAGTAACATATACACATATTATTGAAAATGGAAGAAACAAAAATAAATAAAGGCAGATAGTAGAAACAGTTTATTAGAAAAGTGCCAATTGGAAATTCCATCATTTGAGCCTTAAGGAAAAATTTACTATAAGATACATGTAAAATTTGCCATTCAATTAAGTATTGCGATTAGGCTGAAGTCTATCCGGACCTATTTTGAATGCGAATAACATTTTGGTATAGGCCTACGACTAATTTATTTTGTAGAATATTATGTAGACAAGAAACACTATGAATCCTATTTTTTTATAATGTAATGAGTGTCCAGAACTAAATAAAGTTCACAAGAGTTAAAAAAAACAGAACTAAAAAAACACAAGAGTTCCATCTAGTGGCAAATTAATGTAAGGACATCACATGTTCCCCTATTAAATGAATTGTTTCTGTAGTCGAAAACTGTGCATGAAATAGAAATTATGAGCATCACATTTCTTACGAATAAACAATTTCACATGTAAATAATACACTAAACGGAATAGTAAATAAATGCGAGAAAACACTCAATGGTCGCAATATAAACATTATACTTGAATCTTTATGTGTGTGTGCTGTAAAACTCCACGTCAGTTCCTGTGGCTAGTGAACATATTAGCCAAACAGAATTGCTAGGAAATGAAATGTGAGGTTCCCATTAGCGGTCAATCCATTATCTGGAAATGATCTGGTACTGGTGCAAGACGTGATGCATGCCATTTCTTTTCATTATACAAAAGGTATAGCCTTGTAAGGGTCAACTTTTTTCCCTAATAGACCATAGTCAGTGGGCGTGACAATCTCAAACAGCAGTCTCAAAAGGGCACAACGTCTGTTGCCCATTTTAACAAGCTGCAGAAGGGAAACTAATGTGGCTGGAGAGGCACAGCAAACTGCTCTTTTCCAAAGAATGACATTGTGTGTGGTATGCAGTTATTCATCTGTTCTTACAACTGTGCAGTTATTTCGGGACCTTTCGGTAGACATTTAACTTGTGTTTTAGATTGTGCAGGAGTGTAACACAGGGTCCAATGCAGCAGAAGAGGCCATGCACCGTTTATATATCAGTGCAGAGAGTCAACATAAAGATCATGGCCATCAAAGCAGTGGACAGGGAATATTCTCCAAACTTTGGTTAAGGTTCCCTGAATAAACATTCTTTTTGAATATGATGGGTTTCAACTGGAGACACGACAACATTTTGGATGTCTCCTTTATCAGACTCATCTGGGTTTACTATATCAAGCTGGTGAGTTGAATCAGTATTTTCGATTAGGTAGGGTTCAAAAATGTGTACTGCTGATATAGGGTTGGAAATTTGAAAACTGGTTTCGAGGGTTTCTTTTAAATGCCCCCTATAAGGCGTCATATACTGACGCTTGTTTTGACAATGAGTATACATTCAACGCACATGGCACCCTTTGGCGTCAATATAACACGCTTCGGTTATGGGTAGGTTTCTATAGCCTAGGACTTGGGGGTATAGGGTTACACCACTAGGAGGCGCCTTCTGGCCTATATAATCTGCGTCTCATATTGACGCTAGGATGCCATGGATGTATACGCATTGACGCCTTGGGATGAGACCGGGCTGATAGTTTCAGAAAACAAGGTTTGGCATTAGGCGCAGTCAGCGAAAGCTTGCAAACAGTTCTCTATAGGCTACTTTATGCATGACTTTTAGCTTTCATGTATTTTTTTTTTTTTTTGTTGTTGTTGTAGTTATTCGTCTCCTATTGATAAATGTAAAGGGTTTAGGGTGAAAGCGAAGATAATAGTGGCCTATGAAGCATCCCTCTCTCCTTACCTGAAATTTGGTGCACGTTTTTTTCCTTAGGACTGGCATGACAACATTTGATAGAAATTAAAATAAATTAAATAAACCCAACGAAAACGAATAAATAAGTGAAAGCATAGGCTATCCTTTAAAAATAGTTATTTTTTATTAAAATAGTTATTTCTTCAACATCCATAGTTTTTATCCAAAGCTTTCAAATGAGAAGCAACATCGATTCGTCTTATGCACTAAGACAAAGTCCAGACGATGTTGGAAACTTGGGGTCAAGTTAAAGTTTTTTGGAGGAGCGGGTGCACCGTGCAGTTAAGTGCTCACGGATGAGAGGAGTTTGTTGCTTCTTTAATAGGCTTCTTTAAGTCAGATTCGGAAGTCCGGATAGGGTTTGGAAGATCATTCCATCACCAAGAAACAGTGAACGAAGACATTCTGAAAGTGCCTCTGTGTGATTGCACCACGAGGCGCCGCTCACACACCGGTCGCAGGCTTCTGGAGGAGACAGACTCGTATGAAGGAGGGAGAGGAGCCTGTGGTTGTTCAATTTTCAGTTCTGACTGGCACTTTTCCCTTAGGCCTAGCCTACTGTTGCGAGTCTTATCTATTGTCTCATATAAGTTCAAGGCTTCATAAAAAAGATACAAACAAAACAAAATTGTAAAAAAAATGGATTTCGTAGGAGAATGACTCGGGCCGGTGCATGTCTCAATGCATTATCCCATATGGGAGATTAAAGTCCAATTAAAAAACTGTACAGTTGCTTTAAATTTCGGATTTCTTGAGAGCAGTTAGATAGCCTATAGGCCCAGCCTGATTTTTCCATCTTCAGATCACGATCTGTGCCATTCTTGGCGCGGGACATTTCAAGGATGTAGGCTGTTTGACCTAACACAGTCTGAACTGCTTCCAGACACTTAGGCTACTCGTTAGTCTTAAAGTAAACCAATTGGCTACTGTATAACTAAATATTTACATTATAGGCCCAGGGACGCATTTAGTGTGATCGGGTAGCATAGGCTAGCTAGTAATGCAGGGGAGAACTGCCCGCTCGTTTTTACCCATATTTTTTTTCTCCTTCAGCATCAAATAGCCTATAGGCTATTCTTTTCCACACTAGGGAACTAGATGTATTATTATGTAATTTAGGACTATGAGGCATAATGTAGGCCTACAAGTAGGATGCGACTTTCAATTAACTTATCGGTAGGCCTATATCACGACCTATTTCGGAGAATCTCGGCCCGGAAAAATGAACACGAAAAGTGGATTCTGTCTGAATATTTGATCGTTCTTAAATTGGTTAATAAATAATCACCTAGCTATAGCTACATCGCCTCATTAATCAAGAAAAAAACATTTCCGAATGGGTAATAACTGAATTTTGCAGCTGCCGTACAAAATTTTGGTATATTAAATGACAATAGTCGGTCTATTTTTGTTCATCTCATGACATGACATTTGTTAACAAATTGTACCCCCTTATAGACTGGCTCAAGCACAAAAATATCTTAAATCGAAGAGATCAGTTTATTTCAGTGACGTCTCGAGCATTTGACAGCCAACGATGGGACACTAAAACCATAAAAAATATGAATAGCCTGGCCTACTAACTTATTATTACTACATTATTATTGCACAAGAATAGACACGTTGAAATGTTTTAGAAGGGTATCTTGATTGGTTGCGCATTATTCTCGTCTTCAAATACATGTTCTTCTCAGAAAATGTCTCACTGATCACATTGATAAGACCTTTATTAAACAAAAAGTTTGTATTGGTCTTAAACCAAGTTCCGTAAAATATTAGCCTAAGAATGTTGCTATTCTTGCGTCAATGCTCAGCTAAACACCTGCTGGCAGAACATTTGAGTCGTGTAAAATTGGCTTTATAATGATAAAGTAGGATTAGTAGCCTATCTAATGATAAAATAACCAATGTGGAAATGAAGGATTGTGTCTAAATCACGTCTTTTTAGAATGAAATTCACCTAGGCATGGCCCAACATTTTTTCTTGATATGATAATGTGTTTTAATGTAGGCCAGTAAATGAACGGAGTTGCCTTGCTGCTGATTCGGCGGAATATATAGCCTATGCGCGTACTCACGCAAATTTTAATCTGTTACAAATTAATTTTCATTTCGTTTGTTTCGTATGGACGTTCTGCTGAGGGGTAATCTTGGTGTAGCTAGGGATAGAGATTCATATAGCCTACTTTTTACATACAAATCTTACATTTTCATACTAATCACATCGTAAGCCTAGCCTATAGCTTATTCGTCCGAAATTACGATTGGGGTGGTTAATCACATTCACGCGTAAAACATCTGCTATAGTGAGGCCTGTTTTTGTTTTTTGTTTCAAAGAAAAGAGTTGCTAAATATTTATTATCGATTCCAAAACAAACAACTGTAAAATTTGATATAGGCTAACATATGAAATACAAGTGGTGTGGCTGGTGATTTAGGAAACGGTGAGTGGGCTATATTGCAGAGTGCGCGTGGATTCCGCAACAGGTCACATAATAGGCTGAACAGCTGACTCGAGGCGTGCTGGCAGATGGTTGATATAAGCCGGGTGGTGGTGGTGGTGTGTGTGTGTGTGTGTGTTTGGTGTTGGGGGGGCTCACATTCATTGTTTAGTTATTTGAGCCCCACGCACAGACAATAACCCTATCCAGTAGCAAGAAAAGATGGAAAAGCTTCTTCTTACACAGAGGAAATGGTCTAAAAAAAGTTTCGAGAAATCTCATTGTTTTGCCCGTCTGCTGCTTTCTATCCGCAGATGTCAGTCGTTCAAACTCATTTGCGATTCGTTTTTTCTTTGTAACCGATACATTTAGACTATAGGAGACTTGCATATTTTAAATAGGCTATAGCATAAATAAATAAATAAATAATCATAACCACCAAACAAATAAAAAAGTCATATAGCCTATGCTAAGGCGGTTTAATAAATTATAGACCTGTAATTCTTGAAATCCATGAGAAAAAAAACATTAACTGAAATTTCTTGATATTTAATTGTCCAAAGATGCGATGTCTTTTCAACAAAGTCATTAACTGCAAGAAGTCTGAAATCAGACCCCCCAAAAATGACTTTTAATTTGGTAAGCAATGTTCTTTGAATAAAGTCAGACTGCAAAAAACGCCACAAAAAGGGGGACCTTTCAGTTCTCCAAGTAGCCTACGGATTTGCCCCTCCTCTTTTTCGAGCTCTGCAACCCATTCATACAATAGGTCCCAACAGACTCTCGCAGCATCATCACAGTCTTATGGTTTTAAACGGGCTCCATCCCCATCCTCATCCTCACCAATTACAGGGTACAGAGCTGAACACGGTACCTCTTCAGAGCATCTCGTGGATGTTTTAACTCGTACCCTGAGTGGGTTTATCCGTAGCAGCACATCTGCAGACATTGTTTGGGAAGTGAATGTTCTTCTCGTAGAACAGGTGAGCGAGTGGACGACTTTGAATGGGTCTCGAAAAAGGATAAACCTACAAATAAAGTTTCCAAAAAAGAAAAAAGACCCACGGAGGACATCACGGGCAATCTCGGAGAATCTCGGTGTTCCAAAAAAATCCTTCAATTGAGTCATCAGGAGAATCTTCCGATTATTTTTATTGTTTGCTGTAGCTAAGCAAGTGCTTCTGCAGTTTTGCAGAAGAGGGTTACCTTGTCATTCCAATTTTGTGGTAAATGTTTGGGAGTCAAGATCACTCGACAAGAACCATCACCGAATTGAAAGTGACAACTTTTGAAGAAGAAATGGATTCTGTTCGTTCTTGGGTGCGGAATGTCGGAGTTATTGATTCAAACATAGCGGCACAGAGGTAGGCTTATTCTGCATTGATGCACACTAAACTATTTTTATCAGTTCAAGTCTTTTACATAGCCTACAAAAACATCTAAAGAACATTAAACATCTAAAGAGTGAATTTAGCATAGGCTACTACACGTTAAACTATTTCCAAAAGAACAGAGCACAAATGTAAGATTCAAAGGATTAAACTAGCTATTTAGCCTAAAAACAATTGCGTGAGTTGTCAAAATGTTTTTCCCTCACTTGCGGTTGTTGTGCTCTAAAAAATGTTGGGTTGTTTCTACCCATATTTAGGTCAAAAAGGGACAAAGCCAAATGTTGGGTTAAAATGTCATTTACAATTTTAACCCAACTTTCACTTTCAACGGTACATTTTTTTAATTACATTTTTAACCCAACTTTTGGGTTTGTCCATATTTGACCCAAATTTGGGTTGAAACAACCCAGCATTTTTTAGAGTGTAGTGTAGCTATTATTGTTAGTAGTAATAGGTTAGTATTAGTAGACGTCAACCACGAACTATCAGTTAACTTTTGTTTTCTATAGGCTAACTAAAATAATCTACAGAAACAGGTCGGGCTGTTTTGTGCATGTAAAATGACACCGCGGAGATTAATAGCGCCAGAGCTCAGTCTTTAGTGCTGTTGTGTTTGAGGTGACAGAGTCACGAGCCGAATGAAAGAGGCAAACAAGATACAATGAAACCCTATTGTGTTGTAGACTTGAAGATGCTCGAGCACGTCACTTGAACGGCGATTGTTTGTGACGTTCTTGTTTGCTTTTCATTTCTTGCGCATTTGAAGAGTATATATTGTTTAAGAAAAGGCTATGTTTAATCCAGTATTTTTGAACGACTTGTCGAACTTTGATAAGCACAAATTTAATAATTTTACGAATTCAAAATCAAACAATTAAAAATCGGATGCAGTGGTAACTCCAATTAGGCTAATAATCGATAGCCTATTAACGAAAACACACAAATCTACTGATCGCCTCTGTATGTTTTGATCTGATTTCATTCAAGAGCTAAATGTACTAATGTGTTTCCCCCAAAACATCAAGTCTGCTTCTTGAAATGCAGACAGCTGTTGTCAGGTCTATCGAAATAATTTTGTGGTAAAGTAAGCTTTTTGCTTTCTTTACTTTGTAGGGTATATTGCGCTTTTTATTTGACCTAAATTACTCTAAGAAATGCTTTTTGAGTTGTTTTAACTCAAATTTGGGTCAAATATGAACAAACCCTCCCATTGGGTTACCTTTTTTTATTACATTTTTAACCCAATGTCTGAGTTTGCCTATATTTGACCCAAAATTGAGTTAAAATAACCCAGCTTTTTTTTAGTGGAGAGAAGTCTGTGTGCATAAGTTAAATCTTCAAATGGTACATTATTAAAACAATCATAATAATACAAGTAGCCTAAAAATGGGTACATTTGGGTTGTTCATTAAGTACACACTGTGACTTTTGATATATCTGATATTGCTGCAAACACACATGAAGAAAAAAGAAACAAACATTTTAGAAATTAGGCTTTTATAACACTTTTTTTTAATCCTGACAACAGTGTTCGGAATATGTTATAAAGATTCTGACACAAGCAGACATTTTTAATAGGTGGAATCAGTGAAATGTAGTAATTTTTGATTTTGTCCGGGACATTATGAGTTGTACTGAGCTTATGTTGAATGTGGTATTATATCAGTAAATAGTCAGTTATATGAATTGTGAAGAAAAAAAATGATGAAATAAACAGTTTTTTTTTACTCTCCGAAACCCTACATCCACAGTGGAGTGGCCGTATCCCGTGCTCACTTTGAAAAACAGCCTCCCTCCAATCTCAGAAAGTCCAACTTCTTCCATTTTGTTCTGGCACTCTATGATCGCAGTGGGCAGCCTGTGGAAGTGGAGAGGACTGCATTTGTGGACTTTGTGGAGCAGGACAAGGTATATTCTAAAACATTGTTTCACATGACTGAACATTTCTGGATTTTTGATGATGTAGAGTTAAAGGGTTAGTTCACCCAAAAATGAAAATTAAGTCATTAATTACTCACCCCCATGCTGTACCAACCCCGTAAGACCTTCGTTCATCTTCGGAACACAAATAAAGATATTTTTGATTGAATCTGAGGGCTGGATCACTTTTCCATAGACAGCCTGAGGGACTGCCTCTTGACGGCCTAGAAAGTCGTTAAAATAAAAGGTTTAAATATGCCATGTGCCTACAGCGGCTCAACTATAACTTTATCAAGCGACGAGACTACTTTTTGTGCGAAAAAAAAAACGTAAATAACGACTTTATTCGACTTTCCATTACTTCCTTATGGGCGCATGCGCGAGAACTGAGACGAGACCGTTCTTCTTCGACTACTTTTTGTTACCGGCTGCTCACCGCTTAGGAGTTTTACCGCCCCCTACCGTATAAGATGACGTACTGATATAGCCGGAGGCGCAAAACGTTCTGTTTACAAGCAGTACGTCATCTTATACGGTAGGGGGCGGTAAAACTCCTAAGCGGTGAGCAGCCGGTAACAAAAAGTAGTCGAAGAAGAACGGTCTCGTCTCAGTTCTCGCGCATGCGCCCATAAGGAAGTAATGGAAAGTCGAATAAAGTCGTTATTTACGTTTTTTTTTCGCACAAAAAGTAGTCTCGTCGCTTGATAAAGTTATAGTTGAGCCGCTGTAGGCACATGGCATATTTAAACCTTTTATTTTAACGACTTTCTAGGCCGTCAAGAGGCAGTCCCTCAGGCTGTCTATGGAAAAGTGATCCAGCCCTCAGATTCAATCAAAAATATCTTTATTTGTGCCCCGAAGATGAACGAAGGTCTTACGGGGTTGGTACAGCATGGGGGTGAGTAATTAATGACTTAATTTTCATTTTTGGGTGAACTAACCCTTTAAAGCTTGAGCTTCAAGAGAGAAAACAAAACCTTATAAAACACACAGGATGGAATATTTAAAAATACAGAAAAACTAGAGAAGACTGACACTTATTTTACAACATCAACTCCTACTTACAAATCTTCCTTCCGTTTTCCTTATTTTTCATTCATCCTTGTTAGGCAAGACAGCCTAATGCAGCAGGCTCTCAAACTCAAAAAATGAGTACCTATTTCAGTTTTTTTTTTCTTGCTTTAGCATTATTTTCACAAGTGGTAATTTTAAAACTCAAACTGATCTCACTTGCAAAACACAATCTCGAAACATAATCTCATGCTTTCATTTAGCCTACATAGTTTCTTTCCAAGTAATAATTGTTTCACAATGTAATATTTTAACATAATGAGAGCACAGATCTTCTTTTAATTTAGTTTTAACAGCTAATGCAGTGCAACAATGCAAGATACATATTACAGTGTTTCTTTAGTTGTCACATTAGAAAAGGCACTTGCATTATACTTTATATAAAATCTGTAACGTTTGTAATTGCATCTCTTCATCAAAAGTTGTAATAAATATATGATGCAGCCATGAGCTTTACAAATAAGTTTGCAACCAGTAGTAAATGTTTTCATTGTATACCCAATGACTGAATGTATACAGTTAACAGTAATTTAGCAGTCTCTACCATTTGAGTTTTGGAAATATACCACTTGTTTGTGATAATTAAAAATATATATTGTCATGTAGACAATACTCAATCATGAACTCCCATATTTAAATGTTCATTTTGTGTGGCTTAATCAAAATTCTTTGTCCTCCCCTTGCCTTTGCCTGCTGTTCTTCTAAGGAGCAGACGGGAGAAAAGACCAACAATGGGACTCACTACAAACTCCAGCTTCTCTATAGTAATGGTATGCTCATCATTTCTCTTCTCATATAGACCTTTATGTCCATGGAAATAAAAGAAAGCCATCAGCATGTGATTATATTATACATGGACATTATATATTATATAAGAAACGACTGATTGTAATAAAGTCTCTCGTACGATTTGATCCAAATTTGTGACATCAACAAGACCGGTTTGTTGTTTTTGTTCACAGGTGTTCGCACAGAACAAGACCTTTATGCACGTCTCATTGATTCGGTCACTAAACAGGTAAAGCACCAGCTTCTTTGTTTTAGAAACATAGTTCTTAGTTTTGCTGTGTGTGTTGATGACCTCTTTTAAACTCTGTTTTACATGGTTCAGCCCATCTCATATGAAGGACAGAACAAGAATCCAGAAATGTGTCGTGTTCTGCTAACTCATGAGGTCATGTGCAGGTGAGTAAAAAACACAATCAAACCAATATAGCAGCAATGTGCTATTGGAAAGGGCTGACTGTTGGGAAAAATGCTGAAAGAGTGCAGCAAATTTGCTCTACAGTGATCCATACTCCAGCCACTTCTTAAAGGGATACTACACCCAAAAATGACAAATCTGTCATCATTTACTCAGCAAACCTGTGTGAGTTTCTTTCTTCTGATGAACACAAAGGAAGATATTTTGAAGAACGATTGGAACCAAACAGTTGTTTGGAAAAAAATTAAAAAAAAAATTAAAAAAAAATACTATGGAGTGCCGAAGTCACTCTGTAGGCCAAAATGCGGAAGTGAGTTAGCATTTTAGGACTCCCGGTTCCCTCGCTCTAAAGTCTATGGGATTTTTGAATGGGTTTTTGCAACACATTCTCATCCCAAAAAGTCATATAACTGATTAGGGTACCCTTTTTAGGGTTAGGTTTAGGTCTGGGGTAGAGTTAGGATCCCATAACCTCATCTATCGACGTTTAAGGAGGCCCTAAAAAGGCGAATATTGACGTATGGTCAAAAGACGTCCCAAAACGTCAGTTATATGACTTTTTGGGGTGAGACTGCACTGGTTTTTGCTAAATCGCCTGAAATAAGGTCTGTGGTGAACAAAGCCTCTACATATTTTCACGTTTTGATCTATGACATAAAACACACAGTTATAACCTGCTTGTGGTTTTTTAAACTTTATTGTCTGCTTGTGTTTTGTAAAAACTTTATATTGGCTTCAAAATGTATAAATTTTGGATTAACTTGTAAAGATTATCTTGATAGACAAAACAACTCTTTGTTAAACACAGATCTTATTTTTTTGCGATTTTCCTAAAGTCTGTGGGGAAATGCATTGCTTTTCGATCGAGGGAACCCATGCGCCGCTAGCTTCCGAGTTGTCCTACAAAGTGACGTCATCACTTCGGCACTCTATGGTGCTAATCGTTCTTCAAAATATCTTCCTTTGTGTTCATCAGAAGAAAGAAACTCATACAGGTTTGCAACAACTTGAGAGTGAGTAAATGATGACCGAATTTTCATTTTTGGGTGGACTATCTCTTTAAGAATATAGGTTCTGGCATTGATGGTTTCTCGATGAATCCATTTCCACTGTGCAAAAGGTTCTTTATAGTAGAAAAACGGTTCTTTAGATTATTAAAAAGTTACAAAAATGTATCTTTTATGAACCACTTTGTCTTTAATAGCAGTAGTAGCTTCTGTGTTTGAATCCCTTGAAACGCATCTTCAGGAAACATGCTGAATTTCCAGTCTTCTAACAACCAAAAACATTTCTCGAGTCAGTTTCACTTTTAAAAAAAGCTTTTGCTGATAATTTACTCACCCCCATGTCATCCAAGATGTCCATGTCTTTCTTTCTTCACTCGAAAAGAAATTAAGGTTTTTGATGAAAACATTCCAGGATTTTCTCCATATAATGGACTTCAATGGGAACCAAATGGTTCAAGGTCCAAATGAGAGTTTCAGCGCAGCTTCAAAGGGCTTTAAACGATTTCAGACGATGAATAAGGGTCTTATCTAGGACCCTTCGAGTCATGACTCGAAAAGAGATTCGTTTATTTTGATGAACGAGTTTGAACTGGAGAGTCACGAACGCTCATCACAGAACAGAGCAAGGTGACCATTTGAGCTTATAAAACTTAAAGTTTTTTATTTATGTTTTAAATGACCGATTGTTTCGCTAGATAAGACCCTTATTCATCGTCTGGTGTCGTTTAAAGACCTTTGAAGCTGCACTGAAACTCTCATTTGGACCTTGAACCGTTTGTCCAAGTCCATTATATGGAGAACAATCCTGGAATATTTTCATCAAAAAAACTTAATTTCTTTTCGACTGAAGAAAGAAAGACGTGGACATCTTGGATGACATGGGGGTGAGTAAATTATCAGCAAAAGTTTTTTTTTAAAAGTGAACTCCTCCTTTAAGTGTGTTCACAGAAGATACTAACATCTTTTTTTCTACATCTTGGCCTTCCGTCCACAATAAAATGGTGTTTTTGTCCTGCAAAAACTGAGCTTTTTGAAGATGCTCTCAGAAGTGGATAAATTTGAAAGTGGCGGTTTCACATTGTAGTGCGGTCTGTGAAAACAGAGATATTTGAATAAGATTCACATTGTACCGATCTAGTTAAATGGCAAGTGACTGCTATGTGCTATTCTCTCTCATAGTTTTGCTTAGTTTTACAATCATTAATGCAAAGATGACAGAACATTCACTCACAACCATATTTTTGCAGAACTCAAAACTCTTACCAATACATACACATCGCTGCAGGTTGTAGCTGAAACGAACACCAGAGGCAACACCGCAACAACTTTTATTTCTTTTCACACACAAAATTACAGGAGCAGATTGTGATTGATTAAAACTTATTTTCGCACAATTCCTTGCACAATACAATGTCATGATGACCTCAAAACACTTTTAAAGTGTATCATTTATAAACAAATGCATTTTGAGATCTGCATGCACTTGCAAAGTACGAGTCCACTACATACCTGTCAACGCTCCCGTTTTTTAACCCTATCTCCCGGTTTGTTATTTCTCCTGGGAAACTCATGTAATTTGCATGTCTCAAACTCCTTTATGAATAATCGGACCAATATGTTTGTCTAATGTTGACCAATTGCCAGATCTTGTATTAAATGCATGATATACCATGTAATACCACATAATAAAACCATGCCTTAAAACATATTATAAAACGGTTAGTTCAAGTCCTTGATTCTGATTGGTCAATAGCTGTGCTTTATTCATGATTTTATTCACCCAACGGTTCTGTGTATCACTGCGCAACACTGCGGTTCCTATGTTGTTTTTATTTGAGCTTTCATGGATATTACACATTGGAACGTTGTTGCTGGTCACGGTCAGGGACTATTTATTTCTAGCGGAAGGAAGGCTTTTAGTGATTTTACTTCATGAAAGTTGCACTAATACATATTTTTTTATTACTTTAATATGTTTATTGTGTGGTAACCGTTTTATAAAACCAATGAGGTACTCGCGGCAAGTGCTGTATCGTGAATAAGTAACAGCTCCGCTTCGCGTCGAACCTAACAACGCCCTTCAGTCATTACTTATTCAAGATACAGCACAGCCTCTCGTACCTTATTGCTTACATAAAAGGTTCACGTTAATCTGTTTCAGATAAAACTGAAAACTCGTTTAGCGTCACTTGACGATTCACTTTTAAAATAGTGTTGCGAAACGTGCACGACGCAACGTAATGTCAACGTAATGTTTCCTCAATGAGTCTGGGTTGGGACAAGCACAAGCACAATGACCAAGAGAGTATATGGTAGCTGGACTGAGAGAATAAGGAACAGCAAGTGTCACAGGAGACAGAAGAGACAGGGGGTGTGCAGTGACCTCAGGCTTCAGGACAGCATTAGGGAGGGCAGAAGGGGACTCACATTGGCTCTGCCCCCATTGTGTAGCCAGCAGATGCCCGAGTGGGCGCTCACAGCTGGTTAATAACAGAGCTGATGGGGAAGGGGGTGCAGAGGGCAGGCCACACAGCTGGGGAGTGACTCTGTCTGACGGGGGGGGACTGTGAGGAGAAAGCATATAGGCAGATGGCCAGGGGTGGGGGGCACTTTTGTTATGCTGGTGGCGTGGTGGATGGGGTGGGGGGATTGTGTGTGTGTGTGTCTGACAGGGTCGGGTTTGTGTGTGTATGCTTTAGAAGCAGGGATTGAGCTTGATCATTCACAATCAATGTGACAGATTGCTGGCCTGCCTTTTTTTCTGAGTCTTAATTGTACTGGTCTTATGGAGCAAGTTTTAATAATTCATTATGTTCTCTTTTTCCCGTACAAAGTCGCTGCTGCGAGAAAAAAAGCTGCGGAAATCGCAACGAGACACCATCCGATCCTGTCATCATTGACAGGTAAGTCCAGACCAGTTTTTCTAGTTCCCTACACACAAGTTTAAGTGATTTATTTAAGTGAGTTCATACAGTGTGTTTTGCTTAGATTTTGTGCAGGCTGTGGAAAACATGAGAACATTAAAAATGTTGGGTTGTTTTAACCCAACTTTGGGTCAAAAAAGGACAAACCCAAACGTTGGGTTAAAAGCGTAATTAAAAATGTAACCCAATGGCTGGGTTTTTCCGTATTTGACCCAAAGTTGGGTTAAAACAACCCAGCAATTTTAGTGTGAAATAATAATTGAGGAAACTCAACTCAAGGATCCTAAGACTAGCATACCATAAACTAGGGCCAAACTGACCAATAAAGTCTCTTTGG
The DNA here is from genome assembly GCF_016745375.1 of Pimephales promelas. The sequence goes on from NW_024121987.1 coordinate 18,414,965, forward strand.
GACAAGTAAAGAATATAAGTCATTTGAAATTTAGCTATACGCTCTCTCTAAATTATAAATACTGGGTTGTTTCAACCCATGTTAGGTCAAATATGGACCCAACCAGTGGTTCACACTTTTAAATTCAATTTTGAAACCCAACGGTTGGTTTGTACATATTTGACCCAAACATAGTTTGAAACAACCCAGCATTTATTATTTACAGTAGAGTGATTTGGGGTTTAAGAATGAACAAATCTGTCCTTCTTTATTCATTGCCTCATTGCACAGAAAGGAACAGTTTCTTACATATTTTCTCCCTTCTCTCAGTTTCAAAAATGTTGGGTTGTTTCAACCGAAATTTGGGTCAAATATAGACAAACTCAAATGTTGGGTTAAAAATGTAATAAACAAATTTGTAGTTGAAAGTGAAAGTTGAAGTTGGGTTAACATTTGAGTTTTAACCCAAATTTGGGTTAAAACAACCCAGCATTGTTTACAACACTCTAAACAATGCTGGGTTGTTTGGACCCAAATTTGGGTAAAATATGGACAAAGCCAAATGTTGGGTTAAAAATGTAATTTCAAATTTCTTCAACTTTCACTTTCAACTGTAAATTTTTAAATTACATTTTTACCCAACATTTGGGTTTGTCCATATTTGACCCAAATTTGGGTTGAAACAACCCAGCATTTTTTAGAGTGTACATAAATTCAACACTTATATGCTAGTTGTGTTGCTCTCTTACACATACTAAATCACTCTTTAAGCTATCTTTAAAAGATATATGGATAATATGGTTTCCCTTATTTCAGAATACCCCTCTTTACCTCTCTCTCCCTTTTCAAGCTAGCAATGTTTATAAAGCGTCTCTGAGGATCTGCTCTGTCTTTCTCACGTCAAGAGTGGAAAGTTGTCTCATAGAGTTTCCCAGAATTCCTTAGCACCACAGCTGTTTTTATAGTTTTCTCTGTGCCCCCCCCCTCTCTCTCTCTCTCTGTCATATCTGTTCCTTCTATCTCTTTAATTCTCCAAACAAGGTCAGACTAACCCAAATGAAGGGTTTAGACAGCCATGTTTGGTATTGACAGCTTTTTTTTTTTTTAAAGCTGTAGCTTATATATTGCCTCATTAGTGCATTATGATACTTCTCATATATGCCAGCTTTTTTATGTATTGTGTACCATTTTGAAAATCATGAATGTGTAAAAAAAGTTGCCTGTTGTGGATATACACTCTTTGGGTCAAATATTGACAAACTCAAACATTGGGTTAAAAATGTAATTTAAAAATGTAAACCAATGGCTGGGTTTGTCCATATTTGACCCAAAATTGGGTTGAAACAACCCAGCATTTTTTTGAGTGTAAGAAGTGCAACATCACTGATAGATTTGTACTTTGCAAGACCAAGAGAAATTTGAATATGAGCAACCCGATCACAATAAATGCGTCTTTATAGCACGCATGTGTATTGTCGTGTAATTTATACGCGAAAGTGAGTTTTTACGTGCATAAGATACGCATTGGTTGGTTAGGGTAGGTTTAGGTGTGGGGTGGGGTGCTTGTGTATTATACGTTTGGGTAGACACTAAAAAATGCTGGGTTGCTTTAACCCAATTTTGGGTCAAATATGGACAAACCCAGTCAGTGGGTTAAAAATATAAATTCAAAATGTAACCCAATGGCTGGGTTTGTCCATATTTTACCCAAAATTGGGTTAAAACAACCCAGCATTGTTTAGAGTGTAGAATTAGTGGTGTGTGGTGCGTGTGTATTACACACAAATGAACTGCGTATCAAATGCACACGAAAAACTGCATCTCATATACTCTCTACTCTAAAAAATGCTGGGTTGTTTTAACCCAATTTTGGGTCAAATATGGACAAACCCAGCCATTGGGTTACATTTTTAAATTACATTTTGAGCCCAATGTTTGAGTATGTCCATATTTTACCCAAAATTGGGCTAAAACAACCCAGCATTTTTTAGAGTGTGAGAACAGGCTGATACGAGAGTTGACAAAGATATTTATTATATTCATAGTCAAGTATTTTTCGATAGCAGATTTTTCACTCTAAAAAATGCTGGGTTGTTTTAACCCAATTTTGGGTCAAATATGGACAAACCCAGCCATTGGGTTACATTTTTAAATTACATTTTGAGCCCAGTGTTTGAGTTTGTCCATTTTTGACCCAAAATTGGTTTAAAACAACCCAGCATTTTTTAGAGTATATACGTAAAAACTCATTTTCGCGTATAAATTACACGACAATACACGATGAATACATGATGCTTGTTATAGAGACGCATTTACGTGAGAACAGGCTGATACGAGAGTTGACAAAGATATTTAATATATTCATAGTCAAGTATTTTTCGATAGCAGATTTTTAACTCTAAAAAATGCTGGGTTATTTCAACCCAAATTTGGCTCAAATATGGACAAACCCAAATTTGGGTTAAAAATGTCATTTAAAAATGTACAGTAGAAAGTAAAAGTTGGAATTGGGTTAATTTTTAAGTTAAATTTTTTTGTTAACCCAACATTTGGATTTGTCCAGATTTTACCCAATTTTGAGTTTAAACAACCCAGCATTGTTTAGAGTGTAGAACTAGTGGTGTGTGTATTACACGCAAATGAACTGCGTATCAAATGCACGCGAAAAACTGCGTGTCATACACTCTAAAAAATGCTGGGTTGTTCTAACCCAATTTTGGGTCAAATATGGACAAACCCGAAATGTTGGGTTAAAAATGTAATGTAAAAATTTAACCCAACGGCTGGGTTAGTCCATATTTGACCCAAAGTTGGGTTAAAACAACCCAGCATTTTTTAGAGTGTATACACGTAAAAACTAATTTTCGCTCATTTTTGCGTTTAAATTACACGATGAATACATGATGCGTGTTATAGAGACGCATTTACGTGAGAACAGGCTGATACGAGAGTTGACGAAGATATTTAATAAATTCATAGTCAAGTATTTTTCGATAGCAGATTTTTCACTCTAAAAAATGCTGGGTTATTTCAACCCAAATTTGGGTCAAATATGGACAAACCCAAATTTGGGTTAAAAATGGCATTTAAAAATGTACAGTAGAAAGTAAAAGTTGGAATTGGGTTAAAATGTTAAGTTACATTTTTTTTGTTAACCCAACATTTTAGGGACATTTTAGGCCCTTCTAGGGACAGGTGTTGCGAATTAGCCTTGGCTATAAACACTATGCAGGCATCGGATTGTTCTTTATGTAATAATCTATGTTTTTTGTATCTGTCCCTATTCAAATAAACAGTAAATAAATAAATAAATAAATTTGGGTTTGTCCATATTTTACCCAATTTTGGGTTAAAACAACCCAGCATTGTTTAGAGTGTAGAATTAGTGGTGTGTGTGTATTAAACGCAAATGAACTGCGTATCAAATGCACGCGAAAAACTGCGTCTCATACACGTAAAAACTAATTTTCGCTAATTTTTGCGTTTAAATTACACGATGAATACATGATGCGTGTTATAGAGACGCATTTACATGAGAACAGGCTGATATGAGATTTGACAGAGATATTTAATATATTCATAGTCAAGTATTTTTTGATTGCAGATTTTTCACTCTAAAAAATGCTGGGTTATTTCAACCCAAATTTGGGTCAAATATGGACAAACCCAAATTTGGGTTAAAAATGTCATTTAAAAATGTACCGAAAGTTAAAGTTGAAATTGGGTTAATTTTAAGTTACATTTTTCAACCCAACATTTGGGTTTGTCCATATTTGACCCAATTTTGGGTTAAAACAACCCAGCATTGTTTAGAATGTTCTCCCTTCTTCGCTCTCTCGTTGTCTATGCCACCTACAACCTTTCCCCTAATATTGATATAATTAGTCGGCTCGTCAGGACACCTCCCCGATGCATGTGGGAATTGGGATCCCAAAGCACCTTCACCCCCCTGGTTTTTTAATCTGTGTCCGTTTTGTTTGGACCTGCTGCTCAGTCTGTCTGTCTCTCCACCCCCTTTCTCCCTGCACAACTAATCCAGTTATTAGCAGACGGGGAGAGAATAGCTCTCAGCTGATGCTGAAGGAGGCTTTTGTCACATTATGATCCCCACATCTTCCCTTGGCTCGTCTTGCTGCCAGAGATCATGGCCTAGCTTTTAATCTTAACCTGTCCATTTCTTATATTAAACAGGAGTAGTTTTTGCACATTGAAAAGTTTGTTTGTGTAATTGTAAATCTTATCATTGTGCAAATTGATTGAAAGACCAGCTTAGTCAATCACGACTGATCAATACACACATGTGCTTTGGACACATACTTTAATCTTGTGGATGAAAGCCACTGTTTTAAAAAATTCTCTCATGCAAATTGATAATAGTGATAATATGTTAATTAACATTTTGGTTGGCATATGTTGACCATGAGGTGTGTGTGCGTGTTCATTTACATATACGTCCATCAGGGACATCTGGTGCTATCATCGTCTATAAAAACAAAGTACTTTAGTAGTTTAGGTATGGGTTTAAGTTCAGAGTATTAATGATTAGCTGTATGGAAATGAGGACTTCGGTATTTAATTCAAGTTTATGTGTTTGTGTGTGTGTTGGCTGGCTGGTAGACCCTACATTATGGGGACACAGATTGCAATATCCTAAATCCTTGACATTTTTTGGTCCCCATGAGGAAAATGGCTTACATAAGTGATGTTTTTTGAACATATAAAAATGCTTGTGCCTATGTAAAGTGTTTGTGTGTACCTACTTAACCATATTTCTGGGACAAATTTGCACCCAGAATTGAGCTAAACATGACAAAATCCCACAAACCAGTTGTCCTCGTTTGTAAAAACAGTATAGGAAATCACATTGTTGATTTTTTTGTAAAAATGCAGAAAGTTTTCAGTTAGGGTTAGGATTATGGTGTGGGTTAGGTTTTAAAACTGTATATTAAAACAACATAAGTCTATGCAATGTCCCCATTTAGATAGCTAAGTAAAGGTGTGTGTGTGTGTGTCAATTGTTTTTAGTGATGTTCATAATTGGATTAGAAAAAGTTTGGCAAAGTGGAAGCACTAATTATGTTTGGCTTCATAAGAACAGAAAGATTCCTGAAAGTCCTGGTATATATCCTGCTATATATTTTAAGCTTTGTAGTAAATGTACAGCTGGAGTAACAGCTTGAGACTCAGCAAGTCACTACCACACAGGTTCAATAAATGGACGCATACGATTAGTGAGGGATGAAAAGAACTGTTGTAAAGAAGGAGAGGGTTGAATAGGGATCAATCCCATTGTGGGTTTTCAATCTATATAGGTTAAAACAAGCAAAATAATCAATATGGTATAATTGTATCGATGTAATAAGGCTACCAAATAAGGCTGATGGATTGGTATGCATGCTTATTTGTTTGTCTTTTATTATAGTTTTGCAAATGTTGTCTGGTAATTGCTGAAAAAGTTAGAAGTTTGTCAAATCTATCTTGGATGTAGTTATATATCTATTCTCAGCTGCCTGATGTTACCTTTGATAAAATGGTTATTGTATTCTCACATTTAAAGGGATAGTTCACTTTGAAATTAATTTTTGGTATGTTTTAGCTTACCTCAAGGCCATCCAAGATGTAGGTGTCTTTGTTTCCGCAGTAGTTTCAATTTTGATATTTTTAGGTCAAACCGTTCTTGTCTAGTCATATAATGGAGGTCTATGGTCACCACCTCAAAGAGCATGCACAGAGAAGTCCAAATTAAATATGATTTAATGACTCGTAAATGTAAGTACACATCGATGGCCTTAGACACGAAACGAGCGGTTTGTGTGAGAAAACGAACAGTATTTATATCGTTTTACCTAAGTGATCTGAGGGTGCGGGCGCCTTGTGGCTGTGGTTACAAGAGGTAAAAACAATATAAATACTGTTCGTTTTCTCACACAAACCGCTCGTTTCGTGTCTTAGGCCATTGATGTGTACTTACATTTATGAGTCATTAAATCATGTTTAAATTGGACTTCTCTGTGCATGCTCTTTGAGGTGGTGACCATAGACCTCCATTTTATGACTGACAGACGAGAACAAAACAAAGGAAACAAAGACACCTACATCTTGGATGCCCTTGATGTAAGCTAAAACATACCAAAAATTAATTTCAAAGTGAACTATCCCTTTAAGAGCCAAAGAAGCAATCCGAGGACGTGCACTTGAATACAAACGTGAAGCTGTTGTTTTAAACACTGGTTTGACATAGCGTTTGATTCGCTTCCTTAGGTCTATCTACAATGAGTGCTCTGGGAAAAAAAAAGAAAAAGAGAAAAAAATCACAGTAATAGGAATGGTACCATCTGTCCTCTCTTACTTTGCTAATCAAACCCAGGGGAGTGCAAAACTATTGGATCAATATAGAAAGACAATTATCTGTTCCTGAAGGGAAAATGTTTTGCAACAGCACCAACAAAGAGTGAAGGGACGGAAGAACAAAAATAATAGAGTATAACACAACTTTCATCATTTATACCACTATATGCACTCTAAAAAATTGCAGGGATGTTTTAACCCAAATGTGGGTCAAATATGGACAAACCCAAATGTTGGGTTAAAAATGTCATTCAACCATTCAACCCAATGTCTGAGTTTGTCTATATTTGACCCAAAGATGGGTTAAAACAGCCCAGCATTTTTTACAGTGTGGACCAATATTTTGGAATCTGAGTGGCGAGATAAAATGAACAATCAAACGAGAATATTATAAAATACTTTTAATGTCATTTTTAATTTTAATAATTATAAGTGTTTCTGCTTTGAAACATATACAGTGCCTTGCAAAAGTATTCAAGCCCCTTCATTTTTTTTTCATATTTTGTTATGCACTCTAAACAATGCTGGGTTGTTTTAACCCAAAATTGGGTCAAATATGGACAAACCCAAATGTTGGGTTAAAAATTTCATTCAACCATTTCACCCAATGTCTGAGTTTGTCCATATTTGACCCAAAGATGGGTTAAAACAACCCAGCTTTTTTACAGTGTGGACCAATATTTTGGAATCTGAGTGGCGAGATCAAATTAACAATCAAACGAGAATATTATAAAATACTTTTAATGTCATTTTTAATTTGAATAATTATAAGTGTTTCTGCTTTGAAACATACAGTGCCTTGCAAAAGTATTCAAGCCCCTTCATTTTTTTTCATATTTTGTTATGAACTCTAAACAATGCTGGGTTGTTTTAACCCAAAATTGGGTAAAATATGGACAAACCCAAATGTTGGGTTAAAAAATTTTAACCCAACTTTCACTTTCAACTGCACATTTTAAATTCCATTTTTAACTCAAATTTGGGTTTGTCCATATTTGACCCAATTTTGGGTTGAAATAACCCAGCATTTTTTAGAGTGTGTTAAAATGCTCTCGATTATTTATTTTTGTGACTCCTTTTTTATTATATTTAAAAATTATAACTCTATACAAAGGCCAAGACCTACCCAGGATCATAACCATCAACAAAACAAGCAACGGACAAAATAATACCCATAAAAACCAAAATAATAGAGGTCTAACCACAACACTTTAAATCATTTTTAACGATTTTCTGAATCATCTTTGAAATTTGAGGTTTCTAAGTCCATCTGCTTTCAATTGAATTGATCAGGCATGATTTGGAAAGGTGATTCCTGTCACCGCTGTGAGGAACAGTGCTGCTGAAATATAACGTCCATAACTAATCCATAGCAAATGTGTACACATGCAGACAGGAGTAACTGTGTTGGCGGAGGAGAAGAGACTGACAGGGCTCACAGCAGGCCTGCTGGGAAGCTGTCAATGGCCCTATCAACCCTGACCCGAGTCCTGACAGATTCATCACACACTACATAGTCCACGTTGCCTGATCTCTCACAAATGCACGTCTATGAGATCAGCACTGGAAACTAATTCGGGCCATCCGTCCTTATGAATTTATCCTTAATCCTCCATATACAAAAGGCAGGAATGCATTACTGTGGAGGAAGTGGGATTATGTTGGGGCATATGGGATTTACCATGGAGGATGAGATGCTCTGGATCTCCTCCAGATTACACACACACAAACAAACAAACAAACAGAGGGGCCAGACTAGCACCAGGGGGCATCATTAACTCATTAGTGAAATTTAAAACCTCACAAACACACACACACACTCATTATGACTCGGTGGCAAGGCTGCTGATTAAGCGTCGTCGCTAATATCTGAATACAGTATTCATTTTTTCAAGCATTCATATTTCGGTTTGTTTCTTCCCTCTGAAAACTCACATCAAGCTGTTCTGTTTGAGACATTCGGTAAAGTGAGTGCTGGCATTCTCCATTCTACCCCCTCCCAAACACAAACTCCCAATTTGGAAACAGATGTTGTTTGTCAGATCCCATCATTACTGGCTAATTAAGCAGACATCTTTCCCTTCTCTTCTCCTATCTGCCACTCTTGTATTCATGCGGATTATCCTGCCTTTGTTTCCCCACAAAGATGAAGGCTTGTGCAGAAATGTATTTTTTTTGTTTCTGCATTGGTTAAATAAATTTGTGCTTAAAAAGGAAGCGCTGAGCATTATAACACACACACACGTTGTGTTTTTATGTTGGGGACTTGCATGTAATTGTATTTGTGTGTGAGCAGACTTTCTCTGAGTATGTCTATAAGCGCAGACAGAAACAAAAACATGTAAGTCGACTAATTAGGTGGTCAGTGAAAGAGTAACTAGAGCGTAGGACCATAATGTCTAATAAACAAACAGCTGTTATAATGTTATATGAATTAAAAATATAGTGTAGTTTCTAAGTCACTTAAAAAATAAGCAAATTTGTGACATGACTACATACTCTGTTGTGTAAAAAGTCATATTTCCTACACAAAAAATCCTCTTTGTATGGGAGAACATGAATCAACAGGATTTGAGCATCTTGCTATCATTAAAGGAGAAGAGATAGCAAATATGAAATGCGTGTCTCAATTGTTATTACTTAAATTGTCATGCTTGTATATATAACTTATAAGTGAAAAATACACTTTTTACACTGGCTAAACTTTAGTCATTCTACTAACTATATGTAACTACATGTCAACTAGCAGTCATTAGTAGACTCTCTGCTTAGAGGGGTAGCAAATTATGTTGTTTACTCACCCTCAAATCTGTGAGTGTCTTTCTTCTACTGAACACAAAAGAATATATTTTGAAGAGTGTTGATGACAGTAGCCATTGACTAACATAGTAGGTGTTACCAAAAAAATGATATTATGCTTACCAATATTCTTTAAAATATCTTCTAAATGATGACAAAATTATTATTTATTCATTTTTTCATATCCGTAAGTAAAGCTGAGGGTGTTTCTCATCAAAAGGGATCTTGAGAAGATGGATCTAGTCTGTTCCCCTGGACAATTCAGCTGCAGTCATCAGGATAGTGAAAGAAACTTGTGAATGATACTTTATAGTTATACTTTTACGTCACAACGCATAATTATTCATTTAAGCACGGACTATTTGTAATTTTACAAGTATCTCAGAATTACGAGATCATTTTTCATGAAAAACGTTTTTGCTCCATTTTTCTGAATTAACGAGTTAATTATCTCAGAATTATGAGACCATTTTTCATGGAAAAAGTTTTTGCTCGGTTTTTCTGAATTAACGAGTTAATTATCTCATAATTATGAGATAATTTTTCATGAAAAAGTTTTTGCTCCGTTTTTTCTGAGTTAACGAGTTAATTATCTCAGAATTACGAGATATTTTTTCATGAAAATAATTTTTGCTCTTTTTTTCTGAATTAATGAATGAATTATCTCAGAATTATGAGAAGTTTTCATGAAAAAAGTTTTTGCTCTGTTTTTCTGAATTAACGAGTCAATTATCTCAGAATTACGAGATAATTTTTCATGGAAAAAAAGTTTTTGCTCTCTTTTTCTGAATTAACGAGTCAATTATCTCAGAATTACGAGATAATTTTTCATGGAAAAAAAGTTTTTTCTCTGTTTTTCTGAATTAACGAGTCAATTATCTCAGAATTACGAGAGAATTTTTCATGGAAAAAAAATTTTTGCTTTGTTTTTCTGAATTAATGAGTCAATTATCTCAGAATTGTGAAAGATTTTTTTCTGAAAAAAATCTACTGTTTTCCTGAATTAACAAGTTAATTATCTCAGAATTGCGAAAGAATTTTTTCTTGAAAAACATTTTTTTTCACTCTGTTTTTATGAATTAATGAGTTACTCATATTTAATTCAGAAAAACAGAGCAAAAACTTTTTTCCATGAAAAATTAACTCGTAATTCTGAGATAATTGACTCGTTAATTCAGAAGAACAGTAGATTTGTTTTCCTCAAGTGAATGCAATACGCATCCTTACATTATACTTACTCAAATAAGTTCTAAGTAATACTAATTAACTACATGTACTTACTATAGAGTTACTGTACTGGTAGGGTTTGGTTTAGGGTTACTTGTAATTATGCATACTTCACTGTTTAATAATGTACACGCCACCTTCAATTAAAGCGTTGCCGAAAGTGAACCATCAAAATATAGTGTTATTGAAGACTTTATCATATTTAGAGCAGTTGATAACTGACTGAAAGAAAAAAATTGGAAAGGCAAGAGTCCTGAAACAAGATGTTGGTTGAAACTTTTATGTGAAACTTTTTAAGTGTGAAAGGTCCCGGTGTGGTATGTGGTGATGGAGGTATTGATTTTTAGAGCCTCTATGTGTGCCCTGTTAGTGGGGTCAGAGGTTGGGAACGTGCCCTGTTAACCCCACGACCAGTCTGGCCCCAAAGTCTGCCAAGGGATTCTGGGAGCCCAGAGTATTTATGACCAGTCCTAGCTAACCCCTGCTCCCCTAAACCCCTCAGAGGCTTCCCCCACAATCTTAACTGGGATTTCTGTTGTTGTTTTGTTTGCTGGTGATGTATATAATACGTAGGATATCAGTACGTCAATCTCTAATGAACAAGAGGTTCATTTAAAATAATTTGGGTTTGATATAATGTTGTTGTGATATAAAACTCGAGTGGCTGCACTCACTCACACACACATGTGGGATACAGTCGTTGATGTATTGACGGCGAAACTTTTCAGCATGTCAGTGTTTCGATGCTGCACATCTGGTTTCCTAATTCTCCTTCCCCCACTCCCTCGATGTCATGACACTGTTTTGTTTTTCTAAGAGGGAATGGGAGGGAGGTGAGATGGACAAGAGGAAATACTGATGAGTGACGGTTCTGCATCTAACATATCAAGTCTCTTTCCCATCCTTTGTTTTGTGTAATGTAATGGGCATTAGTGCTATTCAAAGTATAAATATAAGTTATATTCTTTTATTCTGATAATACCAACTTACAACCATCAAGAAAGCTATTGTTTGAGTTAATATCTTATCAAGAAGTTTCAAAACGGTGAGAATTTAACATTTGGAAATACCCACTTATCCTTAATGTTACTTTTTTCTACATTTTAGGATTATAGTGATAGTAAAATAACAATAACTTCCACCAATTAAGTATGAAATTACTGAACGTACAGGTGGCCAAAATGTTAATAAAATCGAAACAATATTTTAGCATTTTCTGGACATTAATTCGACCCACTTAACATAGTCATTTAAAATCTTAAAACTTCTTCAGATTATTAATAAAAATTATTAGGTCACACTATTCACACAATCATTAAGATTCTTTGTTTTTTAAATAAGTATCTTATGCTCACCATGGCTGCATTTATTTAACCTGTTAAGTGTCACCCTCTTTTTTTTAATAGACATGGAAATGCACATTTCGAACTTAAATGGTTGTAATTCAAGAATGCTTTGGAATATGTAAAATTAAGATTGTAAGATGAAGATTAAGATGTAAAATTGGTCTCATTTTAAAGAAGACATTTGGCAGTTTTTTGTCGAAGTGAAATAAATTAAGAAAGTGACACAGAAAAAAAAGTTATAGAAGTTTTAGTGTATGGCAATGTACAATGTAAAAATAATGAATTATTCATATTTTATATAAAATATATATTTTCAAAAAAAAAAAAAGCCAGAAATCTGAACAAGTTGTGTTTAAAATTTTAAGTTGATATCTCAAAAAATGAGCTTTCAGTAAGATTTTGTTTGGGCGCAGTACCGAACGCTTCCACTGGGGCACAACCAGACTCCATTACTGCCCATAACAGCGCCTCCATTTTCATATGTGTCATACTAGTTTTCATCATTTACACAATTTTCATACAATTTATGAAGTAAAGATCCTATTCAGAAGTAGTATGGGAAGTCTGGCAAATTTTGATATGAACTCAATCTCTAAGAAACATAAAAATAACACTCATGTGCGTTATAGCTTCCTGCCACATCACAAATTGTGAATTTATTATTTTTTTCTTAATATTTAAAACATTTTCAGACCTTTTTTCTAAAATAATTGAATGGATGCAATCTTTTGAACTCTTGGGATGAACAAACTCGGGTTTCTACCTTTTTCATGGTTTTTCATGTTCATTGCTATTTCAAAATAAAGGTCTGAACACACCTTGGGAGTATTAAAATATTCTTGTTTAAAATTGATAAATTATGGCTCCTCTGTAATTTATTTTGAAATGTCACCAAATATGGAAACTACAGATTGTAAGCTTTCAAATGATATATAGTTTGTCAATATTACTTAAGGTCTTTTCTGAGATATTATTTTTTTTAATATATAATGGCAAACATACTGTGAGTCAGTGACAGTTAAGGTTAATCCAGTGTAAACAGTAATATTGTAAAATATTATTAACATTTAAAATAATTGCTTTCTGTTTGAATATATTGTCAAATATAATTTATTCCTGTGATCAAAGCTGAATTTTCAGCATCATTTCTCCAGTCTCCAGTGTCACATGAACCTTCAGAAATCATTCTAATATGATTTGCAAAAATATTTCTGATTTTTATCAATGTTGAAAACAGCTTAATATATTTTTGTGGAAACTAAAACGTTTTGGGCACGAAATTATTTTAATGTTCGCTGTGATCATAGGCTACCCGTCAAAGGTTTAATAGACATAGCCAAATCGCTTTAGTAAGGAGATCGCGCGGATGCTTGAATCGAGACCGTGAACTTTTAACGATTAATCTTGCTGCTCTATAGTGGCGTACGAATTGAATTGCACAAATTTTTCAAAAAAAAGTCACCAGGAAGGACCAGTACCACCCCTAACCCCGCCCCTAAATTTACCTATCCCTGCGGTCAACAAATCTTACACAAAAGTGAGGAAGGCCTAGTACACATTTGCATAGTCACCTCGTAAAAAATACTTACGAATTGCTTTGGTGAAGAAGACCTTACTCCAGTAAATCTAAACATCACAGCTGTGCAAAACGTGATTATTAAACTTTTCCCTATGACACAACAAAGACGGATGGATGTTGTGCTGAAGTTGCAAGGTTTTCCAGGAGTCCTAATTAATTATGCAAGATGAGTCTAATTATGATGCAGTGAATGGATACATGGCAGAAGGTGCAAGGCAGCGAGGCTTAGAGATTTGCATGCTAAGTGGGTGGGGGAGTGACTAATGCATGTTAATGTGTGCCTGGCCGATGTGCTTTCATTTGCCTGCTTGCAGCTGTGCTCTATGATTTCATGAAGGACTAAAAAGTTTATCATGGTTAAAGTGAAAAGAATAGTACGCTAGGCACGAAACAGCACGCAAGACCTTAACAAGTGTGTTGTAAGATAAGAAAGAGAGGACAGTGGATCAGATGCAGTGTTTATAGTGAAAAAGTCTGGATCAAATGGTAAACTAGTTGGTCAGTCTTAGTTTAACTGTATCCACATGTTTTTTGGGGGTTCATGCACCAAAAACTGCTGTTTTTTGTAGCCCTCTATCGGGTCATGGGTCTATACGACCCCAATCGACTTTTACTTCATAAAAATATTCTCAATGGAATAAGATTTTGTGAAGTTTTTATACATTATCTATCTATACACACACACAAATCTGTGCTTGATTCGGTTGTTCTGAAGGTATGTAAAAAATTTTTTACACTTCTGGTCTTGGGGGTCAATATGACCCCACATTGAAATGAATGGGAAATGTGAAAAAAAAAACTAAATATATTTTTTTCATGTGTCAAAAAAAAAAAAAAATCCGGCATAAATCTGAAAATTTTTACACAGAAATGAAGGCCTTGTGCACTAGAGCATAAATGCAATGTATCATAAAAAATAATATTTATGCAAGCTAATGGTGTAGGTGAGGAATTGTGTGGTATATGGATACAAAAGTACTTTATATCTCCAAAAACACAGCATTAATGAATAGATGAGAAGTAAACCAAAAAAAGGATATATTATTTGTATGATTAAAAATGTATAATTTTTTGTTCAATTTTTGGGGTCCCCGAAGCCCACAAGTGTACACAGGAAACGAAGACCATTTGAAGGTTAAGTTGTTATTGGTTAGCCTTGCCAAATCATTATGGAATTAACATTTTCCATACATACATGGGCATAAAAGTATTTAAAGGCGCACTATGCAGGAATTCTGTTTTTGTCAAACAGCGACCCTTAGAGTCGTTGTGGAGGACTTGTATTTAACGTTACTGTTGTAAATACCACTCACAGCCTGATACCCATTTGAAGCTGTTATATTAACGTACAAATCTTGCATAGTGTGCAAATTTTTTGCATTAAATAAGAGATCTGGCGTTAAAATGTGTTTTTGAACTCAAGCTGAGCGCTCGTGTCCGCTGCTATCAGTGTCATGGATACATAGTGCCTCTTGTGGCGACTCAGACTCCCTCTTCAATCTATCGCAGTTGCGAAGACTCTCTATTCAGTCCGGTGAAATCACAAAATAAAATGCAAAAAAACTCTGACACGCTTGGCAAGCGATCTCACACTAGACCATTAAAGCACTCAAACAAAACTTGCGGATCGATGCGTTTATTTACGGGTGGAGCAGCGAGGCTCATTCTCTTTTTCCTAGTCTCTTCCGACCGCGTTTTCTTTGCTTTTTCCATCGTCGAGTATCACGTCTAAAATGTGCGCAAGTGTCTTCGTGCTTCATGTGTTGTGGTTGATGTGTGTGACGTCGTTGCCGTAAAGCATGTCGTAATTCTCGTGAGATTTGTCAGGGGGCGCTCCTCTCAAACTTGCATTGCTGGTTTTACTACCAGGATGATTCGCCCTACTATGAGTTTGCTTACCACTGAAATGACTTTGAAGCTGTTTTATTAAGGTACAATTCTTGCATAGTGTGCCTTTAAGGGAAATTATATTTAAGGGAAAGATGGGTTCTGTGTCAACTTTTTCCACATCAATTGGATCTGCTTCATGATGACCTGTGAAATATGTACTTTGAAGGTCTTAATAAGTTAGTAATGAAGTGCAATTAGTAATTTACACCTCTGGACACATGTTCATCATCTCACAAATAACTATTGTGTTACTTGTTTTGAATTTGGGTTTTTTGGGGCATTTAATCATCATTTTCCAGTCACTTTTACACAGAGAATGCTTTTTCCTGAAAATGCTAGTTATTGCATTGAACTAAAACATACTGACTTAACTCACACAGTGCATAACAACTTATAATTGAATAATTGAAAATATAATTTATATATATATATATATATATATATATACAGTACTTGTGGTGTTCCAGGTCAAAAATGACCACCCTAAAAGTAATTGCGGATGCATGTTAAATGTTAATACCAAATATTAGACTCAATCTTTTATCAACTTGTTTTCTTTCATTGAGCACAGGTTTTGTATTTCTTTTGGGAACTGATTGATTGCAGGCATCACTGATCTGAGCTTATACACCCCAAATTTTGAATGAAATAAATTCACCTCAAAAAGACTGAGATGCATCAGCTGCGATCAATGAGGCCTACGATCAATCCGTTCCAAAAAGAAATACAAAACCTGTATTTGTTTGTATTTCGAACACTAAAATATGATCCCTAACCCTAACAATTTATTATTCAGACAGATAGAGAATTACTTTTGCTTGTGGACTTTATGTTGACTTTGCATTGGAGTACAAAATATGCATCAGATAAGTAAACAAAAAATGTCTTTAAAAATAAAACACTGAAATACTGCTTAGGACCAACATAAAATGCTCCCTTTTAAAAGTGGATATACCTATTATTTTTATTTATTTTACAAGAAAGCTACAAATAGAAACAGGCCACACAATTCACTTCCAGGATTGAAGTCTCTCCATCTACAGTAATCCTCTTCGCCTAGTTTGGTTTACAGCTTGGTTGTTGTTTGTTTCCCACAGATTTTTCTTGAAGTTTTTCCTGAAGTGCAATCAAAACTGTCTGAAAACCGCAGGGAACCCCCGAGACATGAGGAGATTTCAGGTATGGATCATTTATATGTATTTGCAAAATGCTAAAATGTTCTGTTGTTCTGTTTGCAGAGTTTATTCTTTTAAAATCACAGCATCTTTCTTTTATATCCAGTAAAAATATCCAAACATCCTTAGAGCAAGATATATACATTACAAGGAAATTTGCACAAGATAAAGTAAGGATTTGACAGAAAATGTATGTTGAATGTAAGATTGTAAGGAAGCAATTGACAAAAGTCTGCAAATTGAAGAACGCATTACTCTAAAAAAAAAATGCTGTTTTGTTTTAACCCAATTTTGGGTCAAATATAGACAAACCCAGCCATTGGGTTACATTTTTAAATTACATTTTTAACCCAATGGCTGGGTTTGTCCATATTTGACCCAAAATTGGGTTAAAACAACCCAGCATTTTTTAGAGTGTATGTATGCCATATGTCTCTTAGGCACATTTATCTTGTTTTAAAGATATATAAACTGGAAAATAAGACAAATATACCGATGTAAGAATAGGTTTTGTTTGCAGTGGTGGATAAACTGAGATTGTGAGTTTAATATCTCATGAGAAAAATCCGGAAAGTAGTAGAAGCAGGGATCATCAGGAAGGTGCTTCAGGAAGTTGTCAGGATTTGAGTGATGGGCTCCAGATGGAGGAGGTCAGGTTATGTGACCCAGGAAGTGTTCACTGGGGACCTCCTGCATTACTTCCTCACACTTGTCTTTCACTACTGGAGCTGCGTTCTGACATTTCATCCCTCACTCTTCATTTCCCTGCTGTCCCTCCTTATTCGTTTTCTTTGGAGCATCCCTCTCATGTGTTGCCATGCTGTTTTATTGTCTTCTTCAACTCTACAATTGAACCATATTTTGAAATTAAAGGGATACTTCAGGATTTAGCATTAAGCTTTGTATTAGTAGAAAACCTGTAGTATTTTCAAATTACCATGCTTTCCACCCTCATATCCCCCTGAAACGAGAGATGTTTTTTTTTTTTTTGGTCTGGAAAAATCCTCCGATGACGCAAAAATCGTCATTTTGTGTCATCGAAAGATTTTTTGTCCATAGTCTAAAGACTACTGTACAGTCAGTAGTCGGGTCTGTCCCGCATCTCCTCAACCCTCCCACAGAGGGCGATCTCACTCACAGAATGAACACATAGTGTCGGCCATCTTTGTTTGGAAGCTAAGCTAGCAGGCTTTTGTTCTGTGGAGAAAGCTGAAAGCAATCCGCTTTTCACGGACATGTCCGGCCGTCGATGTCCGGGATTCAGCTTTTGCTTTCTGCAGTCGCCATTCATTGTTTACATGAACAGCTTTTGTTTCAATCTAACCGAATTCGTTCCGATTGGTGAATTTGAATGTAGTGTTTACATGAACGCTAAACAAGTGATCGGTTGATGTGCGTTTTAACATTGCTAAGAAAATTCGTGAGAGATACGAGACCGGTGCGTCTCACAGGTGTCGCTCATCGGTAATCAACACCTCGCGCCGTTCTCCCGCGGATCTCACTCGTCCCGCTCGCCACAGTAAACATGATGAACGGCGACTGTAGAACGCAAAAGCCGAATCCCGGACATTTTGGGCGATCTGGAAACACATTTTCGGGCAGACTCATCACGGAGACTCACTAGTTGCCTAGACTTGTTGTTTAACTACTGCGCTCTGTTACCGGTAGGCGTGGCCTCCTAGGGCAGCGAAGCAAATGCATTCTGGGAGTTGTGGTCTTTCATCCACATAAGCCAAAAATACATGTTCTGGCTTTTCTCAGTGTAGAAAGCTTCAAATTCAAAACTAATTTCACATTTCTTCTACATAAATGACCCATTTTAAATACAGACTCATCTTTAAATCAACTTTAAATCAACATCGCAATATGGCTTAGTGCGACAGGGTGCTAATTAATTAAAAATATATAGGGGCTACCGGTTTTAAAGTGAAGCGATGCATAAATACACCTGATATCGTGAGATGCGTGGAAATGAACACAGTGCTGAGCTTTAATCTGAAACCAGCAGCACATGTTTTTATTTGCCAGCAACTCGTATAAATAAAAGCACGATGGGTTACTGTTTGGAAATGAAGAAATTAAGATGTAAATTAGGGTTGTCAAACGATTAATCGCGATTAATCGCATCCAAAATAAAAGTTTGTGTTTGCATAATATATGTGGGTGCACTGTGTATAATTATTTTGTATATATATGAATACGCACATGCATGTTTATTTAAGAAAAAATATTAATTATATATAAAATATTTATATTTATACATAATATAAATCTATATAGAGTATATGCATGAAAATATTTCTTAAATATATACAAGCATGTGTGTGTATTTATATATATAAAATAATTATAAACAGTGCACGCTCGTATATTATGTAAACACAAACTTTTATTTTGGATCCGATTAATCGAGTTTGACGGCCCTAGTGTAAATATAAGTATTGTAATTTTACATACACAGATGCAGTTCCCACTCACACAACGATTCATTTTTTCTCTCAAATATAGCTCAAGTCATCTGGGGAATATTTCTGTATCTTTTTGAAACCACATTTGTCATTAGTATGTGGTTTGAAACCTATTTTAAAATTGGATTTTGGGATTTCTGGCTCAGTTTGAATGGTTGCACATAGGATTCACTCTATTGTTTAATGGTAAGATTTGAATTCTGTTTTCTAGAGATGAAGACAAGAACAGTGAAGGGAAAAAACATGGGGTAAAAGAGTAAGAATGTAGATTATAGGGAGAAGAATACAAAAGGAAGAGAAGAAAAATGATTTCAACAATAAAGAGATGGATGTGAGAGGACTGCAATATTCTGTAATCATCACAGTTGCTGTTATTTGTGTAGTGCTCTTTTTTACAAACGATTCGACAAGTGCTAAAACTATAGATTTTAAATCAACAGTTGTAGCCGTTTCTAAAGATAACGTCAAGGATATCACTGATCGTATTTTGAGATGAATCATACGGAATTGACAGGAAGGTTTTTTTAATCAATATATATATTATATTTATTCCAAACAGGTGGTTCTGTCCACGACGGTCAACGTGGATGGTCCCGTACTAGCCATTTCTGATAATATGTTTGTGCACAACAACTCCAAACACGGACGTCGCGCTCGCAGAATGGATTCAAATGAGACGATGGAGACTAGCATGGAATACGGTGAGATTTAGAAGAAATGCCATTGAGAAAAAGCAAATTCTGTTGCAAGACAGTATCTATATGGCCATCCATCAGTCCTTGCGTGATCATTTCTTGCATTTTTAATCACTTTTTCATTCTCTCTCCACTTCAGCTACTCCCTGTATCAAAGCCATCAGTCCCAGTGAAGGTTGGACTACAGGCGGGGCTATGGTAATTGTGATTGGGGAAAACTTCTTTGACGGTCTGCAAGTGGTGTTCGGGAGCATGTTAGTGTGGAGCGAGGTGTGTATCCAAGCCAGCTTTGACTTCTAATGAGGGAAGCTTTAGTAATATTTGAATAATTGGCTCAATGATTGAGTGCCAAGAATCTCTAACCAAACTTTTCTGTCATTATTCATGCAGCTTATCACTCCTCATGCAATCCGAGTTCAAACTCCTCCTCGACACATCCCAGGGGTTGTAGAAGTTACGCTGTCCTACAAATCTAAGCAGTTCTGTAAAGGAGCTCCAGGGCGCTTCATTTATACAGGTAATATAGAATAATAATAATACATTAAATATACATTGATGCTGGTTGTAAAACACACATTGAAATGGAGAATTGTACGGAGGCGTATTGCATTCACGTGAAGAAAAAAAAATCTACTCTGTTTTTCTGAATTAGCAAGTTAATTATCTCAGAATTACGAGATAATTTTTCACGGATAAAATCTTTGCTCTGTTTTTCTGAATTAATGAGTTAATTTTTCATGGGAAAAAAAGTTTTTGCTCTGTTTTTCTGAATTAACGAGTTAATTTTTCATGGAATTTTTTATTTATTTTTTTGCTGTTTTTCTAAATTAACCCTTTTATTCAGAAAAACAGAGCAAAAACTTTTTTTCTCATGAAACATTAACTCGTTAATTCAGAAAAACAGAGCAAAACTTTTTTTTCTCATAAAAAATGAACTCGTCAATTCAGAAAAACAGAGCAAACATTTTTTTCTCATGAAAAATTAACTCGTTAATTCAGAAAAACAGAGCAAAAACTGTTTTCCATTATAATTTTTCATGGAAAAAAGTTTTTGCTCTGTTTTTTCTGAATTAACAAGTTCATTTTTCATGAGAAAAAAAGTTTTTGCTTTAATTATTTAGTTAATTTTTAATAGAAGTTAATTTTTCGTGGAAATTTTTTAATTATCTCAGAATTACGAGATATTTTTTCATGGAAAAAAGTTTTTGCTCTGTTTTTTCTGAATTAACAAGTTAATTTTTCATGGAAATTTTTGAATTATCTCAGAATTACGAGATAATTTTTCATGGAAAAAAGTTTTTGCTCTGTTTTTCTGAATTAACAAGTTAATTTTTCATGAGAAAAAAAAGTTTTTGCTCTGTTTTTCTGAATTAACGAGTTAATTTTTCATGAGAAAAAAAGTTTTTGCTCTGTTTTTCTGAATTAACGAGTTAATTTTTCATGGAAATTTTTTTTGCTGTTTTTCTAAATTAACTTGTTAATTCAGAAAAATAGAGCAAAAAAAAATTCCATGAAAAATTAACTCGTTAATTCAGAAATACAGAGCAAAAACTTTTTTCCATGAAAAATTATCTCGTAATTCTGAGATAATTAACTTGTTAATTCAGAAAAACAGAGTAGATTTTTTTTTCTTCAAGTGAATGCAATATGCCTCCGTAGAATTGCATATTTAAAGACAAGTATGTTACTGTATGTTAAACACAACACTGCACTTTTTTAATATTTCCGCCCGTTTCAGTCTTGGAGTCTCTACTAATGAGCTGATGAGCTGAATCAGATGTGTTTGGTACAAGTGCTACGTCCCAATTCGCCTACTTATACAATGTCTAAAAAAAATATGCTTTTTTGTGAAGAAACAATATGAGTGTGTAGGCAAGATTTTGGACATATTGCGTCTATAACGGGCAGCTCTGTCGCTTAGTTACGCGCATCTGTCACCGATTAAATGCCCTGTCAATCATCTCGTCACAGTTAAACCCCCCCAAATTTGATTTAATTTAATTTTCTACCGAATCTGAGAGATATGTAGTAGCACGTTGATCTGCCAGTCGTGGGTCTTTTATATGCGGGAGGCTCTCCTCATGTGTATGCATAATGATGCATTTAAAATTTAATGTATCATTATAAAAGTTGAAAAATACAATCTGGATAACATTGAACAAATCTATTTTCATCAGGTCTCATGAAGATGCGTATCTATACCACAAATGTAATTTCTCGTGGCATTTATATGCCAAAAAGTGCGTATTATATGCATGCAAAAAACGTGTATCATATACGCAAAAACTGTTTTTGGCGTATA
Source organism: Pimephales promelas (assembly GCF_016745375.1). The sequence goes on from NW_024121987.1 coordinate 18,436,773, forward strand.
AACGCCACGAGAAATGACATGCGTGCTATAGATATGAACTTTCATGAGATCGGGCTCTAGATACTAATACTGAATCACTTTTCCTTTTATCTAAACCTCTCAACTAAGCCGTCACTCTGTAATCTGCCATGTTTGTAGTTTTTCCCACACTTTTTATTTGTGTTTGTAGTTCTTATCGAATCCTTATCCAGCACTTTGGATTCTAACCGGAAAAAGACCATCCGGGTATATTGGGAATACCTACTAATTTCAGCATAATACTATTTGGGACACACTAATTCTAATTTCGCATACTATTTAGGATGGACAGTATGCGAATCGTGATGTGGGCTAGGAACCACTGTGTTAAATTACTTTCTTTCTATGTTTGAAGTGCAGAGATAACTAGAAGTCATTTGTAAGTTGACTTCCCCAAGATTGGCACTTTCAGAAAACCAATACATTGGCAGGTTTATTTGAGTGACATGTCAAATCCAACACTATCTCACGACCAATTCGTACGAATTCGACGCATGATTAAAAAGTGGCTAATTCGTACTAATTCGTACGACCTCACTCGTACTAATTCGTACGATTTGTCTAAACCCACGTGATGGTTAGGTTTAGGGGCGGGGTAAGGGGTAGGTCATTCGTACGAATTCATACGAATTGGCCAATTCGTAAAATATGTACGATTTAGCAAAATCGTATTAATTCGTACGAGTGAGGTCGTATGAATTGTTACGAATTAGCCACTTTTTAATCATTCGTCGAATTCGTACGACTTGGTCGTGAGATCGGGTTGGTCAAATCCTGTCTTATCCAATAAAAGTTTTGTGTGAAACTACATATTTAAATGTGGTATAATGCGGGTTGGCGTATTTGGGAAACCTGGTTGGAAACAATCTTGTTAATACTAGTTCTTTTAGACATTCTACAATCTATAAGTAACTTTATTTTGATGCTCCAACAACAGACATTATATACTGACTTTGCAAGTACATGAATCCTAACCTAAAAGTCTACTAATACTCTAATGAGAGACATAGAGATATAGTTAATAGAATGTCTAAAGTGGACTATCAAAATAAAGTGCGGTAACACTTTATTTGAAGGGGTGTGCATAAGACTGACATGACACTGTCATAAACACGAAGGAGTCTTTATGAATGTTTATGACTGTTGTCATTAAGTGTCATTCGGTAAATTATGACTCTTTTAATGCAAAGTTGACATTGTTTAAAATGTCTTTGTTATGACAACTTGACATTAACCAAGAAATTGTAACCTGTCACAAATATGTCATAACAGGTCTAATTATCAAACTTAAAGAAGTTATTTAGCTTTGCATTAACATTACATTACTGTCATATGTGGTTGGTTTTGACTTTGGCCACCAACTGTGTCATGAATATTTTACTTGTCCTCAAGTAAAGTGGAACACATTGTACTAGTTATAAAGATGTCATTAAGGGTTATTACACTGTCAAATGCTTTAACAACAGTGTCATTAATATTTCCCCTTACCTCAAGTAAAGTGGAACACGTTGAACTAGTTATGATTTCTTGGTTAATGTCAATTTGTCATAACAAAGACATTTTAAACAATGTCAACTTTGCATTAAAAGTGTCATGATTTACCGAATGACACTTAATGACAACAGTCATAAACATTCATAAAGACTCCTTCATGTTTATGACAGTGTCATGTTAGTCTTTTGAACACCCCTTCAAATAAAGTGTTACCCAAAGTGCAACCACAGTCACTGAGGAAAAGACTGATACTATCGATCAGGATTCATACATAAATCCCTTACCTGATTCCTCTTCATTAACAAAGGGATTTGTTCAGATTTTCAGGCATTTTAAAGGAAATAATGGATTCTCACTAAGTATTGTTATCTCTAGCACTGAACGAGCCAACTATTGACTACGGCTTCCAGAGACTTCAAAAGCTGATCCCTCGCCATCCTGGTGATCCCGACAGATTGGCAAAGGTTAGTAAATACTGACAAACATGGTAACACTTTACAATACGGGTGCACTAATATACATTAATTTATGCTTAACTAATGCACAGATAATACTGAGTTAATGTATAACTAATGAAGAATTAATGTATAACCATTAATTAATGATTACTGCATCAGCAACTAATAAAGAGTCTATATGATTAATAGATTAAGTATTACATGAATTGCTATTAATTCAATGTGTCATTGTGTATTAATTCCTTAATAACATATTTTATGAACTAATAGTGTAAATGAATGTGTTAATTACCACATTTAGTCAACTTCCACTTGTCTGCTTTAATTAATCATTAGCTAATGATTTGCAAAGGTATCATTATGTTATGACTTTACTTGTTGGGGCACATCATTATTAACTAGTCATTTAGTAATTTGTACATGAATTTGCACTAACAATGAAGTAGTTAATGCATATTAGTGTGCCTGTCATATTATCTGGAAGTTGAAATACAAGGCTTTGGCTCATTCTGGTAATTAACATATTAATTAACACTATTACTTAAAAAATGAGTTATTGTGGAATTAATCCACAATTACATATTTAATTAATAACAATTCATGTATGAACTAATACATTAAACCTACAGACTCTTAATCCGTTCCTAATGTGGTAATCATTAATGAATAGCTTAGATAATCATTAGTTACACATTAATTCAGTGTTATTTGTGCATTAGTAAAGAATGAATTAATGCTTATTAGTGCACCCATATTGTAAAGTGTTACCACAAACATATATAACCGTTAACTCAAACACAGAAGTACACACCAACAGACCCACAGATATGTCATATTTATCTACTCTCTCTGGAACTGATTTTCTATATTTTAGGAAATGTTACTTAAAAGAGCAGCAGATGTTGTTGAGTCACTCTATGGAAATTCCACCAGCAATCAGGTAACCGCTGAATTGCAGTAAATATAAGAATACTGTCTGTGGCATGGAAACAAACACTGAGTGCTTTGAACACATACATTGGGGTCCAAATGCTTAGATCACTAGTGAAACTGCTTTCAAATCACATTATCAGCATAACGATCTGGGTAAAAATGGAACGGAAATTTCAGAAATCCATCAATATTGTGTCAAGATCCATAGTATCTAGCATGGTTTGATGTGTACTTCAATGGAAGTATGGAAATCTGGTTAATGTAACAAATCAGCTTATTTAAATTGTGAAGATTTGAATCCAATGTGGCTTTTCCAACATTCATAATACGCATATCAACAACAACAAATTAATGTTTTTACAAAATGCCTTTTCAACTCATACAAACATCATTTTGTCCTCTTTTCTTCAGTATTTCAAGTGGGTACCATCAGGGTATAAATACAAAGGAACATTAAATATAAAACCTCCGCAATTAAAAATAAAATACATTTTTTTTAAAAATCTAACAGCATTTCCACTCCATCTGTCTTTAGTGATCAACAAAAAAAATCACAAAAAAATGGTTTTGTATCATAATCCAACCTAGTGGGGTCAGTGTTTGCAGAATAGAAATATAATACAAATATAGTAAGTCTTTATACAACCGAAATTTTTACAAAGATGTAAATATAATAACAGAATTAGTGATTACAGTAGTTAAAATTCTGCAGCTGTAGCAATATCAGTGTCATTATTCAACTCAATTCAGTAACTGTGTACAATGAAACATGAGATGTTTATGATGTTCCCTCTCTAACATGATGTGTGAAGACGCAGAATCATTTACTTCCTTAAAATATGCAGTAACAAGGCCGTGTTGGTCCAGATTTGTAATGCAGCCTCTGTGCTGAGCAATCTTTGTTTTTAAAGAGCTTTGGGGGCAGTTTTTATTCAAATAAATATTTTATTTGTGTTTGTTTGACCTGATGAAGACCCTTTTCAGGTCGGTTAATTGGAACTGTTGGCAGTCTTAGACCACACTGTATGTGGTCACTGAATGCATGCTGAATTGATTTGTCTGTCTCCTGTTCATATCAAGAGAAATTAAAGGGATAGTTCACATTGAAATTAATTTTAGCTTACCTCAAGGGCATCCAAGATGTAGGTGTCAGTAGTTTAAATTTTGATATTTTTAGGTCAAACCGGTCATATAATGGAGGTCTATGGTCACCACCTCAAAGAGCATGCACAGAGAAGTCCAAATTAAACATGATTTAATGACTCGTAAATGTAAGTACACATTGATGGCCTAAGACACGAAACGGGCGGTTTGTGTGAGAAAACGAACAGTATTTATATTGTTTTTACGTCTTGTAATCACAGCTACGTCCCAGTGATCTGAGGGCGCGGGCGCTTTGTCTGTGATATTAACTATATAAATACTCTTCGTTTTCTCACACAAACCGCTCGTTCCGTGTCTTAGGCCATCAATGTGTACTTACATTTACGAGTCATTAAATCATGTTTAATTAGGACTTCTCTGTGCCTGCTCTTTGAGGTGGTGACCATAGACCTCCATTATATGACTGACAGACAAGAACGGTTTGACCAAAAAATATCAAAATTGAAACAAAGACACCTACATCTTGGATGCCCTTGAGGTAAGATAAAACATGCCAAAAAATAATTTCAAAGTGAACTATCCCTTTAAGTGATGTCATCCTGTCGTGTATTGGCGTCAATCAAAACTTGTCTTTGATATTGTGCTGTTGCAGGACATGTTGCTGAAACGGGCTGCAGATATAGCCGAGGCTCTTTACAGCGTGCCTCGACCTCACAGTCAGCTGCAGGCCATGCCGAGCTCCCCTGTCCACGGCAGTGTCATGGGGCTCAACTCTTATCCCACACAGCTGGGTGTAAGCATTGGGGAACACGGGCAAACCAGTAGCCAAGGTAAGGATCTGAAGACATTTAGTGTTATAGAGGACCTAGATGTCAATAACCCTCATCTCAGCACATTTATAAAGCACTGACATGTTTTTGTTGGCCAACCCAGAAGTTAGGATCACACTGGATACCTCAACAAAAACCCAATAGGATTTGTCTCGTTAACCCTCAGGTGCTCTTCGTTTCGGAGTCACACTTGTTATCTTCCCGGTCAAAAGTGACCGGACACCTAAAAATTACATTTCCTCCATCCCAGTAAAACCAATGCAATTTATTTTTGTTCTATAATATTTATTCTTTGTAATTTAGTATTTTGAGACAATTTGATTGAATTTATTCATATTTATGGTCAATTTTTTTTTTGCCATGGAAAAATGTATATATTTATATATATATATATATATATATATATATTTATTTATTTATTTTTTTCAAAAAAATATTAATGCAGTATTTTAGTTTAATATAGAGTCTAGGCCTCTAGGCCTATCTCAAAAAAATCAATGAGAATTTGTTTATGCGCAGTACCAAACATCTCCACTAGATGAAATTAGCTTCACATTCATTTACAAAGTGACCACAAACAAATAAGTGTGACTTTTTTTTAAGGCCCATTTAAACTTTTGGAGTCATGTCTGATTTGTGTGTGTGTGTGTTCACATAGAATCTTATATGAACCATTCCGATGAAGTAATATATATATATATATATATATATATATATATATATATATATTTATAAAAATGTAAAAGCGCACCAAAGGTTTAAAAGCATTTTGTAAGAGCTTGATTATTGTTTTGTTGCTGATTAATTGAGTAAAGTATTATGATTTCTCTCTCTTTTATTCAAGGATACAGTCGCAGTTTGTCTCCACGTGGCTACCCATCAGCCTCGACCCCTCAGCAGTCAGGTTATGGGTCCAACGGGGGCATGAGTTACGGGGCAGTGCCCATGAGCAGTCTGGGTGTTTCAGGGTCACCTGGCTTTAACAGTGCCTCCCCAAACAGCTCTCCTTATGCTAGTGAGTTTTAGCTTCCTTCTTTTTAATAATTTTTACTTGAAATATACAGTGAATTTAGACCATCAGATGAAATGTTGGTATAATTGAAGCATCCTTTTTTTTCAGTAATGCCATCTAGCCCCACTGTACCCGGCTCCAGTTCCTCATCCTCCCTCTTGCCCTTCTCATCTTTCCCATCGTCTACCAAACAAAAAAGTGCCTTTGCTCCAGTCCTGAGACCGCAGGGTTCACCGTCACCCGTTTGCCAAACTTCAGGAGGCACCAGCTTTAGAGGTAAACTGTAACTACTACAGCTGTGAAACCAAATGAACAGATCTGCTTTTAGCTTTTAAATATTTTTTTCTCCCAAGATACACTCTTAAAAATAAAGGTTATACTCTGTACCCCTCTCTGAAGTAGGAGTTAATTTAGCCCCTCCAAAAGGAGTAAAATAGTTCCCAGTTTCTCACCCCCATGTCATCCAAGATGTCCACGTCTTTCTTTCTTTCAGTCGAAAAGAAATTAAAGGTTTTTGATGTAAACATTCCAGGATTTTTCTCCACATAATGGACTTCATTGGGAACCAAACGGTTCAAGGTCCAAAAGACAGTCTTATCAAGTGAAACGATCTCTCATTTAAGAATAAATAACAAAGTTTAAGTTTTATAAGCTCAAATGCTCGCCTTGCTCTGTTCATTTGTGACTCTCCTGTTCTAACTTGTTCATCAAAATGAACAAATCTTTTTTTCTTGTCATTTGGTTCATTCAACGAACGAAATGAACGAATTGACTCGGGGAAAAGATTGAACGCTGGAGCAAGCTGTTAGTAAATCTGGCCCTAAATGTCATATATAAGTTTAAAATGCTATCTTTCAAAAGTAACGTATTTCTTGCTACCACTACCAGTGTACAGGAACTGTGCAGGCATAGCATGCATGTCACTGCCATATGGAATAACTTCTTCTTTTTTTTCTTTTTTTAATTTCCAGCAATGACAGGCCTCGTGGTTCCTCCGATGTAGAGGACGAGTCTCTTCCAGTCCTACGCTTTGCAGCCAGTGGCCAGAACTAAACCGACACCGATGTTGTCTCCTTCAAGCCACACTGAACAACAGCTGTCATGAGGAAGTAAAGACAACAAGGACGTATTTAAAACACTTTTCGGGAACCTTCTTGAGAGATATCCACTCTATGCACACGTTTTGCCTCTGATTGTGAAGGGGTGGTGTTACTTAAAGGTTCTTCCAGCCACAAAATGCCAAAAGAGCTATAATCTGAGAACACGAGACTACACATTTCTAGCCGTGCGCTCTCATCAGACACACCGGTCAGTAGACTTCCACCGCAGTAGATGTCAGTACGGGATGCCAATTGTGTCAAAACTCAGTCTTTTTTTGAATATACTGATAGATACACATCCCTAAGCTGAAATTGTGTTTTTAAAAGTATATATATTTATCAGGATTTTCATTTAGAGAAACTGAAAGTGTTTATTTAGGTTTAGGTTTATGAACTGATTACCTCATATATTGACTTATTTAATGACAAAAACTATATAAGTTATATTTTTTAGGTTAAGTACTAATATAAGGAACCATGATTGTATTTGTTATTATTTGGTATTGTTATTTTGTGAACATTTGAATAGGTTGTCATATTAAAATAGTGACTGTAGATTTTTACATGTAAATGTTTTGTTGTTAAATATATAGATGATATTTTAATTCTTTTCCAATTTATTTATAAACATGTTTTCACATTTGTATCCCTTTCAAAATATTTCTGACGTGCACTAAAATAACAAATTTACTCATGGCATTATTTCTCTTCCACACGACCAGTCGCTCCTTTCTATTTATTCCTTTTAGTAATCATTAAAGATTTTATTTTTTCAATTTTTATGTTTTTCCAAACAAACCAAAGGCAGGGTTGTAATTATGGATGTTTTTTTTTAAATAGACATATTAATCTGTGTTGTCAGGTGAAATATTTTATGTTGCTGCCTACACTCTCAGAAAAAAAAGTATGAAAGCTGTCACTGGGGCTGTACCTTTTCAAAAGGTACACTTTTGTCCATTTTAGGTGCTGATATGTACATTTTAGGTGTTAATATGTACAGTTTAGGTGCTAATATTTACATTTTAGGTGTTAATATGTACATTTTAGGTGCTAATATGTACATTTTAGGTCCTAATATGTACATTCTGGGTGCTGATATGTACATTTTAGGTGCTAATATGTATATTTTAGGTACTAGTATGTACAATTAAGGTACAAAAGTGTACCTTTTGAAAATCTAATAAGTACATTCTAGGTGATAATATGTACATTTTAGGTGCTAATACGTACATTTTAGGTGCTAATACGTACATTTTAGGTGCTAATATGTACATTTTAGGGGTTAATGTGTACATTCTGGGTGCTAATATGTACATTTTAAATGCTAATATGTATATTTTAGGTACTAGTATGTACAATTAAGGTACAAAAGTGTACCTTTTGAAAATCTAATAAGTACATTCTAGGTGATAATATGTACATTTTAGGTGCTAATACGTACATTTTAGGTGCTAATATGTACATTTTAGGTGTTAATATGTACATGTTAGGGCCTAATATTTACATTCTATGTGCTAATATGTACATTTTGGGTGTTAATATGTACATTCTAGGTGCTAATATGTACATTTTAGGTGCTAATATGTACATTCTAGGTTCTAATATGTACATTTTAGGTGTTAATATGTACATGTTAGGTCCTAATATGTACATTCTGGGTGCTGATATGTACATTTTAGGTGCTAATATGTACATTTTAGGGGTTAATGTGTACATTCTGGGTGCTAATATGTACATTTTAAGTGCTAATATGTATATTTTAGGTACTAGTATGTACCATTAAGGTACAAAAGTGTACCTTTTGAAAAGGAACATCCCCAGTGACAGCTTTTGTACCTTATTTTCTGAGAGTGTATAAAACTGATACATTGCTCTTCTCTTTTCCTTCATTCTTCCTCAATGAGTTTTGTCATTATCATTGGTAAACAGGATTATTTTGACCACCAAATTAATGTTATGCATGAAAAGATCATCTGTTTAATTAGTGCAATGAACAAATTAGTATGTGCGCTTATATTCTACCCGAATTCACATTTTTGATAAAAAATAGTCACCAAACAGTGAATATGATCCAATTATTTTAGATGCAAAAAGTACATTTGTAATGCTTTTTTAAATTCTCATCAACAGTGAGTAAAAATGGCGATTTGAATAAATACAGATATGTTGAGTTAATCTCAGTAATTCATGGCCAACATCCTGCATAAATACATAATATGTAAAATGCATGTATGCATTCGTTAAGTTCTTCTGTGATACTGAGCTTTAGGACAAAGAGGGTTAAATGGGGGTAAAGGTTTGGGCCATGGATTTGGAGGATAAAGCTTTTTTTTTTTTTTTTTTTTTTTTTTTTAGCTCAAGGCCGTTTGCCACATTTTGACAAATCCTTTTTGAGGTACATTATAACTCTTCCAGATTCACGCCTCCTCTCGGAGTCCCCTGGGTGTCAATGGCAGATGGAATACACAGAAAGAGTCCCTTGTGTGTTTCTCCAAACATAACTGAACGTCTCTCTCACGCACACTTGCATTCAGTACATCTAAGCCACATGTCCACTTTCACATAGATTTGTTGTGCATGCACTGCGCATAAGATATTTCATATACTCGCATGCTTCCAAAGACTGTCTGAACTTGTGACATCAAGAAACCAATCATTTATAATAGCCTATACCAAAACGTTTTTGTTTGTTTGTTTGTTTTTTTAGCCCTACTTGCTATATGTAGGCCTATTACTGAAAAAAAAAAAAACTGGTCACCATGATCAAATATCAAGTGAATAGTGCACTGTAAAAAAATATTGTTGGTTTAACTTAAAAAAAAAAGTAAGTAACCTTGTTGCCTTAAAATTTTAAGTTCATTTAAATGGAAAAATTGAGTTAATACAATGAAGAAGATTGATTTAATCATCAGAAACTCAAAATATTATGTTATCATAACTACATAAATTACTCAAGTTGATTTGACAAAAGAAAAAATATTGTGATTACAAATCATGAACACATTTTTTACAGTGTATGATAGGATTTATTTAATTGTATCTCAATTTTCTCATTCTGTCTTTTATCTACTATCCACCTTATTTTTCACAGCCGTTTGTAAATTGACCTGTTTCCGCTGTCATCTGCTTCCATAGGTTTAACAAAACAGCTGTAAAAAAATTTGTTCATGATTTGTAATCACAAAATTTTTTCTTTTGTCAAATCAATTTAAATAATTAATGTGTTTCAGATAACATAATATTTTGAGTTTCTGATGATTAAATCAATCTCCTTCATTGCATTAACTCATTTTTTCCATTTCAATGAATTTAAAATTTTAAGGCAACCAGGTTACTTTATTTTTTAAGTTAAACCAACAATATTTTTTAAAGTGCATTTTATTCTTACCATATTATTTGAAGGTATTGTTTTAATTATAACACGCTGGTTTGTGGCGCAAATAGTTTAGCTTCCGAAATTAAAAAAAATAAGGTGAGACTGTAGCCTACACAATTAAATAAATAATTAGGCCTACCATACACTGTAAAAAATACTGTTGGTTTAACTTAAAAAAGTAACCAGGTTGCCTTAAAATGTAGGAGAAGAATTTAATCATCAGAAACTCAAAATTATATGTTATCTGAACTAAATAAATTATTATTAGTTGATTTGACAAAAATGTTGTGGTCACTGTGGTCAAAATTTTTTTTTTTCATGATTACAACATTTTTTCTTTTGTCAAATCAACTTAAATAATTTATTTAGTTCAGATAACATAATATTTTTAGTTTCTGATTATGAAATCAATCTCCTTCATTGTAGTAACTCACTTTTTCCATTTCAATGAACTTAAAATTTGAAGGCAACCAGGTTACTTATTTTTTTAAGTTAAACCAACAATGTTTTTTACAGTGTATAGCAGTTAAAATATAATATCTGTCAAAACCCAAAACATAACACAACCATAACCACAACATGCAGTATAGCCTAACTGCTGTCAACAAACTGTAAACTCTAGTCTATAGTGAAAGAAGATGGAGACAGAAACAAACACACACACAGAAAGCTAGGAATTATGTCTGAATATAATACATATAGGATACAAAAAAAAAATAATAAATAGTGCACAATGTCACATATCTGAAATATAAGACAAGTTTAAAGAGTTCAATTTAGGTGAATGTCTTAATTATGCTGAGACGGTTGCTGGTTGAATGACAAATTAAACAAATCTGACAGATGGACAGCACACAATACCCAGCAGTGGGGTGGGGGGCTAATTGTGTTGGAGTCAGTTGGGTCATCAATCACCCTGCGCTGTAAAGCAGCCTTCAGTCTATGGCACTGATGTAAAAGCATGCTTGATGTCATGTAATATCATTAGCTATATGTTTAATTCACCATTCACAACCTTTGCGTGACAGAAGAGGAAGATGGCACTTTGAAAGTGATTGTTGGTCTCAGATTTGAAAATAGCTGCCTAAAAGGTCTAGCGCTGGACATCAGAGGCTCATGCTTAGGTAATCTCATATCTGTCATTCATGTTTTCCATTTATATCACTGAAAATATTGTAGAGGATTCCATCAATAAAAACCAAACCTGCTATAGTTTAAATGTATGTGTGATTAAATATGCAAAGCCATATAGGCTATGATGGTTATTCATTAATAGGGTTGCGGATGTTCTCTCTCATGCATTAATTACATCTGCATTAGCATATCAATTAGATGAATCAGAGATCATGTAATTAAAGCCCAAGTAGGAGCACCTGCTGCCTCTGTTTATGTTTGTGATATCATGCTTTTGGCTGAGCGTACACTTGTCAATCAATTGCCTTCTTTATTCTGTTTGCCTCTGATGGAATGTTTCACATTTAGATATTTCACGAACATTTCCTTTTTTTTATTTTTTAAGTAAGAAATCAATTAAATCACATTAAGATAAATAGCCTAATAATAAATAGCCATAATTTTGTTCATTTACACAGTTTGCAACATCGTTTCACAAAAGAACACATCTTAATTAGAGGAAGTGTTTTCCACACAAATAATAAAACCTAAAACACATGTTAGCTCTTGAACAGCAGTCCTTTTTCTCAAACTACTCATGGCTTTTGAGATGGGTCCATCTGCTGGCCACATGATTGCTTGCAGTTTCAGTTAGGCCTACATAACAACTTCAGAACTACATTTTATACTCCATGAATCTTTAAACATTAATGTGTCAACGAATCCCTCATTAACAGACACATATCTCATGTTTGATGCTCAACATGATACAGTCAAAATTTACAACTATTTACACACACTAAATATAGGTGTAGTCTATAAAATTTTTCGAAATTTTGTTCGACTTGATGCAGCGCTGACTCCACGTGACTGTGATGTATGCCATCAAAGTACCGCGAGAGCGATACGAGAGTAGCCGGAGGACTCAGCCAGCGCAGCTTCTCAAGAGCGGCTGCACGAGCTCTGATGATGTCACAGCTGTTCCACAATTCGCCGGATCCACCCAATATCCACCGCATGACAACGATCACGTGCGTTTCGTGTTTATTCTCACACCTTTAGTTCCACTAAAGCTCACAAATCAGTATTTTATAACAGTAAACACTCTTTTCATGTAGTCGCAATTTTATTGTGTCATGTTTATCATGTTTATCAAAATAAAACTGATTAAAAAACGTTGACTCCACTTCATATAGGCTTATTTTGAACTTTATTCTAGTTCAAAAGTATTGAATGAAAATGTGTCTGAAATATCTGTTTATTTGGCAAATGTTGCATTTATTTCACTTCAGCTGTGGTAAAGAATGCTGAGTGGTCACTACGGGAACCAGAAATTTGTCCGACTTCACGTCTCCGTTTGCAGCTCCTCCCCGCCTGCACGCGGCTGTTCTCGCCGATCGGTTACATCCAGCCGCAGGCGATGTCGAACACACCTATTGCCTTGGCGCTAATTGAAATACATCATGCCGAAGAGTTGCTGTGTCGTTTTCTGTACCACCAATAAACTAACAAATTATAAATTGAAGTTCTACATCCTTTCTTACATACATACAGAACCGGATTGGAGGACAAAATGGCAAAATTAATCATATCTTATTAGATTACTGTGTGAGTGGATCCCTGATATAGTAGTAGATATTTAACTCCTATAAGGCAGTGGGCCAGATTTGTCTGACGTTACATCCCTTACGAAAAAGAACTATAGTAATCATATGGCTATTAGTATTCTATAGTAGTGTATAATACTTCTGTGATGTTCTTTAATACCTGTATACTAGGCTATGTCCCAAAATACTATAGGTAGTATTCCTATAGGATTAACGTTACTATAATATTTTGTCCTAAAATACTACAAGATTCCTTTAGTTGTTTTTCGTAAGGGATGTGTCTTATTTGCGTTATCAGCTGAAGGGTCAGACTGCAGTCTGTGAGAATTCGGATAACTGTCAGCAAAGTCCCTCTGCAACTTCGTAGCTACTTACGCATTATAAATATCTCAATATCTC